>CM044546.2:42008504-42716004 GCA_024416835.2 Perccottus glenii
AACCAAAGTTAAACTTTGTTGTTGATATCTTATCGGTATGGGTGGCAAGCCTGTAACGAGGTGGCCATTTTTGTGAAAATAAACGCCTTCTTCTCTCAAACGGCTTCTCGGATCGAGTTGGACCTAAAAAGCCGCTTTGTGCACATTCATGACCTGAACACAAAAATATGTAAATAAAAGGGTTATCTTTAGAAATGGCTCTCCAGCGCCCCTACAAACTTATAATGGGACCTAAGAATTTAGTTTGTCATAGAGACATAAAATTTGGTACACACATCTCTTATGTCATGACGAGCATAAAAGCCAATGACAACCACCCCTATCTATAAATGTGTTGCCATAGCAACGCCCCAAAAATGTGAAAAAGTCAATGGGAAGTGAAATTTTTAGTTTGTTGTAGGCAAATAAAACTTGGTACACACATCCACCATGGGCTTATGAACAAAAAGCCAATGGGGACCACACCCTATCACACATAGGAAGGCGGCCATTTTGAATTGAAAATGTGAACCGACTTAAAATACACCTCTTTTTTAAAAGTACACAGAAAAAGCTGCTTCATTCCACAGACACCAAACTTGGGCAAAATGAGCTAAACACATGTATGTAAATGAGACAAGTGTTTTTCTAGACTTTTTGCTCGAGTTATATTTTTTTTATTATAATTCGTATATATTTTTTATTATAATTTTTCTGTAAAATGATCCTCAATTTAACCCAGTAAACGAACAACTAAAAGTCATTTTTATTGGTCCCAGACTTCAAGCCTGGCAAAAATTTATGTATTTGAAGTCGCCAAAAAAATACGAAAAATGACTCAGTGGCGACCCTACAAAATCAAAATACATTGGGCCTATGGAAAGTGAAAGTAACTTTTTCCAACGTAGAAAATGAAACTTGGTATATCCATAGGACACCTCAGGGCAAACAGAAAAGTCAATGACAGTCACACCCTAAACTTAACAGGAAGTCCGCCATGTGGGTGAAACGCGCCACTAAAATCGCACTCTGCGCAGAAAGATGCAAATCATTGTGTTTTAATCTAAATGGCCCCAAATTTGGTGAGTATCATCTAGACACGTGTGCCAACCAAAGTTGTGACTTTGTTGTTGATATCTTATCGGGTATGGGTGTGGCAAGCCTGTAACGAGGTGGCCATTTTTGTGAAAATAAAACGCCTTTAACTCTCAAACGGCTTCTCGGATCGAGTTGGACCCAAAAAGCCGTTTGTGCACATTCATGACCTGAACACAAAGATATGTAAATAAAAGGGTTATCTTTAGAAATGGCTCTCCAGCGCCCCTACAAACTTATAATGGGAACCAAGAATTTAGTTTGTCATAGAGACATGAAATTTGGTACACACATCTCTTATGTCATGACAAGCATAAAAGCCAATGACAATCACCATCTATCTATAAATGTGTTGCCATAGCAACGTCCCAAATATGTCAAAAAAGTCAATGGGAAGTGAAAATTTTAGTTTGTTGTAGGCAAATGAAACTTGGTACACACATCCAGTATGGGCTTATGAACAAAAAGCCAATGGGGACCACACCCTATCACACACGGAAGGCGGCCATTTTGAATTGAAAATGTGAACCGACTTAAAATACACCTCTTTTTAAAAGAACACAGAAAATCTAAACAGCTCCAAATTTGGTGAGTATCATCTAGACACGTGTGCAAAAAAAGTTATCAATTTGTTTTTGATACATTTGTGGCTGAGGTCGTAATGAGTCTGTGAAGAGGCAACTATTGGGAAATAAATGCCATTTCCCAATTGCCAGGATCCTTCCTTTAGATGAGGTCCCTCCAGAGCCACGGCTAGAGTCTTAGAAAACTCCTCAGAATCCTTTGGAACTTGTAAACTTGTACTTTTAGACAAGTAATATTTACATTTAGGTTTTTAAACAGGGGTGCAGCGATTCCTGAGTCATCTCAAATATCCAGCCAGTACTTTGTTTTTCTTGCCTTAGCCTAAGCATAATCTATTATTTTCAAAAGTTCAGACAGCTCCCAGGAAAACCAGGGATTGTGGAGACCTTTAACTCTAAATTACAAGGTGGTGTAGCAGGCCCCAGCAGTAGCACAGGCCCGGTTATTTGACATTACCGTGAAGTTTATGCTTTAAGGCACGAAATGCAATCCTCCGAGTGCATGTATCCCCGCGGTATGAAGGGAGGCGAGGGCCTTTATCGCCGCTTGCGGCTTTAATTATTTTTATTTTTTTTATTAGGCTACACAAAATGAATGAGCAAGTTTCACAAGCCATTTATTTTTTACTGCCTACTTTTTTTTTCTTTTCTATTCTTCCATTTAGTCCTCTCTGCCCCACACTGCCTGCCCCCGGTTTACCAGCTCTGGAGCAGCTAAGGCAGCAATGTTTATTTATTTATTTATTTTCCAAAAGCATTAAGTGAGTAATATGAATGTCAAATTTGGCAGACAAAAAAAACTTGTTTAGATATAAAATTTATGTTGGTCCCACTTCAAGTTTTTGAAAGAAAGGCAGCAAAATCAGTAAAACCACAAAACTGTACACAATAAGCTTTAATGTGATACAAAACACACTTACTTAGATCTAGGATTTAGGATCGCTTTTGTGCATTTTCAGACACATTTACATCCCAGCCACACTCAATAGAGATGCTAATTCTGCTGGGCCATTAACACCTAGAGGCTGCTGGAGGCTGTGACATGATCGGTCTGTGTGGAGCAGCTCAGTTTTGAAATCCTGTCTGCTCTGAAAACTTGGTTCAGTGTTTCTACAGTATCAGCTGGAGAGGACTGATTGCCTGTGACTGTGAATTTCCAACAGTTTTTTCCGATTCAGCATCTGGAATGGCTTATGAAGCGTAAGTATTTTTCTACATGTCTATCTGTTTGCTAAATTAAATAATGAAACTTTATCTTATAGAGTGACTTTTTGCAATGGAGCGTTTAAAAGAAAGATAGACAGACCTACAGTAAGTTATAGAGCAAAAGAACTGTTCCAAATGGTTTATACTAAATTCTAGGTTGTGTGTGTGTGTGTGTGTGTGTGTGTGTGTGTGTGTGTGTGTGTGTGTGTGTGTGTGTGTGTGTGTGTGTGTGTGTGTGTGTGTGTGTGTGTGTGTGTGTGTGTGTGTGTGTGTATATAAATATCAGTGAGTGGGACTAATAATATAATGTGAATCAGAGCAGTGTTAATCACTTTGGTCCTTTGACAGAGGTTGTGTTGGACCACAGCAGCTCAATCTGTTCTCCGTCCTGTGTAACTGTAATGTCCTGAGTGCTCACCTCAATCCTCACCCCAGTGACTTGTGGGTAATATCAATTTGACCAAAGTATGTTTTCGTGTTACCTTCATCACCAGCCACCTTCTTTCCTATGATCAAGCCATTGACGAAAGCCTAAAAAACAATGACTGTATTTTTAAGCTTTTTGTCAAAGTGGTATTGAGTACTTTGAGGAGTTTGTTTATACCTGATTGTTTGTCGTTAATATTAAAGCACAGAGCGTCATCTCTGTTTGGCACTTTAATCATGAAGTGTGGGTCTCCATCCACTGAAAAGCATCACAGAGGCAACATTAACTATATTCATTCTAATTCCAAAACATTTACTGCATGTTCACTTTGTGCAGAAGTTAAAACCAAGCTAATGTAGATTGTAAAACCAAAACCAGTGTATGATACATTGGAACAGATGAAAAATTCAAAAACTCCAGTCGCACTGATGAAGAATTCATGGCTCAATAAAAATAACACAGAGACTTTTATTGATTGGATTACTGCTAACGTTTTTCATTCAGTTGTATTGGTTTGACCATGACTAAGACAAGATGGACAAAAAATTTAACTCTTTTAATAATTCAATACTTAAGATTCTGGTCTTGACATTAAAATATTGTCACATCAAAGTGGACCTGCCATGGGCCTACCATCTGAATAACCACTGCCTCCTCCTCGTCCTCTACCACTCATGGGCCAAGTTTGAGAAAGGGAAGCTCTCTCAGCGTTTTGCCTCTGCTCTTTAAACATGATGAAAATGACAAAACACAAAGTTAGTGCAGTGTTCAGTCCTGAGCAAAAATAATAGCCTCAATATAGTCATTTAAGACCTTACATGATTAAACCCTCTTTCATAGACACAATATAAGCTCTGAATATGAGACCAAACAGATCAGTACCTTCAGTCAGTTACAAGAGGACTGTTCTGTCCGTCCTCAGTTTGAGGTTTTGGGACAACCATCGAGGTGAGAGGTGTGACAAAGCTGTACTGCAGAGACATGTCCAGGGTCTTTCTCGTGTTGCTGTCTTTCTCCTGCTGCGTACCAATGTCACTAGGTGCAAAGATAAAACAATAAAAATACAGTAAAGGAAGATTTAAACAGTTTAGATTACAAACCTCTTCTCTAGTAGCTGCTGGATGGTGAGGTAGGCCCAGAGGCGCTCGGTGAAATTCCCAAAGATGTACCCTTCCTCTGCATAGATCACATCCCAATCTTCAACGCTGGCCTGGCCCTGCACCTGGAAGTCCTGCCCAAGCTAGAAAACATAAATGATAAATATAAAGACAGTCTCCAATCTATCCAAACTAAACTAAACATGTGCAGCCATCTCGTAACAGAAGATGGTAAAAAAGGGAGTTCCCACAAGATAATTATTTACTTGTACAGAATAATTTAACTTTTACAACAAATGAAATAAACAATGGTAAAATGTGTGTCATTGTAAACTTTCTCTTTGATATTTGGGCTGAATGTCAAATCAATTATTTAGTAAAAAAGTTTATTCTTGCATTTACACACCTCACACTACTCTTTTCTGCCTTTGAGCACCTATGGAAGCCCTGTAGGGACATGCTGTTGTCTATGAACAATGTTTAAAGGTCAGATTTTGAGTTTAGAACCAATTAAAAACATAATGAATTTAGTTCATATGTGTTCTGGTGCTTTTTCTTAGATTGTATGTTCAAAAAAGAAATGAGGATAGTGCCTCAGTTTCTGGACAGTTGTGTGAACACAAAATAAAGCTGTTTTTTTCCATTACGTCTATGAAGCTTTAAATGTCCATTTTTTCAAGATATGCAAATATCAGGAGTGTTTTTTCTCCTTTCTTTGTCTGTACATTTAAATAGTTTACACCCTGCAGTAAAGGTAAACAGGAGTTGGTGACACACTCCTGACACTCTCTTACCCCTTGGGCGAAAACTTTCACCAGTTAACCATTGTTGTTGTCAGAAACCCTGAAACACAGAAAGACATTATTTAAACCACTTCTACAAACATATTTTTACAGACTGGCTTTGTGTGTTGTTCTTGTCATGTAATCTCAAACTCCACACAGACTTTAATTTTCCTTATTTAAATCATTTCAAAGAAATTATTCAGAAATTATTCATATCATTATATTAAACCTGCAATCAGAGATTGCAAAAATGTGTATTAACAACACATTAAGTTACTTTGATTGACATTATTTTCAAAATATTGAAAATTGTATGGTTATAAATAAAATTTTAATATAGGAGATCTGCCTCTAATCCTACAATAATATAAATGACAATCCACTGAGTGATACGTGTGTGATAAGATAAAGGAAAGTTGCACTGTGACTGCCCAAATCTAAAAATAGATACAGTAAAGGTGACAGTTTAGTCCTTAATTCACTACAATGGTTTACTAATGAAGTAAATGAAATAAAGTATATTATCAGCCACAATATAAGATCTCTTTTTAAGGATGTGCTTAGTATTTATTTGCATATTTGCTTTCCTTGGCAAATAATTGACTGTAACCATTCTACACAATTTCAAATATTATATGATGTTTTTAATCAGAAGTTTGAAATTACCATTGAAAAAACATTACCATTATGCAAGACTAGGACAAGACTTGAGTCCTCTAGCCAACTGAGTCAAGATCATTGTTGCACTTCCTCAGGTCAGTTCTACCACGGTATCCAGTTTGAAGTGTCTGACCTGCGTCCAGGAGAAGTCCCAGAGAAACCAGACGCCACCATGTTTGTGAAAGGACAGCAACTCAACGTAACCAGGTATAACTTGCTGTAGACCTAATCATGTTTTTTGTTGTTGCCATAATTAATAGAAACTGCTTTTCACTGAGCAGAGGCTGGCAAAGAGACTTCAGGAGAGACGCGAAGAATGGAGAGAGCATCCTCTGCTGATTCACCCACAACAATGTCACAGGCCTCATCGATGGAGAAGCGAGTGACTACATTGTGTCGGCCATTTTCAAAACTATTTAAGTTTTGTAAACGCTGACATAAATATTTACTCAAGACTTCACTTTAATACAGTCATTTCAGTCTCTTCAAAAATAATATTAGCAAAGTAGCAGACTTCTGTGAACCATCAGGCACTTAACTGTACAATAAACCTCTGTGGTGGTTAAAAGTGACTCAATTGTATTATTTAACAATAAAAACAATTTTACTGCTGTTGTAATAACAACATGCACGTATGTCATGCTAATACCAAATCCTCCTTCCATTTTTCCACTTTTAATAGATTTCAGCAACTGAATGCTCCTTATCATGTTTGCAGTTTTGAAAATTGATAAAAGCAACAATAATAATAGAAAAGACTTACAAATGCAAGCCTGAGAAACTCATATTAAACACTTATTTAGAATGAATGACAAAATAATACATTTGATTCTCACATATACAATTAAAATGTTTTTATTTGAACAAAGATATACTATGTTTATATTGTTCCTCTGAAAGGATATGGAAAAGATTTACTAAAAATAGCAGTTTATGCATAAACATACAAGCATCATAAAAAATCATGCAACATAAACAGTCCTGGTGTAACTGTGGAGTGAGTCAAACTGAACTTAATAATGTGTCTTTGGAGCCAGACAGTGGCATTTAAGAGACAGACATGGTCTGAAGATGGTCCGCTCCAGTTACAAGAGTAAAGAAAATGGCCGAATATATGTCAAGTGAAAAGTAAAAACATGACTAACTTACATTTCTCTTTCATTATCTCGTGTTTAAGATCCACCTATGGGAAGGGCATCCAAACCTGACCTCTGCAGAAGCATCCAATTGCACCAAGTCTGGCTGGACAAACAGAAGCGCGCAGCCAATGCCTGGGTAAGGCCCCGCCCCCTTAAAATGTTTTTAATTTTTCTTATGTTTCTTAATCTAAATCTTGTAAAATGTATTTTATTCCTGTAAAGCCCTTTGAGTTACTTAGTGTATGAATTGTGCTATATAAATAAAATTACCTTGCCTTGCCTATGCGTAGGTTTCCCTTACCACTAAAGACTTGTACAATATCCCTCCTCAACCTCATGGGGCCAGGTTGTCATTGTAAATGAGAATTGGTTCTATTTTTTCATTACAAATAAAGAGGCAGGCTATTCCAAGGCTGCAAAAGAGCTTATGGGTAAGTTAACTGTGGTATCTTATTGTATTTGTGTCATTTTCTACAGTGGCCGTGAAGGGCAAAAACAAAATATCAAATCAGAAAACAAGTACACAAAACTGAAAACCAATTCTCTAAACTAAAAACACAACAATTCAAAAACAAATACACAAAACTGAAAACGCAACAATTCAAAAACAAATACACAAAATTTTAATAACAAATCCATCCATCCATCCATCCATCCATCCATCTTCTACCGCTTATCCGGGGCCGGGTCGCGGGGGCAGCAGTCTAAGCAGAGACGCCCAGACTTCCCTCTGCCCAGACACTTCCTCCAGCTCTTCCGGGGGGATACCGAGGCGTTCCCAGGCCAGCCGAGAGACAGAGTCCCTCCAGCGTGTCCTAGGTCTTCCTCTCCTCCCGGTAGGACATGCCCGGAACACCTCCCTAGGGAGGCCTCCAGGAGGCATCCGAAACAGATGCCCGAGCCACCTCAGCTGGCTCCTCTCGATGTGGAGGAGCAGCGGCTCTACTTTGAGCTCCTCCCGAGTGACCGAGCTCCTCACCTTATCTCTAAGGGAGCGCCCCGCCACCCTGCGGAGAAAGCTCATTTCGGCCGCTTGTATCCGGGATCTTGTTCTTTCGGTCATGACCCAAAGCTCATGTCCATAGGTGAGAGTAGGAACGTAGATTGGCCGGTAAATTGAGAGCTTTGCCTTACAGCTCAGCTCCTTCTTCACCACGACAGACCGGTACACCGACTGCATCACTGCAGAAGCTGCACCGATCCGTCTGTCAATGTCACGTTCCCTCCTTCCCTCACTCGTGAACAAGACCCCAAGATACTTGAACTCCTCCACTTGAGGCAGGAGCTCTCCACCAACCTGAAGGGGACAAGCCACCCTTTTTTCCGACTGAGATCCATGGTCTCAGACTTGGAGGTGCTGATCCTCATCCCAGCCGCTTCACACTCGGCTGCAAACCGTCCCAGTGCACACTGAAGGTCCTGGCTTGATGGAGCCAACAGGACAACATCATCTGCAAAAAGCAGAGACGAGATCCTGTGGTCCCCAAACCAGACTCCTCCGGCCCCTGGCTGCGCCTAGAAATCCTGTCCATAAAGATAATGAACAGGACCAGTGACAAGGGCAGCCCTGCCGGAGTCCAACATGCACTGGGAATAGGTCTGACTTACGGCCGGCAATGCTAACCAAGCTCCTGCTCCGGTCGTACAGGGACCGGACAGCCCTTAGCAAAGGGCCCCGGACCCCATACTCCCAGAGCACCCCCCACACGGCGCCACGAGGGACACAGTCGAATGCATTCTCCAGATCCACAAAACACATGTGAACTGGTTGGGCAAACTCCCATAAAACCTCCAGCACCCTGGAGAGGGTATAGAGCTGGTCCAGTGTTCCACGACCGGGACGAAAACCGCATTGTTCCTCCTGAATCCGAGGTTCAACTATCGGCCGCATTCTCCTCTCCAGTACCCTGGCATAGACTTTCCCGGGGAGGCTGAGGAGTGTGATCCCTCTGTAGTTGGAACACACCATCCGGTCCCCCTTCTTGAAAAGAGGGACCACCACCCCGGTCTGCCAGTCCAGAGGTACTGTCCCCATCCGCCACGCGAGGTTGTAGAGGCGTGTCAACCAAGACAGCCCTACAACATCCAGAGACTTGAGGTACTCTGGGCGTATCTCATCCACCCCCGGCGCCTTGCCACCGAGGAGCTTCCCAACTGCCTCAGTGACTTCGGCCTGGGTGATGGACGAATCCACCTCCGAGCCCTCGGCCCCTGCTTCCTCAGCGGAAGACGTGTCGGTGGGGTTGAGGAGATTCTCGAAGTATTCCTTCCACCGTCCAACAATATCCCCAGTTGAAGTCAGCAGGTTCCCACTTCCACTGTAAACACTGTTGGCAGGGCACTGCTTCCCCCTCCTGAGGCGCCGGACGGTTTGCCAGAATTTCTTCGAGGCCGACCGATAGTCTTTCTCCATGGCCTCAACAAACTCCTCCCAGACCCGAGTTTTAGCCTCCACGACCACCCGGGCTGCAGTCCGCTTGGCCTGCCGGTACCTATCAGCTGCCTCAGGAGTCCCATGGGCCAACCAGGCTCGGTAGGTCTCCTTCTTCAGCTTGACGGTATCCCTTACTTCCGGTGTCCACCACCGGGTTCGGGGGTTGCCACCACGACAGGCACCGGAGACTTTACGGCCACAGCTTTGAGTGGCCACATCGACAATGGAGGTGGAGAACATGGTCCACTCGGACTCAATGTCTCCAACCTCCCTTGGGATCTGGTCAAGCTCTGCCGGAGGTGGGAGTTAAAGGTCTTTCTGACAGGGGGCTCTGCCAAACGTTCCCAACAGACCCTCACAGTACTTTGGGCCTGCCGGGTCTGTCCAGCTTTCTCCCCCGCCATCGGATCCAACTCACCACCAAGTGGTGATCAGTTGACAGCTCTGCCCCTCTCTTCACCCGAGTGTCCAAGACATACGGCCGGAGGTCAGATGAAACTTAATAACAACTTAATTTGTTTCACAACAATTTAAAAACAAACTTAATTTGTTTTTGAATTGTTGTGTTTTCAGTTTTGTGTATTTGTTTTCTGATTTGTTTGTTAATAACAAGTCAGAAAACTAATACACAAAACTGAAAACACTAACAATTCAAAAACAAATAAACAAAATTAAAATAACAAATCAGAAAACAAATACACAAAATTAAAATAACAAATCAGAAATTAAATACACAAAATTAAAATAACAAATCAGAAAACAAATACACAAAACTGAAAACACAACAATTCAAAAACAAATAAACAAAATTAAAATAACAAATCAGAAAACAAATACACAAAATTAAAATAACAAATCAAAACAAATACACAAAATTAAAATAACAAATCAGAAATTAAATACACAAAATTAAAATAACAAATCAGAAATGAAATACACAAAATTAAAATAACAAATCAGAAATTAAACACACAAAATTAAAATAACAAATCAGAAAACAAATACACAAAATTAAAATAACAAATCAGAAAACTAATACACAAAACTGAAAACACAACAATTCAAAAACAAATAAACAAAATTAAAATAACAAATCAGAAAACAAATACACAAAATTAAAATAACAAATCAGAAATTAAATACACAAATTAAAATAACAAATCAGAAATTAAATACACAAAATTAAAATAACAAATCCGAAAACAAATACACAAAATTAAAATAACAAATCAGAAAACAAATACACAAAATTAAAATAACAAATCAGAAAACAAATACTCAAAACTGAAAACACAACAATTCAAAAACAAATACACAAAACTGAAAACACAACAATTCAAAAACAAATACACAAAACTGAAAACACAACAATTCAAAAACAAATACACAAAACTGAAAACATGTCAACTCCAAAAACCAACAGGAGACAGCAGACCCTCTTTAAATTAGCGGTAAATTTAGAAAAGAGAAAGTACATCAGAGATGGCTAAAAAATAAGCCTGCACCATAGCCTAACATGAAGCCAATGGAGGCAGACAGAGCCGCAGCACCAAAGAATAAAAAACGAGATGTGGCTGTGCTTTGAGATGCAGTAGAATCAACCACATCCGTTTGCTCAAGTCTATCCTCATCGACACGTGAATGTCCCGGGTTGTCATTGGTTGAAGTAGAGGGCTGTATTGTAATATTTTGGCCAGATGTGCCTGGCTGCTCAGTGATATATGACTGTAGAGAGGACAGATTATTCTCATGAACGTTTGAACTATGGATCTGACTGACAAAACCGGAGTCAGAACTACTGGGATGTAGTTCCTTAACCAACTCTTTTAAATCTGCTATCTGGGTTTTTTGCCTCTCAATGAGCACATGGTTTCTCAAGAAAGTTCGGTCTGACTCGTGTATTCGTTGCAGATATGCTGTTTTCAGCTGATAATTCTCAGCTTTAAGCGCAGCCACTTCTGATGAGAGGCTTATATAAGTGTTTTCACTTTTCTTAAGTTTTTCAACTTTTGCCAGCAGTTCAAGCTCTGTGACCCTAAGCTTTTCATGCTGCTCCACAATTTCATCAGAGTCATTCTTCAATATTTGAATCTCCGCTCTTGCGTTTAAACTCTCTTTCGATAATTTAGTTCTAAGATGTTCAATATTCGAGTCTTTTGTAGCGATGTCTAATTTGAGGCTTTCATTCTCATTTGCGAGACTTTCTTTGGTCTCAGTCAGGTCCAGTACATCTGATTTGATCTTACTCATTTGTTCATAGCGTTGATCTATAATGCCTTTGTTATAATATTCCTCCTGCACACTACTCAAGTCATCAACAGAACTGTCAGAGAGAGTGGGGGATAATCGTCCTGAATCCATGCTGCAAACTTTGAATCCTTGCAGTTATTAGACCAAACAGAATAGAGTTAAGGCTATTGTTTCAAAGATGTTTTAAAATTCTGCCTCTAAAAATCTTACTGACCTAACTCCAGGATATATTCTTGTCTTTGAAGTAGGTGTGCTGTTTTATAATGTTCTTACAATGACCGTAAAAGACATTATTTATAACTAACCTGCAGCTTGTGGCTTCGTGTGCCTCTCTCCTTCAAACACAGAATCATCGTGTGACGTCATGCAACAGCAACAGAATACGTCACAGGATTGCCAGGGCTTCTCCCGCAACGTTGTATGTTCAGGTTTGTAAATAAAGTTTGGTAAAAAAAAAAATATAGGCATACTGATATCTTTCGACCTAATAAATTCAGATTTTTTTAAGGCTGCATTTATTTACGCAAAATAAGAGAGGAGCTACACATTGTTTTATCTGCAGGGTGTTTAAAAAAAATTAAAATTATGGGCTAATCGTTTAGGCTAAGTTTTGTATCATTAACAAGTTAAGTAGCTCATTTAAATCTTTGAAGCGCTTTTTCAAATAACGTTGTGTAATAGTTTGTTAATATTTATTTTTATTTCTTTCAATAATTTTTAGAACTATTTTGGGTAGTGTGTAAACATATTTTATATTTTTATATTTCAGCGTCTCTTTGTCAAACACAGGATTGTGCTGTGCTACCATCTTGTGGTGACACTCAGAATTGTGTCTTTAATCACTGAAATACATTCATTTGGTTAATACCATTATATTAATTTGAAATATTATTATTATTATTATTATTATTATTATTATTATTATTGTTATTATTAAGTTATGCCTGATTATTTTGGAGTTCAAAGTGGAAGACTTTGTTTAAATTTGATTATTCAAATTTTATACACATGTTTATTCTTTGTGGACGTGTGTATTCAAGGCCCTCTGGACTAGCAGCAGCTCACACTGGTTTAAACTTATGAAATGTTAACCTAATTAGACTATCAATCATTTATAAAGTGAGAGAGTGGACAGTGGACTATGACTCCAGACAAGCTCTGTACACAATTACTTCCTCTAAACATTTTGCAAAATGTTTTTCTCAAATTACAGCTGTGTTTCTCTGACCCTATAGGATCATTGGACAATTGTATCTGGTAAATCAGGCAAGGATGTCTCTTCATGCTGAATCTTTTTCAACAGTTTTTTTTTTTTCTTGCAATATTGTTCCTCTCAATAAGGCAGCTGACTCCTGCAATTTATATAATAACTGAATATTGTTTGACAATCTTTAACGCACTCAACAAAAAGAAGGGAAAAATGTAAACTAATGCTAGCAGTCCGAACCACAAAGACACAGATAGACCGGGCAAGAAGGCCTTGAGCCATTAAGCATTATTTAAGCATTAGATAGGATCTAAATATAAATTTGAATAAAACATAAATGTAATAACACACATGCAAACACTTTAATAGTAGGCCTAAATGTCAAAAAGTTTTGAGACTGGGCTATTCCATCTTCATAAGGCTATTGGTAACATTTGACACCCTTTATGTTTGTGTTTGTGTGACAGAAATAAAAAAGAAAACCCTGAAGCTCCACAACCTTTGCATGCAGTAACACATTTAGGCTCAAATGAAGCACTCGCTGAGGGTTCAAGTCCAGACTGGATCAAGTCCTCCTTACATCCACTACTGTGCTGTTTACTGGAGCAGGGGTGTAGCAGCGGGGGCTGGAGCCGTTGAGGGGGCGGAGTCACGCTTTTTGGAAAAGACTTGATCCCCACATTGTTTGAATTCTCAGCACATTTTGTCCCACGCTATGCAAGGGCTCTGTATTTTTCAGAGGATGGGTACGATGCGGACAGCCACACTGCTGTGGCTCTGTGTGGTCCTCTGTTTCCTGGCTCCGCTCCTGGATGCTGCTGCTCAGGTACTAACTTGTAGTCTTGCACTATTTCAGGTACAATAATGACATTAAACAAGATCTTCAGTCCTTCATTTGCTTTTAATTAATCAAACCAAGTTTTCTATATGCCATTGATTGTGTTAATGTTAAGTGTCTGAACTGAAAGTCATTGCAGATGTAAACATCTGGTGTAGATATTTCTTTCTCATAAAGAAGTCTCCAGGATTTGTAAAACGGTTGTAAAACTGTAAAACAAAGGCTACTGTTGTCTCATTTGATATTTAAAGCTCACTGAGAGTTTTATGTTAATTCTAGATGTGTCAAGAATGTTGCCCCAAATCTTGTTTTGTATGTTAAACACCAATGTATTATATCTTTATGAAAATGCTTCCCTCAATGAAACCACACCAAGAAATGTCAAACTCAGAGACAGTGTGATTGGTTAAAACAGTTGCTGACTGTACAATTATATAAACCACCCAAATATTTAAGGCAGCACATCTGTGAGATTATTTTAAAAACACCAGTTTGCTCACTGAGCACTGTTTTGAGTTGACACTGCATTGTTTTGTTTCAGTTTGAAAGTATCTCTGAAATAGTACATTTGAGCCATCTGCAGTCATGAATCAATCTAATGTTAATGCAATGGTATCAATTTGTGGTTTGGCCCCAGAACATGAAGGTGAGGCTCATTGTTAAGAAGCACAAGTGGATTCAGGTTTTCACAAAATATTTACCTAAGATACATTAATCCAACCGGTAGGTGGTTCGATTCCAGCTCTCCCCACAGTGCATACTGTTGTTGTGTCCTTGGGCAAGACACTTAACCCACCTTGCCTCCAGTGGTGTTCCAGCTGTAACACTGGTGAAGGAACCTTAATGTAAGTCGCTTTGAATGAAAGCGTCAACTAAAATGTGTAAATGTAAGTTGCTTTGGATAAAAGCGTCTGCTAAATGACTAAATGTAAATGTAATTATTGTTCAGCTCTATTCAGTGATTTATCGAAATGAGGTTTGTCAACCATCGAAAACAACCAGAATTTTCTTGTCTTGTCTGCGAAAGACTGTTTAACAATTCAACAATTTAACAACTCTATTTCCACTTTCATCCAATAAACATCCAATTTACCTTTTTCTTTATAATTTTAATGCCTTTTTTCAAACATACATTTTATTTCTCACCAATAAAACATTTCTTTCAGGAGAGAGAAGAGGATATTGCCGTTTGATCATTTATAATATTTGTATGTGGCTGCTCAATAATAAAAGCAGATTTTTCTGTGCAGACAATAACTGTGCAGTTGAATAACTCTTCAACAGAAAAGAAGCACTAAATGAAGTTAATATTATCAATAAAACAATGATGTTGAAGGAATAAAGGTTTAATACTGTGCATATACTGACATTGACACTGACATAGACACAAGAGCTCATCACAAGTCAGGACATATTTCTGTCTCACAGTAGCAGTATTGTTTCTGTTTGGCCAAATCCTGTCCACATTTTTATAAACCCCATTGGTTCTAGATGTTCTCTCCTTTCAAATGCAGGTTTTAGTTTGATTTAAACAGGTTTAGGTGCAAACCTAGTTTATACCCAGCTACGCTGTTTGTTGCTTAAAGTAATCTTAATGCAGGGAGATACTGTTTATATTTTACTTGAGATTTGTAAATGCTATAAAAGCATAGTCCTGTCCTGTAACCCGTTGAGACTTACGTATATTGCCAGTGTAAATGACATTGAAGTGAAATGCTAAATGGAAGAAGCAATAGTTTTGCTCGACATTTTGTTAGAATAAAACTAGTGCACAACATGATGAAGAATGAATATTCGGAAACATATTATGTTTAATATAATATATTAAAAACAGCATGTTTACTGAATGTAATTGTGAATTGCTTATGGACACAATTAAGGACAGTCCACAGACGCAGAGCTGAAGGACACAAGCAAAATTATCGTCTCAACTTTGTGTTTTTCAGATTGGTAACGCTTCCCCACAAAATAATTTAAACTGTCAGCAGTGTACCTGCCCAATACCTGCTACATATGATAGTGCAGCTTATTAACAATACAATATGTGTAAAAAGCACAACAATGTACTAGACAGCATGCAATAATGCTTTTTAATCTCTATAGGGCTTCAGGAAGAAAGGCGGAGAAGTTTTCAGTGTCTGTCAACATTGCAGCTTCCAGTTATGTAACATTCACTCTGACTCTAAGAAGAGCTCCTTCAGGGGAAACTGGGCCAGTACGAGATCCTGATCCGAGTAAAACCATAAGCAGCTCGTTCGCAACTTTAAGGTTGAGCACATCTCCTTTTGTATTTTATAGACAACATTGATTAAAACCAGCTTCAGTGCTTTGCTTTATATAAGTGTTTTCACTTTTCTTAAGTTTTTCAACTTTTGCCAGCAGTTCAAGCTCTGTGACCCTAAGCTTTTCATGCTGCTCCACAATTTCATCAGAGTCATTCTTCAATATTTGAATCTCACAGATTATAGCAATCATCTTTGAGCCCCAGGGCCTAGCTTTTGTTGAAGCCACGGCCACATTCCTCTCCAATGACCTGCTCCCCCTGGTGGAGAAAAGTGTAACAGACAAAAAGGTAATAGTTGATGTGAGGTTATCCGTTACAGGATATATTCACTTCACTATGTCTTCACAGGCACACGTCTCTTTTTCGCCCACTGTGGAGCAACAGAGGAGATGTCCAGGATGTGAAGGGACTTTAATTGATGGAGATTTTATTATAAAATATGATGTAAAACGAGAAAAAAACTTAGGAGATCAATATATTATGTTTAAAAGAAAATATTGTACTCTTTTGTTCTTCTTTCCTTTGTGTGACCAAAATTAATAAAGAAACGTTTAAATCTTAACTTCAGGGTTGTCACTAGACATGATAGCGCTAAGGAGTTCACAGCTTGAATGCTCTATATTTGTCCTATGTGCTTAAATTTAGGAGAAAGCAACATTCAAAAGATTCAGCAAAATGTGCTTTCTGCTGTCAGTGGAAATATCTCACTGTTCTGTCTTGGATTTGGAAACGATGTGGATTATTCTTTCCTGGACGTAATGGCAAGACAGAATGGAGGGCTGGCCCGGAGGATCTTTGAGGGCTCAGATGCAGCTGTTCAGCTTCAGGTATGCAAACAAAACAATGAAGCAACACTTCAAACATTTTATGTTATGCAGGTTTAATATAATGATATGAATAATTTCTGAATAATTTCTTTGACATGATTTAAATAAGGAAAATGAAAGTCTTTGTGGAGTTTGGAGATTACATGACAAGAACAACACACAAAGCCAGTCTGTAAAAATATGTTTGTAGAAGTGGTTTAAATAATGTCTTTCTGTGTTTCAGGGTTTCTGACAACAACACTGGTTAACTGGTGAAAGTTTTCGCCCAAGGGGTAAGAGAGTGTCAGGAGTGTGTCACCAACTCCTGTTTACCTTTACTGCAGGGTGTAAACTATTTAACAGATAAACGTATAGGAAAATACTTACACTTCAGAAGCCATTTCAAATGCTGAATCAGAAAAAATAACTGTTGGAAATTCACAGTCACAGGCAATCAGTCCTCTCCAGACTCCAGACTGTAGAAACACTGAACACAGTTTTCAGAACAGACAGGATTTCAAAAACTGAGCTGCTCCACACAGACAAATCATGTCACAGCCTCCAGCAGACCCGCCTAGGTGTTGATGGCCCACCAGAATTAGCATCTCTATTGAGTGTGGATGGGATGTAAATGTGTCTGAAAATGCACAAACGGTGATCCTTAATCCTAAATATTTGACCAGTATTGAAACTTAATGTAAAGTTCAGTGCTTGGCACAGTAACATTACAGGACAGTCAAACACACTCAGAACCCATCCATGCTGGGCTCTCTATCCTAGGTTATTATAAAGTGTTCTGTATCACATTAAAGCTTATGTACAGTTTACTGTGATTTTAATGATTTTTCTGCATTTTTTCAAAAACCTAGAGTGGGACCAACAGATAAACTAGGTTTTTATGGTCTGCAAAATTAGACATTCATATTAGAAACACATTTTGTGTGCCCTGTCACATTTTAGAAAAACAAAATAAACAAAAAAAAGCACATCGCTGCTCCAGAGCTTGTAAACCGGGAGCAGGCATTGTGGGGGCAGGGAGGACTATATGATTTAGGTTACAGTGGGACCAACAAACATGTGATCCTCACTATTACATTTGCAAAAAAGAAATGAACATACCTTATCTGTTTAGATTTTTTTCAGATTTTTTTGAGACTCTGGCTGGATACACACAGAAACTGATTATCAACGTTACTATAACCTTTACTGTTAGTTGGGTTGAAGAAGAGACAGGGCAGCTCAGAGAGAAAGAGAAAACTGCCAATAGAAACAGTTGTAGAGCTAAATGGGGTGACGGGGTGGGAGGGTGGGGAGGGGTAAGAATGACAAGAGATAACTGAACTACAGGAATGGCTAACCATGAGCACATTTGTGTACTTTAGATTTAATAAAAAAAATTTAATACAACATCAACTAAATAACACAACTATATACAACAGCAACTAAATAACACAACTATATACAACAGCAACTAAACTCGATCATGAAGCCCATCTTCACCCCATTAAAGCATCTGGGGGATCTGAACTACACAGCCTTATTTCAGATCCCCCATTCTAAAAAAGGATCAAAATAATATTTAAAAAGAACTACATGATTTCAAATTTACTTAATGTATTTTGCCAAAAGCCATCCTGCGACTGTCATAACACTGCCAAAGAAGGTTGTTGGAATCTTGGCCTAAACAGAGAGTAGACACGGAGTGAGTGTGAGAAAGATTTAACACAGCCTTAGTTCAGATCCCCCAGAGTCCCCTATAGATTTACCTGAGACAGGAGAACCAGCCTAACAGGGCTCCTGCTGCCAGCCCTACAGCACACGCTGAACCCAGGCCCATCCAAAAGCAGCTGGGCTGGGTTTCTTGTTCCTTAGCCTCCAGCATCTGACAAGAATCAACAGGAACATGCATATAAGCCTGATTATAGTTATAAACACAACCACAGATATCATAACCTACTTTAAAACAATGGACTGAGGATTATGGGTATGAAGTAATTTATTTTAAATGACATGAACAATGTTGATTCAACATGATTTTAGCATACATACCAGACGTAGATGGAGCAACAACCAGAGACGAGCTAGCTAGGCAGTCGAAAACTTTGCATTTCTCTGTCTGCACATAATGCACTTTTGAAAAGTGCTTAGATAGACTGCTTGTGTTTCCGCCCTTACATGCAAACATTTTGTTGCACTTATGAAAACAAGCCCTAGAGAAGTGTAACTACACTTTGGAACATTTTGCTCTCTCCGCCATCGTCACTCTTTGTATTAAGTGGGAGTTTTCGTACTGTTGTGCGTGTGCCGCGCTCATTGTGTGTGTGTGTGACTGACAGACAGCCTCCGCTGATCATAATGATCACACATTAGAAATGTTTGGTAAGATAAAATGTGCACAATAACATTATTAAGCAAAAATACATAGTACATTAATTTTTTCCCCACCAGAACCGATAGCGTCAGATCTTACTGATACTACGGTCTTTCATAATTTAGCTCCGGGGCCAGTTTAATACCGGGGTTTAGGTACCCATCCCTACATATGACACCTGTAGGCAGTAAACAGTGATGCGTTCAGTGACCCACACTCTCCAGCCGGTGCTGCAGGATGGCCACCTTCAGCTCCAGGTAAGAAATCTGCACACATCACAAAATATTCAGATTCATAAGTTCATATTGTGCTTTTACATACCAAATCACAGGCATAAAGTGAAGGCAGCTTGGCAGGTGAATATACGGAGGGGCCTTGGTTTTTTTTATATTATACACCTGATTCCCGTGCTCCGTATTATAGAGCTTTCTGTCTGTAGTCCATACCAGGCTGTATCATGAGCCATGTCTATATTGACTACCTACACACATAGCAACTAGATAGCTCAGTTGGTAAGCAGTAAGGCTTTACATTTAATGTACCCAGGTTCGAATCTACCTTGGGACTCTATGTATATTAGTTGTTTTCCACGTGTTTTGTAATTTATTGATCATGGCATGCTGTCTTATATTTTCCAGTTTTCAGCTCAGTAACCTCAGTTTTGCATATAAGGCTAGCCTTAATTTAAACTCCATTTGGCTGCTGCATTCCCAGTGTTAGCAAACGCTAACGCTAAGTCTGTTAACATGAATATTGCAAGCCTCCAAGGACAGACGTCTCACTTTAAGTCCTACCTGTTGCTTTTCACTATCCAGTTGTCTGTCTTGCAGATGGATACTTGTTCCTGACCTGTTGCTGATCCTGAAGGCCCAAATACACCAAAAATAAATAACTGTAAACTGTCCAAACAATTTTTCTGTGTATTTACAATAAAGAACGAACTGAACTGGATTGTGTTTTATTTTTATAATACATGGGGAAAAAATCCTGGATAAATAATGGTTAAATAATAAAATGAAAACAACTTAAGTACACGTTAAAAATAAAGACAATTACATTAAAAAAATAACAAGTATGGTCTACCTTACTTCCTTTATACCACCAGGTGGCGCTGAACATAGATTTGTTTTCACCCTGCATTTGCTGAATTTAAATGTTTAAACTTTTAAATTTATCTTAACGGAGATAAAACAAATATAAAATAACTATACAGCCGCTTCTATTTTTCTACACCACGCATCACTGGATTTTTTTTTTTACTTGGAAGACTGCTCGTAAGACCGGACGTGCGCATCAGCTGGCCGGAAATGAAGCCGTTAATCCCGAAAATATTTATTGTTAATATCTCAAAAACTATAACAGCACAAACGAAGGACACCATTTTGGGGCATTTTAAAGCACTTTAAAGCATTTTTGGGGGCTGGGTGACCTCATATGACCTATAAAAGAATCATTAATATTTATTTGAAGAGACCAACAAATTTCCCCTTGGGGATTAATACATTTTAGTGAATTTAACTGACTATGTGCCCATGTGTCATTTTCTAAAAAAAAAGTATTAGCAGTCCTTAACTTAAAAAAATCCAGCAGATGGCCACTTGATTTACTTTCCACAGTGTAGACAGAACAATGTCTGAAAATGTCTTTTCATGTGCTGATGATTTCACATGGAATGATCCTCAAGTAAACTTTTTGTTTAAATAATTGACACTGAGTACTAGCCTATTGTTAGAATCTTGACAGTTATTAAGATGGGAAATTTGACTTTCTGCAGATAACCTGACCTTAAACATTTGACTCGTTTGTGTCAGCAGTGGAGGCAGAAAAGGGGGCAATTCATTCCCAGCACTTGTTTATGTGGATAAACTGTCAGTAGAGTTAAATGTGAATCAGTTTGCGGACTTAATCTGTACAAACGACTTGAAATAACCCCGATTACGTCCGCACTGGATGTGTGAAAGTGCCTTTAAGCATCTTTAGCTCTTAGCCTAGCCTACCTGGAGCACCCGGAGTTTCTCTTCCTCTTCTTCTTCCCTGTGTCAGGTGTGTGTAGTGATGGGTCGTTCGCGAGTGAGTCGGCTCTGAGAGCAGGCTCTTTTATGGGAGCCGGCTCACATATCTGAAGGGGCGGACTTACCATTAGGCAAGGGTAGGCAATTGCCTAGGGCCCCGAACATGCAAGGGCCCCAAAAAGCAGCCCCTTCCCAACTACTATTGCACTTCTTGTTATGATTTTATATTTATAGAAACAATTTAATTTACAATTAAAAAACACCTAAAACATTTACAGAGTCGTTGAACAATACTGCACCCCCCCCCCCTCTCAATACTACAATGGACTATTGAATAGTGGACTATCCAAAATGGACTATTGAATAGTCCATTGTAGTATTGCAACGCCTGTCGTGGAATGGAATAGTCACTATTCCATTCCACGACAGGAGTTGCTACCAACAAAAAGTAAACAAACAGTTTAAACGGTCGTGCCACATAAACATATCCCGCAGCAGCAGCTCAAGTTGCCTGCTGCAGATTTCTGCCTCCGTGCAGATAAATAATGGCTGGAAATTACTACTATCCGGTTTATTTCGAGTGTCCTGATCTGCTCCCGAGCCACGAGAAGAAGGTCGAGATATATTTTCGAAATCACCGTAAATCTGGAGGAGGAGACTGCGGACCGCTGCAGAGAGTCAGCGAAGGGCTCTTCAGTATTTCGTTTACGAATCAGAAAGGTACGATATTCAACTCACTATTGCATTTTAGTATTTTCTGCAAAAGAGACCGAATCCTTAAAGTGTTCTATTAAATGGTTTATGCGTCAAGAGCAAACTGTAACTCAACTGTCTGTCGGAAAATTTTACACTCAAAAAAATGCTGGGTTGTTTCTGTAAACAAATTGTTGGGTTGATTGTGCTAGGTCAAAAAGTTGGGTTGTTTGGGGTACTGTAAACACATTATTGGGTTGCTCATGCTGGGTAAAATGATTTGTAACGGGTCATTCATAAATAAACAGTTGGTTGGGTTATTTTGACCCAGCAACTGGTTTATTACTTTTTCATTCTGGAACTTTCTGGATTCTTCACTAGTGATGGGAAGTTCAGTTCATTTTACTTAAATAAATACAGCAGCCTAAGGAACTTACATTTACATTTTTATATTTGGTCCGGGAGAGAAAAACGCAAGATAGGCTACTCATTTATTGCTGTCATTTTAAAATAATGCAGTACAATAATCATCAATAAACACTTTATCAGGCTTCATTACTTTACAGAAGTGACTGACAATAGTTAAAAGTATCTGTTTTTTATTTTATTTTAGAAGGACTGTTTTATGTCCTATGACCATACAGTAGGTGTATTGTTAATTTGTGTATATTTTGTTTACTAAAGACTATGAAACAAGTGCACACTTTTGTCTCCCTCTCAGTCTGCCTCAGGTGCTATGCCCTGTGACTAAGCCTAACACTATGTTTAATGACTAAGATATGGTTAAAGAAAAAGAGGGAGGGAAAGAAACTCAATGACTTGGTTTATTAATCTTTTGATTTATAGTTTGGTTTATTTACTCCTTTTACCTTTGAGTGTAATGTGGCATGAAGCTTTTTGTTCACAATAGAGTTAAACCTCAGGTCTTGTTTTTTATTTATTTATTTTTATTGTATTTGTTTAATTCAAACATGTATAAAAGTATTTTACAAAGTAAAATAAATACATATAAAAGCAAGTACATGCCAGAAATTAATTCATTAAATCCACATAACCTGATTGCACATGTCTGAAAAGAGTGGGAAAAGTAGAACTTTATTAAATCACACCTTTTCATCGTATTTTCACTCCATTTTATATATATATATATATATATATATATATATATATATATATATTACCAACTTTCCTGTATTATTTTATAATACAGTAATATGTACATTATTATACTCCATTGTTTTATACCATAATACTATGTAATATAATCCAATACAATATAATCTAATGTAGTACATTTAATCTATATATCACATTAGATTACATACAGTACAATACCTTATAATTTCCTTATTGTGGGACGAATAAAGGATTATCTTATCTTATCTTATCTTAATCTAATATAACATTCTAATATAACATTATATTATGTATATAGCATACAATAAAACTCTATATGTACTATGTTATATACAATTTCTTATAAGCAACATGCGTACTACATTTAATCAAGCATCTACTGTGTTTGACTATTCTGTTAACAATATAAGCATATTCAAACATTGAGAGAAAAAAATATATAATTATATATTATATATTATTATATATTAAATATAATTATGCAAATTTTCAAATCATAATCCCCTGAAGTAACACCACCTAATTCCCAAAATCAAGCAAAAACAAAGCTATAACCAGTGCAGCTCTGTTAATGCCCCTCCTTAGTCCTATGTCCCCTGAACACATCTCCTTTGAACAAACTGTGATTTATATCAAAATAAAGGTTGAAGAACGTTAATCACACTCTTTTTTTTTTGTCATAGATCAACGTGAGGTCCTGCAGAGAGCCAATCATGTAGTGGTTGTTGGAGATGTGTCACTCAAGTTCAAAGTGCAAGATGTTCAGGTGTCTCCCCAAACCAACCTGAGTCCAGGACAGGTAGATGGACCTAAAAGGGACACTGCAGCTTCACCAAAGGTATCAACTCTGCTTATTATATTAATATTAATATATATACAGTGCATTATATTGATGAACAGTGGGAACTGCATTCACATGCTCTGACTGTAATGAAAGCACAAGAGAAATATTATAATTGTTGCCCGGCCTGTTATAATGTTATGATCAACGCTCTGGACATAACTGTTTTTTCTATAACAAACTAAACAAAATATTAATGCCCTGGCAGTGGCATTTTTTTTGGTTTTATATTTAATTTGATTACTTTAATGTTTAAGTTGAGATTTACAAGAAATATTTTAACTGCTACTAACTTTTAACTGCTGTAAAAAAAAATATTTGTGATTAATTATGGAAAATTGTGCAATTAATTGCGATTAAACACTTTAATCATTGCCCAGCACTAAATATATATATATATATATATATATATATATATATATATATATTTCGATTTCTCAATCAACACAAATGTAATGCTGTCATGGTCTGTCTTTTTAACACAGAGTCTGTCTGGTTCAAGTTTACCACCAAGTGGTGAAGATCATGAACTACAACTTAATCAACACCTCCTTTGTTTCCTGAAAGACTCCCCAAAAGCTGGTAAGTTGCTTGACAAACAATTAGCAACTTTGTCCTGCACTGCTCAGCTATATCCAGAAGAAGAAAAGGTTTTAGTGAGGAGAATAAATCAGCCAGGTGCTAGTGATCAAAGCAATATGGATAATTGGAAAATAGAAGTAGACAAACTCTTTGAAACATTAAAAAATCTTTACAATTGTCACTATGAGCTGGAGCCTCAAAAAGTGAAAACTCTGCTTCAGATGAGCAGATCTGGGTCAACAGATGATGTCAGGGTGTACAGCAAGGTTGGGATGGCTGTTGTGGTTGGAGAAAGTTCCCAGGTTAAAGCCTTTCAGGATAGATCCCCAAAAGTCAAGTCTGTCACTTTGCAGCTTGGCGAAGCTAAACTGTGCCTGCTTTGGAAAGAACTTAAGGGGAGTTTACGGAGAGATTTCCCAGAAGTTAAGGTGACAAAGAGGGACAGGGTCAGTTACTTCTTGAAGGCACTGCAGAGAATATTCTTAAAGCTGATGAAGTCATTACTGAGAAAGATAATATGGTGATTAAAAGGACAGTTTCGGACACAAACCCACGTCTTTTGGCCTTTTTTAAAGCATATGGTGAACCAGGGATGCTGAGTGACTTCCTAGGGTTGGATGTGGAAATGGAATTAAAAGACACAGAGCTACATCTTTTCTCTTTCTCCGTCACAACTTTGGATGAAACTGAAGATGCTTTACGAAGGAAATTCAAGCTAATGAAGATCCCCGTTCCAAACTTGTCTAAGATTGCATATTCACTATGGGAAAAGCTCAGACCAACAATTAGAGAAGTTAACCTTGTAGCATGTAGAGTTGATGTGTTGATTGGGTCAGACAATGTGGTGTATTTAGAGGGCCACTCCAGTGCGGTTGATGAACTAAATGAAGTTGTTACTGTGCACATTTGGGAGCTCTCTTGTGAAGCTAGAGATCACAAACATTCGCCGGAGTTAGCTCAAGAACCGGTTGGATTGCCATATGGTACTGATGTCAATGCTCTATATTCTTCCAGATCTTTTTCAAGATCTAGCCTTGAGCAGAGTACTTTGCCGGGTCAAGAAACTGTCCAGCAGGTGGTAGTAAGTAACCCTCTTTGGCAGAATGAAGTGTATGCCATAGCTGCGCAGGATATGTCATTGTTAAGTTCAGGTGAAGAGGCAGAGGTAGAGGCTAAATACAGTCACGGTGAGTTGCAGGTGTTGGTTTGTCTGGGTGACATCACCAAACAAAAAGCAGATGCCTTGGTGAACGCAGCCAATGAGGATTTGAAGCACAGTGGAGGTGTAGCTCAGGCTCTGAGTAACGCAGGAGGTCCTGAGGTGCAGGAAGAGAGTACTGCTTTGGTGAAGAATATTGGGAAAGTTAGTACAGGGGACGTGGTTGTAACAACAGGCGGGAAACTACAATGTAAGAAGCTGCTGCACGCTGTTGGCCCTGTTAATGGCAAAGCAGGCGGCAGAGAGAAGACATTAATTCAAAAAGCCATCACCTCTGCTTTGAATTTATGTGAAATAATGGAGTTCAAATCAATAGCGTTGCCCTGCATCAGCTCAGGTGTGTTTGGAGTTCCTGTTCATGTCTGCACCGAGGCTATAGTTAGTGCCGTTAGGGCCTTTGGTAATGTGGGAGGGCGGAGTCTGAACAAAATAACTCTGATTGACAACAGAACAGAAGTGGTCAAGTCTCTGAAAGATGCCTGTGACAGGTTTCTCCGAGACATTAGTTCAGGAAACAGTGGCTCCACAGATGGTGCTGGGGGCCTGGAGTACGCAGGAGCAGCAGCTGCTGGAGGCTCGGGAGTGAGTGTCCGAGTAGAGACCATCCAAGGCACCATCGAGACCCAACAGGTAAGAAACTAACCCTGAATTTGAGTCAGTGTCATGTTCTGTAGGACACACCTCTCTCACAGTTGATGTAAGACGACTTTAATCAGAGACGATCAACACTGGGCATAACCGGTAGCGGTAAGGGAAATTGCTCAGTTGACCTCCTCTGATTCCGACTTATGAGGATTCACTGCAGTGTTTTCTGTATGTATGCAGCACTGCATATTGTATACAGTGCATACAATTATACAGTATAACATTTACCTTAAATAATCTTTTAATAATTAGAGGGCCAAAAACAAAGTCACTGATGAAACAGCTCTAAGAAGAAAATAAGATGAAGAAAATAAGAAAAAAATATCACATTTTATCACATCAGTACTTAGTATCAAAACTAAATTTGTAGTACAAATACTTCCGGTGATATTGGAACAATACCACTTTAATTAAAACTGAAGTAACTCAGGTTCCATCTGTGACTGTCTTAGGTGGATGCTGTGGTGTCTCCAATGGTCGGTGATGATCCCTGTTCAACTCGTGTTGGAACCTCATTATTCGAAACAGCAGGACCCCAGCTGAGGGACGTTTTTAGAAAAGAAGCAGGAGGAGAGATGCCTGGCGACTCTGTCCTGGTCGATGGGCTGACAGGACTTCCATTCAATGCAGTGTTTTTTGTCCACCTTGTCCCTTGGGACCACGACCCCAATGGAGCAGCAGAAGCGGTACATTTAATAGAAAGAGCTGTATAGTATATCAACAGTGTGTAGTTTTTGGTCACATCTAGTGGCCTACAGGGCTACAGTAGCCCTGCAGGGACATGCATGTCTGTTAACAGCTACTTTAAATGTTTAAGAACAAATCAGTGTAGTTCATTAATGTTCTAATCTTTCAAGGCCTCCAAGCTTGGAAGATTATAGAAAAAAAAATCAATTAAGATAAAAGAATGCCATAGTCCTGCAGCTTTATGTAGATTTTCTCATCACTGTTAGTCTTCCTCACCTGCTTTTTTTTATTCATCTCTGTCCAGGTCCTGAGGTTTGCAGTCAGTAATGTCCTAACTTCCTGTGAGAACCAGGGCTTTACATCGGTTGCTCTTCCTGTTCTTGGAGCTGGGATCCTCCTGGGTTTTCCAGACAATGTTGCGTTGGGGGTTTTACTTGAGGAAGTTCACAATTTTGAACAAAGGCGAACCTGCAGAACCCCATTCCTGGTCCACATTGTCCACCATCCCAATGACAAAACATTTGAAGAGGTAAAGAACTCTGTTTTGTGAATGTAAAATATATGAAAAGAGTGGGTAATAAGTCTCCAATATGTCTGATTAGTCTAATAAGTCTATGTTTTGTCTCTGTAGACCTTCAGCTCCATCCAGGAATCTTTGCAGCATCCCGTGAGCAAAGGTAGGTATAGATTTTATACTTTTAAAAAGTAGGCGTGCACAATATATTGCAACTTTATTGTAATCACAATATGATAGATCGCAATATTAGTATTGCAATAAATTACTTGTATCGTATCACAATAACGTTATACTGTACTCTTCGATTTTGTAGATTTTTATTTTTTGTCAAAATCATCCAAAATTGTCCAAACAAAACTTTAAATAAAACTGTGGTGCGTCCAAATGATGGTTTAGACCTGGTTCATTCCTAAATTTGTCCAAGTTTAGACCTGTTGAATCCCGGGTTAGTCCCAGTATAATCTTTCTTACTGATTTATCTCCTGCTTGACAAGTGGTAATTTGTCCTGAGCATTATAACAATTGTGCTCATAAATTCCCTGGCAGAATTAGTGATTTTCTTTTGGCCATTTTTCATAGAATATGAGTAAAACACAAAAAACTTTTATTCACTCATAGTTAGTGTTTGGGAGAAGCCATTTATCATCAAACAATTTTGTTTAATCTTTAAAAATGTTAATGACAACAGAAAATACCCAAATGACCCTGATCTTAATATTGTGTATTGCCACCTTTAACCTCAATGACAGTCTTTTGTGTTAGTTGCGGATGAGGCTCAATAATATTGAGGTCAGGAGACTGAGATGGCCAGTCCAGAACCTTCACTTTATGCTGCTGTAACCAATGACAGGTCGCCTTGGCCTTGTGCTTTGGATCGTTGTCATGTTGGAACGTCCAAGTATGTCCCCAGTATGGCTGATGATTGCAAATTTTACTATTTTCTGATAACATTCTGTATTCATAATTTTCGGTGCATTTGTAGCTCACACATCACCAAAACATCAGCGCTCCACCTCCATGTTTCACAGTAGGACTGGTGTACCTGTCATCATAGGCCTTGTTGACTCTTCTCCAAATGTAACTTTTATGGTTGTGGCCAAAAAGTTACATTTTGGTCTCATTACTCCAAATAACTTTGTTCCAGGAGTTTTGAGGCACAGGTCTCTGTGCTGTTTGGTGTATTTTAGGTGGGAAGCTTTGAGGAATTACAATGAAATAACTTTTTTCTGGCAACTCGACCATGCAGCCCATTTTTCTTCAAGTGCCTCCTTATTGTGCCTCTTGAAACAGCCACACCACTTTATTTCAGAGAGTCCTGTATTTTTCAGCTGAAGTTATTTCTCTATTACCTTTTCCCACATATCATTTGACACCTCTTTTGTTTTTCCCATGACTCAAAATACAGAAGCACTGAGCAAACAGATTACAGGTGAGGATGGTTACGTTCACGTCCACGTGTGTACCTATGCCCAATAATGTCCCAGGTGCATGCTCATTGTTGTTTTGTGTAACGAGTATGTGCACATCTACAGGAATGATATAGAGTGTGTAAATGTGAGGCCTTCTTAGGGATGGCAAGCTGTCAGGCATCCAGCTTTATTCAACTCCTACATCTTACAGACCTGAGAGAGATTAAAAAGCGAAAGAGGGTGGAAGGGTGGGGCACAGAATAACAACAACAAAGAAAGAATGACACCAGATGATATTTATAGGCCTGATACAAGAAGTGACAGGTTTGACGTCTGAAAGACTTGTTCTAAGGTATTTTAGCTATTTTAGCTCTTGTCGTCTTGTTAATGCTGGTCGATGTTCTCATGTCAGGTGTGGTTCTGAGGGCAAAACAACTGCTCTCTGGTGTTTCTGGTGCATTAAAAACAAAAACATTTTTCTTTCCAGAGTCTGATACAAAGAGGATCGTCCTGTTGGGAAAAATTGGATCTGGGAAAAGCAGCTTGGGGAACACCATATTTGGAGAGACAGTGTTCGTGACAGACGACACACCCAACCCAGGAACAAACAAATGTCGAGCAGAAACCAGAACTGTCAACGGACGTAGCATCACTTTGATTGACACCCCTGGTTTCTTTGATACGGTGCGGCCTGAGGAGGAGATGAAGCCCGAGGTCCTGAGCTGCATCACGGAGTGCGCTCCTGGGCTTCATGCTTTCCTTGTTGTGCTTAAAGTGGAAAAATTTTCAGAGCAGGAGCAGGCAATCATAAACAAAATATGCCAGTATTTCTCAGAGGAAGCCCTGCAGTACGCCACGGTTGTCTTCACTCACGGCGACCAGCTCCCTCCCGGCGAGACGATTGAACAGTTTATCAGCAAAAGTAGACCTCTTAGTGAGCTTGTGAAAAAATGTGGCAACAGGTGTCACATTGTTGATAATAAATACTGGGACAACAACCAGCAGGATCAATACCGGAATAACAACTTTCAGGTGGAGGAGCTGCTCAAAACTATTGACATTATGGTGATGGAAAACAACATGGGATTTTATACTAATAAGGCCTTAAAGGCAGTGAAAAAGCTGTGGGGGTATCTGTTCTGGTGGGCGGGGTAGCAGGAGGGGTTATTGGAGCGGAAGCTGCTGATGAGGCAGATTCAGTCCAGGATGCTTTTGAAAGGGCCAAAAAGGCCGCCTGGGAAACAAAAGAGAATTTGTTTTCAAAACACATTTAAATAATCACAAACAAGGAAAGCAAATAGTTGGACTTGAATCTTGAGGCCTTTTCTATAATGCTTTTGTTTCCAGCCTGGTATTTCTCGGAAACTTACATTAAAATATAGATATAAACAAGGTGGAAGAGAAACAGACAATATACAGTGAGTGACAGTCTAATCTTAAGTTTTAATTACTCTTCTAAAAACTTTACTATAAATATTGAACAAGTGAGATGTATCCTGTTTGATTGGTTTAAGGGTTAGGGCCTTAAAGTCTGGCAGTTTCCTCAGTGTTGTTGTTCCGATTTTTCCGCAATACTTCCAGACTCAAAGGAGGGGCAGGTCACCGGCCGATTTTGTGTATTTCTTTTTATTAAGGTTATAACACAAGTGCATCAAACGTTTTAGTTGGCCTTGTTCTGTTGTGAAGGTTAATTATTTTGCACAGTTTTGCACTTTAGTCACATTTATTGTTGTTACACATGTAAAAGGTACAAGGCAATGAAATGCATCGACAACCAAGTAAGAAAAAAAGTACATACCACTGTTACAATATACAGTACATGTATATTTCAGAGCTTTCCCAGAAATATGCTTGTGCCATGTCTCTTGTCTTGAAACACCATCCAATGCATATTTATTTTTATGCCTACTAATGCCTCATAACACTTAAACTCAATTGTAAAAATAAAAATAGGAAACATAACTGTTCATAAAACCAGAAATATACATATCCATGCTTGTTGTGAAGGAATCAGAGCTTGATCATTTTAATCTTACTGAAATGTGTATATTTTTTTGAAAAAAAATCTGTTCATAATAAATTTGATGGATGCATTTTATTTGTCTAATTGTGTTCTATGTTGTTGTGTCTTATAACAAGTAAAAACTTTGACCACCAGGGGGCTCATTATAATACAAGAACACAGCAACAAATTCCTGAGCAGTGCTAATCCAATCGTCATAAACCAACTATAGGGAAACAACAATAAATTACCTTTTTAAGCAAAATGGGCTAAGCTTTCCAAGTACAGCCATCACTTTGTTTTAATTCATATTTCACATGTCCCTGTATAAAAATATATTTTACCTTTAAATAAGAGAATTGAAAACAGTCACTCACTGTTGACATCATCAACCTTTAAAAAAGCAAGAAAATGCTGGGCGGCCCCTGCCCAAACATTTCCATTTAGGCACCACTGAACAAAGGGAAAGATACAGTAAGTGACAAAAGAAATACCAAACATAGATATAAACTTAAACCATTTAAAAAACCTTAAAGTTTGTTAAAAAAAAACACTTTAGACCTGTTCAAGTCCAAAAACAATTACGTAAACTGTATTTTAATTAAACTAAAATCACTTTAGACCTCTTATAGACCTGTATATGTAAGCGGTACTTGGAGAAATATATTATGAAATGCTACGTGGTGAAAAAGGTTTGAGAAACAATCTTAAAGTATCTGAGGAATATCTGAAATACAACTTTCCAGGGGGGACAGCTAAATCCCTGCGTTACACAATGGTTCCAAATTACAGTACACAGGCAACTAGGAAAGCAAATAAACACACAAAAAACAGGATAATTTCACAAAGCATATAGTAATTTCCAGGTCGATGAGCTGCTCAAAACAATTGACTCAACTGTTTTGTGACTTCATTACAAGTTATTGAGAGATAAGAGACACAAATTGATTTACTGGCACCAACCCAGTAGCTGCTATAATTGTGTCTAGAGCTCCCCCATGTTGCGAAGGTCACTAATGGTCAAGCGGTCAGTTACAATGTTCGAGTCGCCTTCTGTGAGGCCTAACTCCCTGCTATTTCCTATTTTTTAAAGCGAGTACTTTAAAACAGTACACGCTTCTACACATTAATGACTTCAGTGGCTGACAGATCACTGTAGGCGGATACCAGACCCGATTGCAAGTCAGTTGGTTAAAGCCTGGTCTAACCCTAAAACAGCTCCGTCCGTAAAATTGGGCTCCAAGTGTGTGACTCCTCTAATGAGCGCTATCCTCAAGACAGTCCCATTTATTTTATAGAGGATTTTGGTAGAGGTCTTACCTTAGGCTTATGCGGCGGTCAAATCTCCTGTTATTCTGATGTCCAGTGGACGATTCGGACGGCCTGCCTGTTAGTGAGTCTGATTCTGATAATCAGACCTCTGTGCCAACGGGAGCGGCTGGTGGGAGTTTAAAGAACGACCTGGAGAATGAATATGTCTTTAACCTAGTTTTGAACTAGGTTTTTATTAAAGGATTAAACAAAAATTACAGTATAAAACTTAACATGTAATATTAATCTCTTTTCTCACAATATAACATCTTACACCTTACAATGTAACATAGTTATATGACCTCAACCTGAGGGTTTAGAGAGTGAGTCAGAGTCTAGAGCAGGGGTCTCAAACTCAAATTACTTGGTGGGCACAGGAGGCAGAGTCTGGGTAAGGCTGGGCCGGATCAGGTATTCCATAAAAAAAGCTTTGTTAAATCCTCTCAAACGTCATTTCTAACAGTTCTTTAACTTCAATGGGTTCTTCTGAACCTGAGCTATCCTGAACATAAATGGAATATTGAAGAACATGAATAAGCTGGCTGATTCGATGTCCACTCCCCTCGGTGATATTGTCAACATTTACATTTACATTTAGTCAGTCTCTGCGCACCTCCCAGTCCTGCGAGTAGTGCTGCGTCCCGGACCGGAGGAACAGGTGGCCGCGCAGCTTGTACAAGCCCGTGTTGGAGAAATGAAGGATCCTTGCGAGCTCCACCAGGTGGACCTCATCTTCCTGCAGCACCACCTCCACCTAAAAAAGGAGGAGCAGAGGCAAAAACGTTACATAGTTAGACACACCTATTTTTTTCAAGGGAAACAAAGGGCACAAAAACATAAAAACACTAGGCTGAAAAAAACATTGACCTCAATTATTTGCAACCATGTCAATGCTGCTTGAGTTAATAGCGGTTATAACATGCTTTAATTATTGCCAAGTGTTTCCCAGGACTATATTGTTAAAGTGGAAACAAGCACCAACCAGCTTGACTCCCTTTCAGTATAGGTTATATAAAGTAACTTATACCTAGTATACTTATTTATTACCTATTCTTGAAAAAAAAAAGAAAAACAAATAAAAAACTGACAATGTTTTAACAAGCATTTTAACTAAAAAAAAATAAAGGGCTGATAAAAAATAACAAAAGATGGGCTAAATGTTTAAATGTTGTGGGATTGTAATAAGATGTATGATTTTTCCAATAATTTCCATGACTAAATGCTGAGATATTGTTGAAGTAAGGGTTTTATAATTGTGCACATAACATTTTGCATAAATTTAAAGCCTCTCTAAAAAGCTCTTACATCTTTAAGTTATGTTTATGTGACTGATTCTGGCAAGATACACAAGAGATTATTGAGTAAGTCATAGTGGAATATAATTTTTTTTTTCCAGGGTCCATATTTTGGGGTTGAAAATGTTATATAGTTGCCTCTTTAAATACCTTCTCCTGCCCCGTTACCTTCTTCCTGTCGTTAATGTTGTTGACGTCATTCGAGATTGCGACCGAGGCTGAAGCGATGCCTCCGGCTGTGGCCACGCCCACTCCGACCGCAGTTACCAGGAGCGAGGCTCCTAATGTAACTGGAGCCAGGGCCAGACCAACGATGGCCGTCACGCCGCCCACAGCCTTCGTGGTGCCCCCGGTGATGCCCCCGATCTTGGCCTTGTGGTGGAAGGCGGTAATGTTGTCGGCGATGGCGCGGAGGGTGATGACCGACTGCCACAGGACCTCCACCCGCTCTGTGAAGACTTTGTTGAAGAGACGCAGCCCGTGGTTAACTTTGTCGGCCAAAATGGAGAACGACCTGGAGACAAGAGCAAAATAAAGCTCCTCTGTGACCTCTTAACTGCAGCAGTATTAATACATTTATGTCTCATTTACATTCTATTAACCGTTTCTGAACCTTTACAGTATTTTTGGGCATTTTAATATATTTCTTATCATGCTACCACTGTGTTATTTCACAATTTCAAAACAGACATTTCTAAAGGTAGAAAATAACAGGGCAAATAAAACAATGGCAGTGTTCAGAGATTTGTTGATGTTACTGGACAGGTTGGGTTAGTGCTTGTGAAGGAGAAACTCCAGACGGAGTGTATTGTATGTCTGGTTCAGGTGGCTCTTGTGTTTATCACCTTGTGCTTTATTAAATAAATACAATGCATTGATTCTCTACATTACATTAGACTCCAGAAAAACCTGTCCTATCAAATAGTGAGTCCAGAAAATGTAGACAAAAAAGGAAACAAATCTCCAGGTGTTTAGTTTAGAATAATAATATGAAGTAGTCAGTGTGGTTGTCACTAGCCTAATTTACAGCAGTACATTGAGTTAGTCTTCTCCAAACTGTTAGTGTGCTGACAACCATCTACTGTAGGTAATAAAGTATCTAATGGAAAGATATTTGAAGTAGTCAGGGACACACTTTACCCCTCATTAAAAGGTTTGACATGAAAGTCTTTGAATTGGGAGGCAGGCTCTGTCAAACAGCCACTAGCAGATATGATAGGTCTCCCAGAAGGAGATTCAAGAGACTTGTGGACTTTTAGGAGAATAAAAATGTTGGTTTTCTTTTTTAGATCCAACCTGCCTCTATAGATGCAACAAGAATAGTTTCTTGGGCATTTCTCATTGGATTATAAGATTATTTTGTGTAATACTTAAAACAAATAGTCCATTGACAGTTTTGGGATTTTGTCAAGTTCCCTTTAACTTTCTGGTGAGATGTGTTAAATACCTTTTAAACATCAAAATCCACTGTTTTTGATATGTTATGACAATAACTCTGCACCCGAGACCCCCTCCCCCAAATGACTACGCACACTTTGACTGTCACTTGGCCCTTTGTATCTGACATTTGACTCTTTGTTCTACCTGTCATTTGCCTTTTCTTCTGGACATGGCCTACTTTATATAAATGCACCTTACATTGTCTAACTGTAGGTTTGACAGATGACTAAAACATGTTTAAATGTGTAACTCTTTTATTTTTGTATTCAATCTGCAAAACACAAATCATTTTCACTGATCTGGCAATAAACATTCTGCCAAATTTATTTCCTGGAATTTTTCTTTTTTTTTTTACATTTGTAATTGCATTGTTTAGTTTTGACAGCATTTATGTTTCCATTTTAAAGTGTGAGATACACAGGAAAGAAATGCATTGACATTTACAAAATGCACATGCAGATGAACTAAATGTTTTTTTCTTTTATGTATCAATTCTTGTGTTTATGAACCACGGTGACAAAGCTATGTTTGGTAGAAAAAAAAGATAGCCCTTCACAGCAAACAGAGCTTTAGACAACTGTCTAGTTTAATCTTTTTGTGCAAATTCAACTGGCTCAGGTTAATTGGGGAAAGGTGGCTGTGTAGATGCCTGTTCAAAACACATGTACCTGTAACATAGTTGATCATGCAAAACTGCTTATCGCTGTTAATCTGATTTGTAATCGAACAATGTACTTTTTGGCACAAAGGTAAAGGTTTATTAAATTTGGCTCAGTAGTTGGAGAGAGCAGACCTCTGAAGTCAGTTTGTCTTGTGGCTAAGTCCCAAGTTAACCTGTGACAATTCAACAACTTGTTTGAGACTTTGGTGTGAGCTTGGTGATGGGTTAACAGTAAAAACAGAGCTGTTCAAGTAGAATTGTTTGCATGTCGTTGAGCTTTTTTAAGGGTGTGCGGAGTAAACGTTGTGTTTAGAACAAGCGCCATACTGACTCTTGGAGAGCGCATTTTCTACGTAAATAGAAACCGTTTTTCTCTACAGTTTGTCACTGTGCTTTGTCTCGGCAAAGTAGCCTACGACATCTATCAAATGACTGCTCTCATCTACAAGACCCAAGTGGTTTAAAGTGTGATGGTCACTTGCTGCTACAGCAGGACTTCTTCTGGCATCTACTGTCCTGACACTGTCCTGACAGTATCCTGAAGGTTTGGAAGTGTCCCTTTTATAAGACGTCCTGAGAACGATTCACGTGAACCTTAATATTCTGCTGTTGGACACACACAGACTAATCTGGGATTCTTTTTATTGGTGTTATGCAGTCTACACTGTTAAACCAAATAAATACATGTAATGTAGGTTTTCTGTTGTAATTTCTCTTCAATAAACCTTTTGAAAAGTTTTATAACAATGGTTTTTATATGGTTCATATTGACATTGTCATAAATATTGGTTTTATAGTCATTTCTGTTCTGTTTCCAGCCTTTAAAGTGTCACTATTAAATGTATGAATGTCCTGTGAACAGCCAGAACCAGTTTAATATTGTGGAGTTGCCTTTTTAAAGAGAACTAATGGATAAATGTATTTTTCTTGAGGTTCATTGTAAAGAACAAATGTAAACTCATAATGTTAAGGCCTGTGGAAGTTCTTACATCCAACACAGACCTCACAAGTGAACAATACCAAAGGCTCTAATGTCAAAGGTCAAGGGGAGAAACATAACAGAAGCAAACATTCAAATTTCATCATTATGGGGTTTTACAAACTATGAAGAAGAATGTTGTATTATTTCAGAGGAAGACATAAGCTACATTTATATACTATTTATTTATTTATTCCCTAAGGTCATCTATTTATATGAGTTCGTGCTTAATTATAGTGTGCGTAAAAAAAAAAAAAATAGAATAGAACTTTACCAAAGTGGAACGTTTCCTTCAGCTCACCAGTACATGAGACAAACATACAACATAAAGCAGAGTCAGTCATAAAGACATGGGACAAACAACTTTTTAAATACAACTTTAGTTGCCAGTATGACTCCAGCGCTGACCAGAGACAAGAGCTCACATAATAACAGTAAGAGTAGCCTCAACTGTTTTATTCTCATTGGACTGAACCATATTATATTGCGATTGTTGCAGGTAACTCAGTTACAAGTTTTAAAAAAAAAGTTGCACAGCATGAGCACCATGTCCACGCCAGTGTTCCTTCTGTAGTATTTCGTCTGTAGTATTTCTTGATTTAAAGGTTGTTTCTCAAGTTACACAAGTTAAACGGAGATCGTCTGGATCAACTGGTGACAGCGCTGTTCCCTGTCAAAAGCTACACTCGATGCTGCGTAGCATTACGCTATGGGGAACATTCTTTGTGTGACCGGTTGTGAAGCACGTGTGTCAAACACGCCAAGAATTGGCTTATAATACCTCTGTTGGTGACGCAGCTCATCAGTGGCAGCTGTGTGATTGCGCGCACCTGAACAGAGGGTATAATAACACGTGACGCGGGAGCGTCCTCAGGTTTTTTTGTCTTCAGATCGCATTGTGTGAAGTGTGAGCAAACCTTTCTCTGTGCCAGTACGAATATATATAAAATAATAAATACAAAAGTATCATGGCTGGGTTCAGAAAGAAATGTGTTCCTCCTTGCCAGAGGCACATTGCTGACGATGATCAGCATGAATTTTGTTTTGAGTGTTTGGGGGAAGAACACGCAGCCCTCGGACTTTCTGGGAGTGTGAGCACTGTGATCTTTTGCCTGCCAAGATCCTACGTGCCCGGCTCGCTTTCTTTGCAGAGGAGCGAGCCGCCTCCCCACTCCGGTCGTGGGGTTCGCGTGTTGATCTGGCTGAGGCGCAGGGATCAGATAGTCTTATGCCCCTCGCGCTCTCACCAGATGAGGCAGACACCGGCTCTGTGCTCGGGCGGGCGCGCTACGGCGCTTCCCGTGAGCACGTCGATGAAGCCTCATCCCTGGCTTCTGGGGCGCCGCAGCCTCGAGCGCTCTTCCCGCTCTGACGCGGCGTTTGAGGAGCTGCTCGAGGTGGTTACAAGAGCAGTGGCGAGGCTGAATATTGAGTGGCCTCAGGAGCAGGGCCCCCCTAAATACTCTAAACTGGATGACAGGTTTCTGTCAGGTGGCCAGGGGGAGGGATCACAGCGGCGGTCTCTCCCCTTCTTTGGGGACCTCCATGAGGAGCTGGCACGCTCATGGAATAAGCCCTATTCGTCCCGTGTTTTGTGCCTTCGACGCCGATTTATTCGACTATCGTGGGCGCACAGGTGCGGGCTATGGGTCGATGCCCCAGGTGGAAGAGACGCCATGCGGGCTATCTCTCCCCGGGACATCGCCTCCCTAAGAAAACCTACACTCCCAACAAGCCATGCCGGTTCACGCCATCACTGGTGGGGAAGGCTTTCCAGGCGGCGGGTCAGGCTGGTGCAGCACTGCACACCATGGCGGTTTTGCAGGCATACCAGGCTGAGCTGCTCAAAGATTTGAGCACAGGGGTTCTGTGGACGAGGACGCTTTTCTGAGCTACGCCGTGCCACAGACCTCTCTCTCGTGCAACTAAGCAGACGGCCCGCAATTGGCCGCTCCATGTCTGCTTTGGTTGCGACGGAAAGACATCTGTGGCTTAACCTCACGGGCATCAAAGAGAAGGACCGCGCTTCCTCCTGGATGCACCCATCTCGCCTTCCGGTCTTTTTGGCAACGCGGTGGACTCCGTCGCCACTAAGTTCGCGAGGCTAAACGCCACGAGGAGGCGTTTGTGAGGTTCCTTCCTCGCCGTGCTCAGCAGCCGGGACCGTCGGCCACCCTGTCCCGGCCAGGTCCAGCCCCTTCCAGAGAAAAGCGGGCTGCCCAGAAGGAGAGTGTGGCGAATCGTGCCCCTCGTAAGGACTGGAGGCGGATTCTCTCGCTGCTCAAAAGAGAACAGACCTGCGGAATGTTATCTCCGCCAGGAAGCAGAGGCCCTGAAATTGGCGCGCCCATGGCCGGGGTGTTCTCCCACCGGGTGGGGCGCAACAAAATCCAAGAGAGTCTAAAGACTCCATGTCGACACCCTCAGGAGTCCGCTGTTTTTTCTCCGCCGCCACTGGCGCTTCGGGAGCAGCAGTCTCCAGCGCAATTGTAAGTGTCCGGCCGTCTCCTGCCTTGGCTCAGGACGGCGGATGTCTTACATCCCCAAGAACCGAGGTGACAAAACTACTGCCCCTTTCAGAGAAATTGGCAGCATGGATGCTCCTGCCAAATATCTCCCGTGGGTAATAAGGACTGTGGCCAAAGGCTACAGACTCCAGTTTGCCAATCGTCCCTCCGGCGTTTCAACGGCGTGGTCTCCACTTCCGTGAAACCGAACGAGCCCATGTATTGACACAGGAACTGCAGGTTCTGCTGGACAAAGGGGCCATAGAACGTGTTCCCCACCAGACAGACAATCCGGGTTTTACAGCCGATATTTTCTAGTTCGAAAAGATGGGGGCTGCGCCCGATTTTAGACCTTCGCGGTTAAACCGCTACCTCAAAGCATTAAAATTCAAAATACTCACAATAAAAATGATTGTGTCCCAGATCCGATTAGGCGACTGGTTTGTCACCATCGATCTAAAGGACGCGTATTTTCACATACAAATCCTGCCACAGCACAGAAAGTTCCTGAGGTTCGCTTTGAGCCAAGCGTACCAGTATCGGGTTCTTCCGTCGGCCTGGCCTTGTCACCCCGGACATATACAAAATGCATGGATGCAGCCTTGGCTCCTTTGCGACTCCAGGGCATCCGCATTTTGAATTACATAGACGACTGGCTGATATTAGCTCAGTCTCAGGAGCTAGTGCTTCGACATCGGACGTCGTCCTAGCTCATCTCGACTCTCTAGGCTTGAGACTCAACGCCGAGAAGAGCGTTCTCGGCCGCCAAAGGACAACATATCTAGGGGTTGTTTGGGACTCAACCGAGATGCAGGCACATCTGTCTCCTGCACGTGTCGGGTCCATTCTAACTACCCTGAAAGCTATCAGGCTAGGCCAGGAAGTGGCTGTGCACTTCATTCAAAGAATATTGGGTCTCATGGCATCTGCATCCACGGTAATTCCTTTGGGCCTTCTGCACATGAGACCGTTTCAGCTGTGGCTCAGAGCCAGGGGTTTCATCCAAGGGCCAACCCCTGAAGCAAATAAGGGTTCTGACGCCGAGGGCTGCACCTATCTATGTGGTTCAGACCCCAGTTTCTCACTTTGGGTCCCACCCTAGGTCCATGTTGTCGTCGCATGATGCTAACGACAGATGCATCCCTCACGGGCTGGGCGCGGTCTTAGATGGCCGTCCAGCCCAAGGGATATGGAGAGGCCATCTTCTCGCATGGCACATCAATTGCCTCGAGATGAAGGCTGTATTTCTGGCCCTGAAATACTTCCTCCAGCAGCTAAGGGGCTACCATGTCCTAGTACAAGTAGACAGCACAGCGGTGGTCTCTTACATAAATCGTCAGGGCGGACTGCGTTCGTGCCGCTTGAACAAGCTAGCGCAGCAGGTGCTGCTTTGGGCTCAGGACAAGTTCCTGTCCTCAGGGCGATTTATATCCCGGCGCATGAATGTGGGAGCAGATTTATTGTCCAGACAGGCTGTGACACATGGGGAGTGGAAACTCCACCCGAGGTAGTGAGCCAAATCTGGGAAAGATTTTACGAAGCAGAGGTGGACCTCTTTGCTTCACAGCAGACAGCACAATGTCCCTCTACTTCTCTCTGACTCCTCCAGCTCCCTGGGTCTGGACGCAATGGCCCATGTGTGGCCCAGACTGCGCCTTTATGCATTTCCCCGGTGGCTCTGCTCCCGGGAGTCCTGGCGAAGGTCCGTCCAATGCGGGTTGCGCCTCTTACTAGTAGCGCCCGTTGGCCAACCAGAGTGTGGTTCTCAGACCTAATATCTCTCCTCGACGGCTCGCCATGGGCGATTCCGACCAGGAGGGATCTCCTTTCTCAGGCACAGGGGACAGTGTTTCATCCCGGCCCGAGCTCTGGAACCTTACGCCTGGCCCTGAGGGGGACCACTTAAGAGATGTCGGGCTCCCAGCCCCTGTTGTAGAGACTATTCTGAGCGCTAGGTCTCCTCTACTAGGAGAGCCTATGCCTGCAGATGGCGTGTCTTTGATGCCTGGTGTGCTACACATCATGCGGACCCAGTCCACTGCCAGATTGTTTCAGTGCTGGAGTTTCTGCAGGACAAACTGTCCTTGGGCACTAATCCTAGCACACTCAGGGTTTTCGTGGCCGCCATTTCGGCTTGCCACGCCCTGATTGACGGGTCTCGATAGGGAGACATCCTCTAGTTGCCCGCTTCATTCGAGGTGCCAGCGGTTGAGACCCCAAACTAGAGCTAGAGTTCCTTCCTGGGACCTAGCTATAGTGCTGGAGGGCTTAGTAAGCACTCCTTTTGAACCACTGGAGTCAGCGTCTCTTAAATTTCTGACTCTAAAAATGGTTCTTCTGGCGGCCATTACCACTCTCAAGAGGGTTGGAGATTTGCAGGCTCTGTCAGCCTCCTGCCTAGACTTTGCTCCCGGACTGGTCAAAGCCATTTTGCATCCTCACCCTAACTATCTTCCAAAAGTTCCATTCTCGACCTTAAATCCGGTCGTTCTTGAAGCCTTCTGTCCTCCGCCATTTACAACACCGGAGCAGGAGAGACTTCACTTACTGTGTCCAGTACGTGCCCTCCAGACTTATGTCCACCGCACTAGCCAGTGGCGTAAGTCCGAACAGCTGTTTATATACGGGGCTGCAAGCTGGGGTTGCAGCTACCAGACAAACTATATCACGTTGGGTGAGGATGCCATTGCCCTGGCCTATGACGTGGCGCGTCAAACTTCGCCCATAGGTGTGAGGGCTCATTCTACTAGAGGGGTTGCAGCTTCAACAGCTCTAGCAAAAGGTGCCCCTCTGCAGCAAGTTTGTGATGCGGCAGGCTGGTCCTCTCCGCACACATTCATCAGATTCTATAGCTTGGATGTTCATGCTACTGTGGGCTCGCATGTCCTTGAGTCATCATCCCAAAATTGTGTTTGAGACCTCTTTTGTGTTTGTGCACACTTCACAACCCGAGGGGTCCAGACACTTACAGTGCGTGGCGTTGGTATTCTCGTTCCCATAGCGTAATGCTCACGCAGCATCGAGTGTAGCTTTGACAGGGAACGTCTCGGGTTACTTGACTGTAACCCTGTTCCCTTAAAAAGCGGAACGAGATGCTGCGCTGCAATGCCGCACTGGGCGTGTCCGGGCGCTCTTCAGACAAAGTTGACCTGAGGACGCTCCCGCGTCACGTGTTATTATACCCTCTGTTCAGGTGCGCGCAATCACACAGCTGCCACTGATGAGCTGCGTCACCAACAGAGGTATTATAAGCCAATTCTTGGCGTGTTTGACACACGTGCTTCACAACCGGTCACACAAAGAATGTTCCCCATAGCGTAATGCTACGCAGCATCTCGTTCCCGCTTTTTAAGGGAACAGGGTTACAGTCAAGTAACCCGAGACGTTCTGTTTACATCGAGTTATAATCCACAAACTGCTCTCGAATCAAAGCCGTCTACGTTCGTTCTTTCTCATCGACACTAAAAGAGACATCATTATAGACATGTCCGCTGTAAAAAGAATAATACCTATATGACTGCTGCTCCCTGACGCGCTGATCGGCAGACTCACACTGCATCGATTGCTTTCAAAGAAAGTGTTTAGCTCGTCGGCCAGCGACGGATCTTTGGTCATTTTTTAAATGCTGAAACACTACAAGAATAGATTTTTTTTTATGGTTCTGTAAGTGTAGCTCTTTCTCAAACTGTTCTGGCATGCTAAGTACAACTCTTGCACACACAGACATTTCAACAGTTGGCCAGTGAATTGTCCAACAGCACCTTGTTTGGATGAGTCTCATGTGGCCACTCATAGTTCTGTAAACAAAATAAAGGAATGATGGCTTCTTAATGTGGATGCAGTCAGTCCAAGGGAACATCTGAAGCACCGGGTAACATGAGGACTGTAGCCTGTCTGGATTCCTTCATCTTGTCCTGCCCGAAGAGGAGATCTAGCTGAGTGACTGGCCTCAAACGCTCCTCATCTACAGGTCTACAGCAGCGGACACAAGAGGTCAGTAAAGTGCACCAAAATAAACATAAACTGTTATAAACACATGTCTACTAAAATAACTTGCTGTTGCCCGGCATCAAATCTGCTAAGAGCTCAGCTGTGCATTCAGTGCTTGAAGTGGTAAAAGTTAAAAATACTTATTTTTTAGTAACGATGCCATGCTCCAAGAGATTTCAATAGTCACTTAGCAACAGCTGAAGAGTGATGTTGGGTCTTTAGAAAATATAATTTTAAACAGCTTTACCACACAGTGTTTTTTTATTAGTTATTTAACGGAAATTCAATGTAATAGAACTCATGTCTGAAACTATTAATATAAACAATAATTACAAAAACATTTGACAAGGAATATACAGTCAGGTTCATAAATATTGGGACATCAACACAATTCTTATATTTTTGGCTCTATACACCACCACAATGGATTTGAAATGAAACGAACAAGATGTGCTTTAACTGCAGACCTTTAGCTTTCATTATCCCATTTACAAGGAGCAGATAAAAGGTTCAGAGTTCATTTCAAGTATACTATTTGCATTTGGAAACTGTTGCTGTCAACTCTCAATATTAGATCCAAAGAGCTGTCAATATCAGTGAAGCAAGAAAAAATAAAACAAACCCATCAGAGAGATACAAAACCTTTAGGTGTGGCCAAATTAATTGTTTGGAACATCCTTAAAAAGAAAGAACGCACCGGTGAGCTCAACAACACCAAAAGACCCGGAAGACTATGCGTTCCAGACTTCAGGCTGTAATTGACTGCAAAGGATTTGCAACCAAGTATTAAAAAGTGAATGTTTGATTTATGTTTTTAATTTGTCCCATTATTTTTGGTCCCTTAAAAAGTGGGAGGCACATATACAAACTGTTGTAATTCCTACACCGTTCACCTGATTTGGATGTAAATACCCTCAAATTAAAGCTAAAGGTCTGCAGTTAAAGCACATCTTGTTCGTTTCATTTCAAATCCAAATTGTGGTGGTGTATAGAGCCAAAATAAATTAGAATTGTGTCAATGTCCAATAAGTTGTTTTTTTTTAATTTTGAAGAAATTCAGCCAACATCTTATGTGACACACACACACAGACTGACAGAAACTCACAGAGGCATGACTGATTAAAAAAAGAAAAAAAAAACACTTGAAAATACAGACATAATTCTGATAATAAAAATGATAATACATCTAAAGTGGCTTTTATGATCCAACTTCATACTTTCTTGCAGCTATTGCAAGAGCACACTACATATGCTCTGAGGAGAACAAAGTTATGAGCTCTGTGTGTGAGTCATACTTCTCTTCTTCCTCTTCGCAGTCCTGAAACTGCTGTGCGATCTGCCTCATCTGCTCTTTGCGAACGTAGTCTCGAACTCGATACATGGCAGCATCTCGGCAAAGATCCCGCAGGTCACTGCCAGAGTAACGGGCTGTCTTCTCTGCAATTTCCTACAGGTTTACAGCATTGCTCAACTAAATAAGAGATAGAAGGATAGCAATATAACGCTTTTGACAGAAGAATGTGTTTGGGGGTCAAATTGCATTGTAAATGTATTTATGCATCTACATTGTACAATTATTTTCTGTCACTTTAGGTACCACATGGACCCTTCAGGAACCTTTGTTCAGTGTGACGCTCGTGCAATTGGCTCTGAAGGAGCTCAGAGCTCACTCCAGGAGGTTTACCATAAGGTACATGCACATCTGCTTTTGTTCAGTAAACAGTAATTATCTATTTAAGATAAAATGTGACTCAATGGTATTGAATATTCTCTCACATGTGGTTATTTTCAGATTGATTTCATTTTGCACAAACTAGATTAGCTATTAAATTGTACTTATAAGACTTTCTGAACATAATGTTGTTTTTATTTTATTGACTGTTTCTGCTGAGTATGAAAACAAAATGCTTAGGCTTTAATAATAAGAAAAATCTCAAGCGCAACCACATTCCATTTTAATACAACGGCAAAGAGTATATATCCTATAAATGCAGAGATGCTCACATTTTAATTAGTTTGAGATCCATTTTTTGTTGAAAACTCAAAGTAAAGCTGAATGTTGATGGCAAATAATTTTGTGTTTCTTGTGAGTTCTGTTGCCTGTGGTTATTGTGAGAAAACTGTGCTTACTGCTTAAAACTAAAGAAGTAAATTACATAGAAATGATTAAAACACTTGATTGGCTTTTTAGTTTAATTTTATAAAAATATGGGGGAGGGGCACTTACACATTAGACATGTTTCTCCCACCGTTAGCTTTTTTTTTAAAGAGTAACTAAACCCTAAACCAACTTTTTTTAGTTAATGATCTGTAAGAATGGGGCCTTATTAGTGCTGTTCACTGATCTGAGTAAAAGTTTTGACATTTGAGTATAAAGTATATTCATTTTACATTTTATGGTGTAAAACCGTCTAAGTGCTGCCCTCCTCAGGTTGAACGGTAGTTACTGCAGTTGAATTTTTAGATTGAAGATTGTTTCCTAGTGTGACGTATACTGGCTCGACTAACGGCTCTCTACCCACGCCCCTGGCACGACCCCACCACACCCTTGGCATTGGCTCACGCCCCTGGTATAAAAACATCTTCCCAAGTAGCGGGTGTTCAAAACATAGACATATATATAGGTAGACGCCGCATCGAACGCTACTGCCTATTGGCACGAACGAGCCGTGGCGCCGCCATCTTGGACCGGTCGTCAGCCCCATAGACATATATATAGGTAGACGCCGCATCGAACGCTACTGCCTATTGGCGCGAACGAGCCGTGGAGCCGCCATCTTGGACCGGTCAGCCCCACTCAGTGTAACTTGTTTGCCAGGTGCAATGAGCTGTCAGCGCATTTATTCAATAATTTCTCACCGAATACCCAACTAATTTTGACGCGGGCTTTTTTGCTGCAAAGGTCATTCATGTAGCTATGATACAGGACACATTGTTCAGCGTATTTTAATATTCATAGTAGGCTTAACAGTTATATAATATTCTGATAAAAGATATAAAGTAATCAGACGTTCAAAATCTAAATATGTGATTTAGGATATAAGGTAATTTATAAACCACACACTATAAATATGATAAAGAAGCAGAAACAGATAGTAGCAGATAAACATTTTAATATTTTGTAGAAACAATTTATAATGATTTTGACTGACTAACTAACACACACACACACACACACACACACACACACACACACACACACACACACACACACACACACACACACACACACACACACACACACACACACACACACACACACACACACACACACACACACACACACACACACACACACACACACACACACACACACACACACACACACACACACACACACACACACACACACACACACACACACAAACACAAACACAAACACGGCATCCAACATTAGTGAAACAGCCATATTTAGCCTGGTCTCCCTGGCATCTTCTCTCCAGCATATCCAGCATCATCTTGTTCAGGCCAGGTTTGGAATCCACTGAACGCAGCCACCTGTAAAAAAAATTGAGAAGAAGCTTTTCAGTGTGTTTGCATTAATAATTTCCTAAAAATTAATTCGGACAACATTAAGCCTACCTTTGTATTGTATGTGGATGTGGGAGGAGAAAATGTCAAGTCTCTCTGAGGTATTTGTATGCCTTTGGACCATGTAGATGCAGCGTGAGCGCAAACTCTCTGTAGTCCTTTGTGTATTCGTGGCCTTGCTTTGCCATGAGGTCTAAGTGAAGATCTGAAATGTTATGATTTAAAATGAATAAGTCCCCTTCAGATAATAAATAAAGAGTTTAATAAGAGTAAGAATAACATATACATGAATTTCAAAGTGTTTATTGTGTCTTACCAGAGTAGAATTCAAGCTTCTCTTTGAGCTCTTCATTAATGAGGTCATGGAATTCTTCTTCTCTCACTCTAGATGTTCCACTCTTGCCAAGGCTTCAGTGAGTTTGGTCTTAAGAGCGGTAGGAGAAGCAAGGCATAGCCATGATCCTAATAGAAAGAGGGATGAACATGGTTTGAGTAATGTTTCACTTCAAAAACATTATTTTGACACCACTAGTTTAATGCCCACATTCTTTCTTATAGTCATCACATGTCAAAGCCACTACCAGCACTGTGTGTGTGCGTACCAGTAATGCATGTTCAATGTGTCTTAAATTGTGTTTGTATGGGTTTATTTGTGAGCGTGTTTAATATGAGTGGAAGCAAAAAAGTGAGATTTGAATATGTCCAGAGAACATTATGATATGATGTTTAAAGTAGAAATATTCACATCATTAGGCTGAGGTTGTGGGCTTGAGGTTGCCGTTTCCTGGAAATCCTGAGAGGCCATGGACAGGCTTTCTTCAGCTCTTCTGGAGGTAGAAGTAGCCCTGCCCTTTTCCAACTAAAATGATGAAGCATAATATATAATACAATACATATAAAAGGTATAAGCATCTTACCCTGCCATGTGATTGATAATTTACATTTATGAACATTCACATTTATGAATGCTAATAGTTTTATGAGGATACACTACTGTACCTTAGCTGGAACATGCTCATTTGCACAACCAACTGTTCATACAGTACCAACTGTTTACATTTCGCATCATACTTATTTGCACTGTCCATGCTCATTGCACTACCATAAATCTACTGCTTACCTTAAGCTAACATACAATTGTATACATCCACCTGTAAAATTCTGTTTATAGTTGGAGACATCTGTATATTACATTTACTATTCATTGTACATTTTACCTGTAAATCCTGTACATCTCCATATCCATTGTATATATCCTGCACTTTGCTGCTATTGCACTTCTGGTTAGACCTAAACTGCATTTCGTTGCCTTGTACCTGTACTTGTGTAATGACAATAAAGTTGAATCTAATCTAATCTAATCTAATACACCTACTCTTTGGAGGTGAACTGGAAAGCTGAAGACGGATGGAATAACACCATCTTGGAGTCGGACAATCTGACCTGTCCTATCAAAATCATCATTCTTAAAATGATGAGAGCAAAGTACTGTTGTATCACTTGCATGAAATCCTTCTCTCCTCAAAGCCACTTCCCACTTCTTCCTCACATCTTTGTCCTTATAGGCACTTAACGTTACCTAACGCTAAAAGAAAGTTTCGTGCATCTAACAAGTGCTTTCGAACTTTTTTCCTATCTGAATAGTAAGTTATGTGGAAAACACTTGAGTTGAGGGAGGGAGATACATAGTCTAGCTAACGTTAGCAAGCTACGATTTCAGTACAGTACTATCAAAGATCCTTGCTCCTTCTCAATTCTGTGGATTTAAGGACAAAATACAACCAAAGTACAATAGTAATGTTAAATCTTACTTGTGAAAAGTAATCCCCCGAGCCCTATTTGCGATGGTCCGCCGATTAGAACATAAAATGCTGCACAGTGCTCTGGCATCTTAACTGCTGCGAAACTATGAGTACGACCGGTTCAAGATGGCGGCCGTAAATCTCGTCGCGCAGCGGCCAATGAGGCGTCTACCTATATATATGTCTATGGTTGCAACAGCACTGCTGGACTGCATTGCTTTCCAGTTGAGTTGGAAATTAGACGCCAGTGGAGGTGGAAATGTGCTCCTGCATGGATTCCCACCACCACAGCGGCGTCTTGAGGTGAGTGAACATATATTTTGAAACACAATTTATGTTTCTTCCCAGTAAAGCTTAAGTTAACTAATCAATTTTGTCATGTTGCTAGTTAGGTAAAGTATGCTAAACGTTAGCTTCAGCTTCTCCTGATACCGGGCTAAGGCGCTAATGAGGGCTGCTGCGTGTTGATACTGTGTCCCAGTACACACAGACATCTAGCTTTACTCTTTCACTCAATATTCCGTTTATTAGTTATTTCTCGTAAATGTGCAGCACTCTGTTGGACTTGTAGCAGAGATGCAGCCTTTGGCACTAAAGACCTGTCACTAGCTCATGACTCTGGACTTGACTGAACATGAACATCTCATGACTCGTGTAACACCGTGAGTTTTGACTCAACACAAACTCAAAAACTTGTGCGTTTCGTGTCAACTTTGCTAATTAGATTGAACGCGAAAGCGCCACCGTCAGTGTACGTTGTTTATCGCTGCTCCTCGGGGTAAACCGAGCAGAGCTAGCGCTGCTGAGGAGACAGGCTGCAGCCAAACAGACCGACCCAGAGACAGTACACATGGATTAAAAGACTAGTGCTTTCACGGAGGATATACAGTAATAGTAATGAGAATATTTGTGTTATTAATATCCTTTATAAACATTTTAAAATGAATTAATATAATACTGTAATTGTAAACAATAACACAAATCTTTTGTTTTGCCTAAGATGACCATTGAAACTGGGTGCCAGTCTGAACTAGTTGCTGCAGATCTGCAGGTGAAGCAAAGGTGAGTTTGAATACTGTGAAGCTTTTGTATGTTTAATTTTTGTTTATTCTTTATTTCTCACGCACCATGTACAAAAGCAATAATCTCACAAGAAAATATATGCTTTGTACCAGATTTAGAATTTCAGACTGTCTAGGATCTGATTCCATTGTTTGATGGTTTGAAATGAAAAGGCTGATTGTGCAAAGGCAGATCATATTTTAGGGATTGTGCAGTTTTTGTGAGTTGTGGACCCAGATGTTTGGGTCTCATCATATAATCAAGATAACAAATTATTTGTGAAACTCTTTTTTTGCAGCCACCCAGGCCAGAACGCCTAATAGGAGTGTGTCATGTGACACAGACACTGATGGAGCTGCCAGAGTGTCCCAGGACTAGCTCTACTCAATAATGAGGAAACGGTGTGAGGTGTCACTGCTGAAGGTAATGCATTTATTCCCATTCTTTAGTTTGTTTTGCTGTTATAGTGCAATTACTTGTTTTAAATACTCTAACAAGAACACATGAGGTGTGTGATAATCTATCATTTTATTGTAATTAAAATGGTCTAATTTAAGAAATAAAATCATGTTTATATGTTTATTTTATTTTCAGGACCTGTGACTGTTCCTGCGTCACTTCACTGTTGAAGATACTTCATCCTTCAACTTTGCTGCTGTCTATCATCTTGGATTCAGACTCTGAAAACTGCAGTTAGCTCTATAGTTTCTGAGACTATATTTAGACTAATGTTGAACACAATCAAGATTCTTAAAGATTTTGGAACAGCTCATGAAGTTATGATCAGCCTGTTTAAGTCTGGCTCTTGCATTTCACCATCTTCGCCCCAATAAGTGCAACTGACAGTGACTTTCAAACACAAAGTAAAAAGCCTCTGTCCTGACTGTGCAGGAGTTTGGACCTGCCTTGAAATGATGTATGAGAATTTACTATGACTTTTATTTAAATTAACTGTGTATATATAAAATATTATATCAATATAAAATGCTTACTGTAAGAACAATCTCTAAAGAATATAAGAATTCTGTAAAGGCAGTTTGAGAAAAGGGTGTCATTTAGACATTCTTTTGTAAATGTTTATGTTGATTCATGTTCATTTTGAGTTTTAGAGCTGATTTTATAATGCATGTTTTTAAACAATTGTTTTGTGTGTAACATCAGGTATAACTGTTTCTTCATATTTCAATTTTTTATATACCAACTATATTTATAAATTCAGTATTGGAATCGTCTGTAAAGGACAGCACAAGGAGGTATGACCTGTACCTGCTGGCCCAGGTATCCCCAGCTCCACCTGACCACACTGCAGCAGACAGGTGTCTATAACCGCTCAAAGAGCTGGTGCACATGTACAGTATGTGTAAGAGGAGGGTAAAACATTAAATTTACTTATTTATAAAAACATTGCTCTCTTCTTCCTGGAACTACCCTGTTTAACCACGTCTCACCAAAAAGCTGAAGATAAGTGTAACACTACATTACAAGTGTTAGTGCCTGTAACACAGGGGTTTAGTGCTACTGCCTCAAAGTCTGGATGGACTGTTATGTAGCCAACTCACCAACCTGTCTCACCTGTGCATTACCTACAACATGAGAAACAATGTTTATCACTACTTTGTTGGGATGTAAATATTATATTTGGTTAGAGTTGTCTTTTTTGCATAATACTTATTAAATTAACTGGACTTGACACTGGTCTTATTTCATTGCTATACCTTGGGTATCTCTCTATAACACATTCTCTCCCAGGACCAGTGAGCTGCAAGACAAGAGTTTAACAGTTGTAGAGGGAGACTTGAAATCTCTGTTTTGTGTGTAATTAACACTAATTACCAAAATCAAACTAAATGCATAGGTTTGCAATTTCTGAAACTTTGTTACCATTTGCTAAGCATTAGCCTAAATTAGACAATGCTAACGTTTTATCACTGGCCCCATTCTCTCTTGAGCTGCAAGACTTCGCTCTTTAACTTTGGGAGTTGTTGAGACCGCGGTTTGAGCCAGTGGCACAAACTGATAAGGCTCTAGCCCTGTGTGCACAGAAAAATTCTCCACTTAGAAGGACCGCTTTGTAGCAAAGCTACTAGCTTCCTTCAAGCCTCCATCATTGCGAGTCTGACAGCTGCTGTCAATCAATCCGTCACTGCGGGTCTCCGGTTCACGCCCCCGCTGAGCTCCGCCCTCGGTTTGTCCCCTCTGTCTCTGCTGGGCTCTGCCCACTTTTCCAGCATTTTTCAAATTTTGTGAGTGGGTGGAGTTACGATTTGACCAGGGTTTAGTTACCCTTTAAATTAAAGTAATTGCATCTATGCTCAGTTTTAATGTAATTCTGTTAACAAAACTAATTACACCGGTCAGCCAAACACTTTTATTTTACAGGATGGAAGGTTGTAACGAAAAATACATAGTAAACAAGTGCATACAAAACAAGATTTAAGTACCAACCCCCAGATCAGGCAGTTGATTTCTCTATGATCTTCATTTGCTTTAAAAAAATCTCTTCTGGTCCAGTGCATATGTCTTTCCTGCTGGGAGCTTTCGGAAAAATAAACTTCCTCTGCTCAGGTTGCCCTGTAATAACAAAAAATGGCTATGACTTTTTCAATGAATTTTAAATAGTCTTTTACCGTGTGAACAATAGGGTGGAAATCAAATGGTACTACACAAGTAATACAATTTCTGATAAACTGTAAAATGTAGTAGAAAGACAACCCTAGATTGACCAGTAGATTTTGTGCATAAATTCCTGGAATTGTTGTATCATTTTAATGAAGTTTGTTTGAAATGAACCAATGTCTATCACATGTTACAGCCCAGTCTCAGTGGAAAAACTCAAAAGCAAAGCAGTTTGACTCATCAACAGTCCTTATTATCAACACACACAATCTATAAGTTCCAAAGTCCTGAAGTTTAATAATTTTGTATATTATAAAATTGCCCAACTGATGTATAAAATAAGAAACAAGATGATACCAGACTGTGTTGAAAAGCTGTTTTGTTTAAAAATTACTCTATATGAACTCAGAAGATCATTCAGTTTGGCAAATGCTAAAGTCAGAAGTCTGTCTGGTCAAGGGGTTTAGACGATGAGTTAAAGTTTTATGAATTTTCTCTTTGGACGGTGAATGTATTTACAACTTTATTTTTTTCTGTCTAATGTAGTTGTAGTGCAAAATCTCAAGAGAGAGAAAGGATTGAGCAAAAGCATTAGCCTTTACCTTTTGCTCATATACAACATTGATTGTGTTGGATTGTATTGTTTTCTTTTCATTCTTTAAAAAAGAAAAAAATGATACGTTGATATTGACTATTATTTGCTGACTGAAATAAACTAAGCTAGACTAAGATTTTGCCATTTAAACTGTTTCTTGCGATTCAGATACTGTGATAAACGCTTTAGTTTTTTTGGGAAACTCTTGCTTCATTTGCTTATAACAAATAACACTGCAGCCAAGAAAGTGGAAAACGTAGCTTGGTTTTGTGACTCTCACTATTCCAGTGACATCTCTTTTTACTTACCTCTCTGCTTAGATGGCTCCAGCAGTTAAACCAAGTGGGATACACACGCTGCATAAGGAGGCAGGCCTCCGCGAGCCTACAACGTGGACACAAAACAATGAGCAACAAAACAATGCCAAAGATTATCATTAAGTAACATGTCACTTACCCGCAGTTATTGACAGCCATGAGGTGTGACACCAACACAAAAGGGTATGTAAGCATACTGGCAAAGAACTGCATATGAAAGTAAACAGAAAAGTGGTATTTAAAAGGAAGGTCTTGTAAAGAACAGGTTGCCATTTTATTAGGCCTTACCCCAGTCACCACCTGACAGCAGTTCTTCCTTTCTCCTGTGTGACTCATCTAGACAGAGATAGAAAAAATATATTCACTCAGATTCACCATTTCTCCAAGTCAAACAGAGATAGGCTTGAGCAGAAGAGCGTAGGGTAGAACAATCTATGGAAATAATATCAAATAAATGAGGGCTTAAACACAAAGGGGCAGTTCAGATCTTGTTTTACAGTGCATTTTGTTTAATATCTCACTTGAAATGCAAAATGACCCAGTGCCACAATGGGTTAACTTCAAATGGTCACTAATAGCAAAATAAATTATGGAATTAGCCTTCTTCTCCCCATCTGTTGTTGTTAGTCAAGAATTTTTTTTTACCTCAGCATTATGTCCTGTTATTGTCTAGACCAGGGCATTTACACACATGGACAAAATTGTTGGTACCCTTCGGTCAATGAAAGAAAAACTCACAATGGTCACAGAAAAAACTTTATTCTGACAAAAGTAATAATAAATAAAAATTATATGAATGTTAACCAATGAAAGTCAGACATTGCTTTTCAACCATGCTTCAACGGAATTACTTAAAAAAAAATAAACTCATGGAACAGGCCTAGACAAAATTGTTGGTACCCCTAGAAAAGACTGTAAATAATGTGACCAAATGGACATGTTAATTCAAGGTGTGTGCACTAATTAGCATCACAGGTGTGTAAAATCTTGTAATCAGTCAGTGGGCCTATTTATAGGGCTTCAGGTAGTCACTGTGTTGTCTGGTGACATGGTGTACTGTGTACCACACTCAACATGGACCAGAGGAAGCGAAGGAAAGAGTTGTCACAGGAGAATAGAAAGAAAATTGTAGACAAGCATGATAAAGGTAAAGGATATAAGACCATCTCCAAGCAGCTAGATGTTCCTGTGACTACAGTTGCACATATTATTCAGAAATTAAAGATCCATGGGACTGTAGCCAACCTCCCTGGACGTGGTCGCAGGAGGAAAATATATGACAAATCAAAGAGACTGATAATCCGAATGGTAACAAAAGAGCCCAGAAAGACTTCTAAAGAGATCCAAGGTGAACTCCATGCTCAAGGAACATCAGTGTCAGATCGCACCATCCGTCGTTGTTTGAGCCAAAGTGGACTCCATGGGAGACGACCAAGGAGGACAGCATTGTTGAAAACAAATCATAAAAAAGCTAGACTGGAATATGCCAAACTACATGTTGACAAGCCACAAAGCTTCTGGGAGAATGTCCTATGGACAGATGAGACAAAAATGGAACTTTTTGCCAAGGCACATCAGCTCTATGTTCACAGACGGAAAAATGAAGCATATCAAGAAACGAACACTGTCCCTACTGTCAAACATGGAGGAGGCTCTGTTATGTTCTGGGGCTGCTTTGCTGCATCTGGCACAGGGTGTCTTGAATCTGTGCAGGGTACAATAAAATCTGAAGACTATCAAGGGATTCTAGAGAGAAATGTGCTGGCCAGTGTCAGACAGCTTGGTCTCAGTCGCAGGTCATGGGTCTTGCAACAGGACAATGACCCAAAACACAGCTAAAAACACCCAAGAATGGTTAAGAGGAAAATATTGGACTATTCTAAAGTGGCCTTCTATGAGCCCTGACCTCAATCCTATTGAGCATCTTTGGAAGGAGCTGAAACATGCCGTCTGGAAAAGACACCCTTCAAACCGGAACCAACTGGAGCAGTTTGCTCATGAGGAGTGGGCCAAAATACCTGCTGAGAGGTGCAGAAGTCTCATTGACACTTACAGGAATCGCCTGATTGCAGTGATAGCCTCAAAGGTTGTGCAACAAAATATTAAGTTAGGGTACCAACAATTTTGTCTAGGCCTGTTCCATGAGTTTATTTTTTAAAATAATTCTGTTGAAACATGGTTGAAAAGCAATGTCTGACTTTCATTGGTTAACATTCATAGAATTTTTATTTATTATAACTTTTGTCAGAATAAAGTTTTTCTGTGATCATTGTGAGTTTTTCTTTCATTGACCGAAGGGTACCAACATTTTTGTTCACGTGTGTAACAATCGTGGTAGAAGAGCAACAGACATACCGAGTCATCAATGGCGTATGTGTTTATAAAATGAGCCAACATGTTGCAAATCCACAGAGACAGCATGTCACCGAGCAGATGAGGGAACAGCCCACTGAAAACACACAAGCCCAATAAAATCAAATGTCAATCAACAAAAGCCAATTTTCTATTAAAGGATAACTAAACCCCAAACCAACTTTTTTAGTTGATCTGTATGAATGGGACTTTATTAATACAGTTTATAATCCTACTTTCAACAAAATCCTAAAAACTCATTTAATTCCACAAATATGTAAAAACGAGTGCTGCCATTTTCAGGTTGAAAAATCCCGAATGCACTTCCTGGTCAGTGTGACGTCACAATGTTTAAAAACCACTCCCCACCACACCTTTTGTATCAAATAATCCCACCTCTACAACAGCACCCAGCTGTGTCTTTGGTACAGCCTCGCTCACACCCACCAGGTCTCTGTCATAACAGAGCACGTCTGAACGCGCACACCAGAGACAGAGACACTACAGATGAAACATCAGGAAGAGCAGTGTTTAGAGACAGACTCACTCAGTTTTAGAGCCAGGACTAACGCTACTCCTGGCTCCTGTTTGTCTGTTATTCTGCTCATGTCATAAAACATTTAGAACAACAACAAAAACATAGCTTATGATGTGTTACCGTGCTTTCGGACGGACTGTGTTTTTAAACACATGAACACAACTGCCCCGTTTAAAGTCAATGTGTTACCATTGATTTTCATTAATAACTCTTACTGAGTAGCATTTAACACTTCAAACGAGTCCACATTAACGCTTCTTTTCTCTTTAAAGTATTAATACTGTTAAATACAATTACACGTGAACGCACCGAGCGCAGTGACACAGCAGGCCGCTGTTCCCTCTCTATAGAATACTTTTGAGGTAGCTTTGGGATCTGATTTCTACCTCATTATGTCTATAACTACTTCAAAATTAATCTAAAGCATTACTTTTTAAAATTTCCCACAGTTTATCAGTCTATACTTTTAAAAGACTAAATTTGCCACAATGGCCAAAGTCACTTGCTGCCCTCTTTCTCTTTTGTCGGCCCCAGCTTCGGGAGAAGACTGGGCTGAAGAATTGAATGTTTAGTCTTGTGTCCACACATAAACCAGCTCCCTCCGGCTCAGGTAAAAAGGGGGAGAAAGAAGCAACGCTCCATCACTGAGATACTTGCATCTGTCAGTCTGACCAGGGGCGCAACTACCCAGTGCTGGAGGGGTATGCAGCATCAATTTTGGCGCCCCCCCCAAAAAAATATTTAAAAAATGTTAGCTACGAAATGTTTGCTACCACAAAATCTAGAGCAGTCTGTAGTTCATAGCAGGCTGTATCATGAGCCATGTGTATTTTAACTACCTATACACATAGCAACTGGATAGCTCTGTTGGTAAGCAGTGGGCTTTACATTTAGTGTACCCAGGTTCGAATCTACCTTGGGACACTATGTATATTAGTTGTTTTACACGTTTTTGTAATTTATTGATCATGGCATCCTGTCTTATATTTTCCAGTTTTCAGCTCAGTAACCTCAGTTTTGCATATACGGCTAGCCTTAATTTAAACCCCATTTGGCTGCTGCATTCCCAGTGTTAGCAAACGCTAAGTCTGTTAACATGAATATTGCAAGCCTCCAAGCACAGACGTCTCACTTTAAGTCCTACCTGTTGCTTTTCACTATCCACTTGTTTATCAGCTGTCCCATAGATTGACACCATCTCCTTTTCCCTCTCTCTTTATTTTTTTTTGTTTTATCCATCTTTTAAAGACAACTGTGTGCGCATACTGTGACAACACATAATGTTACCTGCTCGCTCAGCGCGCTCACGGCGCCCCCGCCGGCCACGCCCACTCGTGATATTATATTAATTCTATTTATGGAATCTAATGAGGGCATCTATTGAAGCCTGTTAGTCCTATAAAATGTTATAGTATTGAGGAAATACTGAAATGATTTAGAAACACACAACAGCAGCTAAGCTACATTTAGGAAATACAAAATAAATAAATAAATAAATAAAAAGTTGTTTTTTTGTACCATCGCTTTGGCGCCCCCCAAGGTGCTGCGCCCCTATGCGCCGCATATGCTGCATACCCCCTTTTTGCGCCACTGAGTCTGACAGCTGTCAATCAATCTGTCACTGTGGGTCTCAGGTCCCGCCCTCGCTCAGCTCACCCCCTCTGTCTACGCTGGGCTCTGCCCACTTTTCAAGGATTTTTCAAATTGCATTTGTGGCTGACGTTGAGCTCTGAACAGGGGTTGAGTTAACATTTAAAAAGGTGAACTATCAAAGGAAGAATAAAACTTACGCAAAGAATCCCAGGATGCCCTCTTCTCGGTAGATAGTGACAACGGAGTCAAATGTACCACTGCAAACAGAAAAGAAAGGCTTTTTTATTTAATCTCAATATATTTTTACAACATTATGTGCAGCTCAGTTCTGTGCAATTACCTGTATTTAGTTTCCCTCCCAATAAACTGCACCATGCATCGCAAAGTAATCACTAAAAGGCAACAAGGATCACATGCACATTATGCACTTTTCCAAAACCAATCTCTCCATTTAAACCTTAGAAAATATCAGACAGTCTATTCAAAATGTTTTGAATTACCATGAAAAGGGTGCGTGACAATGGTGACAATGGAGCGCGCGATCATCTCTTTGGTCGTCTGTGAGAAAAGTCACATTCAGACAACACAGAAACACAGGACAGTGCAAATATGAACCCAATGATATTTTGCGTTGGTCTTTCATTAGGTTTAGTAAAGTTAAAGCATTACCTCATTAACAACATAGTCTAGTGAGCCGGGTATAACCTTCTGTGGCCTGCCTGGAAGCTGGAAAACAGAGTTATTACAAATCAGTTGTTACATTTCAAGTGTTAAATGTCTATAAAGTCAAACAAAAAGTTTTTAACAAACAAAGTCAGTGCTCAGCCAGTAAGAAGATTGCTTGCGTCCATCTGCTGAGCAAAAACAGAGAATGTGTGTTCTGGCATTACGCTCCTATTCTTTCATTGGAGCGGGTTCAAACAGTGATAAAGCAGGTGAAAATTAGCAGAATGTGAGCTGTATTTGTCTCTGTAGTAGCCATATTGTAGTAAATAAACGACATGTCTCCAATAGTGCTTTAGTGAGCGGCAAAATGCAATGATCACTCTAAAAATGCTGGTTTTGGTGCTTAAACTTGAACAATGAAGAAATAATTGCTATTCTATTTAAATGCTTGCACTCATATTTGGTCATAAGTAAAACACACTTCTGTACTGCAAAACACCCTACAATAATATGTTACTAAATGTAAAATTCTTACCCTAACTTTCTCATGGCATTTCTGTAAAAAAAAGAAAAAAAAAAGAATTTATGGATTTGACATTCCGACAAAGACAATTTTAGATATGTCAACGTTTGCCAAATTTTATTCAGTTGCACAAGCACACAGATTAGAAATTAAAAGGCATCCATCTACATTTTACTAAACATGCATCATTTTTATCTTGATAAATAAAAGAAAAAATTAAAGTTTGAGTTAAATATATATATATATATATATATATATATTATTTTATATATATATATATATATAAAAAAGACAATTTTACCTGCAGCACTTTGCTGTGCACCACCGTGCCGATGGTGCCGGCGCAGAGCCTTGGACCAAGGCCTTTGAAGAGACCAGCTTTTCCGTCGATCTTAATAATATGTTTTGCTGTAATTAGAAACCATATGCAAAGACATTTAGTGTTGATCAAATCATAATGACTTTGATAAAATGAATTTGGTGCTACACTTACCGTAAGCAAACAGTCCAGGCAGCCGGTACACTTGTCTGCCAAACAGATTTCTGCCCAGAGTGGGAGGGAGCGGCTCATATCCTACCTGACCAGGGAACACCACTTAAAGTGAAAGCATTATGACAAACACACATCATACTATCATTCCATAACAATAAAACACATGGTATCAATTTAGATGTTGGCCTTTTCAATATTTTTACTGGGTCTAATTAGTGTTCAATTGTCAGCTTCCATTCATTTATAAATCACACATTTGGGCCATTGCCATGACAACACGGTTGCAGTTGGGGGTCGGTACTCATAGGCTTTTTATGTTCCAGAGGACAAACTAAATTTTCTACCAAAAGTCCCTAAAAAGTCACATTCAAAATTTGTAGGGAGCGCCTTCAACACATAGCCATAATTTTGGTGTGTTATCAGTGTGTTCAGGTTGTGTACAACCGCCTCATTGGGTCCAACTCAATCCAACAATGTTTGAGCAAAATATTGGATGTTGGAAAAGTATGCAACAACACCACAGGAAAACTGTAAGACTTCCTCAAAAACTTGACAACTTTTGATGCACCACTTCTGTAGATGGTTACCAAATTTAGAGCCTTTTGAAAGACAAAAACCTAGGAGTAGAATTTTGCATGAGGGGTACGAGTTAGTTGCGTGTTACGGCCATAATTGCAGACTTCCTGTTTCTCAGGGGGCAAAGCCATAATAATAAGTTTTGTTTGCCTTGATGTGTAGAATGTGTCTTCGAGATTTCATGATTTTAGGACAAAAAATTCACTTTCCATTGTAATGTATTTACCGTTTTCCAGGGTGCACTGTAGAGCCCCCTTTTATGGATTTTGTTTGGGACATCCAAAATAAAAAAGATTTTGCAAAATTTTGGGCAAAGTTTGGTGAGTTTACTAGCACGTTCAGGGGGTCCAATTAACACTCACAGGTGAAGACAAAAAAATAATAATAAAATAAATATAGCTGCAAGCAGCCATGACGGGGCCAAGCACCAAGGAGGCCATTAAATGTCACGACGACACGGCCGGCAGCAGCAGAACAACGGCAGTAAGCATCTAAAGACATTTCAATAAGACTTCAGTCTTGACCACAAGGTGGCGCTGCCCCAAAACTTTTTGAGTACCTTCAGGGCTTGGTGCCGAAGACGCATACCAAGTTTCGTAACGATGCGGCAGTGCATTCAAAAAATAGAGCACTTTTTGACAAAATTCAAAATGGCCGACTCCCAAAATAGTTGATATGGGAAAATTGCATACGCTAGGGCTCGGCATGACGCCACAGATCTAAAGAGTCCGGGTTTGTGATTTTTGGATAAAGCATTCTGAAGTAATAATAAAAAAAATGTCCACTAGGTGGCGCTGCCCCAAAACTCTGCAGGCATCCTCAAGTCACGGTTGCCATAACACGTACTAAGTTTGGTTAGAATACGTTAAAGCATCGCAGATATATAGCCTATAATAATATAGAGTTTTATTATTGTGCGCATTAAGTCGATTTCATTTGCGCGGTATTCGAAAACGGTTTGACTTTCTTTTAATATCTTTTGTCAGCATAGTCTGAAGATGATCTGGTTCAATTTTCATGAAAATCGGGGCTACGGCCTAGGAACAGTTCGCAAAAGTACGTTTTTTAGAAAATTCAAAATGGCCGACTCCCAAAATAGTTGATACGGAAAATTGGATATGCTACGGCTCGCATGACGCCACGAATCTAAAGAGACCGGGTTTGTGATTTTTGGATAAAGCATTCTAAAGTAATAATCAAAAAGGTCACATTTTTGTATCTCCGACCACTAGGTGGCGCTGCGCCAAAACTCTTCAGGCATCCTCAAGTCACGGTTGCCATAACACGTACTAAGTTTAATTTTGCAGAAAAATTATAATAAAAAAATATATACCGAATTATAATAAAAAAAATATAACTCGAGCAAAAAAGTCTAGAAAAACACTTGTCTATTTTACATACATGTGTTTAGCTCATTTGCCCAAGTTTGGTGTCTGTGGAATGAAGCAGCTATTTTTGTTGTTTTTAAAAAGAGGTGTATTCTAAGTCGGACCAAATTTTCAATTCAAAATGGCCTTCCCGTGTGTGATAGGGTGTGGTCCCCATTGGCTTTTTTGTTCATAAGCCCATGCTGGATGTGTGTACCAAGTTTCATTTGCCTACGACAAACTAAAATTTTCACTTCCCATTGACTTTTTCCAAATATTTGGGACGTTGCTATGGCAACACATTTATAGATAGGGGGTGGTTGTCATTGGCTTTTATGCTCGTCATGACATAAGAGATGTGTGTACCAAATTTCATGTCTATATGACAAACTAAATTCTTGGGTCCCATTATAAGTTTGTAGGGGGCGCTGGAGAGCCATTTCTAAAGATAACCCTTTTATTTACATATTTTTGTGTTCAGGTCATGAATGTGCACAAACGCCTTTTTGGGTCCGACTCAATCCGAGAAGGCGTTTGAGAGTTAAGAGACATTTTATTTTCACAAAAATGGCCACCTCGTTACAGGCTTGCCACACCCATACCCGATAAAATATCAACAATAAAGTCACAAATTTGGTTGGCACACGTGTCTAGATGATACTCACCAAATTTGGGGCCATTTAAATTAAAACACAAGGATTTGCATCTTTTTGCGCAAGGGGTGCGATTTTAGTGGCCGCGCGTTTAACCCCACATGGCGGACTTCCTGTTGAGTTTAGGGTGTGGCTGTGATTGACTTTTGCCCTGAGGTACATTCAGCAACCTAATTTGTCCACCAAGTGATAAAGATTTTTGTGAAAATCATAGTTTAAGATGAGAGACATTCAATATGACAATGAAATATCCTATAACTTGATTAAAACACTGACCCAGCTCTCTTCCGCCGACAATGGAGTATTTTGATACGGAAGGTCACAGGGACAACCCACACTGTATAACCACTTAGTCACCTAAACTTTCGCTTTAATGTGTATTTAATAATAACCGAATTGACATGTGTAATGATATATGCCTTGTTCACCGTTAATATTTGCCCTAAGTCATAAAAATATGAATTAGGAGGCGAAGTAGGGTTAGAATTGTATTATTTTTACATTAGATTAGAGATACGGTTTCCTGTTCGGGCAGCTTCCGAGATGAGTAAACTGGAAGCAGAGAGTAGCCTTAAAACCTATGGCTTTCAGCTTTTCTGAAACAAAAAGACCCCCCTCAAAAACCCCAGGCCTTACCTGGACCAGGACTTTAATGTAAATGAGCGGGTGGGACATGAGCGTGAGCCCTGCTCCAAGCATAACCTGGCCACACGTATCCGCCATCTTAACAGAGATTGGACGGACCGCGTTAATCCCGATCGAGTGCAGATTATTTGAGCGCGAAAATGATATGATAGATTTTCAAAATAAAACTCTTTTCTAGTCCTTCAAAGTAATTATTCAGAAAAATCATAAATATTCCATATTTTGAACTCACTACTCTTTGATAGTTCATCTTATTTAGACTTTCATAAGTAATACACACACAAATTAAAGTTAGAGAAAATTTATGAAAGTTAGGGTGACTATAGACCTACTGCAACAGGCCTACTGCCCATTTTCAAACTTGTCCCTTGTTCTAACAAATGTCTGTTTATAGCCTCAGTTTTCAACAGTCCCTGCCCTAAGTGATCCTATTTAACCAGTGCTACAGACATTTGACTATAAGGTTTGATGATTATTAATTAATAATGTGTCTCTTAATACAATTGTCAATCCTGTGAGTCTTTGAATGAGTGTATAGTTTGTTTTGTCATGCCAATATTATATTGAAAGATCTTACGCTAAATTATGTTATTTTGCTTGACATTGTTACACTGAGTGTTACAATGAGTGTAAGGTGCAATGCAAAGTCTTTCCACATTTTGTCACATTATGACCACAAACATAAATATATTTTATCAGAATTTTATATAAAAGACCAGCACAAAGTGGCACATAATTGTGAAGTAAAAGGTAAATTACAACGGATTGAAGTTGATGATTGAAAAAAAAAAACAGAAAAAGGCAGACTGCAATAGTATTCAGCCCCCTTTTCTCTGAGTTCAACTAACTGCCTTCAGAAGAGATAAGACATTTATTTTTGTATAGCCCAATATCACAACCACAGCCAAAGGGCATAACAAACTGCACTAGACAACATCCTCTGTCCTTAGACCCTCCATCAGGGTCAGAGGAAAAACAATTGAAAACAACAGAAATAGACAGAAATATTCACACCAAAAAAAAAACACACAAAAAAAAATAAACACACAGAAGTTCAGAAGTTGCATGATGATTGTTGAATGAGCAAATGTTGACCGAATGACTAAATAGAATCCACCCGTTTGTAATCTAACCTCAGTCCAAATACAACTGTTCTGTGATGGCCCCAGAGGTTTGACCAAAGATTATTGGAAAGCAAACAGCATCAAGAAGTCCAAAGAACACACCGGACAGGTCAGGGATTAAGTTTTAGGGAAGTTTAAAGCTGGGTTAGGCTATAAAAAAAAATCCCAAGCTTTGAACATCTCATGGAGCACTGTTTAATCCATTCTGGAAATAGAAATGGTCTAACCGCAAACCTACCAAGACACGGCCGTCCACCTAAACTTACAGGCCGAACAAGAAGAGAACTTTTTAGTAATGCAGCCAAAAAACCCAGAGTGACTCTGGAGGAACTGCAGAGATCTACAGCTGCTCCTCCACAAGAAGCCAGCTGAGGTGGCTTGGGCATCTGTTGCAGATGCCTCCTGGATGCCCCCCTGGGAGGTGTTTTCCGGGCATGTTTTCACGGGAGGAGGCCTCGGTGTTACAAGAATTCTTTATTGTTTTTATCCAGAGAGACACGTAGACAGTACAGAGTACAATTGAAAAGTCAATGGTCAAGTTTAATTCTTGCAACAATAAAGCAAACAACAAACATGTCACAAAGGTACAGGATGTGGTTTGCTTGGAAAAGTAAACAATACATGATATTTTATATCATGCAGTAAAGTCTACCCAGCACAAGTTCCCAGGTGCAGAAGTCGTTCAGTGGCAAGTTATGTCTACCTCTAGTCATGTCTAGTTCATGTTTGGATGAGCATAAAGGACATGACATGATCAGATTTGACATGACCTGAAGAGAACTAGGAGCACCCAGTAATTATAAACAATAGAAAATTAAAAATTATTATAACACCCGGGCAACACCTAGGACACGCTGGAGGGGCTATGTCCCCCGGCTGGCCTGGGAACGCCTTTGGTATTCCGTGGGAAGGTGAAGGCTAGGTAGAGGCTCTAATGGCCATGGAAAGATGGCCTTGTAAAGGGAGTGAATACAGAGGATTTAGGTGAGGCTCTAAAACTTAAGAAATGGATATATATTAGTAAAAGCCAAGGAGTTGCTGACCTGCAACTCAATCAACAATTTTGAAGCCAAAACAATTATTACATAAATAAGTTGCACAAATTTAGCCTGTAATTTTTTAATCATCTGGACTTGCAGTGATACCAAAGACCATGGCCAGAACAGGTGATTGTGTAAGTATTTCTATTATTATTAGGCCCGAGCCTATGATCCTAAATTTGACCCAGTGAACATGAACGAAAAGTCATTTTTATTGGTCCCAGCCTTCAAGCCCGGCGAAAAATTTATGTATTTGAAGTCGCTGAAAAAAAAATACGAAAAATGACTCAGTGGCGACCCCTAGAAAAGTCAAAATACATTGGGCCTATGGAAAGTGAAAGTAACTTAACTTAACATTGGGGGGGGGGGGCGGGGCTCCATGTCCATTTTGCTTGGGGCCCCCAAATTCCCTGACGGCCCTGAGTAGACTGCACTGTGACGTCTCGTTTTGCACACACCGTCATGACCTCCAAGGCTCTGAACAAGGCCAACACTTCACAGAAAATCTTATTTGAGGTGGAGCTCCCAAAACAGCATTCATGACCAACCTCAGCATGTCAAGACATTTATTTGAGTATAACAAGTTTTTATGGTTTTGTATTGACTCAACTGAACATTTGAAAAACTATTTTGATTATTTGTTATTGTCAAATGGCCCAGCCTAATAAAAGCATGTGTAATTTAAAGTTTGAGCACTGTGATTGTGCCACACAGGGAAATCGATGGCCAGATATATGTTGGAGATGTGAAAGAGACCTTTGTCCATCACCTTCCGCGGGTGGTCTCATCCTTCGAGCTCGGGTCCTCTACCAGAGGCCTGGGAGCTTGAGGGTTCTGCGCAGTATCTTTGCTGTTCCTAGTACTGCACTTTTCTGGACCGAGATGTCTGGTGTTCTTCCAGGGATCTGCTGTAGCCACTCGTCCAGTCGTATACTCGTCCATGTGTATATATATATATGTATATATATATATATATATATATATATATATATATATATATATATATATATATATATATATATATATATATATATATATATATATATATATATATGTATATATATATATATATATATACATATACATATATATATATATATATATATATGTATATGTATATATATATATACATATACATATATATGTATATCAAAGATAAGGCCCCAACAGATGACGTGCTCAGTGAATGTCTCAGGCAATGGGGAACAGAGGAAGAGGAGCTGGAGGAGGGACCATCATGGGAGGACAAACCCTACATGGGATGTACCACCGAACATAACTGAAGTGGTTGATATCAAGAAATCCTACCAATGGCTAGAACGGGCCGGACTAAAGGACAGTACAGAGGCACTCATCATGGCTGCACAGGAGCAGGCCTTGAGCACCAGAGCAATAGAGTCCCAAATCTACCACACCAGACAAGACCCAAGGTGTAGGCTGTGCAAACAGGCCCCTGAGACAATCCAACACTTAACTGCAGGGTGTAAGATGCTGGCAGGGAAAGCATACATGGAGCGCCATAACCAAGTGGCTGGCATAGTGTACAGGAACATCTGTACGGAGTATGGACTGGAAACCCCGAGGTCAAAGTGGGAAACACCTCCAAAGGTGATAGAGAACGACCGAGCCAAGATCCTGTGGGACTTCCAGATTCAGACTGACAGAATGGTAATGGCGAACCAACCAGACATTGTGGTGGTGGACAAACAGCAGAGGAAGGCCGTTGGGGTTGACATTGCAATACCAAGTGATTACAACATCAGGAAAAAGGAACATGAGAAACTAGAGAAATACCAAGGGCTCAGAGAAGAGCTGGAAAAGGCTTGGAAGGTGAAGGCGACAGTGGTGCCTGTTGTCATCGAGCACTCGGGCAGTAACCCCCAAACTGGAAGAGTGGCTACAGCAGATCCCTGGAAGAACACCAGACATCTCGGTCCAGAAAAGTGCAGTACTAGGAACAGCAAAGATACTGCGCAGAACCCTCAAGCTCCCAGGCCTCTGGTAGAGGACCCGAGCTCGAAGGATGAGAGACCACCCGCGGAGGGTGAAGGACAAAGTTATATATATATATATATATATATATATATATATATATATATATATATATATATATATATATGTGTATATGTATATATATATATAAAAACTTTGTCCTTCACCCTCCATGGTGGTCTCTTCCTTCGAGCTGGTCCTCTACTCATTATATATATATATATATGTAGTTGATGTGTTATATAGTTGATGTGTTATTTAGTTGATGTGTTATTTAGTTGATGTTGTATATAGTTGCTGTTGTATATAGTTGTTTTATTTTTTTTTTAAATTATAAAAACTTAAGTACACAAATGTGCTCATGGTTAGCCATTCCTGTAGTTCAGTTATCTCTTGTCATTCTTACCCTCCTCCCACCCACCCCGTCACCCCATTTAGCTCTACAACTGTTTCTATTGGCAGTTTCTCTTTCTCTCTGAGCTGCCCTGCCTCTTCTTCAACCCAACTAACAGTAAAGGTTATAGTAACGTTGATAATCAGTTTCTGTATGTATCTAGCCAGAGTCTCAAAAAAATCTGAAAAAAATCTAAACAGAAATGGTATGTTCATTTCTTTTTTGCAAATGTAATAGTGAGGATCACATGTTTGTTGGTCCCACTGTAACCTAAATCATACAGTCCTCCCTGCCCCCACAATGCCTGCTCCCGGTTTACAAGCTCTGGAGCAGCGATGTGCTTTTTTTGTTTATTTTGTTTTTCTAAAATGTGACAGGGCACACAAAATGTGTTTCTAATATGAATGTCTAATTTTGCAGACCATTAAAACCTTTATCTGTTGGTCCCACTCTAGGTTTTTGAAAAAAATGCAGCAAAATCATTAAAATCACAGTAAACTGTACATAAGCTTTAATGTGATACAAAACACTTTATAATAACCTAGGATAGAGAGCCAAGCACAGATGGGTTCTGAGTGTGTTTGACTGTGCTGTAATGTTACTGGGCCAAGCACTGATCTTCACATGAAGTTCAAATACTGGTCTAATCTTTAGGATTTAGCATCACCGTCTGCATTTTCAGACACATTTACATCCCATCCACACTCAATAGAGATGCTAATTCTGGTGGGCCATGAACATCTTGGCGGGTCTGCTGGAGGCTTATAAAATGCTTGTTTACAAGGGAGCTTTTTTAAATTAAGAAAGATGCATAGATAGACCTGTAGTGAGTGCTACAGTAAGTTATAGAACAAATGAACTGTTCCCAATGAGTTGATGATATATATATATATATATATATATATATATATATATATATATATATATATATATATATATATATCATTATAGAGAGAGAGAGAGAGAGAGAGAGGGGAGATTTCATAGGTGTTTTTGCTGAGTTGTGCTTCTTTACTCATGTCTTTTAACTAATCTAGATGTAGTACATAACCATTTTTGGGGTTCCTTTTGTTGATCCAGTTCTATTCACAACAGGATCTTCTTCCTCTGCCCTCAGTGGAAGAAGGCACCACGCACTCTTTGTGGGCATCTCCGGACAAAATGCATGCGTGGCCGCACTCAATCAGAGATCCTAGTTCCTGGGATTGAAGCCAAGAAGGAAATGTCCAAACATTTCCAGAAGGGGCGGTTCTGGGAATACCAGCAGATTGTGGACATTTAAAAAATGTTAATCCTCTTGCCAGGTGTGTAGCACACATTTATGCTTTACTGCTGTGTCATGCCCTGTTGCAGTACCGTGCTCAATATTTCATCAGACGTGTGTATTTTATTAGGTTGTTAAAAGATATGCAAAAGAAAGGGGCGGCAGTAGCTCAGTGGGTAGAGCGGTCGTCTTTCAACCGGAAGGTAGGCGGTTCGATTCCCACTCTCCCCACAGACTGTCGTTGTGTCCTTGGGCAAGACACTTAACCCACCTTGCCTCCAGTGACTGTTAAACTGGTAATGTAATGTAATGTAAGTCGCTTTGGATAAAAGCGTCTGCTAAATGAATAAATGTAAATGTAAAGGCTTGGTGATAAAAAACATACCTCCAGTCATCCCTGCCCCCACACTGCCTGTGCTTGCTTTACCTTCATCTGCTCCTCAAAGCAGTGGAGAAGGTGAGCCAGCGTCCGAGGACAGCTCTGGGGAGTTCTATCAGAGGTAAAGTTTCACATTTTCACACAGAGAGTGGACATGATTTCCAATGTACATACTGTATATTCATTTGACCACCTGGTTTATTTCATTTCAGCACTAACAAACAAAGGTGGACCACTGATGTCCGGGTGGAGATGACCCAAAAAGGCCTGTACAAGAAGCATCCCATTGATCACCCCCTTCTTCAGAAGGGGGTGTAGTGTCAAAACTGACCCCTCAGTCTTTGGCACTATTGTATGGAATAAGTTGTGAACGCACACCAGATTTCCATGCCATAGAGTCTTTATTGTTCACAGCCAACACAATAATGACCCGAGTAGATGATGCCCAAGATCTACTAACATTTGAACAGTAGACATAAGCTTTTATACAGTTTTGATATCAGTAAAGTAATAACTCTTTCTGATATCATTGTGCAAGGCTCTGGGATTCCCCTGATGTCATTTCTGTCTGGCCTTGAGCTACTCCCTGCCTGGCTCTGTCTCCTCCTCTGACAGACACCTGCGTCTTTATCTGGCCCTTCTTGTGTGTGTGTCTGACATTAGGTTTTGTCTTTTATATTAAAATGTTTAAATGAATAACTAACTGGGTTTACATAGTTTAAAACACATAACATATAAAATATTACACCACAGGGGTTTAATAAATATTTGCGTGTTGACTTGGGCAACAAGAAGTGCAAACAACATGCAAGTTAAAAGAAAAGATACATTTTAAATGTCACACACACAGACAAATAAAGAAGAAAATGTGAAGAAACATGTTTGGTTCTTATCACAGTCACAGCAGATTTAAATGTGACATGTATAATTACAGGTGGACTCAGTCTCCAGGTTATGTACTACATGGACCCCAATGAGCGAACCTGAATTTTATCGTGAGGTGGAGAAAATGCGAGAGTACTTTGTGTCCTAGGGACAGACAAAGCTGTCACAGCAGGCACGCCTACACAACTGGAAAAGTCTCAATAGGTCAGTACTGTCTAATGTAACAAATATACAGTGTCATGTAAATGTCAACTTTACAGATGTCAGACTGTAACAACCATTTCTTTCTATCTCTTTAACGTTTATGAAGAACATCATCACCTGCACCGACCTCAGAACCAAAATTGAAGGTCTTTACAATGATTGTAAAAATTGTATGGATCCCTTGAATTGCATTATTTATTTATTTTTTATATTAGTGTCTCCTAATCTCTTGTGCTTCTCATATGTGTATACCTTTTGAGTGTTTCTGGCACCTGTCATTAAAAGTGCACAATTGTCTGTTTGCAGGTTGAGGAATGGGAGGGGAGAAGACGCACACTGACTGGTGTTTCGTCAGCGGTAAAAGAACGGATGAAGAGGAACATGTAAGTTTATAATCAAAGTTACAATAAAATACAGTGTGGATACAAACAAGACAACAGAGCCATATGTGTGTTTTTTTTCTCTTTATTTATTCATTTACTTTCACAGTGGTTTGGCTTGTACTTCAACCATATTCGGCCAGTGATGGAGGACAGGTTTTTTATGTCTATTTTTCTATTCTATTTTTAGGCCTATACACAACAATGACCTGAGACGTCTTCATTGGTTAGTTTCATAGGTTGTTTTAGATACAACCTTCCGAAAGTGACCAGCGGCACCGCTCGGAAAGCCTTTGAGAAGGCTGCTAGAAACCTGCCGGAGGTAGACAGGAACGCAATGGCAAGGCTGTTAGGACACACCCCGGACACTGCTGAGAGAGGCACTATCGGAAGAAAACTCCGGGGGATGCTTCAATGGGCCGGGATGCGGTCGATAAGATGGCTGGAAGAACACGGTCCGCATTCTGAAATTTAATGAACAAGATGCATTTGTAATGTTGCTACTTAATTCACTACAATGGTTTACTAATGAAGTAAATAAAATAAAGTATATTATCAGCCACAATATAAGATCTCTTTTTAAGGATGTGCTTAGTATTTATTTGCATATTTGCTTTCCTTGGCAAATAATTGACTGTAACCATTCTACACAATTTCAAATATTATGATATTATGTTTTTAATCAGAAGTTTGAAATTACCATTGAAAAACATTACCATTATGCAAGACTAGGACAAGACTTGAGTCCTCTAGCCAACTGAGTCAAGATCATTGTTGCACTTCCTCAGGTCAGTTCTTCCACGGTATCCAGTTTGAAGTGTCTGACCTGCGTCCAGGAGAAGTCCCAGAGAAACCAGACGCCACCATGTTTGTGAAAGGACAGCAACTCAACGTAACCAGGTATAACTTGGTGTAGACCTAATCATGTTTTTGTTGTTGCCATAATTAATAGAAACTGCTTTTTTCACTGAGCAGAGGCTGGCAAAGAGACTTCAGGAGAGACGTGAAGAATGGAGAGAGCATCCTCTGCTGATTCACCCACAACAATGTCACAGGCCTCATCGATGGAGAAGCGAGTGACTACATTGTGTCGGCCATTTTCAAAACTATTTAAGTTTTGTAAACGCTGACATAAATATTTACTCAAGACTTCACTTTAATACAGTCATTTCAGTCTCTTCAAAAATAATATTAGCAAAGTAGCAGACTTCTGTGAACCATCAGGCACTTAACTGTACAATAAACCTCTGTGGTGGTTAAAAGTGACTCAATTGTATTATTTAACAATTAAAACAATTTTACTGCTGTTGTAATAACAACATGCACGTATGTCATGCTAATACCAAATCCTCCTTCCATTTTTCCACTTTTAATAGATTTCAGCAACTGAATGCTCCTTATCATGTTTGCAGTTTTGAAAATTGATAAAAGCAACAATAATAATAGAAAAGACTTACAAATGCAAGCCTGAGAAACTCATATTAAACACTTATTTAGAATGAATGACAAAATAATACATTTGATTCTCACATATACAATTAAAATGTTTTTATTTGAACAAAGATATACTATGTTTATATTGTTCCTCTGAAAGGATATGGAAAAGATTTACTAAAAATAGCAGTTTATGCATAAACATACAAGCATCATAATAAATCATGCAACATAAACAGTCCTGGTGTAACTGTGGAGTGAGTCAAACTGAACTTAACAATGTGTCTTTGGAGCCAGACAGTGGCATTTAAGAGACAGACATGGTCTGAAGATGGCCCGCTCCAGTTACAAGAGTAAAGAAAATGGCCGAATATATGTCAAGTGAAAAGTAAAAACATGACTAACTTACATTTCTCTTTCATTATCTCGTGTTTAAGATCCACCTATGGGAAGGGCATCCATACCTGACCTCTGCAGAAGCATCCAATTGCACCAAGTCTGGCTGGACAAACAGAAGCGCGCAGCCAATGCCTGGGTAATGCCCCGCCCCTTACCCGTGCGCATATAAGGCTTGCAAGCTCTGATGTTCTCCAGTAGACATTTGCTTCTCTCAACTCTGCGTTACACAGTTCGGTTGGATTACACTGTTCACTTGGGTGTCTTCTGGAAGACATATCTTAATCAGCCTCCCCTGGACAATGTTTTAGAGAACCAGGCCTACGACAGCAACCTATTGTTTATTTCCCATAACAGAAGGGTTTGTTGAGGGGGATTTGTGCAGGGGTTTACAGCCACTGGGATGTTCTCCCTACCCTCACATTGTTAGGACTCCAACAAAAAGTAGCAAAAAGCATGTGGTTAAGTTGTAACACATTTACTTTTCTTTATGCACTAAAAGTATAAAATATCAAAATTGTGTTTATGACATCCTTTTAAAAATAACATGGACAGCGTAAGCCTTAGGCTGTTGGTGAACTTGGCAACATAGTTTTATTAGTAAAAGAAAAAGGTAATGCATTGCAATGTTTTTCAATTTAACAAGGATTTGGTAAATGAAAGGAAATTTCGTGAAACATTACCACCAATCACTGAGAAGGTCATAATAATAATAATTTTTATTTAGCCCTTTTCCACCTACTGTAGTAGGCACTCAAAGCGCTTAACATACATTAAGCTATTTACCAGTGTTACAGAACACTCAACGGAAGCAATGTAGGTTAAGTGTCTTGCCCAAGGACACAACGACAGTATGTGGGGGAGAGCAGGATGTTATGATGTTTTAAGCTGGGATCGAACTGCCCACCCGCCGGTCTAAGGACGGTCGCTCTACCCACTGAGCTACGGTCAACTTAATTTATATAGCACATTTAAAACAACAGTTGCTGCCCAAAGTCCTTTACAAGCACAGTATAGTGCACTTAAACTATAATAAAAACATTAGAATAAAAACAAAAAAAAGGTAGACAAGGTGTAGACAAAAAAATATTGTCAGTGCTGTGTGGCAGTGGTTTGCACTTCTGCCTCACAGCAAGAAGGTCTTCCTGGGTTCGTTCCTCGGGCAGGGCCTTTCTGTGAGGTGTTTGCATGTTCTCACTTTAGCTCCGCCTACACTACGACTTAAAGTGTTTTTATCTGCAGTTTTATTTTTTAAATGTTTTTAATTTTTCTTATGTTTCTTAATCTAAATCTTGTAAAATGTATTTTATTCCTGTAAAGCCCTTTGAGTTACTTAGTGTATGAATTGTGCTATATAAATAAAATTGCCTTGCCTTGCCTATGTATAGGTTTCCTTACCACTAAAGACTTGCACAATATCCCTCCTCAACCACATGGGGCCAGGTTGTCATTGTAAATGAGAATTGGTTCTATTTTTTCATTACAAATAAAGAGGCAAGCTATTCCAAGGCTGCAAAAGAGCTTATGGGTAAGTTAACTGTGGTATCTTATTGTATTTGTGTCATTTTCTACAGTGGCCGTGAAGTGCAAAAACAAAATATCAAATCAGAAAACAAGTACACAAAACTGAAAACCAATTCTCTAAACTAAAAACACAACAATTCAAAAACAAATACACAAAACTGAAAATGCAACAATTCAAAAACAAATACACAAAATTTTAATAACAAATCCATCCATCCATCCATCCATCTTCTACCGCTTATCCGGGGCCGGGTCGCGGGGGCAGCAGTCTAAGCAGAGACGCCCAGACTTCCCTCTCCCCAGACACTTCCTCCAGCTCTTCCGGGGGGATACCGAGGCGTTCCCAGGCCAGCCGAGAGACATAGTCCCTCCAGCATATCCTAGGTCTTCCTCTCCTCCCGTTAGGACATGCCCGGAACACCTCCCTAGGGAGGCCTCCAGGAGGCATCCGAAACAGATGCCCGAGCCACCTCAGCTGGCTCCTCTCGATGTGGAGGAGCAGCGGCTCTACTTTGAGCTCCTCCCGAGTGACCGAGCTCCTCACCTTATCTCTAAGGGAGCGCCCCGCCACCCTGCGGAGAAAGCTCATTTCGGCCGCTTGTATCCGGGATCTTGTTCTTTCGGTCATGACCCAAAGCTCATGTCCATAGGTGAGAGTAGGAACGTAGATTGACCGGTAAATTGAGAGCTTTGCCTTACAGCTCAGCTCCTTCTTCACCACGACAGACCGGTACATCGACCGCATTACTGCAGAAGCTGCACCGATCCGTCTGTCAATGTCATGTTCCCTCCTTCCCTCACTCGTGAACAAGACCCCAAGATACTTGAACTCCTCCACTTGAGGCAGGAGCTCTCCACCAACCTGAAGGGGACAAGCCACCCTTTTTCGACTGAGAACCATGGTCTCAGACTTGGAGGTGCTGATCCTCATCCCAGCCGCTTCACACTCGGCTGCAAACCGTCCCAGTGCACACTGAAGGTCCTGGCTTGATGGAGCCAACAGGACAACATCATCTGCAAAAAGCAGAGACGAGATCCTGTGGTCCCCAAACCAGACTCCCTCCGGCCCCTGGCTGCGCCTAGAAATCCTGTCCATAAAGATAATGAACAGGACCAGTGACAAAGGGCAGCCCTGCCGGAGTCCAACATGCACTGGGAACAGGTCTGACTTACGGCCGGCAATGCTAACCAAGCTCCTGCTCCGGTCGTACAGGGACCGGACAGCCCTTAGCAAAGGGCCCCGGACCCCATACTCCCAGAGCACCCCACAGGCGCCACGAGGACACAGTCGAATGCCTTCTCCAGATCCACAAAACACATGTGAACTGGTTGGGCAAACTCCCATAAAACCTCCAGCACCCTGGAGAGGGTATAGAGCTGGTCCAGTGTTCCACGACCGGGACGAAAACCGCATTGTTCCTCCTGAATCTGAGGTTCAACTATCGGCCGCATTCTCCTCTCCAGTACCCTGGCATAGACTTTCCCGGGGAGGCTGAGGAGTGTGATCCCTCTGTAGTTGGAACACACCATCCGGTCCCCCTTCTTGAAAAGAGGGACCACCACCCCGGTCTGCCAGTCCAGAGTTACTGTCCCCAACCGCCACGCGATGTTGTAGAGGCGTGTCAACCAAGACAGCCCTACAACATCCAGAGACTTGAGGTACTCAGGGCGTATCTCATCCACCCCCGGCGCCTTGCCACCGAGGAGCTTCCCAACTGCCTCAGTGACTTCGGCCTGGGTGATGGACGAATCCACCTCCGAGCCCTCGGCCCCTGCTTCCTCAGCGGAAGACGTGTCGGTGGGGTTGAGGAGATCCTCGAAGTATTCCTTCCACCGTCCAACAATATCCCCAGTTGAAGTCAGCAGGTTCCCACTTCCACTGTAAACACTGTTGGCAGGGCACTGCTTCCCCCTCCTGAGGCGCCGGACGGTTTGCCAGAATTTCTTCGAGGCCGACCGATAGTCTTTCTCCATGGCCTCACCAAACTCCTCCCAGACCCGAGTTTTAGCCTCCACGACCACCCGGGCTGCAGTCCGCTTGGCCTGCCGGGACCTATCAGCTGCCTCAGGAGTCCCACGGGCCAACCAGGCTCGGTAGGTCTCCTTCTTCAGCTTGACGGTATCCCTTACTTCCGGTGTCCACCACCGGGTTCGGGGGTTGCCGCCACGACAGGCACCGGAGACTTTACGGCCACAGCTTTGAGTGGCCACATCGACAATGGAGGTGGAGAACATGGCCACTCAGACTCAATGTCTCCAACCTCCCTTGGGATCTGGTCGAAGCTCTGCCGGAGGTGGGAGTTAAAGGTCTTTCTGACAGGGGCTCTGCCAAACGTTCCCAACAGACCCTCACAGTACGCTTTGGGCCTGCCGGGTCTGTCCAGCTTTCTCCCCGCCATCGGATCCAACTCACCACCAAGTGGTGATCAGTTGACAGCTCCGCCTCTCTTCACCTGAGTGTCCAAGACATACGGCCGGAGGTCAGATGAAACTTAATAACAACTTAATTTGTTTCACAACAATTTAAAAACAAACTTAATTTGTTTTTGAATTGTTGTGTTTTCAGTTTGTGTATTTGTTTTCTGATTTGTTTGTTAATAACAAGTCAGAAAACAAATACACAAAACTGAAAACACAACAATTCAAAAACAAATAAACAAAATTAAAATAACAAATCAGAAAACAAATACACAAAATTAAAATAACAAATCAGAAATTAAATACACAAAATTAAAATAACAAATCAGAAAACAAATACACAAAATTAAAATAACAAATCAGAAAACTAATACACAAAACTGAAAACACAACAATTCAAAAACAAATAAACAAAATTAAAATAACAAATCAGGTAACAAATACACAAAATTAAAATAACAAATCAGAAATTAAATACACAAAATTAAAATAACAAATCAGAAATTAAATACACAAAATTAAAATAACAAATAAAACAAATACACAAAATTAAAATAACAAATCAGAAAACAAATACACAAAATTAAAATAACAAATCAGAAAACAAATACTCAAAACTGAAAACACAACAATTCAAAAACAAATACACAAAACTGAAAACACAACAATTCAAAAACAAATACAGAAAACTGAAAACACAACAATTCAAAAACAAATACACAAAACTGAAAACACGTCAACTCCAAAAACCAACAGGAGACAGCAGACCCTCTTTAAATTAGCGGTAAATTTAGAAAAGAGAAAGTACATCAGAGATGGCTAAAAAAATAAGCCTGCACCATAGCCTAACATGAAGCCAATGGAGGCAGACAGAGCCGCAGCACCAAAGAATAAAAAACGAGATGTGGCTGTGCTTTGAGATGCAGTAGAATCAACCACATCCGTTTGCTCAAGTCTATCCTCATCGACACGTGAATGTCCCGGGTTGTCATTGGTTGAAGTAGAGGGCTGTATTGTAATATTTTGGCCAGATGTGCCTGGCTGCTCAGTGATACATGACTGTAGAGAGGACAGATTATTCTCATGAACGTTTGAACTATGGATCTGACTGACAAAACCGGAGTCAGAACTACTGGGATGTAGTTCCTTAACCAACTTTTTTAAATCTGCTATCTGGGTTTTTTGCCTCTCAATGAGCTCATGGTTTCTCAAGAAAGTTCGGTCTGACTTTTGTATTCGATGCAGATATGCTCTTTTCAGATAACAATTCTCAGCTTTAAGCTCAGCCACTTCTGATGAGAGGCTTATATTAATTTCATTCAAAAAGTTTTCACTTTTCTCAAGTTTTTCAACTTTTGCCAGCAGTTCAAGCTCTGTGACCCTAAGCTTTTCATGCTGCTCCACAATTTCATCAGAGTCATTCTTCAATATTTGACTCTCCGCTCTTGTGTTTAAACTCTCTTTAGATAATTTAGTTCTAAGATGTTCAATATTCGAGTCTTTTGTAGCGATGTCCAATTTGAGGCTTTCATTCTCATTTGCGAGACTTTCTTTGGTCTCAGTCAGGTCCAGTACATCTGATTTGATCTTACTCATTTGTTCATAGCGTTGATCTATAATGCCTTTGTTATAATATTCCTCCTGCACACTACTCAAGTCATCAACAGAACTGTCAGAGAGAGTGGGGGATAATCGTTCTGAATCCATGCTGCAAACTTTGAATCCTTGCAGTTATTAGACCAAACAGAATAGAGTTAAGGCTATTGTTTCAAAGATGTTTTAAAATTCTGCCTCTAAAAATCTTACTGACCTAACTCCAGGATATATTCTTGTCTTTGAAGTAGGTGTGCTGTTTTATAATGTTCTTACAATGACCGTAAAAGACATTATTTATAACTAACCTGCAGCTTGTGTCTTCCTGTGCCTCTCTCCTTCAAACACAGAATCACCGTGTGACGTCATGCAACAGCAACAGAATACGTCACAGGATTGCCAGGGCTCCTCCCGCGACGTTGTATGTTCAAGTTTGTAAATAAAGTTTGGTAAAAAAAAAAAAATATAGGCATACTGATATCTTTCGACCTAATAAATTCAGATTTTTTAAGGCTGCATTTATTTACGCAAAATAAGAGAGGAGCTACACATTGTTTTATCTGCAGGGTGTTTAAAAAAAATTAAAATTATGGGCTAATCGTTTAGGCTAAGTTTTGTATCATTAACAAGTTAAGTAGCTCATTTAAATCTTTGAAGCGCTTTTTCAAATAACGTTGTGTAATAGTTTGTTAATATTTATTTTTATTTCTTTCAATAATTTTTAGAACTATTTTGGGTAGTGTGTAAACATATTTTATATTTTTATATTTCAGCGTCTCTTTGTCAAACACAGGATTGTGCTGTGCTACCATCTTGTGGTGACACTCAGAATTGTGTCTTTAATCACTGAAATACATTCATTTGGTTAAAACCATTATATTATTTTGAAATATTATTATTATTATTATTATTATTATTGTTATTATTAAGTTATGCCTGATTATTTTTGGAGTTCAAAGTGGGAAGACTTTGTTTAAATTTGATTATTAAAATTTTATACACATGTTTATTCTTTGTGGACGTGTGTATTCAAGGCCCTCTGGACTAGCAGCAGCTCACACTGGTTTAAACTTATGAAATGTTAACCTAATTAGACTATCAATCATTTATAAAGTGAGAGAGTGGACAGTGGACTATGACTCCAGACAAGCTCTGTACACAATTACTTCCTCTAAACATTTTGCAAAATGTTTTTCTCAAATTACAGCTGTGTTTCTCTGACCCTATAGGATCATTGGACAATTGTATCTGGTAAATCAGGCAAGGATGTCTCTTCATGCTGAATCTTTTTCAACAGTTTTTTTTTTTTCTTGCAATATTGTTCCTCTCAATAAGGCAGCTGACTCCTGCAATTTATATAATAACTGAATATTGTTGGACAATCTTTAACGCACTCAACAAAAAGAAGGGAAAAATGTAAACTAATGCTAGCAGTCCGAACCACAAAGACACAGATAGACCGGGCAAGAAGGCCTTGAGCCATTAAGCATTATTTAAGCATTAGATAGGATCTAAATATAAATTTGAATAAAACATAAATGTAATAACACACATGCAAACACTTTATGTCAAATAGTTTTGAGACTGGGCTATTCCATCTTCATAAGGCTATTGGTAACATTTGACACCCTTTATGTTTGTGTTTGTGTGACAGAAATAAAAAAGAAAACCCTGAAGCTCCACAACCTTTGCATGCAGTAACACATTTAGGCTCAAATGAAGCACTCGCTGAGGGTTCAAGTCCTCCTTACATCCACTACTGTGCTGTTTACTGGAGCAGGGGTGTAGCAGCGGGGCTGGAGCCGTTGAGGGGCGGAGTCACGCTTTTTGGAAAAGACTTGATCCCCACATTGTTTGAATTCTCAGCACATTTTGTCCCACGCTATGCAAGGGCTCTGTATTTTTCAGAGGATGGGTACGATGCGGACAGCCACACTGCTGTGGCTCTGTGTGGTCCTCTGTTTCCTGGCTCCGCTCCTGGATGCTGCTGCTCAGGTACTAACTTGTAGTCTTGCACTATTTCAGGTACAATAATGACATTAAACAAGATCTTCAGTCCTTCATTTGCTTTTAATTAATCAAACCAAGTTTTCTATATGCCATTGATTGTGTTAATGTTAAGTGTCTGAACTGAAAGTCATTGCAGATGTAAACATCTGGTGTAGATATTTCTTTCCCATAAAGTAGTCTCCAGGATTTGTAAAACGGTTGTAAAACTGTAAAACAAGGCTACTGTTGTCTCATTTGATATTTAAAGCTCACTGAGAGTTTTATGTTAATTCTAGATGTGTCAAGAATGTTGCCCCAAATCTTGTTTTGTACGTTAAACACCAATGTATTATATCTTTATGAAAATGCTTCCTCAATGAAACCACACCAAGAAATGTCAAACTCAGAGACAGTGTGATTGGTTAAAACAGTTGCTGACTGTACAATTATATAAACCACCCGAATATTTAAGGCAGCACATCTGTGAGATTATTTTAAAAACACCAGTTTGCTCACTGAGCACTGTTTTGAGTTGACACTGCATTGTTTTGTTTCAGTTTGAAAGTATCTCTGAAATAGTACATTTGAGCCATCTGCAGGCTGCGGCATGAATCAATCTAATGTTAATGCAATGGTATCAATTTGTGGTTTGGCCCCAGAACATGAAGGTGAGGCTCATTGTTAAGAAGCACAAGTGGATTCAGGTTTTCACAAAATATTTACCTAAGATACATTAATCCAACCTGTGACTCATTACAGCTCAGTGGTAGGTGGTTCGATTCCAGCTCTCCCCACAGTGCATACTGTTGTTGTGTCCTTGGGCAAGACACTTAACCCACCTTGCCTCCAGTGGTGTTCCAGCTGTAACACTGGTGAAGGGAACCTTAATGTAAGTCGCTTTGAATGAAAGCGTCAACTAAAATGTGTAAATGTAAGTTGCTTTGGATAAAAGCGTCTGCTAAATGAATAAATGTAAATGTAATTATTGTTCAGCTCTATTCAGTGATTTATCGAAATGAGGTTTGTCAACCATCGAAAACAACCAGAATTTTCTTGTCTTGTCTGAAAGACTGTTTAACAATTCAACAATTTAACAACTCTATTTCCACTTTCATCCAATAAACATCCAATTTACCTTTTTCTTTATAATTTTAATGCCTTTTTTCAAACATACATTTTATTTCTCACCAATAAAACATTTCTTTCAGGAGAGAGAAGAGGATATTGCCGTTTGATCATTTATAATATTTGTATGTGGCTGCTCAATAATAAAAGCAGATTTTTCTGTGCAGACAATAACTGTGCAGTTGAATAACTCTTCAACAGAAAAGAAGCACTAAATGAAGTTAATATTATCAATAAAACAATGATGATGAAGGAATAAAGGTTTAATACTGTGCATATACTGACATTGACACTGACATAGACACAAGAGATCATCACAAGTCAGGACATATTTCTGTCTCACAGTAGCAGTATTGTTTCTGTTTGGCCAAATCCTGTCCACATTTTTATAAACCCCATTGGTTCTAGATGTTCTCTCCTTTCAAATGCAGGTTTTAGTTTGATTTAAACAGGTTTAGGTGCAAACCTAGTTTATACCCAGCTACGCTGTTTGTTGCTTAAAAATCTTAATGCAGGGAGATACTGTTTATATTTTACTTGACATTTGTAAATGCTATAAAAGCATAGTCCTGTCCTGTAACCCGTTGAGACTTACGTATATTGCCAGTGTAAATGACATTGAAGTGAAATGCTAAATGGAAGAAGCAATAGTTTTGCTCGACATTTTGTTAGAATAAAACTAGTGCACAACATGATGAAGAATGAATATTCGGAAACATATTATGTTTAATATAATATATTAAAAACAGCATGTTTACTGAATGTAATTGTGAATTGCTTATGGACACAATTAAGGACAGTCCACAGACGCAGAGCTGAAGGACACAAGCAAAATTATTGTCTCAATTTTGTGTTTTTCAGATTGGTAACGCTTCCCCACAAAATAATTTAAACTGTCAGCAGTGTACCTGCCCAATACCTGCTACATATGATAGTGCAGCTTATTAACAATACAATATGTGTAAAAAGCACAACAATGTACTAGACAGCATGCAATAATGCTTTTAATCTCTATAGGGCTTCAGGAAGAAAGGCGGAGAAGTTTTCAGTGTCTGTCAACATTGCAGCTTTCAGTTATGTAACATTCACTCTGACTCTAAGAAGAGCTCCTTCAGAGGAAACTGGGCCAGTACGAGATCCTGATCCGAGTAAAACCCTAAGCAGCTCGTTCGCATCTTTAAGGTTGAGCACATCTCCTTTTGTATTTTATAGACAACATTGATTAAAACCAGCTTCAGTGCTTTGCTGTGTGTTTGGACACAGATTATAGCAATCATCTTTGAGCCCCAGGGCCTAGCTTTGTTGAAGCCACGGCCACATTCCTCTCCAATGACCTGCTCCCCTGGTGGAGAAAAGTGTAACAGACAAAAGGTAATAGTTGATGTGAGGTTATCCGTTACAGGATATATTCACTTCACTATGTCTTCACAGGCACACGTCTCTTTTTCGCCCACTGTGGAGCAACAGAGGAGATGTCCAGGATGTGAAGGGACTTTAATTGATGGAGATTTTATTATAAAATATGATGTAAAACGAGAAAAAAACTTAGGAGAAGTTCAGGTCAGGCTCCACTTTCATTTCATTTTTTAAATTATGTATTAAATTCTGTATATCATAATGTTAAAAAAAACATCTGCACTGAATGAAAGTACTTGTATTTAGTAATGCAGTAGTAGTCTCTGGTTTTATTCTTACTGCACAAGGTTTTAGATGGATTTAAACAGGTATTAGTTGTATTTGAACAGGTTTTTGATAGATTTAAGCAGGTTATAGTTGTATATGAACTTTTATTTAAGTTTGAATTAAATAGGTTTTATTTGTATTTAGACATGTTTTTGTTGGATTAGAAAAGGTTTTAGTCGGATTTTAACAAGTTTAACTTGGATTTGAAAAAAGGTTAAGTGGAAATTTGGCCCTAAACAATACATTTTATCACAGAAGTTAAGGACTGCATAAAACCTCATATTGTACCATGATTGGTCCCTGGGCCGGACTTTGGACATATTTGAGCTAAACCACTAACCACTTGTATAGATTTTCTATGCATTAGCACCTTTTGAACTTAAAAAAATAAATAAAAAAGAAACCTACCATTACAATGATTATAACTGTTGTAGTGGATCAGACATTAAGCTTTGTTCAAAGTCTATGAACAAATTAGAACAAATGTGTTGAAGTTTGTTGCAATCTTTGGTGTTGGTTAAAATGGGAGCCCTTGGAACTGGGACTGGCGTAGCGAGTCACACTAAATCAATGTTTTCTCTGTTTACCCCTCAGTCTGTTTTGTGTGGCTTCTTTCAGATTGTCAACAGATACTTTGTGCATTTCTTCTCTCCCTCTAACCTTCCCCGAGTCCCAGTGAATGTGGTGTTTGTCATTGACCAAAGTGGCTCAATGCAAGGGACTAAAATTAAGAAGGTGACCTAAGATCTGTAAATCGTTAAGACTGGGAGACTTGTGTATAACATTATGTGATTTTGTAACAGACTCGGGAGGCACTCCTGGCCATTATGAATAATCTCCACCATTTAGCTTTAATCACCTTTGATCATAATGTTGAGAAATGGAAAAACTATCTTACCAGAGCAACTCTAAAAAATGTTACTGACGCTAAGGTCTTTGTAAAAGAAATACAAGAACGCGGTGGTAAGTAAAAACTAAATCTGCCAGGTCTCAACAATGGAATAAATGTGTAGTGCAACAAGTTAACTGTTGAATAAAACATGTTAAACATCCCAAAATGTCTTTCCCTTTCAGCTACAGTCATTAATAAGGCTGTACTAGCAGCAGTGGCCACGCTGAAGGCCAACCATGAGAAGCATGCCATTGCAGAAAGGAGTATGGATATGGTTATTTTACTTACAGATGGAAATCCAAACACAGGTACGGTTTAAAAGTCTTGACTTCAGCCTGCACCCTTTTTGATCAATATAAATTATGTTTAAAAGAAAATATTGTACTCTTATGTTCTTCTTTCCTTTGTGTGACCAAAATTAATAAAGAAACGTTTAAATCTTAACTTCAGGGTTGTCACTAGACATGATAGCGCTAAGGAGTTCACAGCTTGAATGCTCTATATTAGTCCTATGTGCTTAAATTTAGGAGAAAGCAACATTGAAAAGATTCAGCAAAATGTGCTTTCTGCTGTCAGTGGAAATATCTCACTGTTCTGTCTTGGATTTGGAAATGATGTGATTATTCTTTCCTGGACGTATGGCAAGACAGAATGGAGGGCTGGCCCGGAGGATCTTTGAGGGCTCAGATGCAGCTGTTCAGCTTCAGGTATGCAAACAAAACAATGAAGCAACACTTCAAACATTTTATGTTATGCAAGTTTAATATAATGATATGAATAATTTCTGAATAATTTCTTTGACATGATTTAAATAAGGAAAATGAAAGTCTTTGTGGAGTTTGGAGATTACATGACAAGAACAACACACAAAGCCAGTCTGTAAAAATATGTTTGTAGAAGTGGTTTAAATAATGTCTTTCTGTGTTTCAGGGTTTCTGACAACAACACTGGTTAACTGGTGAAAGTTTTGCCCAAGGGGTAAGAGAGTGTCAGGGTGTGTCACCAACTCCTGTTTACCTTTACTGCAGGGTGTAAACTATTTAACAGATAAACATATAGGAAAATACTTACACTTCAGAAGCCATTTCAAATGCTGAATCAGAAAAAATAACTGTTGGAAATTCACAGTCACAGGCAATCAGTCCTCCAGACTCCAGACTGTAGAAACACTGAACACAGTTTTCAGAACAGACAGGATTTCAAAACTGAGCTGCTCCACACAGACAAATCATGTCACAGCCTCCAGCAGACCCTAGGTGTTGATGGCCCAGCAGAATTAGCATCTCTATTGAGTGTGGATGGGATGTAAATGTGTCTGAAAATGCACAAACGGTGATCCTTAATCCTAAATATTTGACCAGTATTGAAACTTAATGTAAAGTTCAGTGCTTGGCACAGTAACATTACAGGACAGTCAAACACACTCAGAACCCATCCATGCTGGGCTCTCTATCCTAGGTTATTATAATGTGTTCTGTATCACATTAAAGCTTACTTTATGAACCTTAAAGAGAGAGAAAGAAATGGTTATTCAAGTTTGACGCCTGTAAAAATGACATCTGCATGACACTGTATATTTGTTACGTTACACAGTACTGACCATGTAAGCTTCAGCTTGAGCTTGAGCCGGGTTTACAAGTTTAGCTTGTTACAAGCCTAAGCTTGTAACCCGGGGGAGGAAATACTGAAGGTGTGATTGCTACCACCAAGCTCTTCTCCTCCAACATGCTAACAAAACAAACAACAATTAAAACACACCTGACCGAACCTCACTGTTTTTGTGTTAAAACTTGACATTATGGATTATAGTAGTTATATTGTCATAGTATAAATATAAAGTTTGACTTTAGTTTTAAAATTGGCAGAATTAGTGTTTTCAGTCTTGTTTTACTGATTTAAATACAAATGCATCTTTTGTGAGCAGACTACAAACAGAATTAAGAAGAGCAAATGAATGATTGTTGCAGCTTATAAACCGATTGAACAGGGCACAAAGATTATAACACAGTCTGCTGGCAGCTTTTCTTTGCCATAACCAAGATACCGATCTAAAAAATTAGAAAGGAGCAAAAGGGTTTCCATCCTTTATAGGGCAAGACATATGGTCTGCCATTCTTTGTGCAAACAAACACTTCACCTATCCTATGTTATTATCAAGTGTTTTGTATCACATTAAAGCTTATTATGTACAGTTTACTGTGATTTTAATGATTTTGCTGCATTTCTTTCAAAAACCTTAGAGAGGGATCAACAGAAATTTTATATATAAACAAGGTTTTTTATTGTCTGCAAACTTAGACATTCATATTTGTCTGTGTGTGGACTGATGCTAAAGCATGAACACCTCCCCTGCTGTTGTGAATTTAGAACAAAAGAAGGAGAAAGGTGTGAAACACAGGCTTCAAATACACAGACAGTACAACAGATACTCAATCACAGTCTAATTCCCCCCCAAAAAATATAAATGAAATATACATACAATGATCTTAGAGTACAGTAACATCTCTGTCATTGTGGACAAACCGCTCGGACGAATGTTGGCACTCTTGCAGGAGTGATTGATTAGGCACCCGTAGGTTATTGTGAGCAGGTGACACTGACACTTTTCTTCATGGATCATCAAAGCACATGTCCACGCCCGCTTTGTTCTTGTAGAAGAACATGTAGCCGGGTTTTATGTCAGCAGTCTAGGCATGGATCTTCATGCCCTCTTTCGAGTGACCTGCTGTCCATGGTAGTCACAGACAACCTCCCCTTTTAAAAGACCTCTTTGTGAACACACACCACACCGCCCTTTTCCAGGGACGTCCTGAACAATCAGTCCTTTCCACTTTTCTTCGCTTTACCATTTTTCTCACAAGGACACGCTGTTCACGCAGCTTGAGCTGCTCGCTACGCCAGCGATCGTAGCAGTGCCTTTGTGTTCAGCACACAGTTCCGTCGGCACACACCCTTTCAGAGGAGGACCGTCAAGAGTCACTGGGTAAGAATGAACCATCACCATCCACCAAACCCATGTCTAGAAGATCAATGAAGAAATAATAAAGAAAGGGCCATTAATGACTGCTTTTAAGTAGCAACATTACAAATGCATCTTGTTCATTGAATTTCAGAATGCGGACCGTGTTTTTCCAGCCATCTTATCGACCGCATCCCGGCCCATTGAAGCATCCCCCGGAGTTTTCATCCGATAGTGCCTCTCAGCAGTGTCCGGGTGTGTCCTAACAGCCTTGCCACTGCGTTCCTGTCGACCTCCGGCAGGTTTTTGTAACCGTCTCAAAGGCTTTCCGAGCGGTGCCGCTGGTCACTTTCGGAAGGTTGTATCTAAAACACACGGAAACATAAGTATGCAAAAAAAAACTATAATAACATTAAAATAGTAAGAATTTGAACAATTTAATAAAACTGTTTACATATTTTTTCTAAATTTTTGAGACTCTGGCTAGATACATTCAAAAACTGATTAACGTTAATATAACCTTTACTGTTAGTTGGGTTAAATAAGAGGCAGGGCTGCCCAGAGAGAAAGAGAAAACGGCCAATATAAACAGTTGTAGGGCTAAAGGGGTGAGAGGGGTAAGAATGACAAGAGACAACTGAAATACAGAAATGGCTAATTACTGAGCACATTTGTGTACTTTGTAAATGTGTAATGGCACTCACTTGTCATGAAGACGTCTCAGGTCATTGTTGTGTATCGGCCTCCCAGTACTGGAAATAAAAGACCTGTCGTCTGCCGCCGCATCATCACCGGATGTGTTACCTTGTAACATCACTGGCCGAATATGGTTGAAGTACAAGCCAAACCACTGTGAAAGTAAATGAATAAATAAAGAGAAAAAACACACATATGGCTCTGTTGTCTTGTCTGTATCCACACTGTATTTTATTGTAACTTTGATTATAAACTTACATGTTCCTCTTCATCCGTTCTTTTACCGCTGACGAAACACCAGTCAGTGTGCGTCTTCTCCCCTCCCATTCCTCAACCTGCAAACAGACAATTGTGCACTTTTAATGACAGGTGCCAGAAACACTCAAAAGGTATACACATATGAGAAGCACAAGAGATTAGGAGACACTAATATAAAAAAGAAAATAAATAATGCAATTCAAAGGATCCATACAATTTTTACAATCATTGTAAAGACCTTCAATTTTGGTTCTGAGGTCGGTGCAGGTGATGATGTACTTCATAAACGTTAAAGAGATAGAAAGAAATGGTTGTTACAGTCTGACATCTGTAAAGTTGACATTTACGTGACACTGTATATTTGTTACATTAGACAGTACTGACCTATTGAGACTTTCCCAGTAGTGTTGGCGTGCCTGCTGTGACAGCTTTGTCTGTCCCAGGACATTAAAGTAGTCTCGTACTTTCTCCACCTCACATATAAAATTCAGGTTCGGCTCATTGGGGTCCATGTAGTACATAACCTGGAGACTGAGTCCACCTGTAATTATACATGTCACATTTAAATCTGCTGTGACTGTGATAAGAACCAAACATGTTTCTTCACATTTTCTTCTTTATTTGTCTGTGTGTGTGACATTTAAAATGTATCTTTTCTTTTAACTTGCCTGTTGTTTGCACTTCTTGTTGCCCAAGTCAACACGCAAATATTTATTAAATCTCTGAAGAAGGGGGTGATCAATGGGATGCTTCTTGTACAGGCCTTTTTGGGTCATCTCCACCCGGACATCAGTGGTCCACCTTTGTTTGTTAGTGCTGAAATGAAATAAACCAGGTGGTCAAATGAATATACAGTATGTACATTGGAAATCATGTCCACTCTCTGTGTGAAAATGTGAAACTTTACCTCTGATAGAACTCCCCAGAGCTTTCCTCGGACGCTGGCTCACCTTCTCCACTGCTTTGAGGAGCAGATGAAGGTAAAGCAAGCACAGGCAGTGGGGGCAGGGATGACTGGAGGTATGTTTTTTATCACCAAGCCTTTCTTTTGCATATCTTTTAACAACCTAATAAAACAAACGCTGGTGAATACACACGTCTGATGAAATATTGAGCACGGTACTGCAACAGGGCATGACACAGCAGTAAAGCATAAATGTGTGCTACACACCTGGCAAGAGGATTAACATTTTTTAAAAGTCCACAATCTGCTGGTATTCCCAGAACCGCCCCTTCTGGAAATGTTTGGACATTTCCTTCTTGGCTTCAATCCCAGGAACTAGGATCTCTGATTCAGTGCGGCCACGCATGCATTTTGTCCGGAGATGCCCACAAAGAGTGCGTGGTGCCTTCTTCCAGTGAGGGCAGAGGAAGAAGATCCTGTTGTGGATAGAACTGGATCAACAAAAGGAACCCCAAAAATGGTTATGTACTACATCTAGATTAGTTAAAAGACATGAGTAAAGAAGCACAACTCAGCAAAAACACCTATGGAAATCTCTCTCTATCTATATATATATATCTTCAACTCATTGGGAAAAGTTCATTTGTTCTATAACTTACTGTAGCACTCACTACAGATCTATCTATGTATCTTTCTTAATTTAAAAGCTCCCTTGTAAACAAGCATTTTACAAGCCTCCAGCAGACCCGCCAAGATGTTCATGGCCCACCAGAATTAGCATCTCTATTGAGTGTGGATGGGATGTAAATGTGTCTGAAAATGCAGACGGTGATGCTAAATCCTAAAGATTAGACCAGTATTTGAACTTCATGTGAAGATCAGTGCTTGGCCCACTAACATTACAGCACAGTCTAACACACTCAGAACCCATCCATGCTGGGCTCTCTATCCTAGGTTATTATAAAGTGTTCTGTATCACATTAAAGCTTATGTACAGTTTACTGTGATTTTAATGATTTTGCTGCATTTTTTTCAAAAACCTAGAGTGGGACCAACAGATAAAGGTTTTAATGGTCTGCAAAATTAGACATTCATATTAGAAACACATTTTGTGTGCCCTGTCACATTTTAGAAAAACAAAATAAACAAAAAAAGCACATCGCTGCTCCAGAGCTTGTAAACCGGGAGCAGGCATTGTGGGGACAGGCAGGACTGTATGATTTAGGTTACAGTGGGACCAACAAACATGTGATCCTCACTATAACTTTTGCAAAAAAGAAATAAACATACCTTAGATTTTTTAGGTCGTTTAGATTTTTTTCAGATTTTTTTGAGACTCTGGCTAGATACACACAGAAACTGATTATCAACGTTACTATAACCTTTACTGTTAGTTGGGTTGAAGAAGAGACAGGGCAGCTCAGAGAGAAAGAGAAAACTGCCAATAGAAACAGTTGTAGAGCTAAATGGGGTGACGGGGTGGGAGGGAGGGAAGGGGTAAGAATGACAAGAGATAACTGAACTACAGGAATGGCTAACCATGAGCACATTTGTGTACTTTAGATTTAATAATTTAAAAATAAATAAAACAACTATATACAACAGCAACTAAATAACACATCAACTAAATAACACATCAACTAAATAAAACCACTTTAAACCCCATCATGAAGCCCATCTTCAACCTACACTAAAAACCAATTCTCTAAACTAAAAACAAAACAATTCAAAAACAAATACACAAAACTAAAAACACGTCAACTCCAAAAACCAACAGGAGACATGTCTTTCAGCTCTTCGTTGATGAGATTTTTCTCCTTCAGTTCCTCCAGAAGAGCCTGCATGTTCATCTTGGACCTCTTTTCTCTCCTCAAGGCATTACTCTTCTCCCACTGCAGTTTCCTCACTCTCGCTGAGGCTTCTTCAAGTTTGGCCTGTATAGCCTTAGGGCAAGCAGGCAATGCATACAAGTGGTCTGCCGCTTGCGGCTCAAACTCCTTTCTCAAGTGGCTCCCTGTTGTTTTGCCAAAATATACAAATATATAAATAATAGTAATATGGAAATTAATAAGTTACTTTTTTTACAATTCAATCTTCACTTTTCAATTCTGTGAGCCTAAATACATGTTTAGGTTCTCCAATTCTCCAACAGAAAACACAACAGCGTACATTTAAGAAATTGTATAGGCTTGTCCACTTATAAAAAGGTAAAAATATGTTTTGTGGCTCTGGACAAAAATGGCTCTTTTGATTGTAAAGGTTGCCTACCCCTGGGTTTAGTTTCAATGTTCACACATGTTTATTCATTCAAGTATATGAGCGACGGAGCAAGTGAGATAGCCAGTAGTTCTAAAACTTTTTACACAGAGTACCACCTCAAATAATATTGGGATCTTAGCCTACTAACACCATCATAAACCTTTCTGGGTACCACCAAGATAAATGATTTAATATAACAAGCCACATCATGCTCTCATGTGTTTGACATTCCACATGTAAACACTCACAACATCATGTTGAGGTACATCCTGAGACAAGTCCATTGGCAGGATGTCTTCCGCTCTTCTAGAGGTGGTTGTGCTTCTTGCTGCTACCAGCTAAAATAAAGCAAAGAAGTTTTGAGTGTCTAAAATGTGCTATAATAAACACCACATTATATAACTTGCAGAAACAAAAACTAAAGTGACATTTAATCACATATTGATCTCTCAATCTTATACACCTTGAACTACTGTTGGTCAATGATACATACCCTTTGAAGATGAGCTGGAATGAGTTGAAAATGTTTGGCACAACACCATCTTTAAGCCGGACATTCTGCCCCTTTCTGTCAAAGTCCTCACTCCTGAAGTGCTCACTGCAGAGCAGTGTCCTGTCAGAGGCAACAAAACCATCTCTTCTTAGGGCAAGTTCCCACTGCCTCCTCATCTTTCCGTTTTTGGGAAACCTTAAAAATGTGAGAATTGTACCCAGATATATAAATTATTGTCAACATTTCCAACCCTTTTTTCCTTCTTTTAACATTAAGGGTAAGGACACCTAAATTATCATATGTTTTGGGTAACTGTATGTATGAATGTGTGTGTGCATGTGTGTACTTTAGAATAAGACAACCACACTAAACTAGTTATAAAAAGGTGTCCAAAAGAAACATTCTGCGATTGTGTAAACAATCTTGTAATACTATTATGTCATAGCCCCGCAGTTCCTGTGTAACAGGACCTGTACTGAACATACATCCACTAAGTAACTAAAGATTATCCCAAATATAATCATAATATTTTCATAACTTACAGGTGAAAGGTGATCCCACGGGCTCTAGTTTTGTGACTACTGCGATTGGAGCATCCGTAGGCTGCACAAAAGTCTGGCATCTTCTCCTATAAAGCCAGCAATTTCATGTATCATAATGTAAGATGTTTTTAACAAACCAAACCGATTGGAAATCATGTGTAACTTAAGTTATATTGAAAAGAAAGAGCAATTCTGCCTCTCCCACTGATGTAAAATTGCTGGGTAGCAGCTAAACTGTAACTACTAACGTTAGGTCTCACTCAAAGCCAGCTAATAACTACAACCACATTCACAAAGACTGTAATTTAGACAAAAAATTGGTTGTCATAAAATCGTTATTGGTGTCAGTAAAACTATAACTGAACAGCTCGATTGTGGTCTCAGCCTTGATAACTTGCACAAGTAACGTTAGCCGTGATACACAACTATGCTTTCAAAAAGAAAAGCTGCAATTTCATCCAGAATTATAGCCACGTTATTAACGTTTGTAAAAAAATCAAACATTTTGTAAATCCGTCAAGATTTCAGCGAGATAAGAGTATTTGTGTTCGTGCAAATCACTCACCTTACATCAGGTACAACAGAGTCCGCCAGAAAGCTTGCTTGTGACAAGATGGCCGCCGGTGATGACGTTAGAGACTCCGCTGTAAGACATCTAGCCTTTATTATGTATGTCTATGGTGTTAGCGGTCTCAAAAGGACCTATGGCTTTTATTATCAATAGAAATGACAAAAAATGTTGCAGCTGATTTCAAGTTGGAACTACTTCTCTGCAGTTTTTGAGCCTTGGAGGATATAACATGTCTTGTGGACCTAATTATTTTACTGGATGTTATTCCCTGGACCTTTACGGACAGAAAGACACCAAGCTTTTTGGGATTTGTTGCTGTTTGAGTCCAAAAGAGCCTTCAAAGGTAAGACTAGTCCAAACTCAATCTTTGTGCTTGTCTGTAAAAATGGTTGTCGCGTGTTGAAATGGTTTATATCTCCTGAAAGATGAGACTTTAAGCTTTAATTTGGTATATATATATATATATATATATATATATATATATATATATATATATATATTGTTGGGGTTTGTATGACAAGGTGTTAGCACAAAAAAGACGCTTTTTGGAGCATGTTTGCGTCCCCGTACCATCACGCTGCGAGCTATCAGGTTTTAAAGACAAAAAAGTTATCGAATTTTAGCTCAAACCGTTCGACTCAGGATACACTTAGTTGCTAGGATCCACCGTTGCTATATTGTTTTGTTTTTTGCTAGATTAACTTTTGAGAGGTGACACTACACTAAAAACATTTTTGCATTTTTATTTATTCTTGTTATTTGCCAATCTAGTTTTTTTTTTTTAAAGATTATTTTTGTGAATTTGGATATGCCATTTATCAGGTGAGTACATAATACAATACATACACTACAGTAAAAACTAAATATTTGTAAGTAGGTAGTAGCTAACACCTTGCATTTTTATTTGCCTTGCCCCGTTTAAGCACAATCTAGTGAATTTATTTTTTTTGCTAGATTTTTTTCTTTAGTTTGTTATTAGCTAATTGAACGATAGTTCGTATGTGTAGCTAATTCACATTTTATTACTTCTAGAGTATATTTGATTCAAATATAATAAAGTAACGTTATTCAAGGTGCAGAATGATCTGGGGATTAATTGTGATTCATTGGGTCAAAACAGGGACCAGGAGAACCTGGCTGTAGGTCTACTGCTAGCTCTGTTAGAGCTCCGGAGAGTCTCTCAGGAGCAGCAGCAGCTCAGGACAAGGGTAAACTAATGCAAAAGCTGCCTTCACTTTATGCCTGTGATTTGGTATGTAAAAGCACAATATGAACTTATGAATCTGAATATTTTGTGATGTGTGCAGATTTCTTACTTGGAGCTGGAGGTGGCCATCCTGCAGCACCGGCTGGAGAGAGTGGGTCACTGAACGCATCACTGTTTACTGCCTACAGGTGTCATATGTAGGGATGGGTACCGAAACCTGGTATTAAACTGGCCCCGGAGCTAAATTATGAAAGACCGTAGTATCAGTAAGATCTGACGCTATCGGTTCTGGTGGGGAAAAAATTAATGTACTATGTATTTTTGCTTAATAATGTTATTGTGCACATTTTATCTTACCAAACATTTCTAATGTGTGATCATATTATGATCAGCGGAGGTTGTCAGTCACACACACACACACGCAATGAGCGCAGCACACGCACAACAGTACGAAAACTCCCACTTAATACAAAGAGTGACAATGGCGGAGAGAGCAAAATGTTCCAAAGTGTGGTTACACTTTTCTAGAGTTGATGCAGACAAGGCTCGTTGTCATAAGTGCAACAAAATGTTTGCATGTAAGGGCGGAAACTCAAGCAGTCTATCTAAGCACATTTTTAAAAGTGCATTATGTGCAGACAGAGAAATGCAAAGTTTTCGACTGCCTAACTAGCTCGTCTCTGGTTGTTGCCCCATCTACGTCTGATATGTATGCTAAAATCATGTTGAATCAACGTTGTTCATGTCATTTAAAATAAATGACTTCATACCCATAATCCTCAGTCCATTGTTTTAAAGTGGGTTATGATATCTGTGGTTGTGTTTATAACTATAATCAGGCTTATATGCATGTTCTTGTTGATTCTTGTCAGATGCGGGAGGCTGAGGAGCAACAAACCCAGCCCAGCTTCTTTGGGGCTAAGATAGCCATGGTTTCAGTGTTTGCTGTAGGGCTGGCAGCAGGAGCCCTGTTAGGCTGGTTCTCCTGACTCAGGTAAATCTATAGGGGACTCTGGGGGATCTGAACTAAGGCTGTGTTAAATCTTTCTCACACTCACTCCGTGTCTACTCTCTGTTTAGGACCAAGATGCCGACTACGTTGGCGCTTTGATGAGGATTGCCACTCAGAATTGTGTCTTTAATACATTCATTTGGTTAATATCATTATCTTATTTTTAATTATTATTATTGTTATTATTAAGTTAAGCCTGATTATTTTTGGAGTTCAAAATTGGAGTTAAATTTGATTATTAAAATTTTATACAAACATGTTTATTCTTTGTGGACGTGTGTATTCAAGGCCCTCTGGACTAGCAGCAGCTCACACTGGTTTAAACTTATGAAATGTTAACCTAATTAGACTATCAATCATTTATAAAGTGAGAGAGTGGACTATGACTCCAGACAAGCTCTGTACACAATTACTTCCTCTAAACATTTTGCAAAATGTTTTTCTCAATTTACAGCTGTGTTTCTCTGACCCTATAGGATCATTGGACAAGTGTATCTGACAAATCAGGCAGGGATGTCTCTTCATACTGATCCTTTTTCAACAGTTTTATTTATTTTCTTGCAATATTGCAAACACTTTAATAGTGGGTCTAAATGTGAAATAGTTTTGAGGTTTTCACATAATATTTACCTAAGATACATCAATACAACCTGTGACTCATTATTGTTCAGCTCTATTCAGTGATTTCTCGAAATGAGGTTTGTCAGCCATAAAAAACCAGACTGAGTCTTCTTTGACAGAATTTTCTTGTCTTAACTGCGAAAGACTGTTTAACAATGTGTCCTATTATTGCAGCCAGCATAGATCTATTTCCACTTTCATCCAAGAAATATCCAATTTACCTTTTTCTTTATAATTTTTATGCCTTTTTTCAAACATACATTTTATTTCTCACCAATAAAATATTTCTTTCAGGAGAGAGAAGAGGATATTGCCGTTTCATCAATTATGTTATTTGTATTTGGCTGCTCAATAATAAAAGCAGATTTTACTGTGCAGACGATAACTTTTTATTTTTTAACTCTTCAACAGAAAAGAAGCACTGACTGAAGTTAATATTATCAATAAATCAAAGATTAAGAAGGAATAAATGTTTTAATACTGCACATGAACTGACACTGACATAGACACGAGCTCATCACAAGTCAGGACATATTTCTGTCTCACAGTAGCAGTATTGTTTCTGTTTTGCCAAATCCTGTCCACATTTTTATAAAAAAAAAAAAATATATATATATTATATATAAATATATTTAAGCTAATTATATATTATATATAAAGTGGGACCAACATAAATTTTATATCTAAACAAGTTTTTTTTGTCTGCCAAATTTGATATTCATATTACTCACTTAATGCTTTTGGAAAAATAAAATAAAATAAACATTGCTGCCTGAGCTGCTCCAGAGCTGGTAAACCGGGGGCAGGCAGTGTGGGGCAGAGAGGACTAAATGAAAGAATAGAAAAGAAAAAAAAAAGTAGGCAGTAAAAAATAAATGGCTTGTGAAACTTGCTCATTCATTTTGTGTAGCCTAATAAAAAAATAAAAATAAATACTGCTTCACTAAAAGATGGAAGTCTGTGTCCTTCACAGACTGTCGGACCTGGTTTCCTCATCAAGCCAGACAAGGACCAGGCCCTCTCCACAGAAAGACTTTCTGTTTATGCCATAGTCAAATTTGAATTGTGTGTCCACACTGATGTCCTGCAACACCTTAAAGAGGATGACATCCTTGTCCTCTCTGTTCACCTTCAGCACACAGTGCTTCAGGTTGGGACTCTTAGATGAATGGTTCATTTTTCTGCCCATCGTTTCTCTGTCTGGGTGGCACTCGCAGGGGAAGGTCTGTGCATCGATACACAGGTCCCTCGGTCCATCTTTAAAAAAAAAAAACATGTACCCAGCCTCGTCATGCCGGCCCTGCATTTTAGCATAAGCGCATCAGTTTCGATGGTGCGCTTGGGAGCTGGTTTCCACAACCTCACAATCTCCTCAGGCTTGGGATGGTTGGCCTTCCACCCCTCCTGCGCAATCAGTCTTTGCGGCTGATGGCTTGCGGATTGTGAAGTGTGCTGAAAGACAGAATGAACTAACTTTAATTCACAGTGACACGTAACTTGCATGAGTATTGGCCTAGTTTGTGTCGAGTCAATGAGTGTTGTTGCTGTACTGATAGATTTGGAGACTTAGACAGCATATATTTCTCCCTCTGGGTGTACTGGTTGGCACGCCACTTATCATAAAAGACACGGTCTTCAGGAAACTCTGAATTGACCCGCTGTTTTTGGATGGGGCCTGGCTCTTCAGTGAAACCGAGAAAATGGACAAAAATGCAGTGAAATGGAGGTTCCAGCTGTACTCAGTTCGTCCGAAGTAGTGCTGTATAGGTGCGGAACACAAGGTTTATAAATTATGAAAAATATGGACAACATGCCAATCTACTGTACAAATTGTTATATCCGTGGTTAGCGCTCCCTGGTGGTGTATTGTGCTTTTCAGAAGTGCTCATAAATAACAATAACCCTCTAATTAGTAAAACAATTGTCCAAAAATATTCCAGTTTTATTAGAAAAACACTTTTATTGGTTATTTTAAAGTAGAAAAACACTTGCATGCACTTACTTCCTGACATTAAACAACAAAAAAAAAAAAAACATAGTAGTTGAACATATTGCCTGAACATCAAGCTTCTGGAAAGCCTTCTAAAAGGCTGGTCCATTTCTAGACCACAAAAGCAGAACTATAAATTTTGGATGTGAGTTAAAAAAGGGCTGGGGCAGGTTACATCAAACTCATTTACTTTCTTCAGTGTTGTACATGTGTGGTGTACATGTGGGTCTTCTGTACAAATTGTTGGTCATGTGTAGTTGCGTCATGTTTGGATGAAGACACATTTACATTTATTCATTTAGCTGACGCTTTTATCCAAAGCGACTTACATTGATTGTTTTGATTAAGTGTCTTGCCCAAGGACACAACGACAGTATGAACTGTGGGGAGAGTGGGAATCGAACCGCCTACCTTCCGGTTGAAGGACAACCGCTCTACCCACTGAGCTACTGCCGCCCCTGGACACATACCTGAACAAGGACTCCAGCAGCAAAGCTGCGTCCACAACATCCTGAGGCTGTGGCGATGCATCCTGCTGCTGGGCCGCAGGATGCATCGCCGCGAGGGAGCTCTTTTGCAGCTGTCACAACAGCCCTCCGCACATCCTGACTGCAGAAACGGGTCAGTTTGTAGCTGCAGAAAGAGAGTCAAATGAAAAGGTAATTTTGATATGACCATGACTGAAAAGATGTAATAAGAGGTATTCATTCAACCACCCCCACACACACACAAACACACACAGGGTTGTGTGTAGGCACGTACATTTCATGGAGGTGATTCATGTCTCGTGTGGCACGGTGAACATCCTCGCCAGATGATGAAACAAAAAAACCACTGCTGAGTTTCTCATGTTGAATCTTCTCAGGCCGGATAAGTTGGTAGTACACCTGAAACCACTTTGAAAAAAGACCAAAGAGTTATTAAATGTGAAACACTGGTGATAATCAATCTACCGTTTATATCGTAGTAAAACTCACAGCTTCCTCTTCTTGTGTCAAGGCAACACGCATACTTGTTTTTCCCCTCTGTACGCTAATCACTACCCTTCCACCCTGTGCAATTCTCTTCACCCAGTCTGCAGCCTGTAACACATTGAAACTGTGTGAAAATATTACATCATATCAGTAAATAAATGTCTTAAAATACATGAACTTACGGTAAACCCTTCCACAGCTCCTGGACGCTGCATGTGGTGGAACACCAGGAGCGCCGCGCAGTAGTAGCGGTACAGCGTCTGCTGCATACTAGAGATCTTAGTGCCCGACAGCAGGTCCCCGTGGATTATGAGAAAGTCTGCTTTGGCCACGCTCAAAATCTTCTGGCAATCCTCAATGCTAGGAGCGTCGTCATAGGGCCGTCTGTTTGGAATAAATAACAAACACGACAGGTTATTGAAGATACCAGCCTTGTGATTATGTGAGACAAGACACATGGATTATAACATTATTTAAATAAAAAAGGACAATGCTAAATAAATGTTGAAACCATTAACCACATCTTTCATGTTTTCCTTATGTCTTGTATGAAATTAGAATTAAACACACACACACACACACACACACACACACACACACACACACACACACACACACACACACACGTGCAACTTATATTCTGAGATGACAGAACCTGGGTGACTTTCTTTACTGCAAGAGAAGACGTGGCATCAGTGTCAGGGCCAGCTTCGGAATCCAGGATCCAGTCTCGACAGGAAGCCTTGGCCTTATGCTCCTCCCTTTCGTCTTGCGTGCTGTTCTTCATGCAGATGAAGGGAGAGATTTTCCTGTGCCTTGTAGCACCGCAAACAGTGTGAAACGGCAGACCTTGAAGGAAAAAAGACACTACGTAAAATAAATGGTTTAAAGACATTAAGCATGCAGACGCAGGTTCTGGTCACATTGTACTAATGTATTAACAGATAAACATATAGGAAAATACTTACACTTCAGAAGCCATTTCAAATGCTGAATCAGAAAAAATAACTGTTGGAAATTCACAGTCACAGGCAATCAGTCCTCTCCAGACTCCAGACTGTAGAAACACTGAACACAGTTTTCAGAGCAGACAGGATTTCAAAAACTGAGCTGCTCCACACAGACCAATCATGTCACAGCCTCCAGCAGACCCGCCTAGGTGTTGATGGCCCAGCAGAATTAGCATCTCTATTGAGTGTGGATGGGATGTAAATGTGTCTGAAAATGCACAAACGGTGATCCTTAATCCTAAATATTTGACCAGTATTGAAACTTAATGTAAAGTTCAGTGCTTGGCACAGTAACATTACAGCACAGTCAAACACACTCAGAACCCATCCATGCTGGGCTCTCTATCCTAGGTTATTATAAAGTGTTCTGTATCACATTAAAGCTTATGTACAGTTTACTGTGATTTTAATGATTTTTCTGCATTTTTTCAAAAACCTAGAGTGGGACCAACAGATAAACTAGGTTTTTATGGTCTGCAAAATTAGACATTCATATTAGAAACACATTTTGTGTGCCCTGTCACATTTTAGAAAAACAAAATAAACAAAAAAAAGCACATCGCTGCTCCAGAGCTTGTAAACCGGGAGCAGGCATTGTGGGGGTCGGGAGGACTATATGATTTAGGTTACAGTGGGACCAACAAACATGTGATCCTCACTATTACATTTGCAAAAAAGAAATGAACATACCTTATCTGTTTAGATTTTTTTCAGATTTTTTTGAGACTCTGGCTGGATACACACAGAAACTGATTATCAACGTTACTATAACCTTTACTGTTAGTTGGGTTGAAGAAGAGACAGGGCAGCTCAGAGAGAAAGAGAAAACTGCCAATAGAAACAGTTGTAGAGCTAAATTGGGTGACGGGGTGGGAGGGGTAAGAATGACAAGAGATAACTGAACTACAGGAATGGCTAACCATGAGCACATTTGTGTACTTTAGATTTAATAAAAAAAATTTAATACAACATCAACTAAATAACACAACTATATACAACAGCAACTAAATAACACAACTATATACAACATCAACTATATACAACAGCAACTAAATAACACAACTATATACAACATCAACTATATACAACAGCAACTAAATAACACAACTATATACAACATCAACTATATACAACATCAACTAAACTCGATCATGAAGCCCATCTTCACCCCATTAAAGTATCTGGGGGATCTGAACTACACAGCCTTATTTCAGATCCCCCATTCTAAAAAAGGATCAAAATAATATTTAAAAAGAACTACATGATTTCAAATTTACTTTGTATGTATTTTGCCAAAAGCCATCCTGCGACTGTCATAACACTGCCAAAGAAGGTTGTTGGAATCTTGGGCCTAAACAGAGAGTAGACACGGTGTGAGTGTGAGAAAGATTTAACACAGCCTTAGTTCAGATCCCCCAGAGTCCCCTATAGATTTACCTGAGACAGGAGAACCAGCCTAACAGGGCTCCTGCTGCCAGCCCTACAGCACACGCTGAACCCAGGCCCATCCAAAAGCAGCTGGGCTGGGTTTCTTGTTCCTTAGCCTCCAGCATCTGACAAGAATCAACAGGAACATGCATATAAGCCTGATTATAGTTATAAACACAACCACAGATATCATAACCCACTTTAAAACAATGGACTGAGGATTATGGGTATGAAGTCATTTATTTTAAATGACATGAACAACGTTGATTCAACATGATTTTAGCATACATACCAGACGTAGATGGGGCAACAACCAGAGACGAGCTAGCTAGGCAGTCGAAAACTTTGCATTTCTCTGTCTGCACATAATGCACTTTTGAAAGGTGCTTAGGTAGACTGCTTGTGTTTCCGCCCTTACATGCAAACATTTTGTTGCACTTATGACAACGAGCCCTAGAGAAGTGTAACCACACTTTGGAACATTTTGCTCTCTCCGCCATCGTCACTCTTTGTATTAAGCGGGAGTTTTCGTACTGTTGTGCGTGTGCGTGCGCCGCACTCATTGTGTGTGTGTGTGACTGACAGACAGCCGCCGCTGATCATAATATGATCACACATTAGAAATGTTTGGTGAGATAAAATGTGCACAATAACATTATTAAGCAAAAATACATAGTACATTAATTTTTTCCCCTCCAGAACCGATAGCGTCAGATCTTACTGATACTACGGTCTTTCATAATTTAGCTCCGGGGCCAGTTTAATACCGGGTTTCGGTACCCATCCCTACATATGACACCTGTAGGCAGTAAACAGTGATGCGTTCAGTGACCCACACTCTCCAGCCGGTGCTGCAGGATGGCCACCTTCAGCTCCAGGTAAGAAATCTGCACACATCACAAAATATTCAGATTCATAAGTTCATATTGTGCTTTTTACCAAATCACAGGCATAAAGTGAAGGCAGCGTTTGCATTAGTTTACCCTTGTCCTGAGCTGCTGCTGCTGAATCGCTCTCCGGAGCTCCTCTTGCAATGTTTGCCTGTATTCTGACAGCAGTATGCCTATAGCCAGGTTCTCCTGGTCCCTGTTTTGGCCCGATGAATCACAATTAATCCCCAGATCATTCTGCACCTTGAATAACGTTACTTTATTATATTTGAATCAAATATACTCTAGAAGTAATAAAATGTGAATTAGCTAGACATACGAACTATCGTTCAATTAGCTAATAACAAACTAAAGAAAAAAAGCTAGCAAAAAAAATAAATTCACTAGATTGTGCTTAAACGGGGCAAGGCAAATAAAAACGCAAGGTGTTAGCTACTACCTACTTACAAATATTTAGTTTTTACTGTAGTGTATGTATTGTATTATGTACTCACCGGCAAAATGTAATGTCCAAACTCACTTTTCAACTTCAACTCCGAGGCGGGAATGACCCCAGCGCGGGAAGAACTAATGCGCATGCGCGTTTCTTCCTGTACGGTGACTCATAGTGTCCAAACAGTATGCAAACACAATCATTCACCAGAATGAGCTACAAAAGTGGACAGATAAATAATCCAAATTTCCTCCCTCAATAAGGCTGCCAGACAGGACTGTAAACAAGTCTTAACGGGGGTTATAGAGGGTTTTGTGGCCAGTTAGAGTGTACACTCTGCATAAATCTGCTAAGAGCATTATAACCCGGAGAGACCTGCAGCTTTGCAAAACTCCATGAAGGATTGTTGATCAAACTTAAGTGCACCATAAGCTTGAGCACAAAATGCTTTGCCTTTCATTATTGTAATATGTTCATACAGTGTGACATCTGTTTTTCTAAAAAGCCTTTTTCTATCTTTACAGAAATGGCCAAAAGAGCCCCTCATGAGCTCTAAAAGAATGTGGTGCTTCATTGTGCTGCTTTGTGTTTCAAGGGGCTTCAGAGGAGTTTAAAAAATATTTTAATTGTCCCAGATATTTTAACAAGTAGCTACAACCACACCACTTAATGCAACCTACTGTGTACTCACCAAAATTAATATCAATTTGAGACGACTGTTAGTGAGTGATGTTTTAGAGAAAGTACTTACGCAACATTGACAAATACTGCAACCAATTTGCTGTGTAAAATTTAGACTGTGTGGATAGAGTCCCCCGTGTTTTTTCAGTAGGCAGTAGAAAAATCTATTTCAGCATCACTGATCGTCACTGAGCCTTTCATGTGAAGGAATTAAGCAGTGAGGGATCAAGTTATGGTTTGGGGAAGCACTGTCACTAACAAGCTTTACTATCCGAGTTCTGTGTGATGGCTTACACCAGAAAAATGGCATGTACAAAGTCAGTCTAAAAATACAAGTAAACAGCATCACTCAAAGCACACCTCGTCCTTTCCATTGATGTAACTTTCTTTGATTGTAAAACCAACCTCTACCACAGTGCTGGACAATGTGAAACTGTGGATATCTCTGTTTTGCAGCTTGCACGTTACTCTACCGAGAGGCTTCTCCAGCTGGGACCTTTGGGATCCACCACTTTCCTGCCTGACACCAAATGCCTCATTGATGATGGCAGAGGACGCACTCCCAGCCTGAAGAAATGTGTCGTGGTTTCGAGGATTTCACAAAGGCTTTGGGACTTTACACAGGTATCCCATTGAAAAACACAGTGAAGCCTTTTGAGATTGGTCGTCATCCAACATGTGATTTAATGAGAGCCTAGTGAGGTGCTTTGAAAAGCTGTAGACAGAATCATAAGAAATGTACTAAAGTTCTTACTTTCTGTTTTGTTTTTTTCTATTTTATTAGCCTCAAAACTTGCTTATTAAAACACCAAAACGTGTATGAATCCAATGGGGTTCTTTGCAGTCTACAAGCTAAAATGTCTTAAAAAATCTTGATCAAACACCGACAGTAATTTTAAGTTGCAGGGCTTCACATCACCAGTGGAGGTAAAAAAAAAAAGAAGAAACAGACTTCAGCATATAAATTAAAGTGCAAGTATAGAGCAATTGGTGGATGTATTTAAATTGTTCAAATACTTAAATCACTTCTCTATTGGACTGTGGGAATGAAGCTTCTAATACATGTTCCTCGGGTTGTGTTTTCTTTCAGAACGTACCAATCATCAGTTGGGACACTGGTCAATGCTTAGAGGTGGAGATGTCCAAAGATGCCAACTTCGGCCTCCGTCTGGTTGTTCAGAGGTGTTCGGGCCAGAAGTGGATGATTCAAAACTGGATTAAACATCCCAGGCATTGAGTGAAGTGAGCCGCTGAGACAGTGTGGGCAGTGTTGCAGTTGGATTGCAAACTGTGGGGATCCTGCTGGTGTTAGCATGTGGTTTTTGACTCTACCACATACACCAAGCTTCCCTCAGGCCATAAAGCTTTCCAACACTGAGTCTTAAGGAGAATCAATTCATGTGCTCCAGCGAGCCGAGCGCACACAGAGACCCTGAAACGAGCCGCACTGTTTGAAATGATCCATAGTTTTGACTTTGAGCTACATGTATAAAACAGTAATAAGACATGTGCGCAGCTTCTGAAATTGGGTCAAGATTTTATCAACAACCAGAGTGTGAGTGTGTGTTGTTTTCTTATTTTGAAGTTCCTCTGAGCAAATCAAAAAGATGTAATTGCTGTCGATTGCCATATCAAAGTGATTATTTTTGGCTGTGATTTAGAAAATTGCTTTGGACATATTGTTCAGCCCTGGTAAGAAATGTAATATTTATTCATTTAGCAGACGCTTTTATCCAAAGCGACTTACATTGAGTAATAGGCTTCAAAGGTGTTGCCCGTCTTGTGACTGGGAGACATTTTCACCTGCGCCCCCACTCCAACCACCACAGCTCCTTGTTTCTTTGGACGGTATTGCTCACTGCGGACGAGAGCAATCGAGTGCCTTTTTTCTCATTTTTCAGCTTCAGACCAGGGAATGTGAGTCCCGAAAGCATGTACAAAATTTCTTGAAAATAATTAATATTTAAAACAATGTACAAAGCAGTCTAATGATAGTAATATATTGTAAAAAGTGAACAATTGATATCTGTCCTCTGATAACAGTTAGGATAATAAACATTTTTATGATGAGCTTCTTGTGGTCTCTTCTTCTTTGTCCCTTTGGCCTTGTGTCATATAAGAAGTATTTTCTTTATTTCTAACAACTGAAATACCAATGCTTACTCTTTGTTGTGCCTACACCCACTACCACCTCAAGCCACCAAGTTTCTGGCCTTGTTCAACCCACCCACTGGATCCACAGAAAGTCCTGAAAGCTTTCCATTTATTGTACTGAGAAACTTTGATACGTGTTCAACCATTCGGTACAGATGAATGATTGGGAGACTTCTGACAAGCTTTTATCACAAAAATCAAAGCTTTTTAAAGTATAGTGAGAGCAGGTACATTGTGTTTCATATGGCATACAATTTACTAGCTTTAAAGGAATGGATAATGGAATATATACTTGAATATGTTTAATTACTGTAAAGCCTTTTTTCTCTTTAGTGTAGATGCCATACAGCAGACTGTCTCTGCAGTCTCAACACACTTGTTACATTCAGAAGATGCTGTCTTGTGTGTCCAATCTATTTCTCCACTTTCCTAGCACCCAGATATTCTGTGCATTTAGGATGCAATGGAAAGCGAAAAGTCCTTTTTACTGCGGTTAGCCATGCCATCCAACTTGTATGTTCCAAAGGCCCATTTTAATTTGGTTTCTAGCTGGAAAAAGTGCTTTTTATCTGCACTCTTGTTTTAAAATGTTTTTAATTTTTCTTATTTTTCTAATATTTCTTAATCTAAATCTTGTAAATTGTCTTTTATTCCTGTAAAGCACCTTTGAGTTACTTAGTGTATGAATTGTGCTATATAAATAAAATTCCCTTGCCCGCCTATACTCCAGCTCGTACCCTTCGCTCTCAGGACGCTGGCCTCCTTCAACTTCCTCGAATAAAGAAGAAGTCTCGGGTGCAGAGCTTATTGTCCTTTAGTACAACAGACTTCCGTGAACTTAATGGATTGTTGCCCAGAGGTGCAGCTGTTCGGGGAAGGGGTTAGCCCATTTAAGGCTGGCAACCAGCACTAATAAATTCCTCTTCTGTGGGGGGGTGCCCTACACAGGAAAGGTGCAACCATAGCATAAATCAGACAGGTCATCTGGAACAGTAAAGGCGGTTAAAAAAAAACTAAATGTTAGACAAGCATGTACCTGATTCTCTGAGCAGGCAGGTTGCAATGTCCACTCTCATCCTGGCAACCCCCTCCTCACTGACAGGGAGCTGGACATCATCCCCCTTTAGAATCAATTCTGCAAGCTAATACAGGAGAATCATGTTGAAAATTGTCTCACTGTGGGAGCTAATAACACAATTAAAGCAGTACCTTGCAAATTAGGACGCCACATGATGTGTCCTGCTGTCGTGGGGGGGGGGAATTGTGGTGCAATGCCATTTTCCCAGTGCTGGCCATGTTTTACGCATGAGTGCTCTGGACACAACAACTATTAAGTTTTACAGACTAATGCTTATAGTTTATCTCTATGAATAAAGTTGTGAATTTGTGCCATAATTACTTGTCAAACCCAACACCACTTTACCCACCTTGTTACTTCCTTGCACTTTTTATTTGTCGTCAGTGGCACCCAAAGGGTCAATGAAAAGGGCCCTCTTTTCATTTGGATAAATGATCTGAGGAGCATTATTAAATCAGTACAATACATGAAACATGGCATTTTAATATATTTCAACTTAACACTAGTGTCCAGTGTCGTGCATCACAGATTGCTCCCAATGCAATGTTGAATTTGGCCAAATCCAGCTACAATAAAGATGAAATGAGCAATTATCTGAAGTATTTACAGAATATTTGATGTAGTACAATAATTCTTACCTTTTTAACTTTTGGAGCATCCCTGCCAGGCCTGTGTCATGGCAAAGCACAATGTAAAGCACTTAGGGTGCCGAGAAGGGTGCCAAAAGTGCTATATAAATGCACATCAATTAACATTTACCAACCTATTTTATATGTACTTAATATTTCAGACATTTTCGATCATATATATGCATTGTCTATTGTGTTACAAATAAATGTTAAGAGTGCTTTACTGATGTCTCACATGACCTTAACCCAGCTTTTATTCAAAACATTCACCAGAACAGTTTTTATGTGGATAGTTTAAGACTTAATAGTGTTTACTTAATGTGCTTTGTTTGACAGCAGCTGAAAATAAATTGTAGAAAATGTTGTGTGTGACATTTTACTTTTTGTACTTTAGACAAGAAATTACCAAAATATGTAAAAAATAAAGTACAGAAAGACCTGAACACATATGAAAGTATGAATGAATGCTATTAAAAAGATACAGTATTGGTATATATGTTGCAGTTGTGTCTACATTTGATTTATGCCCTGTGTGAATGTTAAGCACTGTCATATTTGTTAAAGGTAGTTCAGAGAGTAGGAGCTCTTGTGACTGAAAGGTAGTTGGAAATTCAAACCTCTGGAAAGGTTGAATTCATTTTAATGTCACAGTTGTGTCACAGTGTGTTCCTTCTTATTTACTGACAATGAGCATCTGTCAAATGCAGCAGGTTGATACTTTTACAAACAGGTTGTGAGAGTTGCAAGTAAAGCTGAAGGTTCCAAGAAAGTACAGCTGTACTTTCCAACTGTAGTGTAGACTGGACATGATCTGAAATGAGAAGGTAAAAACATACTTTTATTAGGTTTAGCCTACAATACAACATAGTTGTTGAAGTCACAGTGAAACTGTTGACTGAAAAAAATCAAATAAAAGACGTAAAAAATGTTGTAACTGTTAAGGCTAACCTTAACAGTTACAACATTTAAGTACCACCTAAAGTAACATAGTGTTGTTAAATTTTCAAAGTATTGATTTTATCTTGGGAGGAAATTTGGATTATTTATCTGTCCACTAATTTGGACATCATGTATTGTTGGTTATATTTCAACAACAATTCATTTTATCATCAGAACTTTGTTTATATTATAAATGACCTTTTTGACTGTAAATCAATCTATGTATGCTATTAAAATGTAATTAGCAGTTTTTGTAACAAAAAAAGCGTGATAGAAAGACCTACAGGATAGTGGAGCAAATCCCATCCGGATCAAGTGAGGATAAAGCTAGTAGCAGTGATGAAGAATAGCTGCCAGAAAAAGAAGGATTAGCCAGTGGTGACAGTGAAACTGAGGATGCTGAGGAAATTGAGGAAGTTGAGGGTGAGAATGAGGATCAGGTTTGGCCCAGGAAACCACTGGCCTCAGCTCATCGAAGTGAAAAATGCAAACAGATGCCATGATGCTGCAAGACCAAATACATCTGCAAGCGGTGTTTTGTGGCTTTGTGCCCTGGGTGCTTTTGCAATTTTCATACAAGATAGAATTAGTGAAATGATGCACAACACACTAAAGCAGACCATGCAGCTAAATGTCATCTAAAATTGTGTTTAGAAAACTGTTGACAATATTTTTGATAAAATATGTTCAAAAGATAGAGTTTAGTGATTTTGAAATGCATTGAGCAGTGTTAGAACTTAAAAACCTAGATTCATGCAGTCCACCTGAGTGGACAAGTGAAAAACTCATTGAGAGTTACAAGTAAAAAAAAAAAAGTTCAGTTTTTGTTTTTTATGCCCAAAGGGTAATAAAAGCACTGAGGGAAAAAAAATCTTGACTGTGGCTTTCATAATTCATGCAAGAAAGGAATATTGTTTGAATTATTTCTTTGCGAAATGTTTTTACTGTGGCCGTAAAGCAGCGCTATCGCCCGAGCTTTTAGCCGAAGCTACTATTGTCCAGATTCGGACACTACTATTATCTTAAGTTGGACACTCCCCTTTTAGCTTGATTTTAGCTTGATTTTAAGTCTGGGATACAGCAGTTGTTATTATTTAACACATTTGGTGTCTGATTTCTACCTTTCAACATAAAATTACTTATTTCGTCTAATTCTTCACAATAAAATCTTAATGTAAAGGCGTTTGTAACACCACCTGCTGGGTGTTTTGTGAAATAGCTTTTCATTTCTTACCAATTTTTATTTCAAATCGTCGGTTTTATACACTCCTATTTGAATATGAAATCATTATAAATTGAGTTTGAGTTTAAGTATAGTTAAACCATAATACTTTGCTTATGTCAAAAGCAAAATGATGTTATAATGATCTGCAAACAGCGTGAAGTCAACACTTGTGTCAAGTGTATTTTTTTACTCAGAGAACTCTAAAACACAAGACATTAATACATTTTAACATCCTATCATTTTTAATATTATATATATTTTGTATTCTAAAATACAAAATATATATAATATTTAATAATATATTGAATATTCTAACACAAACAAAATAAATAATTTTCTTTAATTTCCAATAAGCCAACACATGAAACCATTTCAACCTGGAAAGACTCAAAAGAAAAGCATGATGCAAATAAATTATTTATTAATAGATTAAAAAAAGGGTCCTGACAGGGAGAAACGTTGTGGGATGCGATGGAGGGCAAGAGTAGATTTAAAGTAGATCTCCCCTAGAGCTGAGACAGAGACATGAGGAGCTGCTGATGCTGAGGACAGAGATGGTCACACTGCTGTAGAGGTGGTAGCAGCGGCACGATGAAAAAACAGCTGATAACAAAGAGAGAGGGGGCTTTAGATTTTGTCAGCTGTATGATAATTTACTAAAAGCTTGAGGTGGAGGGTTGTTTAGGAAGAGAGAGACCGTCGGCTGAGAAGATGCAGCGTGCTGTAGATGAAGGGGAGAAGTCTGGTTGAGTTTACGCTCAGCTTCATTTATGACTGTGGTTTGACTGCAGACAAAAGAAGAAAGTGTTCAGTATCGGCCGGTAGAGTTTAGACTCAGTTGGCTAGAGGACTCCAGTCTTGTCCTAGTCTTGCATAATGGTAATGTTAACTACATTTCAAACTTCTGATTAAAAACATAATATCATAATATTTGAAATTGTGTAGAATGGTTACAGTCAATTATGTAAAGCAAATATGCAAATAAATACTAAACACATCCTTAAAAAGAGATCTTATATTGTGGCTGATAATATACTTTATTTCATTTACTTCATTGGAAAACCATTGTAGTGAATTAAGGACTAAACTGTCACCTTTACTGTATCTATTTTTAGATTTGGACAGTCACAGTGCAACTTTCCTTTATGTTATCACACACATATCACTCAGTGGATTGTCATTTATATTATTGTAGGATTAGAGGCAGATCTTCTATATTAAAATTTTATTTATAACCATACAATGTGTTTCAATATTTTGAAAACAATGTCAATCAAAGTAACTTAATGTGTTAAAACACATTTTTGTAATCTCTGATTGAAGTAGCAGTGAGTTCTTCTGTGGTTACCTAGGAGACCGTGGACATTGGGGGACATGAGGTGGCTGTCTATTGTGTAGAAGCCCAGGTAGTCCCTGTGGTACGGCTGCTTCTCCCAAACTTTATGTAGCAGGATTACAAACTTTACAGAGTCTCTTAAAGTCACCATCAGGCTGTGATCTTTGATCAGGTGAAAATCCACTCTAGGGTCGAAACAAAGATGAATGTAGTTCAATAATAGAAAGACAGATGAATGAAGGCACTTGAAAGAAGAGAAATGTGATTTGACCATAGTACTGCAGTACTGTCAATAGTACTTGGGAGAGTCTTACTTGGGCGCTTTAAGAGACTGAGATGTCCTGAGTGCCCACCTCCAGCCTCACCCCCAGATTTTGATGAACAATGCCAAAGCGACAAAAATATGTGTTAATCCGACCATCGGGGGAATAGCCTTGTCTCCAATTATTTGGCCATCCACCAAAATACCTAAGCAACCATCAAAACATTGACAGTTTAAAGTCACGTTCACAAGTCCAGACTAGGCATGGGACAAGTAACCACATTCAAAGAGCACCAGGGTTTTTAAATGTCATAATATTCACAATATTAACACACAATTAAATTCATATTTACAAAACAGCATGACCCTTTGGGCTGTCAAATGCATATCCATCCATCCAGCCTTTATTTGGAAGAATTTAGCTTTAAAGTTGAAACAACCCAAACATTTGCCCTTTCACCTGAACATTTAAAACATTTGGATTTTTGCTCAAGGTTATTATATAGAATCTCATTTAGGGGGTGCACGGGTGGTAAGCACTTCTGCCTCACATCAAGAAGGTTGTAAGTTCAAAACCCGGTCGCCTCAAATAATCTCGGCCAACTTCAGTCTTTCTGTGAGGAGTCTGCATGTCCTCCACGTGTTACCGTGGGTTCTCTCCGGTACTCCGGCTTCCTCCCTGACATAAATTAAATAAACTGAAATGTTTTAAAGTTGGGAACAAAAACTAAAACACACCTGATTTGGAGTCTTTGACTAAAGTGAATATAGTTCCTGGTTTGTTGTTAATATTGAAGCAAAGAGCATCTCCTCTGTCTGGCAGCTCAATAAAGAAATGATCCATCCACTGCAGGAAAGTAAATAGGTAACACATTAGTGTATTATAAAGGCCGTACTTCTCCTCAGTGTGTGTCAGTGGAAGCAGCAGTCTAAGCAAAAATAACAAAAATAAACAGTTTTAGTACAGTTTTAGGTATTAAAAGGAATAACAACAAAACTAAACAAACAGAGATTCTCCTTTTCTCACATCATGTAAAGCCACCCCCCTTTGTGTTTCCCAGTTTATGCACCTTCACCTTCAGCAGAAAACAGTTTTTCTGTGGAGCATTGTTATGCTGCGCGTGTCACTTTGTCAACACACCTCCGCCATCAGAACATGGTCCAGGCCCAGGGAGATGAGGGGTGTGGATAATAGACCAGCACCAATGAGTTTGGGACTCTACAGTTTTTTTACAGAGAATTTTGACCTGCCTGTATGTACCAGTACAGATCAAGCTCAGGATTACCCCGGCTTCGTCCGGTGAGTTTTTGGTAGGCTATTCTGTGTTTAATGCCTGGCTGTTTCCTCATTTAAGCTGACCTTTTACTATTTCTCGGCCTCTATCATGTCATGTATATTTTTATTTAGCCATGCGCTCTCCTGACTGTAGCACAATATTCTTTTAAACCCAGACTTTGAGGTTTTGTGCTTCTATAAAGCGATAGTTCAGGGGTCTTCCACTAAAATCAGCCGAGGTCCTCTTACTTTCCGTGAAAATTAAAATTTTAAAAGTAAAGTCTAATTTGTCTTTTGTTTACATGAGGAGGGATGTTTGAGTGTTTAGTTTTCACCAAACACAGCTCACAGACAAAAGGAAAATACAACAAAATCAAAAGAGGCTAAAGCTAAGGCTCAAGACCTGGTTGTTTATTGACAACAGCCTGGAATCCTGCATATTATGCTTCATATTCCTTCATAAATGTGTTAAAACATTTTAAATACAAAACCATTAATTCAAGCCAAAACATATTTGTTAAACAAATATGACAAAGGTGCAGTAATAATTTATTAATCTCTTTCTATTGTCATTCCTCTGAAAACAACAGGAACAAGGAAAATGCATTTTCCAGCATTTTTTAGCATTAGTTGTTGCCAATAACTAAAATGTTACTGTTTAATTTGCAGGTTCTGTTCAAAATCAGAATACAAAGATTTATTTTCTGTGTTTTCCCCGTGTGGGGTAACATTTTAATTAAAATGCTCACGATTAGTTCTGTAACCTCATTTAGGATTCACACAGAAACTGACACAACTTAAGAAAGACCTATCCTGTGTCACTCATCTCCAAACCCTCCTTTTACACCTTTTATGTTTTTAATCACCCAAAATAACATATGTTGGGTTCAAATGAATGCGAAAACGTAAGCTAATTACTCACATTGTTTGAAAATGAGGTCAATACCCTACAAACAAGTCAAGTACCTAACTAACAACAGAATAAAAAAGTTTAGCGACAAATGAACAACTCACCAAATTATTAGACGTCCTCACTTCCATCTGAGCTAGTCTTTTTAATCCGGACACAATTTGACACTGACACGGAGCTTAGGAGCAGTATTTTCTGATTAAAATAAACTTTTCCTAACCATCCATAACGTCAGTGAATGCTATGTTTGGCCGAGGCTCAAGTTTTAGATTTTTTGACCACCTGGTTTTTTTCATTTCAGCACTAACAAAGGTGGACCACTGATGTCCGGGTGGAGATGACCCAAAAAGGCCTGTACAAGAAGCATCCCATTGATCACCCCCTTCTTCAGAGATTTAATAAATATATTTGCGTGTTGACTTGAGCAACAAGAAGTGCAAACAACAGGCAAGTTAAAAGAAAAGATACATTTTAAATGTCACACACACAGACAAATAAAGAAGAAAATGTGAAGAAATATGTTTGGTTCTTATCACAGTCTGGCAGATTTAAATGTGACATGTATAATTACAGGTGGACTCAGTCTCCAGGTTATGTACTACATGGACCCCAATGAGCCGCACCTGAATTTTATATGTGAGGTGGAGAAAGTACGAGAGTACTTTAATGTCCTGGGACAGACAAAGCTGTCACAGCAGGCACGCCAACACTACTGGAAAAGTCTCAATAGGTCAGTACTGTCTAATGTAACAAATATACAGTGTCATGTAACAACCATTTCTTTCTATCTCTTTAAGGTTTATGAAGTACATCATCACCTGCACCGACCTCAAAACCAAAATTGAAGATCTTTACAATGATTGTAAACATTTTATGGATCCCTTTGAATTGCATATTTTTTTTTTTTGTGCTTCTCATATGTGTATACCTTTTGAGTGTTTCTGGCACCTGTCATTAAAAGTGCACAATTGTCTGTTTGCAGGTTGAGGAATGGGAGGGGAGAAGACGCACACTGACTGGTGTTTCGTCAGTTTGACTCTTTCTGCAGCTACAAACTGACCCGTTTCTGCAGTCAGGATGTGCGGAGGGCTGTTGTGACAGCTGCAAAAGAGCTCCCTCGCGGCGATGCATCCTGGGGCCCAGCAGCAGGATGCATCGCCACAGCCTCAGGATGTTGTGGACGCAGCTTTGCTGCTGGAGTCCTTGTCCAGGTATTTGTCTTCATCCAAACATGACGCAACTACACATGACCAACAATTTGTACAGAAGATAGGCCCCAGGAGGTGCTCTCAAGACCCACATGTACACCACACATGTACAACACTGAAGAAAGGAAATGAGTTGGATGCAACCTGCCCCAGCCCTTTAACTCACATCCAAAATTTATAGTTCTGCTTTTGTGCTCTAAATGGACCAGCCTTTTAGAAGGCTTTCCTGAAGCTTGATGTTGTGTTCAGGCAATATGTTCAACTACAATGTTTTATTTGTTGTTTAATGTCAGGAAGTAAGTGCATGCAAGTGTTTTTCTACTTTAAAATTACCAATAAAAGTGTTTTTCAATTGTTGACAATTGACAATTGTTTTACTAATTAGAGGGTTATTGTTATTTATGAGCACTTCTGAAAAGCACAATACACCACCAGGGAGCGCTAACCACGGATATAACAGTTTGTACAGTAGATTGGCATGTTGTCCATATTTTTCACAATTTATAAACCTTGTGTTCTGCACCTATACAGCACTACTTCGGACAAACTTAGTACAGCTGGAACCTGCATTTCACAAAAAACGAGAAACGAGGATGTCATCCTCTTTAAGGTGTTGCAGGACATCAGTGTGGACACACAATTCAAATTTGACTATGGCATAAACAGAAAGTCTTTCTGTGGAGAGGGCCTGGTCCTGGTCTGGCTTGATGAGGAAACCAGGTCCGACAGTCTGTGAAGGACACAGACTTCCATCTTTTAGTGAAGCAGTATTTATTTTTATTTTTTTATTAGGCTACACAAAATGAATGAGCAAGTTTCACAAGCCATTTATTTTTTACTGCCTACTTTTTTTCTCTTTTCTATTCTTCCATTTAGTCCTCTCTGCCCCACACTGCCTGCCCCCGGTTTACCAGCTCTGGAGCAGCTAAGGCAGCAATGTTTATTTTATTTTATTTTTCCAAAAGCATTAAGTGAGTAATATGAATATCAAATTTGGCAGACAAAAAAAACTTGTTTAGATATAAAATTTATGTTGGTCCCACTTCAAGTTTTTGAAAGAAAGGCAGCAAAATCAGTAAAACCACAAAACTGTACACAATAAGCTTTAATGTGATACAAAACACACTTACTTAGATCTAGGATTTAGGATCGCCTTTTGTGCATTTTCAGACACATTTACATCCCAGCCACACTCAATAGAGATGCTAATTCTGCTGGGCCATCAACACCTAGGCGGGTCTGCTGGAGGCTGTGACATGATTTGTCTGTGTGGAGCAGCTCAGTTTTTGAAATCCTGTCTGCTCTGAAAACTGTGTTCAGTGTTTCTACAGTCTGGAGTCTGGAGAGGACTGATTGCCTGTGACTGTGAATTTCCAACAGTTTTTTTTTTCCCGATTCAGCATCTGGAATGGCTTATGAAGCGTAAGTATTTTTCTACATGTCTATCTGTTTGCTAAATTAAATAATGAAACTTTATCTTATAGAGTGCCTGTTTGCAATGGAGCGTTTAAAAAGAAAGATAGACAGACCTACAGTAAGTTATAGAGCAAAAGAACTGTTCCAAATGGTTTATACTAAATTCTAGGTTGTGTGTGTGTGTGTGTGTGTGTGTGTGTGTGTGTGTGTGTGTGTGTGTGTGTATATATATAAATATCAGTGAGTGAATTAGAGCAGTGTTAATCACTTTGGTCCTTTGACAGAGGTTGTGTTGGACCACAGCAGCTCAATCTGTTCTCCGTCCTGTGTAACTGTAATGTCCCGAGTGCTCACCTCAATCCTCACCCCCAGTGACTTGTGGGTAATACCAATTTGACCAAAGTATGTTTTCGTGTTACCTTCATCACCAGCCACCTTCTTTCCTATGATCAAGCCATTGACGATACAAATCCTAAAAATCCTAAAAAACAATGAATGTATTTTTAAGCTTTTTGTCAAAGTGGTATTGAGTACTTTGAGGAGTTTGTTTATACCTGATTGGGGATCCCTCACTAGGTTGAAAATGGTTCCTGGTTTGTCGTTAATATTAAAGCACAGAGCGTCATCTCTGTTTGGCACTTTAATCATGAAGTGTGGGTCTCCATCCACTGAAAAGCATCACAGAGGCAACATTAACTATATTCATTCTAATTCCAAAACATTTACTGCATGTTCACTTTGTGCAGAAGTTAAAACCAAGCTAATGTAGATTGTAAAACCAAAACCAGTGTATGATACATTGGAACAGATGAAAAATTCAAAAACTCCAGTCGCACTGATGAAGAATTCATGGCTCAATAAAAATAATACAGAGACTTTTCTTGATTGGATTACTGCTAACGTTTTTCATTCAGTTGTATTGGTTTGACCATGACTAAGACAAGATGGACAAAAAAATTAACTCTTTTAATAATTCAATACTTAAGATTCTAGTCTTGACATTAAAACATTATTACTTCACTTCAAAGTGGACCTGCCATGGGCCTACCATCTGAATAACCACTGCCTCCTCCTCGTCCTCTACCACTCATGGGCCAAGTTTGAGAAAGGGCAGCTCTCTCAGCGTTTTGCCTCTGCTCTTTAAACATGATGAAAATGACAAAACACAAAGTTAGTGCAGTGTTCAGTCCTGAGCAAAAATAATAGCCTCAATATAGTCATTTAAGACCTTACATGATTAAACCCTCTTTCATAGACACAATATAAGCTCTGAATATGAGACGGAACAGATCAGTCAGTTACAAGAGGACTGTTCTGTCCGTCCTCAGTTTGAGGTTTTGTGACAACCATCGAGGTAAGAGGTGTGACAAAGCTGTACTGCAGAGACATGTCCAGGGTCTTTCTCGTGTTGCTGTCTTTCTCCTGCTGCGTACCAATGTCACTAGGTGCAAAGATAAAACAATAAAAATACAGTAAAGGAAGATTTAAACAGGTTTAAATTACAAACCTCTTCTCTAGTAGCTGCTGGATGCTGAGGTAGGCCCAGAGGCGCTCGGTGAAATTCCCAAAGATGTACCCTTCCTCTTCAACGCTGGCCTGGCCCTGCACCTGGAAGTCCTGCCCAAGCTAGAAAACATAAATGATAAATATAAAGACAGTCTCCAATCTATCCAAACTAAACTAAACATGTGCAGCCATCTCGTAACAGAAGATGGTAAAAAAGGGAGTTCCCACAAGATAATTATTTACTTGTACAGAATAATTTAACTTTTACAACAAATGAAATAAACAATGGTAAAATGTGTGTCATTGTAAACTTTCTCTTTGATATTTGGGCTGAATGTCAAATCAATTATTTAGTAAAAAAGTTTATTCTTGCATTTACACACCTCACACTACTCTTTTCTGCCTTTGAGCACCTATGGAAGCCCTGTAGGGACATGCTGTTGTCTATGAACAATGTTTAAAGGTCAGATTTTGAGTTTAGAACCAATTAAAAACATAATGAATTTAGTTCATATGTGTTCTGGTGCTTTTTCTTAGATTGTATGTTAAAAAAAAAAACGAGGATAGTGCCTCAGTTTCTGGACAGTTGTGTGAACACAAAATAAAGCTGGTTTCTTCCATTACGTCTATGAAGCTTTAAATGTCCATTTTTTCAAGATATGCAAATATCAGGAGTGTTTTTTCTCCTTTCTTTGTCTGTACATTTAAATAGTTTACACCCTGCAGTAAAGGTAAACAGGAGTTGGTGACACACTCCTGACACTCTCTTACCCCTTGGGCGAAAACTTTCACCAGTTAACCAGTGTTGTTGTCAGAAACCCTGAAACACAGAAAGACATTATTTAAAGCACTTCTACAAACATATTTTTACAGACTGGCTTTGTGTGTTGTTCTTGTCATGTAATCTCCAAACTCCACACAGACTTTCATTTTCCTTATTTAAATCATGTCAAAGAAATTATTCAGAAATTATTCATATCATTATATTAAACCTGCAATCAGAGATTACAAAAATGTGTATTAACAACACATTAAGTTACTTTGATTGACATTATTTTCAAAATATTGAAACACATTGTATGGTTATAAATAAAATTTTAATATAGAAGATCTGCCTCTAATCCTACAATAATATAAATGACAATCCACTTAGTGATACGTGTGTGTTAACATAAAGGAAAGTTGCACTGTGACTGCCCAAATCTAAAAATAGATACAGTAAAGGTGACAGTTTAGTCCTTAATTCACTACAATGGTTTTCCAATGAAGTAAATGAAATAAAGTATATTATCAGCCACAATATAAGATCTCTTTTTAAGGATGTGCTTAGTATTTATTTGCATATTTGCTTTCCTTGGCAAATAATTGACTGTAACCATTCTACACAATTTCAAATATTATGATATTATGTTTTTAATCAGAAGTTTGAAATTACCATTGAAAAAACATTACCATTATGCAAGACTAGGACAAGACTTGAGTCCTCTAGCCAACTGAGTCAAGATCATTGTTGCACTTCCTCAGGTCAGTTCTACCACGGTATCCAGTTTGAAGTGTCTGACCTGCGTCCAGGAGAAGTCCCAGAGAAACCAGACGCCACCATGTTTGTGAAAGGACAGCAACTCAACGTAACCAGGTATAACTTGGTGTAGACCTAATCATGTTTTTTGTTGTTGCCATAATTAATAGAAACTGCTTTTCACTGAGCAGAGGCTGGCAAAGAGACTTCAGGAGAGACGCGAAGAATGGAGAGAGCATCCTCTGCTGATTCACCCACAACAATGTCACAGGCCTCATCGATGGAGAAGCGAGTGACTACATTGTGTCGCCATTTTCAAAACTATTTAAGTTTTGTAAACGCTGACATAAATATTTACTCAAGACTTCACTTTAATACAGTCATTTCAGTCTCTTCAAAAATAATATTAGCAAAGTAGCAGACTTCTGTGAACCATCAGGCACTTAACTGTACAATAAACCTCTGTGGTGGTTAAAAGTGACTCAATTGTATTATTTAACAATTAAAACAATTTTACTGCTGTTGTAATAACAACATGCACGTATGTCATGCTAATACCAAATCCTCCTTCCATTTTTCCACTTTTAATAGATTTCAGCAACTGAATGCTCCTTATCATGTTTGCAGTTTTGAAAATTGATAAAAGCAACAATAATAATAGAAAAGACTTACAAATGCAAGCCTGAGAAACTCATATTAAACACTTATTTAGAATGAATGACAAAATAATACATTTGATTCTCACATATACAATTAAAATGTTTTTATTTGAACAAAGATATACTATGTTTATATTGTTCCTCTGAAAGGATATGGAAAAGATTTACTAAAAATAGCAGTTTATGCATAAACATACAAGCATCATAATAAATCATGCAACATAAACAGTCCTGGTGTAACTGTGGAGTGAGTCAAACTGAACTTAACAATGTGTCTTTGGAGCCAGACAGTGGCATTTAAGAGACAGACATGGTCTGAAGATGGCCGCTCCAGTTACAAGAGTAAAGAAAATGGCCGAATATATGTCAAGTGAAAAGTAAAAACATGACTAACTTACATTTCTCTTTCATTATCTCGTGTTTAAGATCCACCTATGGGAAGGGCATCCAAACCTGACCTCTGCAGAAGCATCCAATTGCACCAAGTCTGGCTGGACAAACAGAAGCGCAGCCAATGCCTGGGTAAGGCCCCGCCCCCTTACCCGTGCGCATATAAGGCTTGCAAGCTCTGATGTTCTCCAGTAGACATTTGCTTCTCTCAACTCTGCGTTACACAGTTCGGTTGGATTACACTGTTCACTTGGGTGTCTTCTGTAAGACATATCTTAATCAGCCTCCCCTGGACAATGTTTTAGAGAACCAGGCCTACGACAGCAACCTATTGTTTATTTCCCATAACAGAAGGGTTTGTTGAGGGGGATTTGTGCAGGGGTTTACAGCCACTGGGATGTTCTCCCTACCCTCACATTGTTAGGACTCCAACAAAAAGTAGCAAAAAGCATGTGGTTAAGTTGTAACACATTTTGGCTTTTACTTTTCTTTATGCACTAAAAGTATAAAATATCAAAATTGTGTTTATGACATCCTTTTAAAAATAACATGGACAGCGTAAGCCTTAGGCTGTTGGTGAACTTGGCAACATAGTTTTATTAGTAAAAGAAAAAGGTAATGCATTGCAATGTTTTCAATTTAACAAGGATTTGGTAAATGAAAGGAAATTTCGGGTGAAACATTATCACTGACCAATCACTGAAGGTCATAATAATAATAATTTTTATTTAGCCCTTTTCCACCTACTGTAGTAGGCACTCAAAGCGCTTAACATACATTAAGCTATTTACCAGTGTTACAGAACACTCAACGGAAGCAATGTAGGTTAAGTGTCTTGCCCAAGGACACAACGACAGTATGTGGGGGAGAGCAGGATGTTATGATGTTTTAAGCTGGGATCGAACTGCCCACCCGCCGGTCTAAGGACGGTCGCTCTACCCACTGAGCTACGGTCAACTTAATTTATATAGCACATTTAAAACAACAGTTGCTGCCCAAAGTCCTTTACAAGCACAGTATAGTGCACTTAAACTATAATAAAAACATTAGAATAAAAACAAAAAAAAGGTAGACAAGGTGTAGACAAAAAAATATTGTCAGTGCTGTGTGGCAGTGGTTTGCACTTCTGCCTCACAGCAAGAAGGTCTTCCTGGGTTCGTTCCTCGGGCAGGGCCTTTCTGTGAGGTGTTTGCATGTTCTCACTTTAGCTCCGCCTACACTACGACTTAAAGTGTTTTTATCTGCAGTTTTATTTTTTAAATGTTTTTAATTTTTCTTATGTTTCTTAATCTAAATCTTGTAAAATGTATTTTATTCCTGTAAAGCCCTTTGAGTTACTTAGTGTATGAATTGTGCTATATAAATAAAATTGCCTTGCCTTGCCTATGTGTAGGTTTCCCTTACCACTAAAGACTTGCACAATATCCCTCCTCAACCACATGGGGCCAGGTTGTCATTGTAAATGAGAATTGGTTCTATTTTTCATTACAAATAAAGAGGCAAGCTATTCCAAGGCTGCAAAAGAGCTTATGGGTAAGTTAACTGTGGTATCTTATTGTATTTGTGTCATTTTCTACAGTGGCCGTGAAGTGCAAAAACAAAATATCAAATCAGAAAACAAGTACACAAAACTGAAAACCAATTCTCTAAACTAAAAACACAACAATTCAAAAACAAATACACAAAACTGAAAATGCAACAATTCAAAAACAAATACACAAAATTTTAATAACAAATCCATCCATCCATCCATCCATCCATCTTCTACCGCTTATCCGGGGCCGGGTCGGGCAGCAGTCTAAGCAGAGGCGCCCAGACTTCCCTCTCCCCAGACACTTCCTCCAGCTCTTCCGGGGGGATACCGAGGCGTTCCCAGGCCAGCCGAGAGACATAGTCCCTCCAGCGTATCCTAGGTCTTCCTCTCCTCCCGTTAGGACATGCCCGGAACACCTCCCTAGGAGGCCTCCAGGAGGCATCCGAAACAGATGCCCGAGCCACCTCAGCTGGCTCCTCTCGATGTGGAGGAGCAGCGGCTCTGCTTTGAGCTCCTCCCGAGTGACCGAGCTCCTCACCTTATCTCTAAGGAGCGCCCGCCACCCTGCGGAGAAAGCTCATTTCGGCCGCTTGTATCCGGGATCTTGTTCTTTCGGTCATGACCCAAAGCTCATGTCCATAGGTGAGAGTAGGAACGTAGATTGACCGGTAAATTGAGAGCTTTGCCTTACAGCTCAGCTCCTTCTTCACCACGACAGACCGGTACATCGACCGCATCACTGCAGAAGCTGCACCGATCCGTCTGTCAATGTCACGTTCCCTCCTTCCCTCACTCGTGAACAAGACCCCAAGATACTTGAACTCCTCCACTTGAGGCAGGAGCTCTCCACCAACCTGAAGGGGACAAGCCACCCTTTTTTTCGACTGAGAACCATGGTCTCAGACTTGGAGGTGCTGATCCTCATCCCAGCCGCTTCACACTCGGCTGCAAACCGTCCCAGTGCACACTGAAGGTCCTGGCTTGATGGAGCCAACAGGACAACATCATCTGCAAAAGCAGAGGCGAGATCCTGTGGTCCCCAAACCAGACTCCCTCCGGCCCCTGGCTGCGCCTAGAAATCCTGTCCATAAAGATAATGAACAGGACCCGGTGACAAAGGGCAGCCCTGCCGAGTCCAACATGCACTGGGAACAGGTCTGACTTACTGCCGGCAATGCGAACCAAGCTCCTGCTCGGTCGTACAGGGACCGGACAGCCCTTAGCAAAGGGTCCCGGACCCCATACTCCCAGAGCACCCCCACAGGGCGCCACGAGGACACAGTCGAATGCCTTCTCCAGATCCACAAAACACATGTGAACTGGTTGGGCAAACTCCCATAAAACCTCCAGCACCCTGGAGAGGGTATAGAAACTGGTCCAGTGTTCCCGACCGGGGCCGAAAACCGCATTGTTCCTCCTGAATCCGAGGTTCAACTATCGGTCGCATTCTCCTCTCCAGTACCCACAGGAAAAGAGGGACCACCACCCCGGTCTGCCAGTCCAGAGTTACTGTCCCCAATCCGCCACGCGATGTTGTAGAGGCGTGTCAACCAAGACAGCCCTACAACATCCAGAGACTTGAGGTACTCAGGGCGTATCTCATCCACCCCCGGCGCCTTGCCACCGAGGAGCTTCCCAACTGCCTCAGTGACTTCGGCCTGGGTGATGGACAAATCCACCTCCGAGCCCTCGGCCCCTGCTTCCTCAGCGGAAGACGTGTCGGTGGGGTTGAGGAGATCCTCAGTATTCCTTCCACCGTCCAACAATATCCCCAGTTGAAGTCAGCAGGTTCCACTTCCACTGTAAACACTGTTGGCAGGGCACTGCTTCCTCCTGAGGGGCCGGACGGTTTGCCAGAATTTCTTCGAGTCCGACCGATAGTCTTTCTCCATGGCCTCACCAAACTCCTCCCAGACCCGAGTTTTAGCCTCCACGACCACCCGGGCTGCAGTCCGCTTGGCCTGCCGGGACCTATCAGCTGCCTCAGGAGTCCCACGGGCCAACCAGGCTCGGTAGGTCACCTTCTTCAGCTTGACGGTATCCCTTACTTCCGGTGTCCACCACCGGGTTCGGGGGTTGCCGCCACGACAGGCACCGGAGACTTTACGGCCACAGCTTTGAGTGGCCACATCGACAATTTAGGTGGAGAACATGGTCCACTCGGACTCAATGTCTCCAACCTCCCTTGGGATCTGGTCGAAGCTCTGCCGGAGGTGGGAGTTAAAGGTCTTTCTGATAGGGGGCTCTGCCAAACGTTCCCAACAGACCCTCACAGTACGTTTGGGCCTGCCGGGTCTGTCCAGCTTTCTCCCCCGCCATCGGATCCAACTCACCACCAAGTGGTGATCAGTTGACAGCTCCGCCCCTCTCTTCACCCGAGTGTCCAAGACATACGGCCGGAGGTCAGATGAAACTTAATAACAACTTAATTTGTTTCACAACAATTTAAAAACAAACTTAATTTGTTTTTGAATTGTTGTGTTTTCAGTTTTGTGTATTTGTTTTCTGATTTGTTTGTTAATAACAAGTCAGAAAACAAATACACAAAACTGAAAACACAACAATTCAAAAACAAATAAACAAAATTAAAATAACAAATCAGAAAACAAATACACAAAATTAAAATAACAAATCAGAAATTAAATACACAAAATTAAAATAACAAATCAGAAAACAAATACACAAAATTAAAATAACAAATCAGAAAACTAATACACAAAACTGAAAACACAACAATTCAAAAACAAATAAACAAAATTAAAATAACAAATCAGGTAACAAATACACAAAATTAAAATAACAAATCAGAAATTAAATACACAAAATTAAAATAACAAATCAGAAATTAAATACACAAAATTAAAATAACAAATCCGAAAACAAATACACAAAATTAAAATAACAAATCAGAAAACAAATACACAAAATTAAAATAACAAATCAGAAAACAAATACTCAAAACTGAAAACACAACAATTCAAAAACAAATACACAAAACTGAAAACACAACAATTCAAAAACAAATACAGAAAACTGAAAACACAACAATTCAAAAACAAATACACAACACTGAAAACACGTCAACTCCAAGAGAAAGTACATCAGAGATGGCTAAAAAAATAAGCCTGCACCATAGCCTAACATGAAGCCAATGGAGGCAGACAGAGCCGCAGCACCAAAGAATAAAAAACGAGATGTGGCTGTGCTTTGAGATGCAGTAGAATCAACCACATCCGTTTGCTCAAGTCTATCCTCATCGACACGTAAATGTCCCGGGTTGTCATTGGTTGAAGTAGAGGGCTGTATTGTAATATTTTGGCCAGATGTGCCTGGCTGCTCAGTGATATATGACTGTAGAGAGGACAGATTATTCTCATGAACGTTTGAACTATGGATCTGACTGACAAAACCGGAGTCAGAAAACTGACTGGGATGTAGTTCCTTAACCAACTTTTTTAAATCTGCTATCTGGGTTTTTTGCCTCTCAATGAGCTCATGGTTTCTCAAGAAAGTTCGGTCTGACTTTTGTATTCGATGCAGATATGCTCTTTTCAGATAACAATTCTCAGCTTTAAGCTCAGCCACTTCTGATGAGAGGCTTATATTAATTTCATTCAAAGTGTTTTCACTTTTCTCAAGTTTTTCAACTTTTGCCAGCAGTTCAAGCTCTGTGACCCTAAGCTTTTCATGCTGCTCCACAATTTCATCAGAGTCATTCTTCAATATTTGACTCACCGCTCTTGTGTTTAAACTCTCTTTCGATAATTTAGTTCTAAGATGTTCAATATTCGAGTCTTTTGTAGCGATGTCCAATTTGAGGCTTTCATTCTCATTTTGAGACTTTCTTTGGTCTCAGTCAGGTCCAGTACATCTGATTTGATCTTACTAATTTGTTCATAGCGTTGATCTATAATGCCTTTGTTATAATATTCCTCCTGCACACTACTCAAGTCATCAACAGAACTGTCAGAGAGAGTGGGGGATAATCGTTCTGAATCCATGCTGCAAACTTTGAATCCTTGCAGTTATTAGACCAAACAGAATAGAGTTAAGGCTATTGTTTCAAAGATGTTTTAAAATTCTGCCTCTAAAAATCTTACTGACCTAACTCCAGGATATATTCTTGTCTTTGAAGTAGGTGTGCTGTTTTATAATGTTCTTACAATGACCGTAAAAGACATTATTTATAACTAACCTGCAGCTTGTGGCTTCTGTGCCTCTCTCCTTCAAACACAGAATCATCGTGTGACGTCATGCAACAGCAACAGAATACGTCACAGGATTGCCAGGGCTTCTCCGCAACGTTGTATGTTCAGGTTTGTAAATAAAGTTTGGTAAAAAAAAATATAGGCATACTGATATCTTTCGACCTAATAAATTCAGATTTTTAAGGCTGCATTTATTTACGCAAAATAAGAGAGGAGCTACACATTGTTTTATCTGCAGGGTGTTTAAAAAAAATTAAAATTATGGGCTAATCGTTTAGGCTAAGTTTTGTATCATTAACAAGTTAAGTAGCTCATTTAAATCTTTGAAGCGCTTTTTCAAATAACGTTGTGTAATAGTTTGTTAATATTTATTTTTATTTCTTTCAATAATTTTTAGAACTATTTTGGGTAGTGTGTAAACATATTTTATATTTTTATATTTCAGCGTCTCTTTGTCAAACACAGGATTGTGCTGTGCTACCATCTTGTGGTGACACTCAGAATTGTGTCTTTAATCACTGAAATACATTCATTTGGTTAAAACCATTATATTATTTTGAAATATTATTATTATTATTATTATTATTGTTATTATTAAGTTATGCCTGATTATTTTTGGAGTTCAAAGTGGGAAGACTTTGTTTAAATTTGATTATTAAAATTTTATACAAACATGTTTATTCTTTGTGGACGTGTGTATTCAAGGCCCTCTGGACTAGCAGCAGCTCACACTGGTTTAAACTTATGAAATGTTAACCTAATTAGACTATCAATCATTTATAAAGTGAGAGAGTGGACAGTGGACTATGACTCCAGACAAGCTCTGTACACAATTACTTCCTCTAAACATTTTGCAAAATGTTTTTCTCAAATTACAGCTGTGTTTCTCTGACCCTATAGGATCATTGGACAATTGTATCTGGTAAATCAGGCAAGGATGTCTCTTCATGCTGAATCTTTTTCAACAGTTTTTTTTTTTTCAATATTGTTCCTCTCAATAAGGCAGCTGACTCCTGCAATTTATATAATAACTGAATATTGTTGGACAATCTTTAACGCACTCAACAAAAAGAAGGGAAAAATGTAAACTAATGCTAGCAGTCCGAACCACAAAGACACAGATAGACCGGGCAAGAAGGCCTTGAGCCATTAAGCATTATTTAAGCATTAGATAGGATCTAAATATAAATTTGAATAAAACATAAATGTAATAACACACATGCAAACACTTTAATAGTAGGTCTAAATGTCAAATAGTTTTGAGACTGGGCTATTCCATCTTCATAAGGCTATTGGTAACATTTGACACCCTTTATGTTTGTGTGACAGAAATAAAAAAGAAAACCCTGAAGCTCCACAACCTTTGCATGCAGTAACACATTTAGGCTCAAATGAAGCACTCGCTGAGGGTTCAAGTCCAGACTGGATCAAGTCCTCCTTACATCCACTACTGTGCTGTTTACTGGAGCAGGGGTGTAGCAGCGGGGGCTGGAGCCGTTGAGGGGGCGGAGTCACGCTTTTTGGAAAAGACTTGATCCCCACATTGTTTGAATTCTCAGCACATTTTGTCCCACGCTATGCAAGGGCTCTGTATTTTTCAGAGGATGGGTACGATGCGGACAGCCACACTGCTGTGGCTCTGTGTGGTCCTCTGTTTCCTGGCTCCGCTCCTGGATGCTGCTGCTCAGGTACTAACTTGTAGTCTTGCACTATTTCAGGTACAATAATGACATTAAACAAGATCTTCAGTCCTTCATTTGCTTTTAATTAATCAAACCAAGTTTTCTATATGCCATTGATTGTGTTAATGTTAAGTGTCTGAACTGAAAGTCATTGCAGATGTAAACATCTGGTGTAGATATTTCTTTCTCATAAAGAAGTCTCCAGGATTTGTAAAACGGTTGTAAAACTGTAAAACAAAGGCTACTGTTGTCTCATTTGATATTTAAAGCTCACTGAGAGTTTTATGTTAATTCTAGATGTGTCAAGAATGTTGCCCCAAATCTTGTTTTGTACGTTAAACACCAATGTATTATATCTTTATGAAAATGCTTCCCTCAATGAAACCACACCAAGAAATGTCAAACTCAGAGACAGTGTGATTGGTTAAAACAGTTGCTGACTGTACAATTATATAAACCACCCGAATATTTAAGGCAGCACATCTGTGAGATTATTTTAAAAACACCAGTTTGCTCACTGAGCACTGTTTTGAGTTGACACTGCATTGTTTTTTTTTCAGTTTGAAAGTATCTCTGAAATAGTACATTTGAGCCATCTGCAGGCTGCGGCATGAATCAATCTAATGTTAATGCAATGGTATCAATTTAATTTGTGGTTTGGCCCCAGAACATGAAGGTGAGGCTCATTGTTAAGAAGCACAAGTGGATTCAGGTTTTCACAAAATATTTACCTAAGATACATTAATCCAACCTGTGACTCATTACAGCTCAGTGGTAGGTGGTTCGATTCCAGCTCTCCCCACAGTGCATACTGTTGTTGTGTCCTTGGGCAAGACACTTAACCCACCTTGCCTCCAGTGGTGTTCCAGCTGTAACACTGGTGAAGGGAACCTTAATGTAAGTCGCTTTGAATGAAAGCGTCAACTAAAATGTGTAAATGTAAGTTGCTTTGGATAAAAGCGTCTGCTAAATGAATAAATGTAAATGTAATTATTGTTCAGCTCTATTCAGTGATTTATCGAAATGAGGTTTGTCAACCATCAAAAACAACCAGAATTTTCTTGTCTTGTCTGCGAAAGACTGTTTAACAATTCAACAATTTAACAACTCAATTTCCACTTTCATCCAATAAACATCCAATTGACCTTTTTCTTTATAATTTTAATGCCTTTTTTCAAACATACATTTTATTTCTCACCAATAAAACATTTCTTTCGGGAGAGAGAAGAGGATATTGCCGTTTGATCATTTATAATATTTGTATGTGGCTGCTCAATAATAAAAGCAGATTTTTCTGTGCAGACAATAACTGTGCAGTTGAATAACTCTTCAACAGAAAAGAAGCACTAAATGAAGTTAATATTATCAATAAAACAATGATGATGAAGGAATAAAGGTTTAATACTGTGCATATACTGACATTGACACTGACATAGACACAAGAGCTCATCACAAGTCAGGACATATTTCTGTCTCACAGTAGCAGTATTGTTTCTGTTTGGCCAAATCCTGTCCACATTTTTATAAACCCCATTGGTTCTAGATGTTCTCTCCTTTCAAATGCAGGTTTTAGTTTGATTTAAACAGGTTTAGGTGCAAACCTAGTTTATACCCAGCTACGCTGTTTGTTGCTTAAAGTAATCTTAATGCACGGAGATACTGTTTATATTTTACTTGAGATTTGTAAATGCTATAAAAGCATAGTCCTGTCCTGTAACCCGTTGAGACTTACGTATATTGCCAGTGTAAATGACATTGAAGTGAAATGCTAAATGGAAGAAGCAATAGTTTTGCTCGACATTTTGTTAGAATAAAACTAGTGCACAACATGATGAAGAATGAATATTCGGAAACATATTATGTTTAATATGATATATTAAAAACAGCATGTTGACTGAATGTAATTGTGAATTGCTTATGGACACAATTAAGGACAGTCCACAGACGCAGAGCTGAAGGACACAAGCAAAATTATCGTCTCAATTTTGTGTTTTTCAGATTGGTAACGCTTCCCCACAAAATAATTTAAACTGTCAGCAGTGTACTGTGGTGTAATTTTTATATGTTATGTGTTTTAAACTATGTAAACCCAGTTAGTTATTCATTTAAACATTTAATATAAAAGACAAATTCTAATGTCAGACACACACACAGGATGGGCCAGATAAAAAACGCAGGTGTCTGCGGGAGGAGACAGAGCCAGGCAAGGAGTAGCTCAAGGCCAGGCAGAAATGACATCAGGCCAGAGCCTTGCACAATGATATCAGTACTTTACTGATATCAAAACTGTATAAAAGCTTATGTCTACTGTTCAAATGTTAGTAGATCTTGGGCATCATCTACTCGGGTCATTATTGTGTTGGCTGTGAACAATAAAGACTCTATGGCATGGAAATCTGGTGTGCGTTCACAACTTATTCCACACAAATAGTGCCAAAGACTGAGGGGTCAGTTTTGACACTACAGTACCTGCCCAATACCTGCTACATATGATAGTGCAGCTTATTAACAATACAATATGTGTAAAAAGCACAACAATGTACTAGACAGCATGCAATAATAGGGCTTCAGGAAGAAAGGCGGAGAAGTTTTCAGTGTCTGTCAACATTGCAGCTTCTAGTTATGTAACATTCACTCTGACTCTAAGAAGAGCTCCTTCAGGGGAAACTGGGCCAGTACGAGATCCTGATCCGAGTAAAACCATAAGCAGCTCGTTCGCAACTTTAAGGTTGAGCACATCTCCTTTTGTATTTTATAGACAACATTGATTAAAACCAGCTTCAGTGCTTTTTCCTTTGTGTGACACAGATTATAGCAATCATCTTTGAGCCCCAGGGCCTAGCTTTTGTTGAAGCCACGGCCACATTCCTCTCCAATGACCTGCTCCCCCTGGTGGAGAAAAGTGTAACAGACAAAAAGGTAATAGTTGATGTGAGGTTATCCGTTACAGGATATATTCACTTCACTATGTCTTCACAGGCACACGTCTCTTTTTCGCCCACTGTGGAGCAACAGAGGAGATGTCCAGGATGTGAAGGGACTTTAATTGATGGAGATTTTATTATAAAATATGATGTAAAACGAGAAAAAAACTTAGGAGAAGTTCAGGTCAGGCTCCACTTTCATTTCATTTTTTTAAATTATGTATTAAATTCTGTATATCATAATGTTAAAAAAAACATCTGCACTGAATGAAAGTACTTGTATTTAGTAATGCAGTAGTAGTCTCTGGTTTTATTCTTACTGCACAAGGTTTTAGATGGATTTAAACAGGTATTAGTTGTATTTGAACAGGTTTTTGATAGATTTAAGCAGGTTATAGTTGTATATGAACAGATTTAAGTTTGAATTAAATAGGTTTTATTTGTATTTAGACATGTTTTTGTTGGATTAGAAAAGGTTTTAGTCGGATTTTAACAAGTTTAACTTGGATTTGAAAAAGGGTTAAGTGGAAATTTGGCCCTAAACAATACATTTTATCACAGAAGTTAAGGGCTGCATAAAACCTCATATTGTACCATGATTGGTCCCTGGGCCGGACTTTGGACATATTTGAGCTAAACCACTAACCACTTGTATAGATTTTCTATGCATTAGCACCAGTCTGTTTTGTGTGGCTTCTTTCAGATTGTCAACGGATACTTTGTGCATTTCTTCTCTCCCTCTAACCTTCCCCGAGTCCCAGTGAATGTGGTGTTTGTCATTGACCAAAGTGGCTCAATGCAAGGGACTAAAATTAAGAAGGTGACCTAAGATCTGTAAATCGTTAAGACTGGGAGACTTGTGTATAACATTATGTGATTTTGTAACAGACTCGGGAGGCACTCCTGGCCATTATGAATAATCTCCACCATTTAGCTTTAATCACCTTTGATCATAATGTTGAGAAATGGAAAAACTATCTTACCAGAGCAACTCTAAAAAATGTTACTGACGCTAAGGTATTTTTAAAAGAAATACAAGAACGCGGTGGTAAGTAAAAACTAAATCTGCCAGGTCTCAACAATGGAATAAATGTGTAGTGCAACAAGTTAACTGTTGAATAAAACATGTTAAACATCCCAAAATGTCTGTAGCCCTTTCAGCTACAGTCATTAATAAGGCTGTACTAGCAGCAGTGGCCACGCTGAAGGCCAACCATGAGAAGCATGCCATTGCAGAAAGGAGTATGGATATGGTTATTTTACTTACAGATGGAAATCCAAACACAGGTACGGTTTAAAAGTCTTGACTTCAGCCTACACCCTTTTTGATCAATATAAATTATGTTTAAAAGAAAATATTGTACTCTTATGTTCTTCTTTCCTTTGTGTGACCAAAATTAATAAAGAAACGTTTAAATCTTAACTTCAGGGTTGTCACTAGACATGATAGCGCTAAGGAGTTCACAGCTTGAATGCTCTATATTTGTCCTATGTGCTTAAATTTAGGAGAAAGCAACATTCAAAAGATTCAGCAAAATGTGCTTTCTGCCGTCAGTGGAAATATCTCACTGTTCTGTCTTGGATTTGGAAACGATGTGGATTATTCTTTCCTGGACGTATTGGCAAGACAGAATGGAGGGCTGGCCCGGAGGATCTTTGAGGGCTCAGATGCAGCTGTTCAGCTTCAGGTATGCAAACAAAACAATGAAGCAACACTTCAAACATTTTATGTTATGCAGGTTTAATATAATGATATGAATAATTTCTGAATAATTTCTTTGACATGATTTAAATAAGGAAAATTAAAGTCTGTGTGGAGTTTGGAGATTACATGACAAGAACAACACACAAAGCCAGTCTGTAAAAATATGTTTGTAGAAGTGGTTTAAATAATGTCTTTCTGTGTTTCAGGGTTTCTGACAACAACACTGGTTAACTGGTGAAAGTTTTCGCCCAAGGGGTAAGAGAGTGTCAGGAGTGTGTCACCAACTCCTGTTTACCTTTACTGCAGGGTGTAAACTATTTAAATGTACAGACAAAGAAAGGAGAAAAAACACTCCTGATATTTGCATATCTTGAAAAAATGGACATTTAAAGCTTCATAGACGTAATGGAAGAAACCAGCTTTATTTTGTGTTCACACAACTGTCCAGAAACTGAGGCACTATCCTCATTTCTTTTTTGAACATACAATCTAAGAAAAAGCACCAGAACACATATGAACTAAATTCATTATGTTTTTAATTGGTTCTAAACTCAACATCTGACCTTTAAACATTGTTCATAGACAACAGCATGTCCCTACAGGGCTTCCATAGGTGCTCAAAGGCAGAAAAGAGTAGTGTGAGGTGTGTAAATGCAAGAATAAACTTTTTTACTAAATAATTGATTTGACATTCAGCCCAAATATCAAAGAGAAAGTTTACAATGACACACATTTTACCATTGTTTATTTCATTTGTTGTAAAATTTAAATTATTCTGTACAAGTAAATAATTATCTTGTGGGAACTCCCTTTTTTACCATCTTCTGTTACGAGATGGCTGCACACGTTTAGTTTAGTTTGGATAGATTGGAAACTGTCTTTATATTTATCATTTATGTTTTCTAGCTTGGGCCGGACTTCCAGGTGCAGGGCCAGGCCAGCGTTGAAGAGGAAGGGTACATCTTTGGGAATTTCACCGAGCACCTCTGGGCCTACCTCAGCATCCAGCAGCTACTAGAGAAGAGGTTTGTAATCTCAACCTGTTTAAATCTTCCTTTACTGTATTTTTATTGTTTTATCTTTGCACCTAGTGACATTGGTACGCAGCAGGAGAAAGACAGCAACACGAGAAAGACCCTGGACATGTCTCTGCAGTACAGCTTTGTCACACCTCTCACCTCGATGGTCGTCAGAAAACCTCAAACTGAGGACGGACAGAACAGTCCTCTTGTAACTGACTGAAGGTACTGATCTGTTTGGTCTCATATTCAGAGCTTATATTGTGTCTATGAAAGAGGGTTTAATCATGTAAGGTCTTAAATGACTATATTGAGGCTATTATTTTTGCTCAGGACTGAACACTGCACTAACTTTGTGTTTTGTCATTTTCATCATGTTTAAAGAGCAGAGGCAAAACGCTGAGAGAGCTGCCCTTTCTCAAACTTGGACCATGAGTGGTAGAGGACGAGGACGAGGTAGTGGTTATTCAGATGGTAGGCCCATGGCAGGTCCACTTTGATGTGACACTTTAATAATATTTTAATGTCAAGACTAGAATCTTAAGTATTGAATTATTAAAAGAGTTAAATTTTTTGTCCATCTTGTCTTAGTCATGGTCAAACCAATACAACTGAATGAAAAACGTTAGCAGTAATCCAATCAAGAAAAGTCTCTGTATTATTTTTATTGAGCCATAAGTTCTTCATCAGTGCGACTGAAGTTTTTGAATTTTTCATCTGTTCCAATGTATCATACACTGGTTTTGGTTTTACAATCTACATTAGCTTGGTTTTAACTTCTGCACAAAGTGAACATGCAGTAAATGATTTGGAATTAGAATGAATATAGTTACATTTACATTTGTTCATTTAGCTGACGCTTTTATCCAAAGCGACTTACATTGCTCTAATGTAATTACCAGTGTTACAGCCACTGGAGGCAAGGTGGGTTAAGTTTCTTGCCCAAGGACACAACGGCAGTATGAACTGTGGGGAGGGCGGGAATCGAACTGCCTACCTTCCGGTTGAAGGACGACCGCTTTAATATTAACGACAAACCAGGAACCATTTTCAACCTAGTGAGGGATCCCCAATCAGGTATAAACAAACTCCTCAAAGTACTCAATACCACTTTGACAAAAAGCTTAAAAATACAGTCATTGTTTTTTAGACTTTCGTCAATGGCTTGATCATAGGAAAGAAGGTAGGTGGTGATGAAGGTAACACGAAAACATACTTTGGTCAAATTGATATTACCCACAAGTCACTGGGGGTGAGGATTGAGGTGAGCACTCAGGACATTACAGTTACACAGGATGGAGAACAGATTGAGCTGCTGTGGTCCAACACAACCTCTGTCAAAGGACCAAAGTGATTAACACTGCTCTGATTCACATTATATTATTAGTCCCACTCACTGATATTTATATACACACACACACACACACACACACACACACACACACAACCTAGAATTTAGTATAAACCATTTGGAACAGTTCTTTTGCTCTATAACTTACTGTAGCAGTACAGGTCTATCTATCTTTCTTTTTAAACGCTCCATTGCAAACAAGCACTTTATAAGATAAAGTTTCGTTATTTAATTTAGCAAACAGATAGACATGTAGAAAAATACTTACGCTTCATTACGCTTCATACTTACACTTCCATTCCAGATGCTGAATCGTAAAAAAAAAAAAAACTGTTGGAAATTCACAGTCACAGGCAATCAGTCCTCTCCAGACTCCAGACTGTAGAAACACTGAACACAGTTTTCAGAGCAGACAGGCAGGGGCGCAACTACCCAGTGCTGGAGGGGTATGCAGCATCAATTTTGGCGCCCCCCCCCCCCCAAAAAAAAATAAATAAAATAAAACAATGTTAGCTACGAAATGTTTGCTACCACAAAATCTAGAGCGGTCTGTAGTTCATACCAGCCTGTATCATGAGCCATGTGTATATTAACTACCTATGCACATTGCAACTGGATAGCTCAGTTGGTAAGCAGTAGGCTTTACATTTAGTGTACCCAGGTTCGAATCTACCTTGGGACACTATGCATGTTAGTTGTTTTTGTAATTTATTGATCATGGCATGCTGTCTTATATTTTCCAGTTTTCAGCTCAGTAACCTCAGTTTTACATATAAGACTAGCCTTAATTTAAACCCCATTTGGCTGCTGCATTCCCAGTGTTAGCAAACGCTAACGCTAAGTCTGTTAACATGAATATTGCAAGCCTCCAAGCACAGGACGTCTCACTTTAAGTCCTACCTGTTGCTTTTCACTATCCACTTGTTTATCAGCTGTCCCATAGATTGACACCATCTCCTGCCATCTCCTTTTCCCTCTTTCTTTATTTTTTTTGTTTTATCCATCTTTTAAAGACAACTGTGTGCGTACTGTGACAACTAACACATAACGTTACCTGCTCGCTTCGGGCGCTCACGGCGCCCCGCCGGCCACTCTTGATATTATATTAATTCTATTTATGGAATCTAATGAGGGCGTCTATTGAAGCCTGTTAGTCCTATAAAATGTAGTTTTGAGGAAATACTGAAATGATTTAGAAACACACAACAGCAGCTAAGCTACATTTAGGAAATACAAAAAAAAAAAAAGTTTTTTTTTTTTTGTACCATCGCTTCGGCGCCCCCCAAGGTGCTGCGCCCCTATGCGCCGCATATGCTGCATACCCCCTTTTTGCGCCACTGCAGACAGGATTTCAAAAACTGAGCTGCTCCACACAGACAAATCATGTCACAGCCTACAGCAGCCTCTAGGTGTTAATGGCCCAGCAGAATTAGCATCTCTATTGAGTGTGGATGGGATGTAAATGTGTCTGAAAAAACACAAAAGGCGATCCTAAATCCTAGATCTAAATCTGACTCCCATAAACTGCTGGTGCCTGGTAATAATAACGTCAGGAAAGCGCGCCACCAAATTGTTTGTAGAACACTGCCCTGACAACTTTTCTGGATAGATAGTTGAGAGTAAATTCGGGTATTAGGCCACTCTTCCTGTAACTAATCAAATGTGAGTTTTTTTCAGTGGCAGAAGGTGTAGCCAGGACCAGGTGGCCTCTTTATCGACCACATTGAGCCTGGCTGTAACACGACGCAGTAGCTTACGTACAGCGCGCTAACTACAGCGACGTCGCCTCAGTGAGCAGCAGTTTCACTTTCATTTATGCGGAAGAAGTGTTGTTCAAAACCAGCGCAAGGTGAGTACAGCTATTGTACATTTGAACACCTTTACTACTCCTTGTCAAAAGCAAACACAAAACGTGTTTATTACAAATCGGGTAATCCAAAGTACCGTAAAGTAAAGAAAAGACGTAGGCTACAGGTCAGTTTTCTGAATTGAATGTGGAGTAGCGTCGAGTAAACGCGTAGCCTAACTACTTTAGTTAGCTTTACTTTTTGGTAAACCTTTTTTTACATATATTAAGAAAATTAACAATTGTTTTTGAGTTTTAGAGAACGATACAATGTCAGCTGACACTGAAGTGCCAATGGAGGTTGTGAGTATTTGGACGAGTGCTAAAATGTTAACATAGCATTTTTGTAAGCAAAAGTGAAAGTAAATCATAGACTAAATGTGAATAGCTACATATGCTAGATAATTTGAAATACTTCTCACTGGTTTATATTAGAATGATTATGTATTTTTACTGTTTGTTTTCTTTTTTCTTTAGGATGATAACAAAATGTTGCCACAGCCAAACCCAACTGACGGTGCTGCTGCAGTAAGTATCTGACCAAAAACCTTCTAGTGACTCATCTTCATAGGCAGGTCTGGAACAGGTTTAGTGAACACTCTAATGACAACAATGACAAGAAAATCCAGGTAAAAGTGAAATGAAAAGGTCTTGTTTGTTCAAATACTAATCCTTGTTATACTAAATATAAACCTTAAAGTTCTTTGATGTAAAAATGCATAAATAAATCTGAAACACTTTGTTTTGTGATTGTCACAGAATGAAGATAAAGCTGAACTGATTGTGTCACTGTGCTCACCAGAGTATATTGAACCAAAGAAATTTAAAAATATTATAACCAAAACTCTACTGACATGGGCCAGCAAAAATAGTATCAGAGGGGAATTCACTGCCACTGACATCTCAGAAGATGGAAAGAAGGCAGTTATAACTGTTGAACCTGCTTCAGGTGCAGTATCATATTTTTTGGTGTTAACATGTTTAATGCTTTCAGAGCTTCACCCGGTGACTCATAAATTAAGTTCAATTAATAAGAAAGTTTGTGATTCAGGTTTATAGACGAGAGCATGGTTTAAGACATTGAACACTGTTTACTCTGAGGTCATCAATACTGTAGGTGCATGTTAGTGTTTTAGATTCTTCATGGATACTAACTGTTTATCTTGGTTGTTTTAAAAAGCCCTCCGTGAGCTTTTAAGCCTGAGTGGACAAACTCTTGCTACCAGAGATAAACAAACATTTTCGATAACACCACTTAAAGAAGACTTAAATGAACAATCTCAAGGCAAGAAATCCTCTGTGGACCAGTCTTTTCAACACCTGCCAAAATCACACAATGTAAGTCCTCTTTCAGTTGAATTCAGTTTAATTACATACTTACATAAAACACACACATTATGTACCTTATTTTTTATCCAGGAACAAATACAACCAGTGGACATGAGTAATTCGTCAGTCCATGATGGGAACTCTTTTTCACTTGCACTCAATCCTTACTGGTATGTGAAGAACGTCTACCCAGAACGAATTCGACACATAGAAAAAGAAAATGATGTTACAATCGTTGAAAATGTTAACGTGACTATCAGTGAAAAGCAGAAAACTGTAAATCCAGACAAAGCATCCACTGAGTTCACAAACCTTGTCCAGTCTTGTTTGAGTGAATCTAGCGGCGTCTCAATTCCTCTCAAGAAAGTAGGTCCAGAGGAGTGGAAGGACACTCTGAAATTCCTCCAAAATACAGACCAAAAATTTTGTCTTACCATCGCATCCGACAACATCACAGTGTTTGGACCACCACAAATTCAAAATGCCATCACTAGGTCCCTTCAGAAAACCAAGATTTACACCAACTCTACCGACGAAGAAAGGATGTCTCAAGATCAAGAAAGAAGTAGGATCGGCCTACGATGGTCCTTGAAAGACCCTCTTGTGGATGAAGGGTTGACCTTTGAGGATCACTACTGGAAACTCATCACTGATCATTACAATAAGGATCTAGAAAGAATTAGGGCAAAATTTGGTGTCATTTTCAAAGAATCCTACACAACTCGAGGCAAAACCACTGTTAAGCCATGTTACAAGAAATCTGAACGTAACATCTCCATGGAGAGCCACGCCATCAGAGCTCTTCTTCGACTCTACCAGAAAGTTGTAACATCACCCGTTACAAGCATTAACGGGTCGTTGGACAACATTGGAGGATCTTCAGAGGATTTGTACAGTGCTGCTGAAGAATCAGAGGCAGACCTTGGCAAAACATCCATGAACAGACAAACAGAAGATAAAATGCTCACAGCAGGTGGGGCTGCTAAAGAATCTACCAGTGCTGGTGCTAAAAAGGATGAGACTGAAGAGGAAACATGTCCTGTATGCATGGATAAGTTTATTATTAAGACCCAACTAAAATGTAAACATGAATTTTGTAAGGACTGTCTGGATAGTTCAGTGAAAAGCTTGGGCCCCATGTGCCCCGTGTGCAAAGACGTCTTTGGTTTGGTTGAAGGTGACCAGCCTGATGGAAGAATGACATGGAATACATCTATGACTTCCATTCCTGGATACCCAGGCTGTGGCAGCATAACAATCACCTATAATATTTCAGATGGAACCCAGACGGTAATTTACATAATGTATTGTTAGATTATGTTGTATAACTAAAAGCAAACAAATGACTAATAATTATCTATTTTACAGAAAAAACACCCTAATCCTGGAAAGAGGTATTATGGAATACAAAGATCAGCATATCTGCCAAACAACAAAGAGGGAAATGAAGTGTTGGCTTTATTAAAGAAAGCTTTCGACCAGAAGCTTATCTTCACTGTGGGTACGTCCAGAACAACTGGGATGGATGATGTGGTCACTTGGAATGACATTCATCACAAGACCTCAATCTACGGGGGATCACAAAGGTAAGTCTTAAGTTCCATTCCAGTTTTTTAATTGTTCACAGAATGATATAAACATAAGCATTTGATATTGTTCAGTTTTGGATATCCTGATCCTGGATACCTGAGCAGAGTCAAGGAGGAGCTGAAGGCAAAAGGCATCAAATGATGACTCCATGAACACACCTCAAAGCAGGAATTTTCATTTTGACATGAAAACAATAAATCATAAAATAAAAATAAATAAAAAATAAGATTGATTAAGAATACCTTAATGCAAATGAAACTGATGTCTTTGATATATATCTTAGAAAGTGTTTGGTACAGAGCCAAATTACTTGATGCTGTATGTATAATGTAATGCAATATATATAACTTCAACTTTTCATTTTGTCAATCAGAAAGAATACACAACAACAGTACTTTCTTTTTCTGTACAATTTTTAAAATTTTATTTATAACAATATCTGTTTAGTTGGTAAAGTACTCCAGCAAAAATTAAACAATATTCTCTTTCCAGGAGAAAGTCTGAGCCTCCATGCATTGTGTACTATAAAAGCTATGTGTCATTTATCAATAAAAAACAAGGATTGATCAAAAACAAATTCATGTATGATTCTGCAAAATGCTCTTTTTGTAAAATGATTGTACTTCTCTTTCAAATAAAGACAAAACATACATCACAGCATAAAATAAGACTTGCTGACACACAAAATAAACTTGTTACTGAAGTTACATTATAGATTGTTGTTACTTTCCACATGCATTTAAATATGGCTGATGATTTTTTTTTCTGACAGAAGCAGCATTTTGGGACAGAGGCTTAGCATAAGGACATGTAAGAGCAACCACAATGGTAGCATTAGCAGCAGTAGGCCACAAGAGAGAGGGGGACAATGGAACAGAAATGGAAAAGACCAAATAATGCACATCTGTGGACACACAAACCTCAACCACTAAAGGTTCAAAGATAAACTAAAAAGACACGAAAAGCAAAAAATTCAAAGTGATCTTTCTTCCTCCCATTTTTCTATAATTGCAACCCGCCTCTTATTAGACTGGGGGAAGACGTGTGTAATAGGCAACTAAATGGTGCAAACAAGACACTGGTCATCATAAAAGCCTTCTACTGTACCTCATATGGCCCTCTATTTCTCACTCTAGGCCAACAGCATTTATCCGTATCATCTCCATTAGAAATGTTTAAACCATGTCCATTTTCCTCATTCTCCAACTTCAATAGAAATCTTAAGTGCCTCAAATCCTTTCATTTCAGCAACACTTTTAACTGTCATAAAAAGTGATAAAAACAACAAATATCTGCTTATCTTACAGTATAAAGCCTACAGTATTACTATACTGTAAATATGAATTCTGTGCAAGGAAGACAACACAATCATTGTATGAACATTGTTCACTGAGAAAGAAGAAAATGTGGGAAATACTGTAGTTGGTCATCAGGTCATTGACATTTTACACATGCTATACACAAACGGTGCAATCACAAATTAATCTCACAACACTCTTGCAGAGAAAACCCAGCAAGAAAACAGAAGTACCGATTTAGAAACCTTTGAGTTTTGCCTTTCCCACTCAAAGTTCAAACAAACAACACACAGTTGGCACTGGTGAAATGGAACAATGTCTTTTTCTATACAATTCATACAAAAATAAATTTTTTTAATTTGCTCCAATGATGGCATGATGTCTAATTTTCTTGTGTCCATTTCATTTTGCACAGAGGTAGTGGCTATTTAGGTAAAGGGTAAGGGACAAGTGTAAATTAAAAATCTCATAGAAAATGTTATTTATTTTTGACCAGAGGAATTTCAAAAGAACAAAATATAATACTGCAATCACATACAAAAGTAGTCCTTCATTTTGTACATTTTATACAGTGTTCACACTTCTTACCGATTTTAATTTACACTTTTTTGATCTTTTTATTTATTTTTCTAAAGGCAATTAGAGAGGAGTGTGATCCAAGAAAATGGACAGTCTATGCAAGCGGTTCTACAAGAGGCTCCTCATCTCCACGTGAGAGCAGCTCCTTCTTCTCGTCTGTGCTGGCCAGGGAGTTGCGGCTGTTGTGAGCGCCCATGTACAGTGTGGCATATACAGGGTTGGTGAAGTTAGTGGGCTGCAAGAGTCAACATTTCTTCATTAGTTTACTTGGAGAATAGAGAAATGTAGTTAGGAAGCTGTTTTTTTTTACCTTGTCTGGGTCAAGCGTAAAGTCTGCATCTAGCAGCTCTCCGGCGTCATCATCCGGCTCGCCCTCGTAGATCTTGTAGGCAGGGTTTCCAATTTCAACATTCATGGCCCCATTGGTCATCCTTTGGTGTTGGAAGCCCTTGGCCCTGGAGAAAAATGTGATTTAATGATCACTTGTCTAAGAGGTTTTAACACTTTTAGTAGAAACACAGTCATATTACAAAGAGTTACATGAGTCTCACCTCCATCGAGGCTGAAGGGACAAAAACACAGGTACCACACAAAGCCAGCATTCATCTATCTCTAGAAAAGTCTGCTCTGTGGATCTGACCTTGAGGCTGTTTCACTTTGCATGTAGATAAACACCAATACAGATCACCTGAGTAAATGCTGGGTTTTGTCATGCATTTTAGACTTAGAAGACCATTACTGACCATTTCTCTCCAAAAGTACCACAATACAAACCACACTACAGTACAGTACAATATGACACAAAATGAAAGACAATATTAGATCTATTTGGCCTTTCTTACAATAGATCTGCCCTCTATAAAAGAGGATATTTTAGGAGAAGCGTGAGCCTGGAATTCCAAGAAAAATCGGAGAAAATGAGGTGAAATTCACCACAGTACCAAACACTGCACAACAACACCACTGATGGTAAAGAGCAACAGTAAAATACAGAATTAATGCATATGTCAAAGGAAAAATGGAGACAGTATAACCCTAACAAGCGTTACCGCAAGCGCCTGGAGGAGGATTTTCCAGACTGGCTAGACCTGAGAAGCAGAGGATTTGCCATTACAGAAAGGAGAGGGAAGTGGAGACTAAAGTTTGGGAGGGAACAATAAAATCTGCACTAAGACTTGTTTTTAAGTGAATGTTCTTACCCTCGCATCCTTCTGCGATACCAGAAGAGAGCTCCTGCAGCAAGTAGGACCAGCAGAAGAAGCAACAGTACAGGAATCACAATAGAGGCCGTGCCTACACAGAGAGAATAGTGTATTACAACATAGCATGGAAAAATTATAATTAATATAATTAATAATTTAGGGCTAAAACGTACGTCCAACTGTTCCTGGTTCACCGCTGGGGGTCATGATTGCACAACGGTGTCCTGTCCAGCCTAGTGAACATCTATAGCCATAAAGGGTTAGAGGATTCTCAAATTGAACAAAACTATTTTTGTACTTATTGTATTTAGGTGCATCAATGCAGCTTTTCTCACCTGCACTCGGGGAGGTGTGTAAGTGGGTTTATAGAGCACTGCCCATTTGCACAGTACTCATTTGTATCACATGTGTAACAGCTTGGCTGAACTCGGCCATTTGTGCAACTGAAAATAAAAAATATATATATATATATAGTTGTGAGCTACATAGAGATAACGTACAACTTAAGTCTTGTGCTATTAGTGTTGCCAGTTGACATGTTTCTGAAAGCTCATACATGCAGGTGAAGTCTTCTGTTGATGCAAAACTGTTGTTGGGGATACACCTGCCATCTCGACAGTAGTCACATTTGTCAATCTCACATTGGTTGCCAGTGTACTGGGGCCGGCAGCGACACATTTTTGAGCCATCTGCACTCTGGAGACATGTACCTCTGTTCATGCAATGGCCCTCACAGCTGCCTGTTCACAGAAACACACACAGATATATAATATAAATGTCCTTACTGCAATTCATACTGCAATGATTAGGTTACAATACTGTCGACTTTAGCGGTAAATGTTGACACTTACTATACTGGCACTGGTTGCCCAGTAACTCTGATGGGCAGTGGCATGTCGGCTGGTTTCCAGCACTGACTGTACAGTTGCCCCCATTCTTGCAGTAATCCTTACATGTATGGAGGTTACAGTATGGCCCCGTAAACCCGTTCAGGCAGCGACATGTAGGAGAACCTGAGGAATAACAAATATAAATAAGTCTGTTTTTATTATTATTATTTAGTCAGGAAAACACACATAACTTGGGCATTATTTGTGTACATTAAGTTTAGTATATGTAGGTCACCTGTAGGAGAAGGTGTGCATGTGCCTCCATTCTTGCAGTAGTCTCTGCACTGATCAATCTCACAACGGTCTCCTCCATAATTTGGTTGGCAGCGGCACTTGGGCTGTTTGTGGGCATTCAAGAAACAGCTGCCACCGTTCATACACATGACCTGGCAGGGACCACTGGGAGGAGCTGTGCATAATAGGTTCTTAGTCATGCTGTATGATTTAGGCATGAGTGTCTGTGTGTAATCTGCCTGTTTACTCACAGATAGGTGACAGTGTGGGAGTGGGCAGCTCCACACATGTGCCATTATCCAGAGTGCGGCCGTTTGGACAAGTGCACACTGGTCCACTTGGGCTCAGCAGACATAGCCATTCACATTTCTTCCTGTCGCAGGGATTAGTCACTAAAAAGACAGAGGACAGTTATTATGAATAATCTCTCATGTTGTTTCATAGGCGTTTTGGTTTTGTACTCACTCTCTGGTTGTTTGTAGCGATGGTACAAAACTAAATCAGTGGCATGATTCATTCCAGTTGTTAGAGTCTCAGTAGTGCCTTGGCCAAACTTATTCACTCGGAACACATTGTTGTTGATATAAGTAACACCATAGATGTAGTTTTCAAAGACATCAATGCTAAAAGGCTGGTGGAGTTCTTAAAAAAATTAAAAAATGAAGGTAAATATGTATTTATCTTGTGTTTCCAGCTTTTTTTTTTTTACATTTTTTTACTCAACTGTTTTTAATGCTGTTCACAGCCACAACAGCATCACTGCCATTGAGTCTTATACTACCAATGAGAGAGAGTTTAGCATCAGCCCAGTACAGCCGCTCATTAAAGTAATCAACTGCTAGACCTGCAAGGAACACAGATTATATTTTTTATTAGATAGAGTGGCAATAATTGCATACGACCCATAAAGGATCATTAACAAAATTAACCAGGATAGTATAAAAATTAAACCAAAGAAAAATACAGCCATTTGTGTTTTTGTGTGAGTGCACACAGTAGAAAAGGGCAAATAACAATGGGTGTGACAAAAAGACATTTTATATACACATTATATACACAATAAACATATCAAAATATAGATTAAGTTAAGAACAAGCAATACAAACTAATATGACACCCGTTGGGCGTTGCAAGTCACACAGGACAACTCATGGTGCTGAGTCTGTTTGACTTTATGTTTTTTACCTGTTGGCCACTGGATGTTTTTCTCTACCAGAGTCTCTCTCATGGTACCATCCATGGCTGCTGTTTCAATCTTGGGATGGTTCCCCCAATCAGCCCAGTACATTTTCCTATTTATTAAAATGTAATAGAAACCCTTAGTGCTATAGAAATGGCATTTCTGCTTTAGAATATTTTCAACATGCACCTACCCTCTCTGTGGGTCCACAACAATGGCATGAGGCTCATCAATCATACCCGAAATGAGGGTCTTACGATGACGCCCTCCACTTAGCTGGGCCACTTCAATGACATCTCTCCCAGAGTCGGTCCAGTAAAGGTTTCCTGCTACCCAGTCTACAGCAATGCCCCGTGGCATCTTCAGGTCAGGAATCTTAACACAGAGGACCAAACGTGTCATATTTCATGATTTTCTTTTTTACTGCTTCACAATCAGTACAAAGATATATTCTATTGTACCTCCAGGTTGGAGACCCGGGAATCAGTTTGACGTCTGTTGCGATTGCTGTTGGGGGAAGAGGAGGAAGAGGGCAGATCGTAGGATGATATGCGGCCTGTGTGCCAATTGGTCCAGTAAACACGGTTGGTCTTGATGTGAACGTCCATGGCATCAATGCGAACATTTGCATCTCCCTGGAAAATCTGCTCATAGCGCCAGTTTGGCATGCCAGGGTCCAGGCTACGGATCTCGTTGTCATCTGCAATGTAGAGCACCTGCCGCAGAACTGATGAAGAGAGGCAGGGATGTCAGGACACTACGTGTATGCCATCCTTGATGTTTCTGTGCACATGGATATGTAAATATTGCCTGAATTTCACTTGATTGCGTTACTTTATGTATGGATTGATCACACATTGATAAATGGCAGAGTGCAATCAAAACTGTGTACTGCACACATTTAAGGTGAATAATCCACTCATACCTTTTGCTTACAATATTAAATGGATGTATTTAGTATTGGGTACATTATTTCTAGGCTACCATTGCCATAACAATGACTGATACTAGTTTGTACAGATGACTTATCAATTAGCTGACCTCCACCAGGTCCAATGTTGTTACAATAAAACCCTTTGTCATGGGAGGTGTACTTACTATCCGCTTTGCAGGTGTCATTGATTCTGGTAAAGTATTTGTGACAGGTGCACTTATAGGAACCCTTGGTGTTGTTGCAGATGTGGGAACACACTCCGAACTCTTTGCACTCGTTCTTATCTGTCAGGAAAAGTGATACATGAAGCCAAAACATGAATTATAGAATACTAAATATATTTATTGTGCAACCTTTACCTTCACATCTGTTACGCCTGTTGGACTTGAAACCGTGTTTACAGGAGCAAAAGGAATCTGTGCCATTCACAACACAGTGCGCCTCATCCCCATCTCCACACACTGTGCTGTTACTGCGGCAGTCGTTCAACACTGTGTCTGCGATAAGTAAGCAATGATGAATTCACCGTGAGAACAAATAATGAACACTGAGATCACTTTACAGTCAGATAAATTTACCTTTCTTATTACAGTTGATTTCATCAGAGCCGTAGTCCTCACAGTCATTGAAATAGTTACACCGTAGGTTAGAGCTAATGCAACGGCCATTGGAGCATTGGAACTCATCCTTTTGACATGTGGGTGGAGCAGGAGGCACTACAAGAGGAATCACACATTTGATTTTACCCCAACAACAGTCACATTTTAGCCTTATAGTTTAATCATTCAAGAATCCCCAACACCTACAGCAGTTAAGTTCATCACTGTTGTCTCCACAGTTGTTGACACCATCACAGCGTTTTGATACTGGCAGGCAAAAATAGTCATTATGACAGCGGAACTGCCTCATGGGCGGGCACTGGAATTTCACTGAGTAAAAGAAAGTTAGATAAATCATTAAGACATGTACAAGATCTGAAAGTACTGATGTTCATTGTGATCAGGCGGTGACTCATACCACACTCTTCTGGATTCTCATCAGAGTTGTCACCACAGTCATCTTCACCATCACACTTCCAACCAAGTGGTTTACAAAGAGTGTTGTTACACTGAAACTCATCCAGAGGGCAGTGTCTACCCACTAAAATGTAAGAAAGAATGTTGCACTGCTTGCCCTTTTGAGACTTTCAGTGAAATTATTGTGGTTTTCTTACCACCACTGTCACATTGCTCTTCATCGCTGCCGTCCATACAGTCAGCATCAGCGTCACAGCGCCAGCGTATGGGAATGCAATGGCCATTTTTACACTGAAACTGATCGCTGTCACACTTCAAATCACAGCCATTCTGAGGAAAGAAAATTTCTTAGCACAAAGATGTACACCCAATCAAAAAAAAAGCACAGCCAGTCATGTAGAAAATGAAGAAGAGATACCTCATCTGAGCCATCGGCACAATCATGATCCCCATCGCACTTCCAGCGCCCGGCAATACAGCGGCCATTTGTGCAGGCAAACTCACTCTCTGAGCACTGACGAGGCACTGAGGGTGGAAAGAAAACAGTTCAGGAGAGTCTAAGAGGATAATCAAAGGCAAGACGGAGGAGAGGGGCAAGACGCAAGGAAAGGTTTAAGGAAAAAACATTGCAAAGGAGCAAACTGCAAAACCAAAGGCGCTCCATTGAACTAGACATATACATGAATAAAATAAGTCTAATAGTTCAAATCACAGGATTGACATAAAGGCCACAAAAGCACAGTACAATATGTACCAGAGGAGCTAAAGAATATGAGCTACTGGGATTAACAAGGCAAGAAAAGCTGACAGAATATAAGGCAAACTGGGGATACACTGAGGATTGGGTAGCTGAGTCTTGGATGGTTGAGGTGAATACACCTACCTCTGCTCACAGCAACAGGCCAGAGTGAAATGAAAAACAGACATGAGATGATGTGAGGTGTACAAATGACCACAAAGCCAATTAATGAAAAAAAGTCTCCAGTGTGTAACACCCACATACACACACAGAAAAGTAATGCATTACCAGTACAACCAGTTTCCCCAGAACAGTTAACTGTAAATCACAGTTTAGATACGAAAAGAGGAGCATACCACACTTGTCTTCATCCGAGTTGTCCCCACAGTCATTGTCATAATCACACTGCCAGCGGCCAGGGACACAGCGGTTGTTCTTACACCGGAACTGGTAGGGCTCACACGTTCGCTCATCTAAAATATAAAAATAAAGACAGTGCAAATGTGAGCCCTACTATGTTCTCTTTTGTCAAATATATATCATTTGTGTGTTAGTTCTTTTTACCGCACTCCTCCTTGGGTTCATCTGAAGCATCTCCACAATCATCCTCTCCATCACACTTCCAACGAGCCGGGATGCAGCGGCCCGAGTCCTTACACCGGAACTCATCAACACCACACGTCATTTGGGCTGAAACAAATGATCAAATACTTTAAATATTACTAAATGTGATGCAGAATGTTTTTTTTCCCAAGCTGCAGGATAATATATGTCTTACTGCAGTTGGCAGGCTCGTCTGATCCGTCCACGCAGTCATTGTCCCGGTCACACACCCATACCCGTGGGATACAACGCTTGGTAATAGCACATTGAAACTGATTGGGAGCACACGTCACCTCAGCTGCAGAAGACAATAACATATGAGAGTTTAACTAATTTACTTTTTAGTATAAACTAAGTGATGCGGTTTTGTTTTCTGATCTTATAGCCTTGGAGCTGAGATGTAAATTTTGACCTTAGTAAGGAATGACAGAACAGTTTATGTAACTTCCTCTGTGAATGATAAAAGGGCTCCAAAAATGTCACAGAATTTATTTTTAATTTTGTTCAGTGTTATATAGCCCACGAGAATGGCTAAAGGGAAAGGTCAAAAGAACTTTTGTGAGGCAGGGGAGTGTTCAGAAATGCTCTTAGTAATGTTTTCATTAGACAATGCAATAAATTACATGTGTTCAGTCCTAAGTAGGACTACACTACTTAGTCAGATTCTTTCTCTGAAAAGAAAAGATATATTGCCATTTTACAGTCAAGATACATCCCCTGATAATGTATCATGCATGGTTTTAAATAAACTAATATCAATGCAGTGAAAGTGCAAAACTACTTACGACAGTCTTTCTCATCCTCTCCCTCTCCAGTTATCCTGACCATTGCAGCGGAAAATGCCAGGGATACAGCGGCTTGGGTGGGTACATTTGAACTGACTGGGCAGACACACATGGATATCTGGATATGCAATGAGACAAAGTTAAATTATTTTTAAACAATAGGGCATCTCTAAGGACAGAATTAACTACAACTGCATGAGGTGTGTACCACAATTGGCTTCATCAGAGTTGTCCTGACAGTCATTGTCTCCATCACAGATGTAGGCTGGGTTGGTGCAAATGCCTGTCCCACACTGAAACTGGCCTGGTCGACACCTAAAATCAGCTGAAGTCACAAAGCAGAGCATTGAAGTCAGGAACAAAGATAAAAACAACAGCAGTCGTTTATCTACTCACGACAGTCTGCAGGTTCATCAGAGCGGTCCCCACAGTCATCTTCAGTGTCGCACTTCCACCAGAAAGGAATGCACTTATCATTTTTACAAACAAACTGCAATAAACCGAACAAAAAAAAAAAAGATCAATATTTTAATAATTTAACCAGTTGGCACAGAATTAAATAAGAATATTTTAGCTAGCACACCTGACTGGCTGTGCAGTTGGACAAGCATTGTTTGTTATCAGCAGCTAGATAGAAGTTTGTTGGACAGGCACACTTGTAGCCCCCACCAGGTGAAAGCAAACAAAGATTACTGCAGCCGCCATTGTTGGTCTGGCATGGGTGGTCAGCCACTAATAAAAATGATAAAAAAACCATAATGAAGTACAATTGAGGCAAGATATTTTCAGGGTTTTGCACAGAGCATTACTTTTCATACCCTCAGGCTGGCGTGAAGCATGATAAATGTGGATGTCCATCGGCCTGTGCAAGGTACTGATCAGCAGGGTTTTGTTAGTTCCTTGAGTCTTGTGAGCTCTAGAGATGGACTTGGTCTCCCAGTCAGTCCAGTAGATGTATTCCTCAAAAATAGTCATAGCAAAGATGTGGGGGATGTCCTGAGTCAGAACTACAAGAGCAAAGGTCAAAATAAATGGTGAATTGAATTTGTTACTAATAAACTACTGCCAGTAAATGTTTATACCTATATGTCTATTGGTTCCATCCAGGCTGGCAAATGCAATGTAGTCTTCCCTGGCATCGGCCCAGTAGATACGGTCATTAATAAAATCCAGAGTCAGACCATTGGGCCAAGTGATCTTGTCTTCTATAATAACACTCCTGTTGGTGCCATCCATCCCAATCCTTCCTATGTGGGGGGTGTCTCCCCAGTCTGACCAGTACAAGTACCTACCACAGACATTAGTCAATTATTATAATTCAAATATGCCAAAAGAAAATTGTTATGAAAACACAAAACAAACTGGTCTAGAAGTTTAGCAGTAGGCCATGACAAATATTACAGCTTTATTCTAAATATTGACCTTACCCATAGCGTACATCCACTGCGATAGCACGTGGCTCCTTCAGGCCACTGTTGACCAGAACTGTACGGTATGCTCCATTCAGCTTCGACACCTCTATTGTGTCCCTTCCCTTGTCACACCAGTACAGATTTCCTCCCACCCAGTCTACTGCCAGACCATCTGGATTGCTGAGCGATGTTCGGTGAAGTACCTGACAGATGATTGTGTTTAGATATATATGCTGCAATTGTTTAAATTATATAATTTCTTGTGTTGATATTGAAAAAATACAAGAAAGCAACATATTGAGGATTTAAAAAGTCAATCTGAAGAAATACCCTTATTTTAATATACTTGAAATAAACTAAATCACCAGCCTTCACTGTTATTTTTCTACATTTATCAAGCTGACAGCAAGCGCACCTGTACATCGCTGCCATTTATGTGCATGCGTCGTATCATACTGCCCTGAGTGGTCACATCTGTCCAATAAATCATTTGCTGGCGGTAGTCAAAGTCCAGAGCCACTGCATTGTTCAAACCCTGTCAAAACACAAGCGCAGCATTAGTCATATTGACAAATGTTGAACCCTTCAGGAGGACTGCAGGATTTTACAGACATTTAAAAAGCAGACACTATCTGCAGCTCTCACCTGTTTGAGCAGTGTATAGTTGGACCCGTCTAAGTTAAACCTTCTTAAGTAGTAGCGGTTGGCAAAGATCAAAAATGGCTCTTCATCTGCGGGAAGAACACTGTCAGCAAATTTACATAAAAAATGTAATACCTGTGTTATTATTCTGTCATGTTCTTTACCAGATGTGGATTTGCATATGGTGGGATTGTGAGGGTTAAGCTGGAATCCATCCACACAGAGACAGTGGAAGCTGCCATGTGTGTTGATGCACCGCTGTGAGCAGGGATAGGTGGTGGTGCATTCATCTATGTCAACACACATCTTCCCATCATCTTTCAGGCGGAAGCCAGGATGGCATCTACACTGTGTATAGAAGTACAGATGAGGTGAAGCCAAATTTTACACATCCATCACTATGAAATAAAGCAGAACATGAGGACGCCCTCTTACTTTGAATCCTATTTTCAGATCTTCACAGAGCTGTGAGCAACCACTCAGCTTGCTGTTCAGGCACTCGTTAATAAAGCAATTCAACTCATCAGAGCCATCGCCGCAATCGTCATTATGGTCGCAGAGCAGCGTCTCATTGACACAGTTTCCATTTTTACAGGTGAAAGCCGTATCATTGCATTTCTTTTCTGTTTAGATAAACAAATTAACAGTAGTTTCAATTAATAGAAAAAAGACAAATATCTATCAGTAGGGAAGATATTTTACTGACTTATTTTCTGTGCTGCTTAGAATGTATTGTGCAAGTAGTAAACACGGTCAGTATTGAAATAACATGAATTAGATAAAAGTCATACCTGGTTCATTGCAACGTGGATTCTTGGGAGCCTCATCTGAGTGATCATGGCAGTCAAAGTCTCCATCACACTCCCATGAACTCTGGATAAGGCAGCGTCCATTGGCACATCGGAAATCGTTGGGTCCACATGTTGGGTATTCTGCAGCAAGAACAGGCATTACAGGGAAGACAATCAATTTTATAAATGTTACGAAAAAAGCCAGTTGAGGATCAAGAATCTATGAATCCACTTACCACACTCCTGGGACTCATCAGAGCCATCACTGCAGTCCCTGTCATGATCACACACAAATTGATTGGGAATACACTGCTGGTTCTGGCACATGAACTCGTTGCTGTCACAAGTGTTGTTGAAAACTGTAACATAACACACATGAGCAGAAGAAATCGATTGGTGTATGACAGCTGAAGTAATAGGTAGACATGCTTGTATATGGTGGATATCATCACTAATGCATTGATTATGTTTTTATTCACTCACTACAGCCAGCTTTGACACTCTCATCAGCCCCATCTGGACAGTCTTTATCCCCATCACATTTCCATCGCTGAGGAATACAAACATGTGATCCAGGGCAATGAAACGCCTCAGGACTGCAGGTTTTATTTTCTGTGATTGAAAGAGGTATATTTTTTTATCAACCCATTTGTACCAATTAGGTTTGCCTTATATACAAAAAACCCTTACTGCACTTGCTGTCCTCATCACTGCCATCATCACAGTCATCTGCTCCGTCACACACCCAGTGGTAGGGAATGCAGCGACGGTTCCCACACTCAAACTGGGAAGCTGAGCAAAACTTATCTGAAAGAATGTATGAAGTTCAAGATATCAGAGAGTCACTGTGCCTTCCAGATTGTTTAGCCTCTGGTATCTGAACTCACCACAGTGAGCCTCATCTGCACCATTCTCACAGTCATTCTCCTTATCACAAGTCCAGCTCATAGGGATACAACGTCCACTAGGACATGCAAAGAAGGGGGCCTGACATTTTATATTTTCGCTCCCTGGAGGTGTAAAAGAAAGAAAATTAAAAATTAAGCAACCATAAAGACACAAAAGGAAAGTTAAATCTGTTGCTGGACTGTCCTTAAGCACAATTTAATGGATGAAAATACTTTAACTAACTTTGTCATCCATGTGAATTAATTGGGATTTTTTGCTCTGAAGCGTCCATGAAAAACAATTTCCCTGTAGTTCTGAAAGTCTTTTAGAGACATTGCAAAAATACCTTGGCAATTTCGTTCATCAGAGAAGTCACCACAGTCATTTGCTTTATCACATTGCCATGAAGGAGCGTAGCAGAGTGTAGTGAACTCGCACTTTTGAAATGTCACTCCCTTCACGCCCAAATGGAAGTAACTGGAACAGTCTGTGGGAGCTTAACAAAGAGACAACGACTATTTGTCACCAAAAGAATCTGGCCTTTGTTGACAACATTATGTTGAATTTGTTTATGTTAACTTACCGCAGTTCATCTCATCACTGGCATCATCACAGTCCACTTTCTGATTGCATTTGCTGGAGTTGGAAATACAGCTTCCATCTCTGCACTGAAACTGATCAGCTGAGCACAGAGTGGCTGAAATAAACGAGAAGACAGCCATGAGCTAAAGTGAATTAAACAACTATAAGAGAAAAACGTGTTTCATTAAAATGATTGACTCACTGTTACAGAAAAGCTCATCCGAATTGTCTCCACAGTCATCTTGACCATTACACCATGAGCTATGTCCTACACAGCGGCCATTAACACAACGTCTGTAGCCCTTTTTACACACACGGCTGGCTGAAATCCAGATAGGAAATAATACAGATTAGAAATGTCAACAAGAGTACAACAATTCCAACAGTTCTGCAGAAAGAGTACACTTCCATCACACTCACCACAGTAGGACTGCTTTTCATCAGATTTGTCCTTACATTGGGCAGTGCCATCACAAGTCAGAGTGTAGTTAATACAGTCTCCATTTCCACACTCAAACTCATCAATGTTGTTACATGTTGTATTCATAGCTGAAATAGACCGACAACAGAGTGAATTTATTTCTCAGTGTAAAACACCATCTTTTCATAATAGTACAATTATCTGCAAATGGAAAGAAATTTGTATTTTGGCAAACATCTGTGTCTTTATTACATTACCTATGCAGGTGTTGTCTTCTAGCAGCTTCCTGTCACCGCGGCAACTGCAATTGACCCTTCCCTCAGAGGTGAGCAAACACAGGTCCTGACATCTTCCATTGTTGACACGGCACTGAGAGAACTCACCTATGCAAAGATGGCAAAAGTCAGGCAAGTTAAAACACATTTACAAGATTTCTGACCGTCCAGTGTGACCTGAGGCACTGCACAAAAGGAAAAGCATTACACACAGTGGCACACAGAGGCACCATCATGCATAAAGCATAATTTAGTCTTACTCATTTTGTGCTAGACAGTCAGTCTGTACAGTTTCTGCAGGCATGGGAAATGAGGCATAAATAAAGCAAAATAAACACTATTTTGTTTAACTTTTGCAATTTTAGCTTTTTTTTATTAGATAGTGACAGTGTAGAGAAGGCAATGACAATGGAGGTCCTGAATTCAAACAGGGTTTGTTTGGCTTATGTGGTACCTGCTCTACCAGGTGAACCACTAAGGCATCCCAGGCTGCATGAATTTTAAGAGTAAAACACTGGGGGATGGCGACTAAAAAGACATGACATAAATATCTACGATTTAAAATAAAAGCACTAAGCCAGTGTCTTAAAAGCAGCTCCTTGAATGTCAAATTCCCAGATGTCACATCATTATCTGCTCTGCTGGACCAGAAAACATCAGTGCACTATTATATACTGTACAAAAAAGTTTAAACTATGTGTATTTTAGCTAAAAAAACTCACTTTCAAAAATTGATTTAAATGAAAAAGAAGTCTGAAAACACCTATAATATCCCAATTGCTTAAAAAAACATTGGCAACACATGAAAACTTACAGCTGTTAGTGTCATTGGCAACTGCTATGATGCCCATTGGCTGCTGAGGGATGTCAGCACGCAGCACCTTCATATCTCCACCTGTGTATTTATCGGCCCTCAGCACAGCCCTCCTCACCCAGTCGGTCCAGAAGATGTAGTCACCGTAAACGGCGAGGCCGAATGGATGCACAGGCTCATTTTTCAACACCACCTACATAAGGAACCACAGCAGTGAGTATCTACTGTAAAGAAAATGCATTGCAAACCTAAACAATGTGGATTAAAAATCTATCTATAGCTTCCTGCCTGCCTGAATCATTTGTTCTGTAAGTCATTATTTACTCACATAGCGCCGACTGCCATCGTATTCGCAGCGTTCAATCTTGTCAAGTGTGGCATCCGAGAAATAAATTTTCTCTGCACGATGGTCAATAGCCAGGCCATTCGGGGTTCGGATGTCATTACCAATAATCACCAGGACATTGGCACCGCTCAATGTAGCGCGCATTATGCTGGGAGACTGCTCATTCCAGTTAGTCCAGAACATCAGGCTGCAGGTAAAACATCAGCATCAGTTTTTAATGTAAAACAGAGATGTGTAATAAGTGAATGAAACAGTTTTTACCTTTGGCACTCATCAAGGACAAAGGCTCTGGGGTGGTCGTCTCCAGACATAGTCACCACAATGTGCCGGTCAACAGCACCCCAGCGACTCTGGTCCACAGTGTGCCGTGTAATGGTTGAGGTGGTGTAACTGGTCCAGTACAGCATATCCGAGGCACGGTGGTATGCCAAGCCCTCCACTGAGCCCACACCTGGAAAGAAATACAAAAGAATAAATGTACACGAAGATAAACAGAAAGACAAGAAAAAACTAATGAAAAAAGACAAGGAAGTTTTGTCAATCCCAGTGCTGTGTTAAATGGCCAAGTGTGCACTGTCTGGCAGCAGAGCAGTGGCAGCACACAGGGCTAAGGACATGGCAGCTTGGTCTTAATAGGCAAGAGCACTGTGTGAGTTGAGGCTTTTATCCATGAAAAAGCTCACTGAAAGGTTACATTAAGCAGCTAGTGTATGACCTTCCACCTTCCATCACAGAATGAAATAAAATACTGTAAAATTTCATAGCCTTGAAATAAGTAAAGTGAGCATAGATTGAACTTTTCACTTTGACATAGGACAGACAAAAGTTCTAATGAGGTAAAGAAAAAAACAGACAACTTTTAATTACATCTACATCTTGAATCCAAGACTGCTGTTTGAGACTGCACAGAATCCACATCAAAATCTTCTTATCTTGTATAATTAAAACCTCAATTCACAATATTTCTTGTTTGTTTTGTTCTGTTAAATATTTACCAGGGTCACTCTCCAACCTAATTTCTGCTCTTGCACTTTCTTGTCCATTATTGACCCAAGCCTCTGTGTGTTTCCCTACATCAACACTTGTTTACAAAAACAGTGGTGAGGGGATTTTATTGGACTTGAACCCAGTTGGTTATCAATGCAATGTGTGCTATCTATTGTGTTTTTTTAAAGCACTATTTGTGTATATGCACCATATCTATTCATGCTGTGTATATGAGTGATCTGAATGACACAATGAAACTGACCATGGGAAAAACTCTGTTTGGCCTCATTGGGCCCTCCCACAGAATTGAGGCCAGCCCATAACTTGCCAGTTTAATAGTTATCAGTCCAGAGTTCACTAGCTCACTCTGTCCCATTCTTTCTGTCTTTGAAGTTATTACAGTTTTACCCTCTTTTACTTTGGTGTTTCTCCCTAAAGGCAGGAGTTTGTCTGATGTGGATTACTGAATGGACCTGATTGGGAAACCATGTGGAGTAGCCGTCTGCTCTGAGGTGACAGGAAATCACACAGTGCACACCATTTAGTTTTAGTAGTCACAAGAAGAGGTTAAAGAGCAGGAAGGGACAGAAGACAGAAATCAATCAGGAATTGTGATTTTAATGGAGGAGTCTACTTTATGTCGCTAGTAGAAGAGTTGATTGCAAGAAATACATTTAGTTTGGGACAACTAAAAAGGGGATTGTCTGAGTAAGCATGTAAGAGCTATTCTAAAAGGTTTAAACATTAGGTTTGCAGTTATGCACATACGTTTAGACACACACGGATGTTTAAAAAAATACTGAAAATCTGTGTAGGTACTTCCGAGTACACTGTGATTAACCTTTGGAATGATTCATCAGCATGTATTATCAATACTTTTACAACTAGAGAACATAAACCTAACAAAAACTCTTGTTAACCGTGTTAACTGTAGCAGTGACTGGGCGACTCCTCTGCAAGCAAGGCCAGTAAAATGCAACAGTGGAACTCCACAAGTCCTGATGGAAACAGCAGTGACAGTCGACTTGGAGATGTGGAGCAGGTCTTGGTACCCATACTGGATGTCCTGATCCTGCTGCTTGGACTCAGTGGACACACTGTGGTGATTGTGATCCTGTGTGGGAGGAAGAGAGCGGCTAGGCCATCTTCCCACGGCTGTATGATGGGGACAGACATCCTCCTGCTGGCTCTCAGTGCTGCAGACCTGCTTCTGCTGTCAATGTTGCCCTTCCACACAGTGGCCATAGCCATGCAGCGCTGGCCGTTTGGAGAAATCATGTGTCGTCTGGTGGGCTTCCTGGGATCCGCCGGCTCATCCGCCAGTGTCTTTACGTTGGCCACCCTGGCTGTCTCTCGCTATCTAACTGTGGTGAAGCCTACAAAAGCCTACTCCTTGCTTTCCCCACAGCGGGTCTCTGTAGTCGCAGGACTGCTCTGGGTCCCTGCCTGTGGTCTGGCTGCTCCTCAGCTCATCTTTCGCTCTGTAGGAACCCTACACAGCACACCTGACAGCCTCATTTGCTTTGCTTTTCTGTCCCATAGAGACCAGATGATCTACGGATTGGTTCATTTTCTTGTTGCCTTTTTACTTCCACTCTTTACAATTGCAGTGGCCTACAGCGGTATATACATGTTTCTATGGGTGAGTCGGCATAATTCCAGGGCTCCCCAGGTGGAACGCTACCAGAATAAAGTCACTCAGACATCCGCCATGTTGGTGCTGGCCTTCACAGTGTGCTGGCTGCCTTCATATGGACTTACTCTAGCTTTACTGGCAGATGAAACCTCAGGGGCCACTGGCACGTCCCCGCGCTATGGTCCTTTCAGTGTATTTGCACGCCTTATGGCCTCTTCCTCTACAGTGGTCAACCCTATTCTTTATGTCCTCATGTCCCAAAAGTTTAGAGAGGACCTAGTAAAACTGTTTAAGAAAGGAGGACAGGAAGCTGATGGGGTGGTTGCTATGGCTGCTGCTTGACAGTATCTTTGGTAAAGAATAAATTAATCTGCAATAACTACCTTTGTACTTCAAAAGAGGATAAAACTAATTATTTCAGAGGAAAGCTTTGGAAAGTGCAACATTGACAGTGGAACAGTAAGGCCTGAATCACACATTCCTTGTAAAATGGAACAAAGAGACTTGGTGAAACATTAACAGAGCACCTGTGTTTTGTTATGTTGAGATAAGATTGAGATTTGTGCTCTGTGTATTTGACACTGGGCCTCTTTATGATCAGAAGCACTGTAAACAAATGTCAGATGAATATGTCATTTCACTTTGTTTGTTTCTGGTCCTACTTACTTTAGTAAAACGCTAGAGAGTCTCATGTTTATAACCACGGTTATTTGTTGTTTACAAAGACACAGAGATGCCAGTAATGGCATTGGGTGAATATGCATAAAATATGAATGAGTAATAAGAGAGGAATACACACATATATAAGAATACAGATATACTCACTCTCTACAACAGTCTTGCGGTCAGATCCATCATCACTGATTTGCTGGATGTTACCAAAATGGATGTCACTAAAGAAGATACGGTTTGCTCCTTTCCCGCCCCCTCCTCTGTAGTCAAACGTAAGAGCAATGACATTCTTCATGTGCTCTGGGTCTTCAAATGGTTTTATAGGTGCATTTAAGTTGTTTTCATCTGACAGATGGACACTCTTTAATATGGTGCGTTCTGAGTAGAGCAGATAGCCGTCATAGTCACTGCAACTACATCCATCTTCAGCCAACATGCCATGAGCACATGCACATGTGCGCTGCCCGTTGCCACGGTAAAGACACAGTTGATGACATCCGCCATTGTTGACCTTGCACACATTAGTTCCTGTAGGCGGAAATAAAAAAATATTGATATTTTATAATAACTTCTTTCTTATAATCAATCACAGTCTATCTACAGAATCCTAATATATGACCTTGCTGTCTGGCCTTGTTGAAGACCTTGATGTCTTTGAGTTGTACTCCAATACCAGTCCTCAAAGACACGGAGTCAGTGGCATTGTCCTTGCTCCCTCTTTTAATAGAGCCATTAGCATGGGTCCTAAAAACAAAGAAAAACAGTATTAGACAAGGTATAGCAAAAAAAATGTTCAAAGTACACATTGTCCAGAGAAGCAGTGTCTGACCTGTCACTCCAGTAGATGTAACTCTCAAACACAGACACTGAAAACATGTCCATGTTGTTGTTGGCTAGCACCACCTCTCTGTTTTCTCCAGTCTCCAAGTTAATGCGTTCAATCTTGTCTGTTCGAGCATCACACCAGTACAACAGACCCTCCTGTGCACACGGGCAGTAACAGGTGGTAAGTAAACTTTATTTATAAAGTACCTTTCACAGAAAAAAAAATCACAAATGTGATTTTTATTTGTGAAGTACAGTGCAGTAAAATAAGTTAGCCGATGAAGAAAGATAAAATAGTCACAATGAGAAGAAAAAGATTTTAAAAAAAGATAAACGAATAATTATCTTCATAACATTACATGTTTCGGGCCATAGTTTGCAACCGTCAATATATAACTGAGATCTTGAGTAAAGAAGTCCCAGTTCAGTGGGATGTCAGATATTTTGTTTTTAGTAGTAGTTGTCAGTTATCCTACCACCTCTCTTTATATAAATAAATAGTTTGATAAATAAATAGATTGACACCAGCCTGTTTAAACTACCCGGGGCCAACAAAATGCAAAACAAATGCATAAACTGAAATAAATGATACCTCATAGTCAATAGAGATTCCATTGGGCCAGCTTATACTGGCATTAACCAGGACCGCTCTCTGTGAGCCGTCCAGACGAGATCGCTCAATACGTGGATACTGACCCCACTCAGTCCAGAACAGGTATCTGCACCAACACAGAAAAACACAGAAGGAGGTAATCAATAATGACAGAATTGAAAAGAAAAGCTAAAGACCCAGATTACTTCTGACTCACCCTTTCTCTGGGTGAATAGTGATGGCACGAGGCTTATCCAGGCCCTGGGAGATCACTACATAGCGGAAGGAACCGTTCAGTCTGGCTACTTCAATCACATCAAAGCCCTGGTCGGTCCAGTAGATGTTGCCTGTGAAAGAAATAAGGAAATGGTCCGGTTATTCAGTTCATTTCATATCCTTCCTCTATCCACAGCTGAAAAACTGTCCACTCCATTGTTCGATAAGTTTGGTGTGCCTCACCTGCTATCCAGTCCACAGCGATGCCCTCTACTCTGCCAATGCCATTAGTGACCACATCCTCTCTCCAGGTCTGATCTCTCTTGGCTCTGCTAATGGTGCTCAGGCCCATGTCCACCCAGTAAATCGTATCATTATCTGTTTAAAAACAACACATGTTACCAAACCTTTAGAGACACAAAAGAAAATAAATCAGAAAATGTCATACCAGCATGGAAATCGATGCCAACAGCAAGAGATGTCCCTGACACCGGTACAAGGGCATCTGATTTATCTAACGGGTCCAGAGGAATACCACGTATGCCCTCGTGTACAGAGTAAAGCAGGAAAGAACCAACACCTAGAGCAAAAGAAAAACGTTTTTTTACCTGACTTTACACTTGAAGCTATTTTTAATCAGAAGTTGTCAGTAGAAATATGTATGTGCCCTACCCTCACAGGACTGCTGGCCTCTGCGCAGGCTGTATCCTGCTGTGCACATACAGGCCCTGGTGGTTGGCGATGTGGGGAGGCACAGCTGGGAACAGTCTCCATTGTTAATACTGCAAAGATTACTGCCTGGAAACAGAAACAAAATACACAAAAGTAATCAAAGAGGAGTAAAAGAGGCATAAACAAATGTGTCCAAGCTTGGATAAGCATGCAATGAAAAGATTTTAACAGAAAAATGTTCCTCAGCAGGGAGCTCAGCACCTTTCTGCACAGTTTCATTGTAGATTTTCATGTGCATCATCGGCGATGTGCTGTTCCTCAAGATTTTCCAGTTGCCTCCATCTTTCTTGTCACAAGTTCCAATTTGGTCAGTTCCCTGATCAGCCCACCACAACTTGTCACCTGAAAAACAAACACAAAAAATACAGTTAGTACCAGGTTTAATTTACACATACACAGAATACTGCTCCATGACAAGATTATTGTCCATTTATTTATTATTTTTAGCTTACCCATAATGGCCAGAGCAGTAGCCTTGACCAGCTTTCCCTTTACCCCTTCAATCACTTCAAACCCAGATCCATCCAGCTTACAGCGGTTGATGGTGCTGTTTCCTGAACTGATCCAGTAAAGCTGCTCGGTGTCAAAGTCAATAGAGAGGCCTAAAAACAGGGATGGAGCAGACATGTAATGAGCGACTCTGTCAACAGGGTGCGCCGTTAAACAGCAACATGTTACTTACCGACTGGACCTTTCTGGTTGGTGAAGAGGACGCTGCGGTTGCTTCCATCTGTGTTGGCCAAGCTGATGTTGTCACCGTCTGTCCAGTAGAGTTTTCTGAGAGGCACAGAAGGGACTTTTCAGTCTTTTTTTAGAACATTATTTGTCTGCTAAAACTGTCTCCCACCATTTTGTATGTAACCAAACTCAAGATGATATAATAATCACAAAAGGTTGGGTGAGATGGTTTCTGTAACCGTGTGCATATGTAATTAAGATAACGCCTCATTTTTACTAATTCATCCATCCATTGATACTGTGGCAATAACTTATAGTCTATTCTTAATAATCAAACATTTATTATTGTAAGATTGTATACAAGTGTTTTCAAATAATACATATTTAATAGTTTTAGAATGTGTGTTTTTTCCTCATGTTTTTATGGAGTTGGATAAACTTACTCAATCGAACCCTTCCACACACTTGAACAAATAAACAATCATAAAACCTACTGTATACAGTGTTACTATGTGTATGTATTCTATGTTTAAAGTGTCTACCCATCACCCACTTCCTGTCAAAGTCAGCCACTTCCACCACGCCCTTCAGTCTGTTTGTTAACGTTTTAAAAGTTAAAACTCCTATAGTCCCTCCTCAGCTACGTTTGCCTCTGCCCACTCCTGAACCCATTCTGGGAGGTGTGTTTTTGTGCCAAAGAGAGGGAGAGGAGACAGAGCCGGCATACGGCTTCAGCATCTGCTTCTCATTTCCCCCCCATGCCAACAATGCACAGATCGGAATTCCTATGCTTAAGGAGACTACATCGTTTAAAGAGGAAAAAAAAGAAGGACATAAAGAGGAAAGAGAATTTTTCATGCTTTAGTACACACAAACTTGTACTAATCACAGCTAATTTGTGTTTGGAGGAAGAAAGAAAATATGCATATGCAAAAGAAAAGAGGAATGGGTAGGAAAAATAGTGGAATAGAAATACTTTGATGAAATAGTCGATATGAGTGCATAAGCCTTCACTCAAAATGAAAACAAAGCCAAAAATAAGACACAGAAGAGAAGAATGACATAGGTGCAGATACACTAAAACCACTTCCTGAGTGCAAAACTAGACAGAGGTCAACAATATATCAAGAGCAAGAGCCAAACTTGGACAAACTGGCCATGTGTAGAAGAAGAATGAGAACTTCATTTAGGGTGCATTAGTAGGTTGTGTGTGTCTAACCCCAGTATTGGATGCAGCACCAGGCAGTGAGGTTTGTCCAGGCCTTGGATGACAGCGTTTTTGAAGGAACCGTCCAGTCTGGCAACATTAATCTGTTTCTTATTAGCATCATAACTGGTCCAGAACAGATTCCTAGACACCCAGTCGACAGCCAGGCCATGAGCGTTGGGAAGATCTAAAGATAGAAAAACAACATTTTAACTTTGTTAATGAAAGAAATCACAGAGAAAGGGTCAATGAATCACTGTCAACCTTTTTGTCTTTGCATCTTTAGATTTTGTCTGTGTTTTTGTCATAGTCAAGTGTTTTCACAGTTGTATCTTATTAAATCTCAACGTAAGGTGAGTTTTTACACACATTTTTGGTTGGCAGATAGGCTTGAGCATTATATTTAATACAATTTATATGTAAATATACAGATAGATATATAGACTTTAAATACTTGCACTAAACTAAATAATTTAACTGTCTAGATACATTTTGATTCATTCTTTCTGTGTTGTACATACCGGCAGAAACCACAATCTCAACACCAGTGCCATTAATGAAAGCTCTTTTAATGGTCTGTGTGCGGACATCTGACCAGTAGATACGGTTCTCCAGGGCGTCATAGTCTACAACAGTCACATTATCTATGTCCGGCACAGTGAAGGAGATGATGTAGTTGTAGTACGGGTTGTCAATGTCCACTCCTCTGATTTCAATCTGACGTGCATAGAGCAGGAACTGACGAGACTCTGTAAGGCAACATGTAACCCTCTTTAGTAATTTACTAAAATAAAACATTAAATCGTCAGAATAATCAGGAGTTATATACAACTTCATCGATAGGGACAAATGCACACTGATGCCAGTGTAGTGGAAAAGTGCTTGCTGCTTGAATCGGTGCGTGTGCACATTATTACTGCCACTTGAACAAACAGTTAATCCAATTGCATCTTGACTCAAATGATTGTGTCTGCACCAGGATAACCCAATTGAACCGGTGCAACAGAGTAAATGAATTCGGTCAGTGAAGATACATTACAAATGCATTGGTCTCAACAGCTCCATCATCCTTTACCGTGTAGAGTTTAAATGATAGACAGAAAGAAGGGAAGGGAAAGAAAGAGAGGCAGACTAATGACAGTGCCAGGCGTATCGGCTTGGCCATACTATGAGATAAGAGTGAAGGTCTGAGGCTGATGCCTGCATCAGACAGAATGGGGCTCTCCATTCCATTACCCCTGAAGATAATAGAAAGTGCTGCCCTGAATACTAAAGTCCCAACGTGAATAAACAGACTTGCTCTCAGTTTTCACAGTGCAACAATTCAATGCATACTCAATCTGTCAGAGCAATAGAAACACACAAAGAAAAGAAAAAATCAACCTTAAGTGTCTAATCCTCTCTTTCTTGTGTCTTTCATACATTCACAAACACACACACACACAGATTCTGCAAGGCCAGGAATTACACTGTAGCACTCACAGAGTTTTGCAAAGATAAGCAGCAGGAAATGCTGCTGCCTGACACAGAGTTGAACAACAGATTGTACACCTAAAGCATTCCCGTGTGTTGAAGCTTACCATAGCAAGTGCGCTTGTCAGGACCCAGTTTCATGAGATGGGGACAGGCACAGGAGAATGTCTGATTGAAGTTAATGAGGCAGAGATGAGAACAAGGCTCCTTGCCATCTTTCGCTGCACATGGATTGGGAGCTGAGGGGAAATAATTCACAGTAAGTAAATAGTGACAATTGTCTTTGGTCAGTGTCAAATCTTACTTATTGTGAACCTCCAAAGCCATCGAACACAGGTTGTAACTAAATATAAAACATTTTTCTGATCAAGTTTGAATAAGATGTTAATTATGTCTCTCGGTCTATTTTTTAGTTCACATTAAGACTCATGGTTTCCTAGTGCCCTGAAATGGGTTGGGCGTGTCTTGCTTAAAGGACTTGAATCTGCATTTACCCTGTGGCTGCCTGGATGGATGGTACACCTGCAGGTCAAAAGGCTGTGTGTTGGTTCTCTGCACCACTGTTACATTACTGCCTGTCCACTTGTTTGCCTTGGCCAATGTGTTGGTCCTCCAGTCGGTCCAGTACACTTCTCCTCCGTACATAGTGACAGCAAATGGATGGGACAGATACTCGTGGCCTCTCAAAACCTCAATGAGTCCGGAGCCATCATATTTTGCAGAATAGATGGCATCAGACCTGCAAACAGATGTTTCATTTACAATTCTGAGCCGGTAAGTGCAGACTATGAGAACAAATTAAGGTGCTTGTGTGTGCATTCTAGTTAACCTGGCATCGATCCAGAGGATGCGGCGCTCCAGATAATCTACAGTGAGTCCGTTTGGCCATCCTCCACTGCCAGTTTCTTTGTGAATGGTTTTTCTGCCTTCTCCACTCATGGAAGCAGCTGATTCTTGGCAGACTGGCATCCCAGTCTGTCCAGAAAAGGATTCTGCACACAACATCAACATGCACTTAGCTGTCTTACGTAGATTAAAATTAACACAAACCCCTAAACGTGCACTCATTACCCGTCTCTGGGGTCCAAGGCAATTGCTCTGGGATGCTCTACTTCTCCAGCAAGCAGCGTAGTTCTCATGGTGCCATCCAGTTTTGCCACTTCAATCTGATCCAGGTTACTTTCCACCCAGTAAATGTTTCCTGCAATCCAGTCCACCGCCAGGCCCTCAGGAGTTGCCAAGCCATACTGAATGACCACATCGAAGCTGGTTAAAGCTGCAAAGGAGGAGATACTCAACATCTTGGATTTGTTTAACACTTAAATCTTTTGCAGTAGTAGTTTACGATTGAAAGGTGGCTCGGCATAACCTTTTAACCAACCAATATTTTAACTTGCTGCTCAATAAAATAAACATTTCTCTAGGCACTTCTTTCTGAATTCAAACATTATTACAATATGTTGGAATAAAAGCTTTGAAGGCTGAGAGTGCTGATGGCAAAAATTTTAAATTTGCATTTACTGTAACCCAAAGATTTCTGCTTTACCAGCATTAGTAGTATTTTTCACTTATTTATTACATTTATTTAAAGATATTAAAACTGACGCTGCATCTGCTTCAGATGTTTGTGAGAAACCATAAATGAAAACATAAATAAATACTGCAGTCGTTCAGCAGCAGATGTGATTTTAAAATGACAGAATAGGACCAGAAAACCTAAAGTTAATATAAGGTGTCTAGATAAACCAAACCCTTTCCAGCCTCTTTCCACCCCTTTAATTTGCAGATACTCTCTAATAAGACGGACATAGCTAATTATTTGATATGAGTCATTACCAGTGCTTGATTTGTAAAGCTGGAGGTGGGGGAACACAGAGAGAATATTTAGGGGAAGTATTGAGAAGGAAAAAAGGTAAAGGAACATGTGTTGTTATGAAGACTGCATTATAGTTTTTGTGTCTAAATGATGCTGTTTTAACAAACTAATGTACAGTTTCTAAATCAGAGTTAAAATGTTTGAAAAGCAGGCCACATTAACTTTTACTTTAAGAAACTTCTCTTGACAAAAAAGAGGTTCCAGATCCAGTCATAGAAGTACCGGTCCCAATTTAGGAGGTGGGGCAATATATTTCCCCGTGTTCCCCACAAATTAAGCACTGGTCATTACACTGTCTGCTGCTATGAAAACACACACTTTACTGTAAAAAGCCCTGCTGTGATCAGAGTTGGTCACAAAGGCTCTATAAACATAACACCACAATTAATGTTGTCTTTCTGCTCACAAAACCAAAAACTAAAAATAATAATTCTTTAAGTTTATGCATGAATATCAAACATCCTAGTTTTAGTGGCCAAAAAACATTTGAATAGTTAATAAACAACACTGACTTAAGGAACCTTTTGTGAGTTCTAACTCTACTGCCATTATAAAAAAAAAACAAAGATGAAGAGCTTGGTGGTAGTTTTATTTATTCTCACCGCCGTTGTCAGACAGCTTCCCACGATAGATCTTGTCCTCAACCACATCAGTCCAATAGAGAGTGCTCTGGTTGAGATGGAAGTCCAGGGCAATGGTGTTCCTCAGGCCCGGCACCAGCACACTGAACTCACCCTTGTTCAGATCAATGCGACGGATCTCATGGCGGTTTGAGAAAATTATGAAGGGTTTGAAAGGATCTGTGAAAAACAGTTAAAACTGAGTTTAAAGAAGCCTTTTTGCTTAAACACACTTGACAGTTAATTAAAAATCTGCTTCATGGTGTGGTAAAGACGGCAGCCCGTTTCGCTGCAGTGTGTAAGGCTTAAATTAAAGCCTGGCTTTGTTGAAAATAGCTCTAATCATGGGTAATTAAAAGGCGGTGTAAATAAGACAGGAGTTATCTGTATCTAACAGGCAGTTACTGGATCAAAAATCTGTCAGACCAGGCACTGAAAGCTCATTTATAATCTTTCTCGTGAGTTGTTACGAGAGGGAGAGACCTGTCATGGTTTAATGTACAGTAAAACCCAGAGCTGATTGGTGTAATGTTGTTGTTTCTTACTCTTGGTTGACTTCAACAAAACCATTTGCACGCGACACTTCTCTCACAATAATAATTCATAGTCTTTTCTTCCTAAAATAATAAGAGCGGCAAGAACTGTTGCAGTCTGTGCAGTTTAGACACTGATAAAACCCAGAATCCTACACCTGTTCTAAGTGCTTTGAGTTCCTTGAAAAAAATTACTTTATAAATCCAATCTATTATTTATTAGAATTATTATTTTCTAAATGGCTAACCATCAGTCAAACTCTTCAATTATTTTCTGTATTCTGAACTTTGTGACTTACCCGTGCTCTTGCAGTTCTCCTTATCTGCTTCAAGCTCCCAGCCTTCATAGCAAGAGCACTTCACATGTAACTTGTCTTGCTCAGCGCTGGCTGCATTTAAGGTGTTTGGCACAGAAGCTCTGGATCTGACAGGTCTTGTTATCAGAGCCTAACTCCATGCCCAGGGGACAGGAACAAATCACACCCTCGCCAGGGGCCACTGTGCAGTTATTGCTGCAGCCACCATTGTCCAGTGAGCACAGGTCTGTTAAGCAAACAAAATACAAGGCATGTGTGACAAACACAGAATGGTTATTAAAACACCTGCGTAAAGCTGGGCTTTAGAAGACTTGTTGTTTTGTTGTTCCTTGTACTGAAAGACAGACATGCGTCTGTTGTCTCTTACCACAGAGTTTCTCATCAGATCCATCTGGGCAGTCATCATTGCCATCACAAAGTTTCTCTGAAGGCAGGCAGATGGTGGAGTCATTGGCACACACATGGTGAGAGAGCTTACACACCAGTGCTTCACAGTTGTCCTCATCAGAGTTATCCTCACAGTCGCTGTCCCCGTCACAAACCCAAGCTTTGCTGATACAACGTGCTACGGACAAAACACAAGGTTTCTTTAAAAAAGAAACATTCAATAACAAATCTAAGTATTATTCACATAAGGTTTATGTTTGACTCCTTACCAGAGTCCTTGCAGCCAAACTTAACAGCTGGGTCACACATGTGTGTGACGCCTTCACAGCTCTTTTCGTCGCTCAGGTCTATGCAGTCAGTGTCGCCGTCCACAGCGCCAACGTAAAGGGATGCACAGGCCGTCCATCCGACACTGAAACTCATCAGTATGACAACCTCCAGGAGGACGGGTAGCTGCAGGAGAAAATAAATTCCCTTCAGTGAATGTATGAGTCAGAGGACATAATAGCCTTTAGCATAATTAATCTAGTGTACTGACAAGTAAAATTAAGGAAGTAAGTACCAAATGAAGCTGTTTGCACAGAGTTTAATACAAACTTTTGAGCAGCATTTCAAGTCAGCTTGTTTTACTTTGAAGCCATATTATTAGCTCATTAGGTCTGTTGTTATTGATTATTGATTATAGATATTTGATTGCAAATATTTGAGCTAAGTGAGCAATACTAACTATGAGCAATGCTAACTGTAAATTGTAAATGTAAATTTCTAAAAAATACAAAAAAAGGAGATTCATTTACCATATGCAGATTTCAAATGTGTTTAAAAGGTTGTTGTTTTAGTCATAGCAGTTTTATTCTGTGTTTCTCGGTTGTTCTCACACTTAAAACTACCACATATTTTCACTTGGCATAAAGATTCCTCTACTAATAGCTTAATATTGAAACCTTTTAAAACAACTTTAAATCATTATGAAAAAATTACAAACAAAATGTGTTTGGTGGTGCAGAACAAGAAATGGTAAACATAATGAACATTGGGTTCATGTGGGTTCTTTCACATAGTGAGATTTTTAATATTCAGTGAAATTCAATGCCTGCAAAAGTCAGTAAGTGGTGCCAAGCAGGTAAAGACACTGACCCTGATTTGTGCAGTTTGCATGAGTCTCATCACTGTAGTCTCCACAGTCATTATCTCCATCACAGGTCCAGTAATCTGGGATGCAGCGACCACTGTTACACTTGAACTGAGCACTGGAGCATGAGTGACTGCAGCCTGCCTCATCACTGTTGTCCCCACAGTCATTATCTGTAAAGCAGACAGAGTCAAACAACACATGCTCTGTTCAATAACGAGGCACAGTCATATAGGTGGAGAAAGTCATTCCTTTAAAACAACAATTAACATGTTAACAATGAAAACAGTGGAACATAAATGAAAAAGATGAGAGAAAAGAGCTTTGAATAATGACACTGCATAGATCACACCATGCACCACAGAGAATGTACCCAGCGCTGATACATTGAGCTTGGCAGCACAGCATCAAAAGCACTTTTACACTCAGTCTAATGAAAAAGTGCTAATATCTTCACTTTACCACTACAACTATTAACCTCACCATTATTCTGCATCCTTCAATTTATACAGAGACTAATCCCTGCTTTTCTCTTTACAGCTGGCACCTGTAATATATACACCAATTACAGCTATTTTTTTTATGTTATTCATGTTTTCATTTAGCTTACACCATTTATCAGCAGCAGACCTGTTAGCAGTGGCCTATTTAATACCCGTGCTAATTTTCCAGTCAGCAGAAAAGCATTTCTAAATAAACGTTTCTAAAACATTTTTCTTTTGCAAGGCTAGCATCATGGCTGTAGTGGTGCATGTTGATCTATGCACTAACCGGTCAGGTTTGGACAATTCAACTCATCAGAGCCGTCCTCACAATCCCTTTCTGAAAAACACAAACCAACGAAAGACAGCAGAGTGGGCGAACAGCACAACAACACAGGACAACAAAAAACAACAAGAGACAGAGACAAAAAAGCAAACGTACATCATGCATACAGGCAGCAACCTTCAGCTTATGTAACTATACAGCAATACTTTTAGTGTTACATTTATGCACCATTGAATTCTAGCATTTAGTGACAGAACCTAAAACAGGGAGTCCTTCAAAGTGCGACAAAAAAACAGGTGGGGCCTTTTATTGTTTATTATTTATTGTTCTCAGGCACACAGAGGAAGACTACAAAAGATGAAGAGCAGAAACTAACCATTATCACAGCGCCAGTTGATGTTGATGCAGCGACCATTGTTGCAGGTGAACTGGGTGAGTGGGAAGCATGTGGGGTACGCTGAAAGAGTTTCAAAACCATTTAGAGTCTCCATCGGAGCATGACAAAACATCTAACCAAACAGATCCACCAACCACAAGAAGCAAGTTCATCAGAGCGGTCCCCACAGTCATCGTCCAGATCACACATCCAGGAGATCGGGATGCAGCGCCCACTCAGACAGGAGAATTGATTGGGTGGACAGGTACGAGCTAAATTAGATACAGTAGTAATTGTCACACTGACGATCTTCTAAATGTGAATAAAGAAGAACAAAAGGTTGGGGTATATACCTGAACAGGTGGTGTTGGATTCGTCCTCGTCATTCCCACAATCATTGTCCCCATCACACAACCAGCGCAGAGGGATACAGCGGTTGTTCTGGCACTTGAACCTGTCAGTGGGGCAGGTGTGCTGGTCTGGGGAGAGGATGGAAACAAATTCAAGGGTAAAAAGTTAAAACAGGGACAGGAGAAGCCAAATACAGATGGAAAAAGAAAGATGGGGAATGAAGAAAGTGAAGCAGGGCAGACGAAAATTAAATGATCTAAATAAGAGAATGGCAGATATTTGTGGCTCTTTGTTGGGACTTTGTTTTGATAGTACCCAACATAGAGCAACAAAAAAGAAGAAAAAGCACTTTAGCAGATTCATCTTACAAATGAATACAAATTAGAATACAATGAATTAGAGCATAGAGCATTGATAAAGGTCCAGGTCCCATTTCTTTTTGGTGTTTACTAGACAAAAAAGGGGAGGCTGGCAGGGAGTCTGAAAATGGGTGTAAATTTGTTTTTGCAGAAACTCACGACATAACTCAGGAGCCTCGTCACTGTTGTCCAAACAGTCATTGTCTCCATCACACTTCCAGCGTTCCTGGACACAGCGATTGTTCTTACAGGCAAACTCCCCAGGCTGGCACTGAGGAGGGGGTTCGTAAGATGGATTGGCTGCAAAGAGAAAATTATAAAAATAAATGAATCTTTAAGTTTGGATTAGAGGTTATGTGTCACATTCACAGCTATTCTTAAATTATAATGAAGGAATGGCTAATAGTGTATTTCTATTGCCATTATGATCTTTCTGACTCCTGTATATATTACATAAAAACAGACCTTTCACTGTTTTTGAAAATTTGAGAAAAAACTTTTAAAGTTATATGGATCCCTCACTGTCTGTAGCTATCATTGTAGTTAGCCTGGTTTTCTAAAAAAAGTCTATGACCCAATGAATACAAAATAAATGAAAGGTCTCTGCTATTGGAAGCCAGTCCAAGAAAACACAAGTCATAGTCACACATCCTGACTCATCTTACCCGCCATACCAAGAATAAAACTACTTTGAGCTAAAAGGTTGCAACTGAAAATACCCTTCAGCCACCCTGTCACAAACACTTTTTACTATAATATGTCTAATACTTTATTTGTATTTTTTCTATGATAAAAAGACTTGCTACCAGCTGGCAATAAACAGCAATAAACAGAGAAAAGCATTTGTTGGTTTGCTGTCAAAGTATAAACACTCAAAAACAAGGTTCAAGGTTAAAAACAAATTTATGGTTTAAACAGTTTTTTAGATTTACATTCCCAAACAATAGTGGTTGTTGGGAGTGGACTTCTGGGAAAGACGCTCTAGACTTACTTTTACAGCTGGTGTTGTCGGCGGGGTCAAGGATTTGGTCTTCTGCACAGGCACACTGTCTGCCTCCTGGTATGGCCAGACATAAGCTGGTACAACCACCATTATACACTTGACATGCATTGGACCCTATGGATGAACAGGTCTTTTAGTGTGATTCATAACTAGGTTTATGTTATGGTTTTCTGCAATAACATGAACAAATGGTTGAATGGCCGACATGTCTGAGGCGTTTCCTCATACCTTGCTGCTGCTGAGCATCATACATGCGAATTTCAAAGATGGGTGGTTTCTCATTGCGCAGCAGAATGGCAGTTCCGATGGTGGGGTCCAGCTTGTAAATGCTGCCACTACGGTACTGCTCCAGAACAAGAAGTGTTTATAGTGGCACAGACCAAAGGCGTGGTTCAGTTCCTGTCCTTCATACACCGTCTAGAAATACAAGAAAAGTAAAGCAGATACACTAAAAAGTAAACAACTTTACTGATATAAATACTATAAAAATACTATAAAGTAATCAAATGTCTTTTTGTCATTCTATTTTTAATTGTTTTGTACAATCCATCAAATAACAAAAAAGAGGACATGACTGTCCATTATACAGTGTTTCTACTTCTCAGTTTTAGGTCTAGTATTAAATGCAATACAAACTCAAACTTAACAGAAGAACTGAAAGAAGACTTTAGATGGACCACCCACAGTGTTTTCTAATTATCTCACACTCAGCTTGTTAAACACAGTCAAAAGAATCCCTTGCTTTCATTTCAATGACACCCTCTGTTTTTAGACTGGCAAAAGCGTAATTGTGCTAACCTTGCGTTCAGAAGAGTTAAGGTACACCATCTCAATGCGATCGTAGTAGGCGTCAACCCAATACAAGATGCCATTGGGGATGTCTAGACTGAGACCATTTGGCCACAGCACAGTCTTGCTGGTCAGAAACACATTTCTATTGGAGCCATCCATCCAGGCACGCTCAATTTTACCCCGTTTGCTCTCCTTCGGGTCCTCCTCCCAGTCTGTCCAATACATCCACCTTTGAGCCAGACAGAGGGCATTATTAGCCAGGACATCTTAAAAAAATCTCTTGGCATTAAGGCAATGACATTTTATCTAGTTGCCCTAAAGCACACAGCGCTCATCAGAGCATCCAGTGTGCCAGCTCACACTGTTCATCTGCCCACAGGCAAATTAATGTTTGTCAGCAGCTACTTTATGACCTGCCAGTCTCACAAATTAATCTACGCTCAGTCTGGGAACACTGTCTGCCTATAGCGTTTCACAAAATAAAATAAATCTTATCCCTCCACTGGAATATGACTGACATTAGCTTTCAAATTACACACTTTCTTCACAATTTTTTTTCTTAGTCTTCCTTTGCTGTTTCCAAATTTCCTCTGCCTCGTTCCTCTGTGAGCCTGATTGATTACAGGCATTAGTGGAGCCGAGTGCTTTTCTCCTGAGAAGTGTTTGGACACACATCACCCTGTCACTGACGATCCAAACTCTGCGGATGTGTTTATGAGTGTGTGTTTCTCAAGAGACATTCCAGCTGATCCTATCAATAAAGTTATCGTCATGAGTAGTGTATGTGTGTTTTATATGTCTTTAACTGCGCAAATATTCTGCTAACAGAAATTAATACACAAAGATAAGTAATACATAAGTTTAAAAAGCAGTTGGCAATGGCTTTTGTTGGTAGAAACACCTGAGTGATATGTGGATTGAATTTACTTTTTCTGTGTGGCTTGTCATTTATGGCTTTGCAATCATTTTGGAGGGTACAAAAGCACCATCTCTACAACCCACTCCTCTTTGTATATTGTCTGCCCACAGAATGGATGATGACTTCAGAATACAACCAAGAACAACCATCAAAAAGTTTCAAACAATAACACTTTCTTTTTCCACTTACCCATGTAGAGGATCCACAACAATGGCACGAGGGTGAGTCATCTTTCCCTCAATCAACGCTTTTTGCGGGTCTGTGAGGCCTTTTCAAGACGAGCAACACTAATTGTTTTCTTGGGTCCATCGTCTGTCCAGTACAGGTTGTCAGCCATCCAGTCAACAGCAATGCCCTCTACTGTGTGGATTCCTGGGAAACACATTGCAAATTTGCTTAGTATTTATTTAGATTAATTTATATAGGGCTTATTGTTCATTCCCAATATAACCTAGACTGCTGCCAACACATTCATATTTTGTGAGACAACCTTTTTCTATTTACAAAACAATAAATTATACAGATATCATTTAAAATTATATTTAGAATCTAACAACATTGTGAAACAGTAAATTAACATATTAACAAACCTTCCTTTAAAATGGTATCCCTCTCTGTTCCATCAATCTTCTGTCGTCCAATAATGTAGCTGGTGGCATCGGCAAAGTAAATGAACTCACTCTCAGCGTGAAAGTCTAGTGCTCGGGGATTCATCAGGTTCTCAATGGGAATCATGTACTCATCTGGCACTTTGGCATTCATGTCCATTCCTCGAATGACCCCAGGGCGACCTTTTCCATAGACCAGGAACAGCTCATGCTCGGGTTCTGCAGCAAATAAATACCAAAATGAGCAAAAGAAAATATCAAAAATCCTGTTATTTCTAATGCTATATGATGTGATTTTATGAGATTCCCGTCTACTACTTCCAAAATAATATGTATTGATTAAAAGGTTCATAATGGACAAAACCCCAAATAACAAATGAGGTGATGATTGATTACATCTTTTAGGAAAACAGGAGGAAGTTGAACTGTTGCCATATTAAATGCCTTTAATCAGCACTTTCATTTTCAAGGGCAATCTTTGTACAGAATTAGATCAATAAAATGTTATTACTATTTGACAGAACTGTTTGGAGGTCATAGAAATGTAAAGAGTCAGGCTCAAGAGGCAGTCAAGTTATTCTACAACTCAGCTACCTTGTTCTTAAATGTTAGCTGTCTGTCTGTCACAAAGGAGAACCGTTCTTGTCTAACTGTGGTTGTCACCCAGCCCACATTTTATACTTACAGCACAGTGATGCTACGTATATACATTAGTTGTTTACTGTTCCACTCACTTTTGCAGGACTTGCCATCACTGCCTAGGCTGAATCCAGAGCGACATCGACAGGTTCTTGTCTTGTGTCCGTTCCCCAGCAGACAGATGTCAGAGCAGCCTCCAGGCTTCCGAAACTGGTCTAGTATACAAGCATGGCTACGCACTGAAGACGCACACAGACAGAAACAATGTCACCAATAAAGCATTTAGAACAAATGAGTGCCTGCAAGTGCAGTCCTACCAGGTGGCTGGCGTCTCTGGTGATAGACGTGTAATGCTCCTCCCTTGTCCACTCGTGTCACCACCTGGTAGTCTGTGCTGTTAAAGCGGTTCACCCGGATCACACTGGTCTTTGGTTGCATGTTAGCATTGTCTGAGTTGGTGGCATAAAGGTAGTTTTCAAACACTGTCAACCCATACAGGTGCTCAATCTAAAAGACAAGAAAGGAAGGCAATTTTATTATTTGAATAATTAAAAGTAAACATATTAAGTAAAGCCTGCATTGCTTTTATAATGCAGGAGGATTATTAAATGATGACAGCGCTTGTCAGTTATCATTGTTCCGGTGTAAACCTTTACCCTCTATACAAGGATAAATATTTATGTAAGAACTTTTAATTTAGAGACAGGCCAGAACAAGATCTCATTTAGTCTAGATCACTTTTTTCCTTGACATTATTAAGATTTTTGAGCGGTAGAGGAAACCAGGCCTGCCTTTTTAAAACCCAGGACCTTCTTCTTTCTGTGAGGCATAAGTGCTAACAACTCCTGAGGGTAAAGGATGTCAAATATCCCATCACTTTATACATATACATAATTTGAGCTTGAACACACCTTTCCCTGACAAAAAGGTTATATATCCAATTTACAAATGTTAAACTGCATTACTTTGTTAAATCAGATTTAAAAAAAACATGCCCAACAATAATTGGCTGCATTAAGTTAAATGATACATCCTTCCTTAATCAAATAAGTCAGCTCTTTACCACAGATCCAATTTCACACACTAACTTTCTAACAAACACGTAAGTAAAAGATGGGATTTTGTGTATATAGCTGCAATCTAAGGCTGAAAGGTAAATTGAATCTATTTCTTCTCCACAGACAATTGTTTAAGTCCCAGTGACAGGTTTAGGAGATGTAGCTCTCATCACAGTGAGAGCCAGTGAGTATTAGACACTATTAATCAAGCGCTTTAATGAAAAAGGAAATGACCAGTGATTTCTCTCAGTATAATGGTAGTGCAATTCTTACCAGAAGCCCTTGGATGATTGTGTGTCGGTTCTTTCCTTCATAGTCCACTACCTCAATGTAGTCGAGATAGGCATCAGCCCAATACACCAGCCTGCTGACCAGGTCTAGAGTGATGCCGTGAGGGAACACTATCTTACTGTCCACAAGCTTGGTGCGGTTCTGACCGTCCATGTCACAGCGCTCCACCTTTGGGATTTGGCCGTAGTCAGTGAAGAAAACCTTCCTGTAAAGACAATAGAAGTAGGGTTGAATAAACACATCAGACAAAGAAGATTCACATCACCTGGAGCCTTTTACCTAGCTGCACATTTTCCTCGTCTTTCAAAATAAAATAATGATGTCTACAGATGGAATGCCTTTGGGCAAAACAACACTTTTAGAAAACCTTGATCATCTCCAGTTTCATTACAGTTTCCTCTAAAGCTACGACAACAAAGACATTATTTAGAGTGAATCCAGGGGCATTGTTGCAGGAAGAAGCAATTCTAACAGTGTTTTTGGACAATAGTTGGAGAACATTTATCTTTTTTTTAAAAAGCTCAACACAAATATATACACGAAAGAGATCAAAGAAAACCTAACTTTTACCGCTGTAGCTCTGTGTATCTTATTACGAACAGATAAATTCTCTGTTGCCTTGTTTTTCTAAAGTTATTTAAAACCTCGCTTTCATGGAGTGAGTTCAAAATAAAAAAAGATCAGAACGACAGACTTGAAGATCAAAGAATGTATAATATTGAGCAACACTGAATATGTGTTTTGAATAAGAATATTATTAAGCATTTTATTATCTTCATTTTCCCATTATAGGACAGATTAATCCAAAAATGTTTCAGACAAATATTTTGAAATGTGAATGTCTGAAACATAGAATACCATAATATTATTGTGATTTTCTCTGAATAATACATCTAAAAAAAAAGTGAAGGGAAACAGCTTTATATTAAATGAGCGATAAGGATTACTCTGTTATATTGTATCATTGCTCAGATGAGACTGACCCCATGGTGGGATCCAGCGCAATGCCTTTGGGGTTGTACAGCTCCTGGTCCAAAAGGGTGACACAGATCAACCCATCCTTGTCACACACAAAGATCCTGTCATCCATATCGTCCACAAAGTAGAAGTTCCCCGTGAGCCAGTCAATAGCCATCTGCTCCACATCTGAACATAAACACAGGGAAAAACTTTGTTAAATAAAGATAAATAAAAGCTCTGACTCACAATCACTTGATGAAATTAGTCAGGAGACTTTGGTAGATTTTGTTTCGGCATTCCAGCAATTCCTCAAACACTGGCAGACATATGCTGTAATTTAGCAAGTGTTCTACTTTTGCTGTAATTATTCTGAAGTGGCAGATGTGGCACACACACACACTTAAGGGCTTTGCTGAAGAGAAGGTAAGGTGAGTAAGAGAAAATAGTTAAACAATAGAAACAAAATGTCTGTTCTGTCTCCAGATTATTTGGACTGTGGAGCAGGACTCGCTCTGTCCCTCCTCTTCCTTCCTTTTCCAAAGACCACCTGAACCACAAACACCAAGAATCAGAGAAAGAATGAAAAACAACCTTTGTTAAAGTTGTAAGGTGACAGCATGTTTAAGACTCTGCATTGTATTTTTTACATACAACAATTGAATGGGTCCACCGTTAAAAAAACAAATCGTTTTTTTAATCATGAGAATTGAAAATGTTGGTGACTATTCTAACCTACCTTGAGTCCATTACTACTGTTCCTAAAATGTTTTGTTTTGGCACCATCATCATTCTTTTCCCGGCAGATGATTATTTTCTGTACTCTTGTGTGTTTGTTTCCCCCTAAGTGAAGGCACATCATTATGTCCACTGTAGGTAATATACTAAGTACAACATACATTTCACAACATACAATATCATTTCAACTGTCTGTATAATCTGTTGCATTTTGGCATCTCTTTCACAGACACCAGCCCCATAACCACTAACACAATATCCACAATAGGAATATTAGCACTGTAAAGTGGTAAAAGACATTATAATAACATTTTGTAAAATAGTGAACTCCAGATCTTGAGAGGGGGAAAAAAAGAAAATAAGGGTGCTTCACAAACCGCTTTTGAAATATTTTCACAGCTGGCACAAGCCTGGTTTACACAGAGCGGTCGTCTTTCAACCGGAAGGTAGGCGGTTCGATTCCCGCTCTCCCCACAGTTCATACTGTTGTTGTGTCCTTGGGCAAGACACTTAACCCACCTTGCCTCCAGTGACACAGCACTGGTGTATGAATGTGTGTGATTGTTGCTCTGGTGAATGGTGTGAGAATGTTGGGACAACGGATGGAAATTTGCCTACGGCTACAATCTGGCATGTTTACATTCATGTGGTTGTGTCTCATGTTTGTTCATTAACATGCACTGTCCCAATCAAATAAATAAATAAATAAAAAAATTAAAAAAAAGAAAGACCAAGATATGGGGCTTAAGTCAGTGTGCTGGGAGTTAGAGGGTTTCTAATAAAGTGCCATGTATCGGTTTAGTTCTATGTATACTTGATGTTTTCATTTAGGACCCAATCAATTTTTTCAAACCAGGATAGAGAAGCAAACACGCAAGAAATGACGAAGCAGATTCCAGAGCATAAGAAGCCAATAAAAGTGTGTATAGTAAAAGCTGACCCATAGCTGTATTTGGGCCAGTAAGTCTGGCTGTAATTCCAGAGGAGTCCTCTGTGTTTAGAGAAATGGACACATTTCACTGGAGCCTGACTAGCGAAGGGAGGGGAATGGAACTCACTCAAATATTTTGGGTTTACGTAAAAGTGGAAAATGGATGAAAGAAAGATGTGGAGGACAGAGGAGAAAGCGAAATCTGATTTCCACAAGGGAAACTTGGCCATTGTGCCGGAGCATTTCTGAGGTTTATGTGAATTGGGGGCCGTATTTCCCAAAGGTGCTCATAATTTATAACACACAGTTCTATTTAAACACTTCCAGCTGCCACGTAACACACGGGTCCACTGATTAGGCAATGGATAAACAACAGAGTACAGAGAATTGAGCAATTCAAATTACCCTCATGTACTTAAATACAACCCTACTTTCAGCCCTGACTTTCATTTTCCTAAAACAGAAAAGGCTGTAGTAAAACCTTAGACTTTTCTATCTCCTCCCATTCTCCATGCAGCCTTTCCTTCTTTCCCTCCCCTTTGTCTGTTCCCCAGAGGTGGGAAAACAGTCTGGATTCGTTAACTGCAGTTCTGTCTGTCTCAAAGTATGCTATAAAAAAACAACACACTGCGTAATTGAAAAAACAGAGCCGGCTGCCTTCTTCATTCTTTTCCTCTCTGCTTTCTAAACAACTTGTTTTCTCCATGATTTCTTGTTCGCTGTTGGTCAAAGAAAAACAACATCCAAGTGTAGCTATGTCTAGATCATATATTTTAAGTCTATTGCTCAATGGGGAAGTGTGCAATTACTCTGCTGTAAGTGTGTGGAAGAAATTCAGAGGCAGATCTTCACAGACAGCTAATAACATACTGTGATCACATTATTACTTTTCATGGAGCACCAGATACACCCCTCTATATGCTCGAGACAGACACAAAAAACTCCACAGAGGTGGCAGTGTTCGAAGAATAACAGGGAATAAAGAATGTATTTCAAAGTAAGGGGTTAATGTATGTAAGGAAGAAAAGAAAACGGGAAGAGGTTTAAAGCTGGACCAAGTGTTGAAGGCAGAGAAGATTTAAGAATGTGCTGACTGGCTCGGCTTTTAGCAGCACATGACCTCGTAAGGAGATTTCAGGACAATGTCTGCACTTAGGTACTGGGCAGAAGAAAAAGGTGGCGTCGTACAGTACAGCTCTTACATACTGTACGGTGAAACCATGGCACCACAGTCTAGTTACTGCTGTAAATCCTTTTTGGTGTGTTGTATCTCTCTTCTAATAGAGCACCATTTAGTCAGACTAATCTAATGAACTTATTTCAATAGGCCTATTTGATGGTCATTTTGAAGTCTAGCCTTACATTAGTGTGAGAGCTGCTGTTGTTTACTAGTTGTAGCATCTAGTGTGCAAACTGTCACATGATTGCAATAAATACTTTTTGTTATCTGTAAATCCTATCCACCTTTTGAAAAAAATAAAACTAGTAATCTTTTATTTATTAACATTAGGGGTCGGCATCACATGGTACCACATTTTAAACCAATGACGCAGAATTATTTGATTACAAAAGCCAAAAAGGCAAGCTAAAAAAGTGTGTCATGAGAAAATATGCCACGGAATACATTTTTTGGATTTACAGAAGCAGGTACCAGTGCTGAGGGAAATCACAGTGGATGTGGTGAAATCCATTTCAATAAGATGTTATTGAACGTCTAGAGATACTAGAAAAACAAAAACACCCACGTTGTGTGAGGAAAAGGAACGTTATATAAAAAGTAATGTAATATTATACTACACAAGTGTTTCTTTGTTTATGATAGTTGTATTTACAATAAGTTTGACCATTCAATATCCTACAACCCTACTGTGGTAAGCTGGAATGCTAAGTACATCTTGCAAAGCCATACAACATATATATATATATATATATATATATATATATATATATATATATATATATATATATATATATATATATATATATATATATATATATATATATATATATATATATATATATATATATATATATATATATATATATATATATATATATACCATGAAATGGGGGAGTAAAAACCAGAAGTACAAAAAGAGAAAAGGGAATGTGATGAAATTTTGAAAAACAGATTGCAAAGAGGTTGAGACACATCTGGACAACTCATCTGAGGCATACTGGGGTCATGAGTCACTGCAACCGCACGAGCATCATTTCCTGTATATTCGCTCCTGCCATTGGTCTGCTGCTCCTCCTTTTCTGTCACACTCGGAGCAGAAGACTGTCCAAAGATCAGCAATAAATGCTCTGCGACACACAAGAAAGACCTGTCTTTTTGTACTAGATGTGATGTTGCGTGTTGGGCTGATCTGCTGGATTGGCTCTGCTGGGTAGTCACTACTTATATTTTCAACAATATACGTCTATATATTGTCTAAAGAAATAAATAATGTTTGACTTTTTGTGAGGCAGTCATCTCGGCAAAGCAGTAATTGAGTGCAGTAGCTTTTGAAATGAAACAGTGACAACAACCCCAACCTACTAAGTTACTAAATGTCTACATAGCTACTAGTAATGGGCGATATGAACGATATGCGATATAAATGATAAAAAATTGGCATACGATAGAGATTTTAATTCTATTGCACTACCGCGATAATACATGTTGATGACGCAATTTCCCCGCAAAATTTACAGCCACGAGCTGCAGCTTGAAACATGGCTGAAAGCGAAACGGAGGAGCTGGTGAAAAAGACGCAACATCCATTATTTGGACGTAATTCGGATTTAAGCCGTCTGACGTGCAGCAGCAAATTATACTCTGTAGAGTGTGTGGGGCAACAGTTCCGGCTAAGAGAGTACATTTGACTAATGTTGAACATACCTCAAAAGAACATGTTACTGAATACCAGCTTTGCCAGCTCCGTGAAGTCACGGAGCTGGCAAAGCTGGTATTCAGTAACATGTTTCGTTTTGAGGTAGTACAACAGATTAGTCGTGTTACCTCTCCGTGAAGACTTCACGGAGCTAGCATAGCCAGGCAATGCAGTCACAGAGCGAGCGCGGGAGCGAGCGCGAGCGCGAGAGAGAGAGCGCGCGGGAGCGAGCGCGCGCGAGAGAGATTATAGATTAAATTAACATATAAAATCTTACACGTTTGTCAACAGAAAAAAGTGTGAAAGAACCCCGAATTGACCGTGCTGTTGCTTTATGCAAGAAGATTGTGAGTTCCTTTTCAGGAATACAGGAATAACATTAAAAAATACATTTAGCAGTTTGGCTTTCCTTAGGATCTATGTAACCTGTTCTGAAATGATTCTATTATAATTTATATATCGCAATATATATCGTTATCGCAAGAGGCTGCAATGTATATCGCAATATGGATTTTTGGCCATATCGCCCATCCCTAATAGCTACTCTTGTAAACCTGCTTCTAGCTTTACCTGCTCTGCCATTGACCAAAACCTGTGAACACAACAGCCACATCCTTGCTGAGTGAAGGGGGGCAGGACCAAAAAATGTATTTTATGTTAGTTCCAAAGCCAAGGGACTGCACATGTCATTGACTAAATACTCTATAACAGCAACATCACTGAATTTAGAGCTATTCAACCACTATTTTAGTAAAATAACCCATAATTTTCCCTGCAAATAGCCTTGACCTCTAAAGAAACAACATTGACACAACAGGATGACCAGTTTAGTTCAATTGTTTCCAGCGCAGTAAAGTAATGTAGCCACTTGTCATTTTTTCCAGAGTGCAGATTTTGTGTTTGTTTGTAGTATGTGTTGAGACAGTGGGAACTCATCTAAGATGCTTCAGTGCTTATAACATAAACTAAGTGTTTATTATTATGAATCTTAATATTGTTCACATATTTCCAATGCCAGTGCTTTTGAGTGCGTGCCCAATGAGTCTGAAATTCCTTCTGCAAAAGAAATAAATGTGGCGATAACTGAGGAAAAGACATGGGTAAACAAGAAGAAATGGACATAACATAACAGTAAGGTATAATGTCAATGTTAGTTTGACTTCAGGCAACATCTTAAAAGATAACAAATGACACATTTACCTAAAACTGTGTACTGTTTCTTAGATAGACTAGAGCCAAGTTACCCTAAAGCCAGGTCAAAGATTTGATAACTAGAACGGTGCTCAGATACCAGTTTTAACATTTAAGGAGAAAAGTCTGAGTTCTGAAATGAAAGTGAGGCTGTGGAAAAGTACAGCTGCATCAAACGTGTTTCCAAAATATGTATGACTCAGGCTTTTCACAAGCAGACGTGAAAACATTAGGTCTAAACCATTGGTATTGTTCATTTAGTAATATATTTAGTTTATTACAGCTGTATGTCTCTACCAATCAGTCACGTGAAGGTTTATATATATCAGCCCAGACACATGACGGTATGTATAATTTATATTTAAGTTAATCCTATATGAAAACATACTATACCAGAATACTTTATAACAGCTTTCATTTCATTTGATATAGACCATTGGGTTCATGTTGTTAAGTTCTGGTGTTTGAATGCCATGGTGTAACAAGTTCATTATTAGGAATCAACTTTTGTGCCAAAAGATAACTTGTATCTGGAATTTCTGAAATTGCAACTTAATCTTTGCCCTTTGATACAAATCACAGTGTTTTAGTTCATCATAACTCATATTTTTTTATCATTGGTGGCTTGCATGACAATTCATGAGCTGTGACGACAACATTTTGGCTACAGAGACAAGTTTGAACTTTGGCTCAAATTGTTTACTTTACCCTTTTCTCCGCTAATCCAACAATCCATTTAATGTTAATTACTTAAATAACAAACAATACAAAAACAAACAAAGCAATGCTGTCATCAACATCACTAACGTTTCTGTCCAACACGTCTTCACTCTGTCTCTTAGTTTTTCTTAAATCATTATTACAGCTAATTATCGAGATTAAACTGTAAATATAGCCGAGTGGTCTCAGTTAAACTTGTGCGCCAGAGTCTCTGTCGAATCACAGCGAACAGACGACAGATCTGAGATCAGTTTGGTGCCGTGTGAGGGACAGAGGAGGGCGGAGGGAGAACAGCGACAGATGCAGCGCTAAAGCACTAACCAAACAAACGATTATAAAGAATTAACAAGTTTGACAGCGTCTGACAACTTCCAAAAATATATGCATTTAAAATTTAAATTTGTTTGCCATAATTACAATTAGTGGTAGTAGACTATTTGTTTAGAGGCTTAAACAAATAATCTACTACTAGTGCGCCAGCAGCACCAGAATCACTCTCAGTCTTTTCACATTTCTGAATGATCCCTCTCGCTCTCATCCTTAACTCAGTTGCAGAAGGAGGATAATACCTCATTCTGATGTTATTAGGCTGACTTAAAGGAGAGATCAGAAAAGAAAAAGAGTGTTGTTGTTTTTTTGTCTTCTTCCCCAAGCTTACTTTACTAGATGCGCGTCCTCTAACCTGGTGGCCAAACTAGTCTTAGTTTGGCCACCTTTGTAGTAGAGTATGATGAAGAGTGGGGAATGCTGTGGTTTACTCACGATGTAGGCTGAGGGAGATGTTGATGATTTTTTCCTCTGTGAAACTCTTCAAATTGGAAATATTGGCACATTTGAGGTGTGTAGAAGCAGGGGAGTCTCCAACATGAATCCAGTAGACCATTTCCTGTGCATAGAGGAAGTCCATGGCGGTGGTCTGTTTAGTGCTGGTGGAAAGCAGGCTGTGCACCGTGGACCCACTTAGAGATGTGGCCAGGATGTTCTGGGAGTTGGCAATCAACAGGACAGGGGGGCGATCCACTGGCACTGTGGGGTACAGGACATCATTTAAACAGTTAGAGTACACAGACCAGTGTAAAGTGTCAGTCATACTGTTACGGTCTTCCAGTACCATTCTTAGCCTTGCAGGAACGGTTGTCTGGCTGCGACAGGTAGCCCTCCACACAGGAACAGGAGAAGGAGCCTTCTGTGTTTGTACAGGTCTGACTGCAGGTCCCATATACACTGCATTCGTCAAAATCTAAAACACAGCACGCACAGATGGTTCTATTGCTCAGTGTATTTTAATATCAATTCCAGCCCAGCCAAAACAAACACTGCTACAGATGGGACAAACATGTTGATTAGAAGAGTCTGTTTGACAAGCTGTGTGACTTCTAAAAGATGAAAATATTTTATTTGCTATTTGTACATGAAAAATCAAATTTCAACTCCCAACCTAGTGTGTTTTACTTTTTAACGGTCTATACATAGACTGTAATGTACATTCTCATATTTTTAAAGAACATGTAAATATCTTTGATAATTGTGACTTCACAAACACACCTTTGCAGGTTTTGCCGTCTGATGAATCTCATAGCCAGCCTTACAGTAACAAGTGGGCCCTCCTGGAGTTACTGCACAGTGCTCCTGGCAACCCAAGAGTGTGCAGTTGGACCTATACTCTACAAACACAAAAGTACAGTTTTGAGAACACACACACTTTCTATTATGACACAGACAGTCTCTTTCTGTTGGTAATTGTTGTATCAGTGCTCAGGGCAGCAAGTGGATTTGAGGGTAATTATGTAATCAACTCAAAACTACAAACTCTTTCTAAACCCACAGAATTTTGTGTGATCAATTTAGTTTATTATTGGTCTGGCTGAGGACTCAGAGCTTGCAACATGCCCGAGCAAATCACAAGCAGGTGTCCATTGTGGGAACATTTACAGCTCAACAGGGTGCTACCAAAATGTGTTGAATTATGTTGAAGATAGCCACAGCGCATACAGCAGGGGGCTCAAACTTGCGGCCCGGGGGCCAACTGCAGCCCGCAAGATGATATTTTGTGGCCCGCAGGACGATATGAAAGTTTAAAGTTAGTGCGCCCTGCAAGTTTTATATAAATGGCACGTTACCACGTTGTGTCGGGAAGGTTCCTTTTTGTGCAAGCTGGAACTGAACCAACCTACCATCACAGTGGAGTATATGGCTCCTGGGGGCGGGCCATCGGCTGGGCTTGATGCAGGCAGAGAAACATTTCACAACTATGGAGGAGCCTGTGTAACATCACATAGCTGTCATAAAATTACTGCTTCTTACTGTGTTTGAAATGAGCATGTTTGACCTTGAGCTGAACAAAGTCAATGTTACCGGCATTGGATCATTTGAAATGGGCTGATTTGTTTGAAAGTTGATGGCAATTTGATCGCCACTTTCCATGCGGATTTGTTATCATGACGAATCTGCAAATTAACGCCGATGTTATGTTGACAATATCACCGAGGGGAGTGGACATCCAATGGAGCCACTCAGCCAGCTCATTCATGTTCTTCAATATTCCATTTAAGTTCAGGATAACTCAGGTTCAGAAGAACCCATTGAAGTTAAAGAATTGTTAGTAATGACGTTTGAGAGGATTTAACAAAGCTTTTTTTGTGGAATACCTGATCCGGCCCAGCCTTACCCAGACTCTGCCTCCTGCGGCCCCCAAGTAATTTGAGTTTGTGACCCCTGGCATGTTTAAGAATTAAATAGTCAGTTCAGCTAAGCCTTAGAGCTACCTGGAAATGTGATAATATGTAAGTGGCTTTGAATGTAGTGTAGCTTGTAGGTTTTGTACAAGAGGCATGAGGAAAGGATGAGAATCATACAACATTTTCAGGTTTAGCAATTTTCTATTAATGTTTTTCTATCTATATTTTTGTCCACTCCTTCTCAAATCAGTTCAATTATATTTATACAGTATATCAAAGGTTGATGCAAAACCTATCTCAAGTAAGGAATGCAAAACCCCAACAGATCCCCCTTGAGCAAGCCCCAGCTAAATCTTTTGTGCCTCTTGTTCTGGTTTAGGATGTACTTTAGGAATCAACAGTATACCTGCATTTTGAGAACTGAGGGCCTTGTAAGTAAGGAAAGAAATCGCAAATTCAAGTGTGGTTTTAAAGAAAAGCAGATAAAGAAAGACAACTGAAGAGGAGAATTGAGCCATTATCTAACCTAGAGGTAACAAATGACTTGTTTTTTAATGGGTTAGATTTTCTCCATTTTTTGGGCCAAAGATAATTACAATTTTACCTTTTACCTAATTTTCAGTAATTTAGTGCCATGAACATTTTCCTTGCCTTGCGCCTAACTAAAGTTAAACCTAAAGTTAATGCCATGTTGTCTATGTTACCTTATAGAAGCATGCATAGGGCCCAACCACTGAGCCCTGTGGAACTCCATCATTGACCATTTTACATGATGAGGATTTACTTTAATAATTGTTCACCTAGGAGCAAGAGGTTTATTGTCTGAGCCTAGAAGGTTGTTGATGACTTTCACCAATGCCTTGAATTATTGTCCAATCCAATAAATCAACCTTATTAATTTTACATTAATCAAGTAGTTAATCTCAGGGACCAGTGGAACACCCTTTTCCTTTTTTAACAATACCTCCATCCTTGGTAACATTTACCTCCAAAGCTACATCCACACATGCTTTTCTCCTACCAGTTTCCACTCAGCTGACTGCGGCATGGAATCTCAACAGAGCTTTTAACAACGCATCAAATCCCGTGAGATATAAGTCAAGATACAGTGAGTCATGGTCAGACAGAGCCGTGTCAAATCACACTGAGATCTAAAAATCACAAGTGATTCACTTTGCCCAGAAATACAGGTTCACACAACAGAGTGGAAAAGAGGAGCGGTGAATCTTTCTTGCAAGATACCTCTCAATATACCTCTCTCATGCCAAACAAACAAAACTTAGAATACGTCTTTGCTGTGTGACAGTAAACAACATATTTGGTGGCCTGGCCATCTTGCTGCCAACTAGACAAGACAATATATATAGTACAGACAGGAAGTGAGCGCTTCAGTCTTTAACCAGTGGCTTGCTGGGGCAACCACAGTTCAAATTACTGACATGCCCAGAATTATCCAAAACAACACTGAGCACTGAACAACTCTGAACTGTTTAGAAAACCAACATGGGTAACAATGAAAACAACCTCTCATGACACATTCACAAGATATTTATTTTAGACACATGCAGCTTTAATCTAAAACCAACAGTATCAATTAGATAGACAGCAAGACAGAGGGTGTCTAAGGAGAAATAAAGGGCAAGTGTGTATCCAAAATGCCAAAATATAATTCTAACATTGACTATAAAGATTATACACATATTTTTGTCTGCTTTGTGGATTGTTTTTTGTTTGTATTGTATCAACTGGACAACTCACACACATACACACACACACGCACGCACGCACGCACGCACGCACGCACGTCTAATCTTGCCTCAAAGTCCAGCCAGCCTGAAAATGCATCAAAATTTCATAGCCTTCCCTGTGGCTCTCTCCATGTTTCTTTAATAAATATTTCATCCGAGCTCATTTTTAACTTAAAGCTAGGAGGGTGGATGAGAAGAGAAAATACAGGTAAACCTGAAGAAAAAGAGAATGGCCCTGCAGGAGAGGTCTTTAACTCTGGATCTGGATAGATCAAAGTGTCACCAGCCCAGGTTATTATAATGAATATTTAACATGTAGTCTAGAAATCCAAGGCTTGCTTTAAGGGTACATTAATATGGCAGGAATAATGATGCCTCTGGGCTATTTACAGCACTAGTCTTCAAGCTGATGGACAGAAATTGATTCACCATTATCTTCTGTGTGTCCTTCTCCTTGACCACCCCAGACAACCATTAGTGCTGTTTATCTTCCATACAGACTCTTTGCTGCCATCAGTAATCAGTAATATCCGATTAAATTTCTATTCAGATAACAGGAGAGGCAGTGTATGACCAATAATTCCTGTATATTATCATTTTAATTAATAGCAGAATTTGGGACATCAGGAAAGAGAAATGATATATATATATATTTTTGTGTTCAGTTTTATTAATTTGAAGGTTTAATGGAACAATTATTATCATGAGTAACAATAGCTGTACCTCAATAAAAAAAGCTTTCAATACCATGCTTCCATTATCAGTTTATAAGACTTTTCAATTTAAAATAAATGTGAGTATAGGGGTGGGACGATATAAGATTATATTACTCATTGCAATAAAAACAGTAAAAATTTATTGATTGTGGCAATTTTTATAATATATTTTTATAATTTTTAATAGAAAAATACTGCATCACAGCTCCGTTGCTGTGGCCCGCTCTGTTATGCGCAACTGAAGAGCAAAGGTTTTGCTAAACCCTCGCTGAAATTAAACTTCTGTCTGTGTCCAGCAGAGAACAGACTGTAGACAATAGTTTGTTAAATAAAAGTTAGCAAAGCAGCTTTATTTGGTTCAAGGCTGTGTTGATTCGGGAGCAGCATTGTCTGACAGACACACTAAACAGGGGCTGGAACAAGGAATGTAGGGGCCTATGGGCTGACACAGAACAGACTATTGCTAAATTTCATTTTTTTAAGAATTGCCTAATCAATTTAATTGGCTGAATTTACACTAGTTTTAGACTATAAAACTAATTTCCTATTTTTGTTAATATCAACATTTTTGGACAGGCAGATCTTGTTGCCTGGGCACGGTAGGCAAGTGCTTTAAAGTGCTTAATGTCAAGCCCTGATTTGTGTTATTTTCACTTTTAACAAAGTGCAATTTTGTTTAACCACAAAAATAATTTTAAAGTGATTCCAGTATGTTTTAGTGACAGTTTTCCAGCTGTAAGCATGATTTCATAATTATCGAAATAATATTGTGAATTGCAATTATTGTGGCCAAGATAATCGTGACACAAAATTCTAATATCGTCCCATGCCTATGTGGCTTATCATTGCCAACAGAGCATGGAACAGTTTGCGTAAATTGACTGTTGGTTTATTGTGGTAGCTACCTCTGCAGTGTGGTCCCTCGTCCCAGCCGTCCGTGCAGTCTGGAGACCCGTCACACAGTCTGCTCATGTGAATGCACAGCTCCGTCCCTCCACACTGGTACTCATTGGCAGGGCACCGTGACACTGTACTGTGAGGACCTGTGGACACACAATGAAAATACAGACTCAGTGATTGAGTAGGTGGAGAGAAAAAACCTTGCCAAAGTGGAAAGCAAAATAACAGTGCAGTGAATGATCCACTAACAGTACCCAATTGCAGAGAGGTATGAGAGCCTACCGAGCATTGTGTTTCCATGATCCCCTGAGATTGATTTTAGCCTCTGTGTTTGTCTTTTCCAACCATCTAGTTATATCTCTAAAGTAGAATATCCTCTAAATAAAAATCAATTTTTAGAAAACTGACTGCCACAAAGCTGTCAGACCTCACTAAAAACACAAAACTTACTACTGTCTAAGTATATATTCCCCTGTATCCTATAAAATATCTTATTGTGTATTTTTCAAATACAAATGCAATCTTACTAACTACAATTCTTACTAAATATACTAACTGGACTTTTCCTCTCCTCATTTCACACAAATGGTGCTTTCCCGTCCTTTACATCCATCACAAATTTACATTCATCTTCTCCACTTGCCAACATAACAGGCAGAACCACAAGGCAGAAATCCAAAGAACCATTGTGGCAGCTAAATTTGACCACCAGAGAAATCTAGCAAGAAGTACAAACACACCATTAGCTCTGCTTGGACAAGCCAAATAACTACCCTTCGGTTTTTCAGTGTATGCTCATATTCATCTGCACCAACAACTGTAGAGTCTGCAGTGTGTTATGGTGTGTGCCATGGTAAGATTTTTGGGGAAGTATATTTTAATCTTTTGCTGTTGCTGCTCGCTAAAACACATATACACAGCAATCCTATATTAGTTTGCAAACTAAGCAAAAAGAGCTTTTTTCCATCAATGCTTTCTTTGATATACATGTGTGTGCTTGTCTAAATGAATCCCGAACATTAGACTTGAACTCTGAAATGTACCAATGTAACCAAATACATAATAAATATACAAAAAGGAAATACTGTAAGCACACGTAAATACAATTTGAAACAGTTCACTTTATAAGAAATGCATCTTTCTCAGAGTTTCATTTAGAATATTGAGATATGACAACAGTTTGGATGCTCACATATACTGTAGGGTATGTTGACCAGATGTCTGTTCTCTAAATGAGACCGAGTCATAGCCCTATCTTTGGGTTAAAGCAGAACACACTCTGGGCTATTAATCATAAATGATGGAAGTGACAAAACTCAAACTTTTCTTAGTACTCAGTCCATTTCATTAAGGTATCCTCACTTTCTGTGCACATTCTCACCTATGATCTTTATTTAAATATGCACCATACACTTTTCTCAGTACACCTCTGTCTACCTCCGTCTGTCTATTCTCTTTTTCACTTTTCTTATCTCCAAACATCCTTTTCTCCAACATCTGCTCACCCATTTACTGCAAATGTAAAAGACTGACGCATTATGTGGAAATAGACTTAAAAGACTATGAGAAAATGCAGAGTAGACAGAGGTTGAACACCTCATCCACAGAAAGTTGACCAACCCCACGAGGCTCCATTCTTGTATGAGCTGGCAGCGGTCAGAGAGCTGCAGTGGAAAAGGCACTGCTAATTTAATTTAAACAGGGTCTTTGATTTGCCATTCCTCTAGAGGGTGAGCAGGTTAGCAAGCTCTACATGTGCTAACCTCTAGATAGATAACAATGTGGTCAAATTGAGACATTTCTCAAAGTTCTGACTATACACTATAGCACTGGTCAGTGTTTAGGTGAAACAATAGCAGTTTTACTTCTTCTACATTCAGACACATCAGTCTATCCTACAGTCTGTGTACTGTACACTCGCCTCACTAAACTACTTTTAAAAGTAACTGTTAACTCCAACCATCCATTGTTTTTCTCTCTGATGTATTGTAAAGTTACCTTTGTATTCTAAAAATATTTTAAATGATTACTGCTGTAGTGCGCCTAGATGATTTATATTATTGAAAACAAGAACTAATAGGCACCAGGCATGCAGTCGTTAAATGGTGTTTTGCAAGTCTACAGGGTCCAGAAAAAACAAACATGGAAGAGAAGAAATTGGACTTTCTGGTATACCATTACTTGGGACACTGATGTTATGTTGGTTTGGGTCTTTTTGGGGTATTTTGGTCTGCTACACCACTGGCTGGATTTTAACCACATTCTACTGTCATTATACAAGTTTTTCACATTTCAAAAGTCAAGCTGTCATTCTAAATGCTTATTCTATCTCTATTTCAAGCTAAACCAGCAATATCAACATAAAGGATTATGTTCTCTTTTGTCCACTGGAGCTAAAAGCAGCCTTTCTTCTTCCAACAACAGTGAAAGAAGTGTGGATTTCCGACACCTTGCACGAGTGGGCTCTCTAAGCCTGCAACCCAAAGGGGGTAATCACATGGGAGGTGGAAAGAGAGCGTATGGCAAGCAGGGGGCAAAAGAAATAAGGCATTGTTTCAATCCCACAAATCAGCTGTAGCATTTGTGCAAAGCAGGCTAAGCTACAGTGTTGTAAGTAGAGTCACATGCAAACCCTGTTCTGACCTGTGACATGCACACAGAGTCCACAAGGCAAAGGGCAAAAACAAACAAAAAAATGTAATTTAGGTAAAACATTCAATTACTTTTAATAACAATTTGAAGTCATATTGTCCAGCAGTAATGTAAAAGCTACAGCTCCAGATAAATAATTGACCGTTGATCCATAAATACAGCTCATAAATAAATTAAATTGCACCAGTTGACAGCAGTTTCTCAAAGGCATGCTAATACTGAGCTTCTCCAACCACAGATGGCCGTGTCCCTGCAGCCTCTTAGACACAGTGCAAAATCCTGACCCAGTATCCCTGCGGATGTGGCCCTTTCACCTCTCCCCTCGTTTGTCCTGCCAAAGATACAAAACAGCCACAAACAACAACTAGGGCATGATGAGATGTTCATTTTGGTTGAGAGAGAGCGAGAGATTGGTCTTCGTGCTACTCGGCAAAGCCTCATCAACAGTTTTATGACGTACAAAACACCTCCTCGAAGAAAAGTGCACAGGTTCAATTTATTTGTGACAACTACCCTGTAAACATGTCACTCTCCAGGTGACAAACAACACTTTAACCTGCCGCTCCGCTCACAAAAACATTTATTTTTCACTACCTTTGTTTGTCCCTGCCATACCGTTTTTATATTACACGTATAAATCTTTGGTGGCCTGTTTCACATAGTGTCTCTATTTTCTTCTGAGATATCAACAGTACATTTTCGTTCTGTCCTGGGGGGTTTCAGGGGTGGCTGGCAGCCGGACAAGCCAAGCAGAAAAAGCTAAATCCAGCTCTTAAAAGCACAACAAACTAAGCCTTCTCCAAACACGGCAGCAATGCGGCTCTCCGGGACACACAAGGCACAGAGCAACTTCTATCTGAAACGTAAATCGCAATAGTCGTACTACACTATGAGATGTACTAAACCACTAAACAAATATCCACAGATGTGCTAAACTGGCTTAACAGGTTCAAGTTTAAAATGCTATTTCTGAAAGTTTTTTGAAAATGTCCTTATTTGATTAACTCACCCCTTACAACAGACGGAGTATTAACTTATAATTGGGGCATTGTGAAGGTTTTCTTTGTTTTAAAAAAAAGGTACAGTGTGTGTGTTTATTCATGTTGTTGTGCCATAAATAAACATTTGAAAAAGTTCTTTTTAGTGTTCCTTAAATAGAGGAATTGCAAATGTTCTTTAAATAATCACAAAACTGATTTTATCTTAAGACCCAGCTCAACCTTTTACCCAGAAAGCAATTTAAAAATTACATTAAAAGAGAAACCCCTCTTTCATTTAAATATCTTGCATGTAAACTAATTCAAAGACATAACAAATAAATTATGTGAATGGCACAAAAGACCCAAGGGGTATGGAGAGTTAAATGAGATTAACTGTTGTTGTAAGACACAAGAAACCTGAAGAGACCACAGTTAAATGTTTAAGCTCTGTGTTCAATAATGCATGCATAAAGGATGTAGTCATTTATAACTGCTGCTAATCACACACATCTGCTACGGCAGGATGGAGGATTTGGAGCCACAGAGCACCAGCAGGTGCTCACCACCTGGGTCTGCTCTACCCTCAGACCTATTCTTCTACGTTAGTCCCTTATCAGCTCTGTAGACCCCACTTGCTATGTCATATTCTCCCAGACTTGCCCCCAAATCCCCCAACAGGAGCCTCTGGTCAGCCCCTCCCCCTGTTGCACCGAGCCTGCTGGGATTACATAATGGTCTTTTTCAAATTTAAACCCATGACACGCTTCTGTTGGCCGAACAGCAGACTTGTCCTGCTCCTGAGGGCCAGCTTTGCTCTCTGCACAGACCCACACACTTAAGACTGCAACAGAGGCAGACAAGTGTAACATCTATGAAGTGTTTTACTTTACTAACAGCATTTATTATGGTTTCTGGTTATTAATTAATTATCATAACTCTGCCCTCAGATACAGACTTTTTCTTGTGCTTTCCCTGCAGGTTGTTTTGGACAGCACAGGTTTGTTCTGTTATTGCCAGGTTATTATGCTTACTTATCACATTGTAGTAGAGTATATAAGTATAATATATATCACTTCCTCTTCCACATCTTAACAATAACTCCTTAGCTGGAGTTATCTGCTATGTGGCACCACCGATAGAGCAAACATGCGCAAATAAATCAGTGAGGCTAATAAACACTTGACTTGTAACCAAATAATTGTGGGTTTATGTGTAAGAACAAAACCTACCAAATCTTAGGTATTTGCCATGGTGTAATATCATATATAACTTCATGACTTGCCTCATCTTCTAAAAGGCTAATTTCCAATTCAGTGAGACTGGTTTGGAAATTGCTCCTGTTAAAGATAAAGGGATGTTACGTCATTTTGTTGTAATTAGTTTTGAGGGCACACTCTTAGCATGTTGAGACATTTGAGGACTTCGACAGTCTACACCAAGACTTTTCTGATTGTTCTCTATGTTTCATGGAATGAAGATCAAAGTTGTATACAAAAAGGATATGTCCAAATAAGTATTCTGTTTTTGTTTTAATCCATCAGCAGGTCTTTCTATGCCACGGTTGGTACAAAGGACATCATTGTGGGGTTACAGAGCAGGGCAAAGCAGCTGCACTGGACAGTGGCTGACTTCACTGGCAATAGCCAACACCCCAACAAAGGCCACTGTGAAGCCCTGTCCACATGAGTGAATAAATAAACCTCTCTCATGCATCTTTGAACCAGAAGCATCCACCAGTCATTTCACAAAGAGCACATTAAGCAACGACAATAAAGCAACATCTCAGATATACAGTCTCAAACTTATTACCATAAACTTTGAACAACATTTAAAAATGTGGACTGTTTAACTTTTTCACTGTCACAACTTCTAAAGATTATTGTTGAATGTGACTGAGTAGAACATTTTTCTTCCATGTTGCTGTTTGATAAACACTGGAAACTGAGTCTCTGAGGCCAAAGTTATGTATGATACATAATCCCATCATAACGTGTACCCCCTCTGTGCTTTTTGTTGTAAACAATGCGGATGAGAGGGCCGCACGGAGATGTGTGAGGATACCTCCAACCTAAAACAGTCCACCTTCTATACAATACACAATTTATAGTTGATATACAGCAGGTCTAATCAGCAAAGAAAGGCACTCGGACTAAAGAGGCAATACAAATGACTGGCTCTAACCTTGCATAAGATTAAAAGGATTTTAAACATTGACCTTTAACAAAAGAAAGCAAATTGGACAAAGATTGCCTGAGTCATTGTGTGACTCATATGCTTTTCTACACTCAAGCAGTGGGTCTGTTTTTAATGTGGCAAAGAGGGAGGGTAGCATGAGGCGGATTTGTTTCTGTCCCAGACAAAGATACAGAATGAGACAGGCTGACAGAGTAGAGGGGGAAAGAGCAGGTTGTGAAAAACAGCAGGTTTCTCCGTAGCTCTGGGCAAGCCTCTAATGACTTCCAGACCCCCATCTGGTTGGGTCTCTGGGTAGACAGCAGCTACAACACACTAACTCCCTCGTCCCATACCCACTTTTACCCTAGGACAGCCTGCCCTCAACAAAAAGCGGATGCACACACTCTGACACTCTGCCCCCCAGCTAACCTTACCTTCTATTTACTCAGAAAACTACAGGCGTTTCAGTCTGAAAGGCTGACCAAAGAGATACGCTGCTTTCATGCCCACTCCAGAGATTCAGTCTCAAAGTATCTCCTTTTTAATGAAGGCTTTGATATTTTCTATTCTGATTTTGGGTTTGACTTGGGTTTGAGGATCCAATTTGTCTCCATTATTTTCTCTGGTCTACTAAAAAGATGTAATAGTCCATAATTTTCATGTCAGCAAATGCTTGTAGAGGCTCAAACATAGCAGTAGCTTATTAGCATATCCTTTATATTTAAATTTTAACTCAAAACATCAGATTTCAGCTGCACATATTGAAATAAACCAAACTAAAATTCAGTAATAGTCATATTAGAATAAACAGTAACATTTTCACTCTTAAAGAAGAATATAGCAAAACAGTGGGTCAGACAATGCTGTATTTAATTTGCTGTCAATATTTGATTTAGCATACCTGGGATAAATGCTCTCAAAAACAGCAACAAAAACAGAACTACACAGTTGTTTTATTAATTTTAGGATGGGATACGATGGGAGGCATAGAATTGTGAAATATCTTATGTCCTACGTGTTGATGGCATACATTAACCAAGTGGGTTTTACAAGACAACTTTAACCTAAATCCTCTGAGTGTTATTGAGACTTACAGACATCAGGCTCTTCATCAGAGCCATCTGGACAGTCCTTCTCACGATCACAACGCCAGCCCTTGGAGATGCACGTCACCCCATCTTTACAGACAAACTGCTTTAGGCTGCAGGTCTTTGGGGCTGAAAAGAGACAAAGAAAAAGAGGGAGTTCATTAGATGATTTCTGAGGAAAATAACTCATTTTGTGTGAGGATCTATTCCAGAGGTCTCATTAGCGAGCGGGGTCTGTTGTGTTCAGAGTCAATGGTGTCCCTCACTGGCCTTAATTAGGACCTGCACAGTTGCTACTTTGAGGGTTTTTTTTGCTGGCGGCGCCTTGTGCGTCGTCAGCCGGGGGTCCTTGCGGGGCACGCAAAGAACTCTTGATCAGTAAATTGCACCCCACTGCCACCATTTATGTTTATGACCCTTCAATCCTGAACTTAAGTAAAAATCCAGACATAACCAAAGTGGGGCACATATTGAAACCAACAGCCACAAGTAATCCAGGTCTCCTTACAACAGCACATAAATACATCAACAACACAAAGCTGAGTCAACTCAGGTCAGTCAGCGGAAGTCAGTATCCAAAGAACAAGGGAAAATACCAAACAGAAACAATGAGTAGTTACTATTATTTGTACCATTAACATATATGCTCTAAACACATACTAAAGCCGTTTTTCATGCAACTGGACCTTAATTTGTACTACTTTACAAACACTGTACTAATTATTGGTTTAATGGTAAAAATTAAAATAAAATACATACAGTAGAGCTAACTGGCTTCTTAAAACATAATTTTCTATTAAAGTAAAACATTTTCCTGGTTGACATTTTATGAGCGCAACACCTAATCACACATTGTAATTTGAAACCACTCAGGGGTTAGTTTTGCCTTTGAATATTTAACATTAAGCTATGACTCATATGGGTTTTCACATTTTGCATTTGGAGTGTTCTCTACATCAGGTAAAAGGTCCTGGTATGCCTCATGTGACATAAATGTTCCCTGGTTTTTCACTCTAGGCTCATTTTTTTTTATCTTTTATACTGTGCGCTCATTGAAGCAACCAACCTAATTATTTTATTTATTTTTTTGTTAATTGTCTGGGGCCTGAGCACATGTCATTTCTCTTGTATTTACAATTTCAGACAATTTCATTTGGGTCAGAGGCTAGAGCTCTGGTTACACCGACCTGTAGATTATGGAGAGGAAGCAGACTGGTGGAAGATGAAGCAGGATAAACAGGATAACAGCATTTACGTTTAAAGCTAGCCTCCAACTCATGCGGTGAAAGGAATCTTGAAATGGAGCTCAACCTAAACTGCAAGAATGTAATGTGACATATTGCTGCACACAGTCACACAGTCCCCACTTATCCCCCTCTGTGTGCCGAGTCGATGCACACAGCTGGGTAGATTCATAAGGATTTGTGTGTGTCTACAAGGGTGCCTAGCATTCACTCCTGAATTATTCATGAAATTCAACCAAGCTTGTATTAAAGTGTTTCCTCTTTGCTTCCCGTGCGTCTACTATTGTGGACGTGTGCATGTTTATTTGTATAAAAGGTGTCATGAGCAGCAGGCAGCTGGTTGTGGTGCTCCTTTCGGTTGTGTTTGATGCTGACACACTTTGACTGACTGTGCTCTCCATCGCCAGTAATGGCTACAGGAGGAGGCGCACGTAAGATGCTGCTGGCAGAAAGCAAGTCGCACAGGAAGTAGGTCAAGAGGTTAGCGAGCTGAAGGTAAAGGCAGACAAACACTGAGGTGATGATGACCACTGAAGGCAGCCGCAGTGCATGTTGGGTGAAGAAAGGCATGCGAATTCCATCTTTGCACTGTTATTGCATCCAAACCACACACCACATATGATTTCAGGAAGTTGTCAGTTTAATTTTATTATTCCAATCCCTGTGATTCTGCATACTTTACCATTTCATCCAAAAACTTCTGCAAAATTGGACCAATCTTGGTAATTTCACAAGCGTTTGTCTTACAAAATCACTTCTTGGCCTCTGTGAATTTGAATATACCATCAAATGTCATATACTTAAAAAATGTACAGAATTCTTTTGGACATATGCACATAGATAAAATGCTCTTGTAAAAACAGTGCATTTCACAAAGAAGATGTAGAGACAAGAGTGGAAAAATGTGAAGATATAGTATATGGCTTTATCTGCCCTAGTATTTTCTTTTAATTGTTCTTTGTTCTTCAAATAACTAATGATTGTTGGTTCTTCTCTCTCCTGTCGACATGCTTACCACAGAGTTTCAGAATGTAACAAAAATCGCTGAGTGCAGCATTTCAGGTTTTTCTTTTTTCCACTGCTCTGTGATCTGACAGGCACTTTGGATTGGATTATTACATGACGAGGAAGCTTATTTGTATGTCACGCAAGATCATGTTGTCCCAATTTTGCACGGAACAGAATGAAGCTGGGAAGTTGCAGTAAAAGGATGGATATGACTTTGGAGGGTGCTCGAGGAGCTGGACTTCCACAGCTGGGGATAGGCCTACAGAGTAACAGATCAAAGCAACAAACCAGGCTGGGCTGGCGTATTGGGATGGGATGGAGGAATGTCACACATGCTTTCAAGGAGCTGCCTTTCTGTTTACCAAAGTGAAGGTTGCAGGGAAATACTTTGGGATTGACCCTCAACCCAAATTGTAGCAAAGGAAACAAAATGATCCCAACAAACAATCCCAACATTCACACACAAAAATAATACAAACATTTGATCTAAAAAAATAAACAGATCAAATGTTAATTTGTTATTCCATAATATATACTGTACAGCCCAACAAATATTCTTGGAATCTTATATGGCCATCTATTTCGCAACAGAGTAAGATATTACCACATCATTTATTTGTCCACTTACAGAGTCGAGTGTTTACATGGCAGCAGCTGCTTACATTTGCTGCACAAATATTTCACTGTGATAGAAAGAGGGCTTTCTTTGAGGCTGTAGAAATGTGTAATCACTCGTAAAAATAAAACAATAAAATAATAATAAAATAATAATGGAAAAACAAGCAGCAGGTGATTTGGGTTGTTGAAGTAAGCCCTGAGTGAAGTAATTCCAAACATATTTATGATATCTGTCGAGTAAAAACATGTTGTTTAGTCTAAAGAAGATAGTGTGTACTGGGGCTCATAAAACATCGCAGGAAGTTCTCAAGAGAAACGATGGCCCTGCCGGCCTAAATAATCTCCACCAAAGAAAGTAATAAAGCATCATTGTGTTTTTTAATGTTTGGAGAAAGATGTTTAATCTGAAGTCAGAAGAATAAACAGTAAGAATTGTGTAATTAATTCTGTTCTTCTCTGGTGGCTAGCTGCCTAGAATGAAACACTAAATTAGATGAAGTCCATCATGGCTTTTTTTTTTTAATGCTATGGATGTTGCAGTAAACATTCACAACTAAATAACGCACCAAAGTTTATTAAGAGTCCAAAGAAGACTATCGTGGTTGCATAGCAGCAGTACAAACATGAACACACAGTGACCTAATCAAGTGTCTTTTGTCAATTTGCCAGTTAGAAAGAACAAAACAAGAAAAAGGATGTAAACAGGGAATACAGACAAAGGTCACTGCTGCTGACCTGGAGGAGCTTCTATAGGATCAATCACTGACACCTTCTTTTTCTTATATTTGAAGTCAAGACATGCATATACTGTAAACTATATGAAACAGAAGTGAAAAATGTTGCAAAACACAGAAAGGAGGCCCAGCTGCATCTCTTAGATAAACTATTCTGGCAGAAAAATGTGTTCTAGTGATTGCGTAATCAAGTGTCACACATGGACATACAGCTATTAAAAATTAACATTGGGAATTTGGAATTGTCTGATGATTTTTGCCAAGTTAAATAGCTTTGCAAGTTGTTCTAGTGCCCTAACTCTGACCCAATCTAATCAAACTCTGTAAATGGAGAGAACACATGAACAAAGTAATTAAAAGTGAACTTAATTAAGAGCTATTTGCAAGTCTGGCTGAGATTTACGTCTGAACCCAGCAGTGGTAATCAGCCATGACTGTTGTTTGTACTGGAGTTGGTGGAGGTTGCAACCTTCTTTACCTCCACATAAGAATTACACTGAGTCAAGCAGCATGTGCATAAAGAAAGGACTGAGCAGAAAACAACCACCAAGGTGTAATCTTCAGTTATTGTTAGTTTAGACAAATCCTTTTACCATCACCAGAAGCCCAGCACATGCTGTATCTGTGCTCAGGGAGAAACAGGACAATTAAGCCTGCTTAGTATGACACTGAGGAAAACCTATTAAAGAAGATTATATGGAATTCTTTAGTGCATTTTCATGAGGAAGTTTCCTAAGTGTGACGCATGAGCTGTTGGTTTTTCTAGAAGGTTCTTTGATATCCAACCAAGGAAACAAAGTCCAAGGGAATGTTAATGCTAATAGTGCCTAGCTTCATAAATCTCCTGCCTCTCTGGAAGGATAAAACTAAGACTTTTACAAAGATGTCATTTTAGTTTGAAAACTTTAGTTATGTTGAGACTTTTGTAAACAATGTTGCAGTCAGCTGTGTTTGTCATCTCTGAATTTTGGACAGAGATTGTGACTTACATTTATACAGTAACATTACAGCACATACTGTAACAGCACAGTACTGCATTTAAACCCCTTCATTATTACAAAAAGGATAAACATACTATTTTTAGGTAATGTATTCAGTAATGGCTTGTGTGTATCCAACAGCTGCCCTTTCTTTTAACAGAAGGACACACACAGACTTAATGAGACCACACTGTCTATATGTGTGTAGGAAATCCTCCACAGAAAATGTCCAGCTGAATTTTCACAAATAAAGTACATAATATTAACTACATTAGTGGATGAGTTATTGTCTGACCATCTCTTAGGCTCACTAACAGAAGAAGCCACAAGTAAAACTGCTTCAGGCTCACAAGTATGTTTTTAGTCCAGTCAACCAAGGGTTGTTTGAGGGATTAGTGTCACAGGTTTTCTTCACAGCACTGCAGTAAATAAGGATAGTATGATCAGTAAGCATGTTAAAATGTGTCCACCATCATTACAAAGCCATTTTTTCCTGCACTGGACACTGTACTGTACTGAACTGCATACTTGTTGCCTGGCAACCCCACTGAGCGGACAAGACTCAGGTGTTAGCAGGTGGAAAGATTTAAATGTATGTTGCAAGAGACCTCAGCAATTTATTACCAAAGCTATTTACATGTTCAACTATAATGCCCATATCGTTCACTTCTAGTGGGTTGTTTTTCTTATTATTATATATTTTCCAAACAGCACTTGCGGGACGTTACATAAAAATAGTAATAGCAACAAAGTTTTGGTCACCTTGCAGAAATATTTCTTGTCCCTTTTCCCGAGAGAGCAATCACCACAGGATGAGACTGACTTTTCTGCCTAATAGATCATCCACCTGAGCATTTGGTCTAAGCCACAAATCAGAGCCTGTTGACAGAACCTCCGGTAACATTTGCCAGTTTTTATCCTTACTACCTGTGTGCACAATGTTGCTCTCTATTGTGCTGTAAATACTTGATCATAGTTGCTTACAAAATCCCCATATGCTTTAACATGGCCTCCTGAGACTATGTGCCATCTACAGGCCTGAAATAGCGCCATATCATCTCTAATTCAGCGGGTCACAACTGTAAAGTGGGTCACAAAACTGGTGCCCGCAACGGTCCCATATAGTTTATAAGATGTAAGGACTGAACTCACTTCAGAAATGTTGCAGTAATTTGTATAGACATTGTTAATTTGCTCTGACAATAACATGGGGAGATAAGATTACCTCTGTTTCTTTTGGTTAAAAAGCAGTTAAGGCTTAACATATGTTGTTTGTGTGTATTATATTCCATGTGTTGTGTTAAAAACCTATTAAAAACAGTGACCGGTGACAATAAATAACACAATATAGTATTCCAAACAACTGCATGGGATTACATTTGCTTGTTGTCTTTAATCTTCACATTACAGCACTGTAAAAAGTTGTAATAAATGTAAGCTCAATATGTTCCTGCCTTCTGCCACTGTTTCCAGAGGTTTAGGACCTGCCATATGTAGTTCATTTACTGCCCTTAGTTGTCATTAAACAGTAAAGAGTAACATTTTGGGTCATAAGGAAGTCAGTGTGATAGCAGTGTTAACAACAGGCTATTCCTGGGCCACTGCTTAACCCTCTGACAAATGTTAGGCAGAGAAGTCCATAGGGCAGTCAGGAGAAGACACACAATTCATGGCAAATTAATTAACAAGAAGCTTGTGCTGCCTTTAGAACCACAGATGTGACTTCAGTGGAGATGGTTTGATTTAAAGGAGAAAGAATGGCAAAAAAAAAAAAAAGAACCAAATGAAAGTAGTAAATACACTTCATTTCAAATAACTCTTTTTCTGGTTTAACACAGAAAGGTCAAAGAATCTGTTCAAAAATCACTTTCATACAGTGAAAAGATTCCTTCATTAGGACGTTTTCCAATTTGGCCTCCATTAGCAGCCTTTGCAGAACAATTTGAGACTGTTCATAGAGGTCTCCTGAGGGAAACAAGGTCCAATTAAACTGAGGCTATGCTGTTGGCCAATATTCTTTTGGCCAAAGTAGCAAGACATTGACAGAAAAAAAAATCTTTAGACGCTTGTACGTAGAAATCACAGTGTTAGGTAGCAGTGGCTTAAACCATAAATGTTCTAAAACAAAGATGCAGTGGCAAAAGTTAGAAACAATGTGACCTAAACTAGAACAAGGGTGCTTATCATCCGGTAAACATCCATCTGTTTGTTTATTTACTGAGAATCATCTCGTTTACTGACTAATATACATCTACTTATTTCTCCTGTGATCTTCTGTCAAGCCTAACAGTGATTTTGAAATTCTGGTTTGACAACTCCCAGTTTTATGTTCACAAAGAAGGTGATTTTCTCTAAAATGACTGTACTTAAAGTGTGTCCCTCTGTTGTTATTGCATGCTTCTCCTGCCATAACGTCTTCTGTCAGTTTAGCCAAAAGCTGAGATGACTTCAAAGGGAAAGCTCCCTGGGCTAGTCAGTGTATATGTAGATGCACTGCAGACACAAGCTTCATTTTTGGACACAGTGTCAAGATGTCTGCCCAGTTTGTTTTTTCACAAAAACATAACAACATTACAAATTGAAGAGAATTATTTTCCTTTCTCACCAACAGGGCATGTGAATAAGACTGTAAACCTTAATAGTTTTCCAGTCAAAAGGTGAGTGTGCATGAACAAGGTCATAGGAGGAGCTGTTTTTCAACTACTCACAATATGAGCTCAACATGACTGCAGGGAGAACTCTCAGTGTAAACAAAACACTGGTGGAGACACTGAACATCTAAGTAAAGAAGCATACCTCAGTCATTATTATTACATTATCTATTTTATAAGCTTATGAAACTTATGAATAAAAGACTGTATAGAATATAAAGCCCATAACACTCTCATAAGAAAGTGTTATGTTAAAAACATTACAGGAATCATGAATGTCAGCGCTGCACCTACAGTCGTGTGTCTATGGAGCTGCTCACTTCTGCGTATTCCTACTGTGCAGACGAGGTTGGACAAGGCATTGGGCCTGTGTGCTACAGTTTGATGACTGAACGTCAGTGTGAATGTGTGAGATCCACTGTACCCAGAGGTGGGCGACCACTGCTGTGACATTGCATTATTCACATGTGGCAATGGGAGGCAGAAACAAAGGGGCGCTTTAATTGTCTCGCCTAGATTAGAGCCCTTCCACGTTGCTCAAGCCTTGCTCATTCCTTTGGAGAATAGTCTCCTCAAAAGCAAACATAATAAAACACGTTTTAGCCTAATATAAAAGAGTAGTTACGATACTAATATTATGTTCAATACCTTTTTCTGGAAGGGCTGCTTCCAAACTGAGCAACAATCCAAAGACAAGCAATCCGGTTGCCAGCATGTTGGTGCGCAACACTATGGATTATGTGGAAGAAATATTAGTCATCAATCGCCTATTGGTGTACCGTCCGGCAGGAGGGTGCAGACAGTCGACGACGTGTGCCGTGTTCAGGCGAGGAGATGGTGATGCTCCTCAGTGAGAATCTGCGCCTTTCAGTGAGAACTGTCTGCTGCCCACTCACGCACTCACTCACTCACTCGCGCTCACAATTGTCCTAGTCCAGTGTCAAGGCGACTTGCTGAGGCTTCTCTCAGCCAGGGCTCGCTCAGGGGCTGCCAGGATGCACGCACAGCCCCGCCACAAAGGCTAGCAGACAGGCTGAGCACAGCATCAAGCTAGCCCACGGGCTTCACAGGCGAGATGTGACGCTGGTGCCTCGGGGCATGCACTTGTCCGTCTTTTCTTTTCCCGTGTCCCGGAGAAGAAGCCACACAGGCGGGTAGTGTAGTGTCGTCTTGCTGCGGCTGTTGGACACAACGAGAGTGAGCCGGAGCAGTCCCTCTCTCCAGTCTCACTCTGAGTGACGTCGGCACAGCGGCGCCTCCGGCTCGCCCCCTTTCACCCTCCTAACCCCGCACAGCCTTATGTACCCTCTAATCTTTCCTACCTCCTTACATCCTCCTGCCTCTATTAACATTTTATATCCCGTCTGCCCCCTACACCTTCATAGCCTTAACCCAGTTTATGCTCCTAAAAGTCCCTTTTCATCTCTCTCACACCCATCTTCCTTTTCTCCTTATACCTCTACACTAAACCCTAAAGCGTTGGTGCAAACATTTACCCACTTACCCTTCCAAGATGCCCCTCCATCAATAAACCCTGTAAACTAACAAGTCTAAAGACAAACAGCAGTAAAGAACAGTCTTCAAATTAATAGACCAACTGTCTTGGTATTGTAAAGAGTATTTTAGAGAGTATGTAAGAGTATGGTAGCCTACACTGCTTTGTAGATTGATGTCACGAGTAGTTTGTCAGCGTTTTGGAAAACAACTGGAATAATTTGTGAATCCTGAAAAGAGACACAAACAGACTGAGGGATCCCTTCAAGAATCTACACTTCATTAAAGTCCAATGAAGCAGCCCTTTCAGATCTTTTGTAAAATAGAAAGTGAAAGAAATAGCCTATTATGTTAGCTATTATGAACTATATAATATATGTATATATATATATTTTTTTTTTTGAAGTTCAATAACACGGGATTTAAGTTTTAAAGAAACATTGTGCAACTTTTCAGGGTTTGTGCCCCCCACAGGACCCTCGGTGTAACTGCACTCAGTGGGTACATAGTGACTACGAAGGAGGTGTTATTGTCTGTGTGTGTTCAGTGGCCAACAAATTCCTTTCAGGTTTTATGTTTTTAAAAGTCACATAGTGTTGTTGTAAAATGTAGTGTATTTTTAATGTACACCATATATGGCCTATATGCCACTTGATCCAAGCCTGGTTTAACCTGAATGCAGTGGTAAAGCCTTTTTTTTTTTTACTAAATAAAATTAGACTTGGTAATGTGGTTGCATAGAAACAACATTACAGCAGGTAAAATCCAGACTTTAAAATACTTCAGTTTTAACTCCAGCAGCCCGAGCTGTGAGTGAAATGCTACACTGCACTGACACCTAGTGGGTCTGCACCGGCAATATTTACACCAAGAACAATAGGCTCTTTGTGTCAAAAGTCTTTAATTCAACATACAGTCAGGAAAAAGACAATCTGGAGTATTATCTGTCAAACTGTGCCTGTATTATCTAGAAGGAAACGGGTTTGAAAAGCAAGAATTTCCATTGGCACAGATAAACAAAACCGCCAAAATATCTTTGATAAGAATATATTCTCCACCGTTTTGGATTTTGCTATGAAAGAAACTGCGGCCATTCAATTTAAAAGATGTATTTAAATAATTATTATCCCCTTCTTTTTGTTTTGGCAAAGCTGGTGCTTGATTAGGAGCTTTGAGAACACGTTTCATAGCAACAGTCTCAGGACTCACATTCACAGTCTATCAAAGCAGCCCAGAAATGTCCTTCAGATAAAAAATGTTTGCTTTTTGGTTTAACTTGAAACATCCAAGGAAAACTTTCAAAATAATGTGTACAAAAGAAGTAACCACAAAGCACTGAGCAGGTAAAAAGTTTGGAGCCATCAGCCATGAATCCAAAAGATTGTTGTAGCAGCCAGACTTTTTTGAGTTTTAGGTGGGATTATTGCCAATCCTAAATCCTGTCAGTTCATAGAAATGAGTCAGTACAATGCAATGGCACTGACTGAAGTAGATGGATGTAGACAAGATCTGAAGTGGACACTGGACACTGCCAATATAAATGTTTTTATTTGTGAATATGTTTGTGTATTTCTATGTATTTTTCAACTGTCCTGGGAGTGGATCCCTCCTTCTGTGGTTCTCCCTGAGGTTTCCCTTTTTTCCGGCTGGGTTTTTTTTTTTTCCTTAGACCCTGATGGAGGGTCTAAGGACAGGGGATGTTGTCTAGTGCAGTCTGTTAAGCCCTTTGAGGTGACTGTTGTTGTGGTAAAAAAAAAAAATGTCTTGTCTTGTCTATCTTTATTTCTATTTAAATAATAATATTTGAGCCCTTTTTCTGGTCAGTTAGCCAACATATCTCCTGCGATGCCTTCTGTCTGGCAGCAGGGGGCAGCAAAACACAGATGACTGAGTATTTCAAAGCAGTTTTAATGCAAGCACTCTGTACGTTTATTTTATTTTGCGAAAAAAGTCAGCTCAAAAGCATTAACATTTTTTATTGTAAGAGAAGGGAAAGGGTCTCCTATTTGTCACATGCACAGTTCTTATTACTGCAAAGCACAGACAAATGTGAAAGAAATGCACAATTAAAAATACAAAATGTAAAAAGATAAACAATAATACAGCAGCTTGAAAACTGTATGAGATAGCTTGATGAGATTTATTACACATACATTCATAAGATACAGTCTGTTAAAGTGGCAGTGGAAAAGATAAAGAAGGATTGCAGTAAAAATTGGATTATGTTGTTTAGCGGGTGCAATATTCTCAGTGTTATTTCAGGAAGCAAATATCCAAGTGCACTGTGTTAGATCAATTTAACATTAATCGTTTTCAAAAATGGTATTTGACTGAGTTGCTCCTATGTCTGACTGACCTTTTTTTTTTTGTAGGACTGAAAACTGTTGGGCACAAATGTTACAGGATGGTTGGTTTTGTTGTTTAAAGACCTGGGTCCTGAGGCACCGCTGTGAATATTCCAGGGTGGGTTTATTGTTGGAATAAGTGAAAACATCACTCATCTGGTTTGTGTCACAACTAGAGTGAGTATTACATGCGTCATTCTTCCATCCACTGTGTATGGTCCATGTTGCACCTCCACCCAGTTCAGTTTCAGTGCAGCTGTGACAGAAGACAGGCCAAGGGCAGCCTATACTCCTCAGTGCTCTTAGTATTTCTAGCTCTTATGAGGTGGATATTTTGTCTTGTATGTATTAAGTTTTAAATTAGATTAGATTAGATTAGATTCAACTTTATTGTCATTACACAAGTACAGGTACAAGGCAACGAAATGCAGTTTAGGTCTAACCAGAAGTGCAATAGCAATAAATTGCACCATAATTGGAACTGACGTCACAAATGATCTACCACACACCCTCTCGTTTCTCCTCCTCTTCTCCTCCTCAAAGCCAGATGAATTACTTCATCACACAGAGTTCCCAGAATCCTGGTCAGTGTTTTTACACCAATGCTGCATCCCCTCTGGCCAAAAGGAAAGGAGCGCTCTGAACTAACATTAAACAATAGACGTTTTGTCATAAAGTGAGAAAAAGCACAAAGCCCTTCCAAAATATGTTGTTTAAAACTGTATTAGCAGACGACACAGCAAGTTTATGTGTGTCTTAAGGAGTGCATATAAAATAAAATGTGTTTACACCTGTTGAATATAGCACTATATAGTTCCTTAATCTTTTGTATTGTTGCAAATATTATCAGAATTGCTGTAGACTCGATGTTTTGCCCATATAGCTGCCATTATTAGAGACCTGCTCACACAAATGCATCAATAGTACACACACCACCACAAACTACTGCACAATCACCGCAGCTTTGAGCTCTATCTTAAGAGGTTCCCGGTGATCAAAATACATTACTTTCCAGTGAAAACAAACTGATTCAACTAATGACTTTGAAGACCACAATCAAAGTGTGTTATAAGAAATGTAACGAGCAGTATTGTGACTGGTTTATATTTAATGTAAAAAAAAAAAGGAAAATTGTACGTGTATGTCAAATTCATGCACAAAATGAAAATAACCTAAATTGGTCTGAACTTGAGTTTATGTGTCGTATAGCCTGAGATTTCCAGGACACTTAAATGCTTTAAACTAAATTTCTTTCTAACTCTTTGTTGTGTTTGTAACTTGATATTTCTTCAGTTCATCTGTGTGATGTAAAAATATGCACAGTCACAAACTGCACAGAGTTCAAAGATCCCAACCCTTTCTTCAAACTGTCTCCACAAAAAACCCTTTAGAACAGAGTGCACACTTTCTGTAGTATTTTCCTCCTCGAAAGGAACAATTACGGTGCAGGCAATGCTGATAACACCTAAGGAATTTGCGGCATGCACAAACAGCCCTTCCCCCATCCACCCAGCGCTCTACCCTTCCCCCTGCCCTCCTCTACTTCTCTCCTTTCCTCTTACTCCATCACCATTTGGCCTCCTTACGCTCAAATCTGTTGCACCAATCACTTCCAGCTGCAAGTCAACTGCAGAATTAAAGTTCACTTTGAATTTTTATTACATTCAATAACATTGAATTTTCTTTTGTACAGGGTTGAAGAACCTTTATGTTTAACCTTTTTGTTTCGTTTGTTTTGTTTATTTCTTTGTTAATTAGTTTGTTGCTTGTCATCCTGAAGTGTCCAACACAGCCTGTCCTCCGTCACACTTGCTTCAAAAACACATTCCAGCCAATTGTCTGCGTATGTCTGTGTGGTCTGTGCTGGAGGAGTTGGATTACATGTTCTTTATTCACTACTTCAATTGCACTCTTTGTTTTTGTACATAACCTTATGTTGCCATCAAATTAATAACCATACACACTTCTTTATTAGCTAGACTGTTACATTTACATTTATTCATTTAGCTAACGCTTTTATCCAAAGCGACTTACATTAAGCTTCCATTCACCAGTGTTACAGCTGGAACACCACTGGAGGCACGGTGGATTAAGTGTCTTGCCCAAGGACACAACGACAGTATGAACTATGTACATAACATTAATCTTCATATGAAACTTTTGTGTTGTATAAGGTAATAAGAGAAGACTCTATAGATAGTATATCTTTCAGAACAAGATCAGAAACTAGTGGCAGTTTCCTTTGTACCAAAACCTTTAATTTTATTTATTTTTATTGGCCTGAAAGGCAAGTGATACAAGACTTTTTTGTAATTTTTATTCAGAACCAACATATAAAAACAGACCAAACGGCAGGCAAACAAAACAGGTGGTGCCAAACTCTGCCCTATTGTTCCAAATGGAGAATCTTTTTCATACTAAAACCTTAATAGTTTTAGTTTGTTTTACATTAGAATAATTAAATTTGGGGCAGGTAATGTTGACATGTGTGGCTGTGAATTGAAATAGTGTTTGAGCTGCAACTGTCTTAATCTAAAGGGATATTCATCCAAATATCGTTGTTTGTTTTAGGCGGAAATGTTTTTGGGGTTCTTTTGCTGTTTTCCATCTTGATTTATTCTGAAACTGTAACATGCTCATTTCACCTCTGGGAAATCTCACAAGTGCTCCCTTCATTTTGACACCAGAATTATTGAAATACACCTTGTAGTTGCAGAGATACAGTCAATTTACTGTGGACATGTCATTTTCGAGCAGACACACCAAAAAACAGGGTCAGTTTTAAATAAACAAGGATAAATCAAAACTAGTAGCAAACAAACAGAGGGTATCAGCAGTCTTTTGCTTCAAACTCCTTATTAGTTTAAGACTTAGAGTTCATGGTGTCCATCCATGATTTCCAGCACTTCTCAAATCTGTCTTGTTCCAGTCTTAGTGTGAATATGAGCTTCTCCATCTGGGCAATATATGCCCAACTTCAGTCCAATCTTCTACAGTGAGACTCAGACATCCACTTCCTCATGATTGCCTTCTTACTGGCTACCAGCATATTACTAACCATGTATTTATTGCAAAAACCTTTTACACAGTCTGGTTGTCTGCTTAAGTACATGGTTTTAAAAGTTGGAGGAGAATTCTTCGTTCTAATTAACTTTTCAATGTGGGATTGATTTTTTATTTTACCAGTAATATGTCACAAAGCTAACAAATTACTGTTAAAAAACAACAACCCAGAATATACCGTATTTTTCGCACCATAAGACGCACTTTTTCTTCACCAAATAGTGGGTCTTATTTTTAGTCCGCAGGCTGCCGCTCTGCAACATAAGACGAGTTGCAGAGCGGCAGCGGGTCCCAGGACCTTCCGGGTCCCTGAAACTGCATCATCCCTCCGCCCGTGTCCAGGCTTCTCAGTAGTCCACTGAGACACTGGCAGAGTGGCAGCGCCCCCCCCCCCCCCCCCCGTGTCGCCTTGCCTTACCGTAGTGGCAGAGCAGCAGGGTCCTCCTCACCTTCCTTACGGAAGCCGATGTGTGCAGGAACACTCAATGCTGCTGTACAGTGTCACTGCCGTATGCTATTGGATGATAGCATGTAGTAGGCGGTGTTACAGTACACAGCAGTGCGCATGCCCTTCACTCCAGTCATACTATTCAAATATTATTCTGTTATACTTTATTAAATATTTTATTACACTATTTGGTTCAGAATATTTTTTTTCCTATTTTTCTCCTCTAAAAACCAGGTGCGCCTTATGGTCGGGTGCGTCTTATGGTGCGAAAAATACGGTATGATAATGACCATGATCTCCATCTCCAGAACCTGTTTGTTTTTTATTATATATTTTTTCATGCAAACTCCCTCCAGCTCAAAGAGGATGTACATTTAAATAGACTATTTTTAATTTTTGCATTTAGCATTGATTTGATGAAACTTACACAATATAGTCATGTGATTAGTTGTATTTTATTTTAACGAAGAAACATTATGTAATCCTTTAACTTTTTTGTGCATCTACAGCATACCATAGTCCAAAAACATTATGTTGTTATCAACATTTGTTGAGTTTGTTTTAAATGTGCCTTGCTAACATTGTTTTTTACATTCTGACCTTGAACCCTACAATGTTCATGAACTCCCTGTCAGTGCCATTCATACACACATGGACTCCCCTTCAGCCCAAACAACAGCTCACTTTGATGATGGGGGTCCACCCCCACTGCCCTGATAAGTGTCTTAAGACCAGGGGTGGTATTTCCTCAACAGGAGCTTTTTCCTTATATAGGCTGAACCTATATATAAGTGTAATGCGGGAATGAGGACTCAAGTGCGCACAAGACAGTGAAGGTAAGTGATACTTTATTAAAGTACAGATAGTGATAGGAAGCTGGAGAGATGGGCTGAGAGTTGGAGTTGAACCATGAAGCTGAACCGAGACCTGGTGCCGAACCGGTGACTGGAGACCAAGCTGGAGAGCTGGGCTGAGAGTTGGAGTGAGCCGTGGAGCTGCGCCGAAGCCTGGAGCCGAGTCGGTGACTGGGGCCAAGCTGGGGAGCTGGACTGAGAGTTGGAGTGAGCCGTGCGCGAAGCCTGGAGCCGAGTCGGTGACTGGGGCCAAGCTGGGGAGCTGGACTGATAGTTGGAGTGAGCCGTGGAGCTGCGCCGAAGCCTGGAGCAGTCGGTGCCTGGGGCCAAGCTGGGTAGCTGGGCTGAGAGTTGAGTGAGCCGTGGAGCTGCGCCGAAGCCTGGAGCCAAGCCGGTGACTGGAACCAAGCTAGGAAGCTGGGCTGAGTGTGAAGTCCAAACCTGAGACTTGGAGTGAAGGCTGGAGAGGACTGAGACAAGAGCTGGAACAAACGCTGGAAACATTCACACAAAGTATGCTGAGCGATCTGGCAGGGAAGAGGTGGACAGGAGAGGTTTAAATACCTCACTGATGGTAATAGGTTACAGGTGCTTGGGACAGGTGGCAGTGATGAGATGAAGGAGAGAGAAGGAAAGTGGAGTGGATCCCTGAGAGACACGGAGTGGATCTGACAGAACCCCTCCCTCAAGGAACGGCACCGGACGTTCCACCTGACTGCCCGGGGTGTGAAGAATGGAAGTCCCTAATTAACTGTGGATCGAGAATGTGACGTGCAGGAACCCAAGAACGTTCTTCTGGACCATACCCTCCCAGTCTACCAGGTACTGAATGCCTCGACCATGACGTCTAGATCTAAGGAGCGTCGCACCGAATATGCTGGAGCACCTCCGACGAGCTGGGCGGGAGGCGGGGGCCTGGTGGCGGGAACCAGAGGACTCTCGAAGGGCTTGATCCTAGAAACATGAAAGGATGGGTGAATCCGCATAGACCGAGGAAGCTTCAACCTTACCGCCACGGGTTGATGATCCTCACTATAGTGAAGGGACCAATGAATCGTGGAGCCAATTTCTTCGACTCCACTCGGAGAGGAATGTCTCTGGTGGAGAGCCATACTCGGTCCCCTACCTTGTACTGGGGACTCTGCTTGCGGTGGCGATTGGCCGCTGTCGAATACTGGGTGGAAGCTCGCAGGAGAGCCGCACGAGCCCTGTTCCATGTCCCTCTGCAACGTCGGATGAGGGCTTGGACAGACATGACATTAGCCTCCCTCTCCTGGGCAGGGAATAGTGGTGGCTGGAACCCGTGGCGCACTGGAAAGGAGATATTCCAGTAGCCGAGCTCGTCAAGGAGTTGTGGGCGTACTCAACCCACAACAGCTGAGAGGCCCAGGAAGATGGTGTTTGTCCAGCCACACACCTCAAGGCCGACTCCATCTCCTGGTTCAACCGTTCCGTCTGTCCATTGGACTGCGGGTGAAATCAGAGGACAAACTGACTGTAGCCCCTAAAAGAGAGCAAAACTCCCGCCAAACTGTAGACGTAAACTGGGATCCCCGGTCAGACACAATGTCCATAGGTAGTCCATGGATCCGGAAGACATTCTGGAGTACCAGTTCTGCCGTCTCTTTTGCTGAGGGCAACTTTGGCAGAGCTATGAGGTGAGCCATCTTTGAGAAACGGTCAATGATGGAAAGGATCACCGTGTTGCCATTAGATTCGGAAGACCGTGCGAAATCCAGGGACATATGAGACCAGGGTCGTCTGGGAACCGGAAGTGGTCGAAGAAGCCCAGATGGAGCATGATGAGAGGGCTTCTGCTGGCTGCAGACAGGACATGCCGTGACAAATGCTCGAACATCCTCTTCCTCCTTAGGCCACCAGAATCGCCGTTGGAGAAAAGAGAGTGTCCGCCGTATCCCGGGTGGCAAGCGAGTCGAGAGAATGGACCCACTGAAGAACCTCCGACCGCAGACCCGCAGGAACAAATAGTTTTCCTCTGGACAGGAACTGGGGACAGTAATGGTGTTCAAGGCTGTTTTAACGCGCTCTTCAATGGGCCAGGTGGCGGCTGCTACCAGCTGGGATGGAGGTAAGATGGAGGTCACTTCAGAAGAGGTCTCTGCTTCTGGAATTTCCGAGAAAGGGCATCAGGTTTCTGATTCCGGGACCCTGGTCGGAATGACAAAACAAAATTAAATCGAGTAAAGAACAATGACCAACGAGCTTGACGAGATGTCAAGCGTTTGGCTGACCGGATATATTCCAAATTCTTGTGGTCAGTCCACACAAGAAAAGGTTGTTCGGCTCCCTCCAGCCAGTGCCGCCATTCCTCCAAGGCTAGCTTAACCGCCAACAGCTCCCTATTACCTATGTCGTAGTTCTGTTCAGCTGGAGACAGGCGACGAGACAAATAGGCACACGGTGTAATTTCTGGTCTGAAGCGGGCGTTGGGACAGAACTGCGCCTATTCCCACGTCGGAAGCATCCACCTCTACGACAAACTGGCTACCAGAGTTTGGGATGATAAGCACTGGAGCTGAAGAAAAACGAAGCTTCAGGTCCCGGAATGCTGAATCGGCTTCGCTGGACCAGATGAACGGAACCTTAGATGAGGTAAGTGCTGTCATAGGAGCCGCCAAGGTACTATAGCCACGGATGAAAGCGTCTATAGAAGTTGGCAAACCCCAAGAAGCGTTGCAGTTGCTTTCGACTGCACGGAGATGGCCAATCCAATACTGCCGACACCTTGGAAGGATCCATCTGAATCTTACCCTGGGCGACAATGTAACCCAGAAAAGAGACGCTGTGCGTGAAATTCGCATTTCTCAGCCTTGACAAAAGCGAATTCTCCAGCAGGCGTTGAAGGACTGACTGGACATGATGAACATGCTCCTTGTGATTCTTGGAAAAGATAAGGATATCATCCAGATAGACAAATACGAACTTGTCGAGCATGTCCCGCAACACATCATTAACCAGGTTCTGGAAAACAGCGGAGCATTAGTCAGTCCAAAGGGCATCACCAGATATTCATAATGGCCTGACGAGGTGTTAAATGCTGTCTTCCATTCGTCCCCTCTCGGATACGAACCAGGTGGTATGCATTACGAAGATCCAATTTGGAAAACACCGTTGCCCCCTCCAGGAGTTCAAAGGCGGAGGCCAGAAGGGAAGCGGGATACCTGTTCTTTATGGTAATCTCATTAAGTCCACGGTAATCAATGCAGGGTCGGAGAGTCTTGTCTTTCTTCCCCACAAAGAAAAACCCCTGGTGATGAAGAAGGTCTTATTATTCCGGCTAACGCATCTTTGATGTAAAGATCCATGGCCTCTCTTTCAGGAGCGGACAATGAATATAGTCGGCCTCTAGGAGGTGAGGTGCCAGGAAGCAAGTCAATAGCACAGTCATATGGCCGATGCGGGGTAAGGCTGTGGCTTTGGCCTTATTAAAGACCTCCTTATAATCCTGGTACTCCTGGGAACGTTGGCGGCAGAGAGGATACAGGTGTACCAGGTAGTGGGTTGGGTAATCCCGCTGACTGAAGACAAACAGAGTGACAAGAATGACTCCACCCCAGTATTGCCCCAGTGTCCCAATCAATGTGAGGATTATGGCGTCGCGTCCCAGAGATCAATAGAGTCACGGGACTGGTCCGATGGGTCACGGTACCCAGGAGGTGTCCATCCAGGGCCCGTGCAGGAACTGGCTTGGGTAGGGGAACTCGTGACAACCCCAACTGAAGTGCCAAGGTCTCGTCCATAAAACTGCCGTCTGCCCCAGAGTCAATGAATGTAGTTAAAGTCTGTGGGCCCCCAGGAAGCAGCAGCTGGACATGGACAAGCGGGCGATTGATGGAGGAGACCCCCTCTGTAAGACTCAACAGTACTCCTCCATCTACTGCTGAGCCTGTCCTTTTAACGGACAGACCAATGCAACATGGCCCGGGCCCCACAATACATACAAAGGTTCCTCCTTCGACGCCGTAGCTTCTCCTCAGGAGTGAGATGAGAGCGGCCAATTTGCATGGGTTCACTGGAATCTGTTGTGGATACAGAGAGCTGTGGTCGCTGGGGATCAAGAGGAAGATAAAGAGAACTCGGACCCTCTGATCAACCCGGATTGACATACGGATTAAATCATCCAAGTTTTCTGGAAGCTCCCGAGAGGCAAGCTCATTTTTCATGTGCTCGGCCAACCCGAGAAGGAAAGCCTGGTGCTGTGCAGGAGCGTTAAATCCACTCTGCCGAGCAAGCGTCCGAAAGTCAATGGAATAATCCGCCACTGAACGAGATCCCTGTTTTAGTTGAAAAAGGCCCCTGGCCGCCGCGCCCTCCTGGTCCTCAGCGTCAAACACCTTCCGGAGTTCAGTAGATAAGGATTGGAAACTAGAGCAGGCTGGAGTACCTCTCTCCCACTCTGCGGTTCCCCAGAGACGGCGCCCGTAAGATGATTAATGACAAATGCCACCTTGGCTTTTTCTGTGGCAAATGTGTGGGGTTGCAGAGCAAACAGAATTGAACAGTTAACCAGAAAGGGATTACAACCACCTGCCTCTCCGGAGTAACGTTCTGGAATCCCGACCCGAGGCTCCTGGACCGGAATCGGTTGAACCACCGGGGAAACAGGATCTGAAGGTGGAACGGAGACCCGACTCTCTGTGGTCTTCGAATACTCGATAGCTGAGAAGTCAGGAGATGGATTTGATTTGACATGGCCTGGAATGCGTCCTCCTGTTGAGACACAATCCGCTGGAACCCGCGGAAATAGTGTTCATTTGGGCTTCATGATTCTGGAGAGTTTCTTCAATGAGGGTAAATCGATTTATTACTTTCTCTGCTTTGGCTGAGTCCATCTTGGCCAGATCGTTCTGTAATGCGGGAATGAGGACTCAAGTGCGCACAAGACAGTGAAGGTAAGTGATACTTTATTAAAGTACAGATAGTGATAGGAAGCTGGAGAGATGGGCTGAGAGTTGGAGTTGAACCATGAAGCTGAACCGAGACCTGGTGCCGAACCGGTGACTGGAGACCAAGCTGGAGAGCTGGGCTGAGAGTTGGAGTGAGCCGTGGAGCTGCGCCGAAGCCTGGAGCCGAGTCGGTGACTGGGGCCAAGCTGGGGAGCTGGACTGAGAGTTGGAGTGAGCCGTGGAGCTGCGCCGAAGCCTGGAGCCGAGTCGGTGACTGGGGCCAAGCTGGGGAGCTGGACTGATAGTTGGAGTGAGCCGTGGAGCTGCGCCGAAGCCTGGAGCCGAGTCGGTGCCTGGGGCCAAGCTGGGTAGCTGGGCTGAGAGTTGGAGTGAGCCGTGGAGCTGCGCCGAAGCCTGGAGCCAAGCCGGTGACTGGAACCAAGCTAGGAAGCTGGGCTGAGTGTGAAGTCCAAACCTGAGACTTGGAGTGAAGGCTGGAGAGAGGACTGAGACAAGAGCTGGAACAAACGCTGGAAACATTCACACAAAGTATGCTGAACGATCTGGCAGGGAAGAGGTGGACAGGAGAGGTTTAAATACCTCACTGATGGTAATAGGTTACAGGTGCTTGGGACAGGTGGCAGTGATGAGATGAAGGAGAGAGAAGGAAAGTGGAGTGGATCCCTGAGAGACACGGAGTGGATCTGACAATAAGAGTCAGGGATTCTAAATATAAGACAAATTAAGATTGATCTTGAGAAAGAGCAGCAGCCAAACCAATTGTTATTTATCGTGACCTTTGACCCCTGTTAGAAAGGGCTTGCGTTAAGGCAACGCTACACATTTTGGTGCTCCCCCATGAGGAAGTAGAGTAATAGGCGCCAACAGCGGGAACGGAGGGGGCTTGGTTACGTAGCAACGAGCCTGTTGATGTCTAAACAATGTTGGTGTCGTCGAAGTAGCTGGTTGTGCTTGACTGAGATTCTGCTGAGTGCCACAATGACACTTGTGTAGAAGGACAATGCACAGACAGAGACAACACACATCTGGACTGAATCAAACATAATATGCATGCATTACAGCTACAAGCATTAGTGTTTCCTCATTTGAACGCATGCTACCGAGAAATAGTCACACTAATATTTTCTTCTTAAGAATCTGATGACTCTTTTTTTTTCATCAGGCTTTTTTTCTTTTTTTCAGAGATGGCCAAGCACAAAAAAAAAATGTAATTCTTCCCTCCCATTTATTCCAGGGAAAGTCTGTGCTATTCATAGTATGCTATGGAGACTGAATGGTGAGATGCATAATTACTAGTTATTTGAAGAGATTTCAAGAGAAGGACTTGAAGTGTAATTCATAGCTGTAACCAGAACCAAATATCATAAATGCTGCTGTTTCTATAGGCACAGGTGTCGAGTGTTCAACTGGAAAAATGAAAGAGAGGCCAGATCAAGCAGTGCTTTAGGATAGGGTGTGCAAGACCACTTTAGGACACCACTCGTTTGAATCATGACTGTGTGTAGCAGCCAGCTGTGACGTTCAGCCAAATGTGTTACACCATGTCCAATGTGGGTTTATAAATGAGACCAAAGGATCCTTCAGGCCAAATCAGATACTGTCTTTCTTATTTGCTGTGCTTGGCTCATAGTTTATAAAATTGCATCTCTTTATCAGACTTCTGCAATGGGATTTGTCAGTTAATTTAATAGTGATTCAAGTGAACCAGCATCTTTAGTTGCAACATTTCTGTCAAATGATTGAGTCTACCAGTGGTGTAACTTCAACAATATTATCAACAACACAGAAAATGTGACCTTTAGGGTTCAAGAAGCCATGAAGTAGACTATATGTTATATATTACAACAACATTTTACAGAAACATACCTGACAGATCAGAGACAACTTTAACAGATGGTGGACACCCCAATGTCCTCTTTACAAGTGATCAAAGTTCACATAGACTGACTGCAAGTGGTTTTCTGCTTACAAATCACCTTCAGGCTGTTTACAAGTTTAGTATCTTCAATACGTGTTCATTATTTTTCCGGGATGTTCAAAACGAACATGTAAAAACATAGCAAACAAACACAGATTTACATGGGTTACCACACAGCAGAAACTTAAACTGGGGTTTGTGGCGATGAGAGGGAGAAGTGTGCGTTCTGTGATGGAACAAGAGTTGAATCACTGACATTAAACCAGACATGACTGACGTAGGTTACAATGTTTGGACAAACAAGGGGATCAAGAAAATTTGTGATTTCTTTGTGCGGTCTTTCTTGTGCTCATTTGAACAGATCCAGGGGAAATTTAATCTTCCCAAAAGCCATTTCCTTAGATACCTCCAAGTCCGAGACTTACACTTACTTCTGATGCCACATTATTGTCGATAGAGAGGTTATTTCTTAAGTGCCCGTTTAAAAAGACAATTACTTGCTTTTCTAATGTGCTGAATCAGACGGATGCACTGGTTATATTAGAGGTGATGCAAATGTGGCAAACTGAATTGGGTGTGTCTATTGATGTCACTTATGTGTTTGAAATGTAAATCAGCAGAAGGGACTTTTACTCACTGTTTGGTCATGTGTTATAATTCAATCATATTGGACGGACATTCTGGGGGACATGAGAAGGATACTTGGAGTAACACTGAATCTGGATCCTTGGTCTCTGCTTTTGGGCTACAGGGACTGTAATGTTGGTTCCAGGCTCCAGGAGACTTTATGCTACGCTATTCTCACGCTGCACAGAGCAACATCTTTCTGTCCTGGATCAGCTACAGACCCCCCACTACAGCCAGCTGGCACAGACTGGTCCCCGGAGCTGTTTCCGATGGAGTGGCTGACCTCCACCTTGCACTCTGGGAGGGGAAAGCTCCTGGAGCTCCATGTCTTTGGGGCGGATATTGCCTCAGTGCTAAAGAGTTTAGTAGTGAACTAGCTGTGGTCTTTTTGCTTTGACATTCTTTTCTTTTATTCCCCTGGTATGTTTGTTTGTTTGTTGTTATTTGTTGTTTTAAAAAAAGTTAATATGCATATATATATTTTAAACACATAATACTATTTAATTTCTGATTTTTTTTTCTGATTTTTGAACCAACTATCACTTCTTTCCTTGCCATCACCAGGATAATCAGATGTAATTATTTTAATTAAGTTGCTTACATCTCATGTGCATAACATTTAGATTTTGTAGAATAAAATAAATACAGTATAGAAGAAAAGAGAAAGTGAAATAAAAATACATGTAAAATATACATAAGCTTGTGGTTTCAATTTTATTAGACCTTGCCATTGTCAAACCAAAGCAGCCAAACTATTTAAACTATGTGTTCAAATGTTGCTTCCATTTTTGTTTTGGTAGGTCTTTGATATTCAGCAACTATGTAGCCTTTCGTTTGAATCACTGTTGAGTTAATACTGTAACTGCTATAACACTTTAATATGGCTCTACAGATTCCAAATGAAACATCACAAACACAACCAAGTCAGACTATCAGACTAAAATTCCAACAACTTATCTTAACTACATTATTTTATTTATTTTTGGGTGGGGTGGGGGGGTGGGGGTGGGGGTTGCTTCTCTCGGATTCTCTGGGCTCCTGTGCCGCCTTGTGTGCGGTCCTGTCCTGTCCTGCAGCAGCAGCACCGCTCGCAGTCAAACAGCGGGACTCCAGCTATCGCCTCTCCCAGCTGCTGACGTCAGCTGGCAGCCTGGGCTGTGCTGAGCTCCGGACATAGCGCCGAGAAAATGCTGCTCCGTACCGCCAAGGGCAGGAATCAACCCATACAGCGGCTTTAACAACAGAAACAGCAAAAAGGTAAAGCTTTTTTTCGTCTTTTCTCGCTCTTTCGGCCTGCAGGGCAACAGCCAAGTGTCTGTCGCGATAAAAATGGTTTGTGACAGTGAGCTGCAGTGTCCTTGAAAAGCGAAACGTACTGAATATAACTTGTGTTGGAGTTAAAATACCGCTTTTAGCGAGTGGAGTTCCGTGGTTATGTTTAGGACATTTTGTTACGGAATACTCTTGTCACGTTGTACGTCCACTGTTTATTGGCTACTATTTTATGTAAGTGTGAGTGAGTGTAACACAGTGAGGATGTCGATACGGCTCTGCTCCTCACTCAATTGTATAAGTCAAGGCTGGAGAGCAACTTTTTGTGGGTAACTGTGCCGCGTTGGGATAGCGCGTCTGGATGTGTTTGTGGAAGTGGGGGTAGGGACAAACACGGGACGACGGGGCACGTTACCAGCGACTGGAGCTCGGTATCTAAAGTTAAACCAGGTCTTCATTGTCTACGCTGCCTGCCTGTCGCCTAAGTTTGCAAAGTTTTTTTCCCCCTCGTTTCCCATCGAAAACGGAATATGCCCCTTGAAAAATCCCACCCGACCGCGATGAATACATTCCCAGAATTATGCGCTCTCGTGGTTCAGCTGACAACTTTCATAAAATAAAAATATCAAAGTGAGTCAATTGGCTTCACCCAGTGTGGAGCCGAAAGTCTCACAGTTGACAGACATCATGCCACTTCTCTGAATGGACCTATGCACAGGGCGGCACTGTGTACATTTCTGCTGTGGATTGTGTATCCTGCTTCTCATTGGCAGATCCCAATGACACCGTGAAAGCCTATATTGACATATTGTCTTTCTGTGCACCACCCGGCTCATCTGATGTCATTACCGTGAACACTTAGAAAACTCCATTGCCTTTGTTCAGCCTAATAAAATATGGGCCTGTACAGGAGACAATCGGGCAAACGAGTTTTAAATTCTATATAGTATTATTTATATATTTGTACAGAAAGATAGGAGAGAGGAAACACACCATAGATTAGTATTGTGATTTAAAAGGAATAGTGAATGTGTTTATGCATCTGTTCTAGCTCATGTGTGTTTGGCTCTCTCAGTCACTTACACCTCCATGTTTTATAACATAGGCTACACTGAAGGAACCATGATGGAAAAAGTTGCTGTCAGGTTTCCCCAAGGATCAGTTGAAAACATTTGGGAAGTTCCCTTCATGATAAACATGTACTCACTTTTGATAAGGCACAAATATATTTCTAGTTTAGTCTAAAAAACGGTTGTATGAAACATTTCACTGTAGTCTTAAGGAAGTGAGGTCAAGTTCTCGCGCTGTGATTCCTAACAACTCAAATGCCTCAATTCTGAGCCATGTGTGAATGTAAAATACAAGCATGAACAGTCACACACTGATAGAAACACACTGTATGTATTAGCTGCACAGAATGTTTTATGTTGTAATAAGAGTTTTTGTTTTGATTATTCCAATTCATGGTCCGTGCCATTTCCTTTCCATGTTTAAGCAACAGTGATTAGGCTTTAGACCAGACAATTTTTAACTGGGAAGTGAAAAAATGTGTCCTTTAATGAAAATTAGTTTTTGTTCAAAAAAGAGATAACTCTGAAAAAGATAACTTTTAAATGATTCTGCTTTCTGTCAACACATTGTAGTTTTGTATTTACTGTGTGCTGGGTCAGTCGATAAAGTGTTAGAAATGTCATCACTGACCTCCTTCCAACATAAACATAACAACATAAATCCAACTATCTTCAGCCTACTAATATTAAAAAAACGTTATAATCTTTGAATGCTAAATGAATTTGGTCAATTAGATGGCTCCGATTCAAATGAACTCTTACTATTGTGCATAGGTGTTTTGTTACCTATATAAAGTTTTAGCAAAGATGGACACTGTTTAAGCAGCTGCAGGTGTGCACAGTGTGTCACAGAAGACTCAAGCTCAGATGGAGGCTGTAGTATTAACAGTTTGAGTCTCAAGTGGCAGTATGTGACAGCGAGCGTCCCATCTTTGGTTTGGTGATTAGTGAAGCAACGGCAACTGAAAGGTGTTTGGTTTCTGTAGGTGTGTAACTCAGTTGTTCTTTTCCTCCACCAAATAAATATAATTAATGTTGCCCACATTGTTTCCTGTTGAGGTTCCTGAGTGAAAAAATAACAAGAGGCATGTCACATCTCAAAGTATCACACATCTCTCTGGGCCTTTAACATTTTTGGACTTGTAAATCACATTCCTGAAAGACACTTGGTAAATTTGTGAATTTTTTTGGCACATATTTATCTAATCAAACAATCAGACAGTTGTCATTTACGGTCATATGGATGTAGAGTTTTAGATCTGGCACCCAAGAGCAGATGCTAGTGCACTTGTTTAACCTCAACTCCAGACTGTTGCGTAATTATTTTCTTAGGTAAACCTAGAGAGTAATTTTCAGTACACACTTTATTGTGAAGCTATGATTCTATAATAAATTCCCTGTTGTGCTGCTTCAAACAGCGAGCCTCCAGAAATGGCCCTTTTTGGTGTAATGCTTTTGTAATACCATCATTTGTGTCAAAGGTCCTGTGCCTAAGAACACAACACATGACTATCCTTGCAACTCTTCCCTGATTTGATCTAGTTTTCCCCCGCAGCCTTGAAAACAGACTAAATATACAATTTGATCCATAACAGTATGTCTCTGAATATTCTCAGTCACCTACTATACACAGTTTTAGAAGAAGGTACTGGAAATTCCTCATCCAAGGGACTTTGCTGATCCTAAGCAAACAATATTTTAGTGTCAACCTAAAGTCTGTCACTCTTTGATCAATGAGAGGCTGGGAAAGTGGTTGTCCTGTACTTGTGAAGAGTTGTTACTTACCTGTGTGGAACATTAGCATATTAGCATATATTCTTTTAGTCAAAAAGAGATGATGCTCATGCTGTTAATAAGAGGCACACATTACCGGTCTGTGTTGCTTTGTAACTTATTGACATGCAGCTCACCAGCATTCTGGTTAGTAACAGCTTTATCCAGTTGTTGTTCTAGAGTCATATTTTATCTTGAAGGTGATTTTTGGAGTGAATCGATTTGGGTCTTAATCTGTATGGTATACTGGTCAAAGATAATGCCACATTAGAGACTCTAAATATACTATATGCTATGTAGCAGTGCAGAAAACTAACCTTGACGGTCAGTCCTGTAAAAACAATGGTTTTAGGAGTAACTAATACTGCACAGTGCAGAAAGAGTTCTTATGTGTAAATGTAGGTTATTGATTATTTCTAAGCTGACACTCATGGGGCCACAGACACAGTTATTTCCATGGGTTGTAGCTAAATATGTAAATAATAAACTGTCTACCCTGTACTTTGGCATTCAGTTACTTTCGTCCTGGCACCAGGCCACATTTATTTTAATTTGTTTGTGTTTAATTTGGCCAAGTGGAGAACTCTTGAAGGTGAGCAGGTACAAGACTGGTTCCTTAGATAATGCACCGCTGTCAGAAACTGGATGCCAAGTGCTGCAGCAATGTTTCCAAGCTATACAGCCACCTGAGCCATGTGCACTGCCTGGGACACAGACTGTGGGTTCAAATCAGACCTAATAAACTCAAAAGGCCGGGGGTATTTTGCAGACGGTTTAGATCAGAAGGAGACTTCAGGAGCAGGTCTGGACACGAGTTTGTGTCGCTGTCACCTGGTTGGAATGCAGAGCACCTCTTTCTGATGTCGGTGTGATAAGATCAGTGCCAGACAGAGGATTTCCTGTCTGCCTCCACACAGTGAATCACTGCTTTGCCTGACACATATATAGTACACAACTTTATACTAGAGATGCTCCGATCAGCATTTTTGGGGCCGATCACCGATTACCGATCACCAAAATGATGATCTGCCGATTGCCGATCACTGCCGATCACAGAATGGCAGGGGAATGGGAATCTTTTATCTATAATCATGCAGAGTTTGCACCATTTGTAGAAATGAAACTAACTCTAAATTAACTGTATTGAAAAAAAAAAACTGTAGTAGGGCTGACGGTATGGGATTTTTTCTTACCGCGGTGATGAAGCAACAAGAATCGCGATTTGGCGGTTAACCGACACCCCCCACTGCGAGTCTTGCGAGTCGAGTATGTGAGCGGAGTGGAGCGACGGTACTTTCCCCTCCGCTCTATGCATTCAAGAATCACTCCGCTCCAGCTCCAGCTCCGGGTTTACCATCTCCCGCTCCCCGCTCCACTCCTCGCTCACTGATATCAGAAACACTGCTCCATCTTCGCTCCGAGGAAATTTGCGGCTAACTGCTAAAGTAGTGATCCATCTGTATCAAGCTGGTTGTTTACCGTGTGAGTTCTGAACACTGCACTATGCTTATTTAAATCTTTTCGTCTCTACACATATGAGGCTACATATTTCTCATGTCTGTAAGGCAAACCTGCTGAGTTTGTTTATTTGAGACGTGCTCCAGTTCATGAGCAATGAAAGCGATCGCTTCCGCGACCTCATAGTCTACTTATTTGCTTCTTATTTATTAAATACATGCAATTGGCCGAAGAAACCTTTATTAAAATTAAGAGACAATTTGTACAAAACGAAAGAAAGTCTTTTTACAAAACAAAACTTAATATTAAACTAAATATAACCCCCCCCAAAAATCATATGCGGTGATGACCTCACACCGCGGTAGGCATCTCATTATTGCGGTGATGCGGTGATGCGGTTATCGTCACACCCCTAAACTGTAGACGGTTGGTTTAGTTTCTCATACTCTCCATATTCAGTTGTATGACGTGTTCTAAGATACCTAATCATGTTAGTGGTGTTAAAATGACGTTGCTTGCTTCCACCTCGAGGGATTTCATCACGACATACATTGCAAACGGCTAACTTCTTTACGTCTACGTCTTTATCGGACACTTTGAAAAACTTCCAGACGGGAGAGCTCGTGTTGCCACTGACAAGCTCCGCTCTGCTGTTGTGTACCTCAGACATCATCAGGATGCTCTCTGTCTTACAAGCGCTTCGCACTCCCTCTCTGCCGTGCGCGCGTTACACAATTTGAAACACTCTCGCATGCGCGCTCTTGCTCGCTCGCTCTAGATTCCGGGAGATTTTAACAAATTGACGCGATTGGCTTTTTTGATCGGCGCTTTTGGGGTTCGCCGATCAAGCTATTTTTAGTCAATACCGGGAATTTGATTGAATTGCTTGAATTGCTTTTTGGAGAATACATTTTTTAGAAACAGATGGAAATGAGGGTTATTTACCGGTGGAACTTAAGAGAAAAGTGAAATTAAGAGGGTTTATCTCTATGTTAATAAACCATAGGGTGACCAAATGTTCCGCTTTGGGTGGGACTGCACAGCATTTGAACAAAAGTCCTGCATCACGCAAACGGTTTCTATGTCCTGCATTTTTACTGTTGTAGACAATTTATGAGACCCATGGCTTTGCTTTGTTGTCCAGTAGTAACAAAGCGTGGAAGACCACGTCAACACAGAGCTGCCAATCAATCAGCAGTATTCAAGTAGAGGGCACAGTTTGATTGACAGTTCCAGCCCTCAGCAGCGACCTCTTGACAACCGCTCTGTCTGTAATGCAAAGCCAGGAACGGGGAAACTAAATTTGTCCTATTTTGAACAAAACACGAAAATATACAACTAAAAAAGAAGATGCTGCTATACAATGAGGACAGACCATGGCTCTTGGGTAAGCTAGTCAGAGGAGACACATTTTTTTCTTTTAGCTACGCTCTATACCATAAGTTTAGGTATAAATCAGTGCATTAGTGTGGAAATCGCTTGGAGTTATGACTTTCCTGCCCCAAGCAAAACAAGCACTGGATCCAATAGAGAGAAGCCAACCACGCTGGGCAGACCCCCAACAGCCCGGAAATCCATGGAATTCTGTAGGTCAAGTTGGGGTCAAATGGAGAGGCCACACAGAGACAGATAAAGACAGAGGTGCAGTGGAGGACACCAGGAGAAAGGACACAATGAAGCATCCATCTGTAAAAGGTCATCTGAGTGTTTTACTTAAAACATTATGAATGCTTTGCCAGACATCATTTAACGTTACTGTCTTTGCTGAAGGAGGTATTTATAGCATTGATGTGTATCTTTTGTTGCCTCCCAAAAATACCCAGAGATATTTTGAGCAGATCTGAGAAGAGATGTTTTCTTAGATCGTGGCAACTAAAATACCAAAGAAAGAGGAAATGACATATGCATTTTGAGAATATTAATAGTCACTTTAATAAGTGTACCAGCCAGAATGAAAGGGAAGGTGTACAGAACAGTAGTGAGACCAGTAATGTTTCATGGTTTGGAGACAGTAGCCCTGAGGAAAAGACAGGAGGAAGAGCTAGAGGTAGCAGAACTGAAGATGTTGAGGTTCTCTTTGGGATTGACGAGGATGGATAGGATCGGGAATGAGTCCATCAGAGGGACAGCTCATGTGAGATGTTTTGGAGACAAGGTTAGAGAGTCCAGGTTGAGATGGTTTGGACATGTTCAGAGGAGGGAGAGTGAATATATATCGGTAAAAGGATGCAGAGGTTAGAGCTGCCAGGCAGGAGGCCGAGAGGAAGACCAAAGAGGAGGTTTATGGATGTGGTGAAGGAGGACATGAAGGTAGTTAGTCTGAGAGAAGAAGATGCAGGGGATAGGGCTAGATGGAGGCAGATGATTCGCTGTGGCGACTTCTGAAGGGAACAGCCGAAAGGAAAAGAAGGTTAGTCACAATTTAACAGGTAACAACTCATAAGAAGAGTAAGAACTGACTCACACTAAGACAGTATGGACGTGGAAATCCCGCCTTTTTAATCGATCAACGTATATTCTCCAACATGAAGTTGCTGGTTGAATGGATATTTCAGCCCAGATTTGGCCCCTGAACCTCGAGATTGTGAATATGCTGGTGTTGTGGTTTAGTGTGTGTTTTGACTTGGCACAGGTACAGTGTGTGTGAGTGAGATTATAGGTCTCTGCTGTCTGTTCTTTCATTCACAAATTATCTGCCCCCAAAAACACTCTCATTACACCATGAGCCCTGTGACAATAATAACAACAACACTTCCACTGACCATAAAAAGACTGGACAACTCTTTTTCACCAAACACCACAGAATCTCCTGCTCTAGGGCCTTGTGTAAAACTGACATATGGCATTAATAACTGTCCTTTATCTCGGCTACTTCTGAATCTTGTTGCTCCATGTTTGTTTATTTTGCGTGTGTTGCTTGGTGTTATGCAAATTTCGTTCTGGCACCTGTGCTGTGTGAAAGAATATAAAACCTAAAACCCAAAAAAACGAGTCACCAATTGTACAAGGCCCTAACAGACAACATTACATCCAAACATAAAACAATTACCAATATCTGCTGTTTGATATGGTTCTCATTTACTGCTCATTCATTTGTGTGTGACACCACTGTTCTTTTTTTATTTTATTTTATTTTACAAAACATATAGTGCATATTTACTAGTGTGGAAGACGTACATACATGTGTTACAAAACAAGAGATAGCACAATAAACATTACAAACAGGAAAAGGGAGTATATACTGTTACATCTGTGGGGAAGGAGGGAATAAAAGAAGAGAAACAGAGAGAGAAGAAGACAACAAAAATATAATAAAAATGTAATAATATAAAAAAATCAATAATAATAAAATTATTATTATTATTATTAACTTTAATAATGAATGATGTTAATAATATTACATATATTACATTACATTAGTCTGTGTACATGAGCTATGCCACCCAGTACCTCTCTAGCCCAGACCCACAACCTCCATCTTAGGCCATGGCCAACACACTGTCTTCTTACCTCTTCATGTACCCACTGCTCAAATTATAAAGCTGGAGCTGGGGGCACAAAGAGAGAATATTTAGAGGAAGCATTCCTCCCGCATTGAAAAGAAAAGAAAAGGTAAAGGAACATATGTTGTTACGAAGACTGCATTATAGGCTTTTGTGTCTAAATGATACCATTTTTACAAACTAACAAACAAACCTTCAACAGGCTGAGTTATAAACCAGAGTTAAAAATGTTTAAAAACAGGCCACATTAACTTTCCTTAAAGAAACTCTTTCTCTTGAAAAAGAGGTGCAAGACCCAGTCAATTAGGTCTCAGTCCCGATTTAGGATTTAGGAAATTAAGCACTGCATGTACCCATTTTTGACACCGTGTGAGGTGCATTAAAATAAGATAATTCCGCTTAACCTTTTGCTTTTGTGATTATAATTATTTTCTTATGATTATTATTTCCCTATACTTGTGTATTGCATAAAAAAACATCAGGGCATGTGGCATAAGCAGCCCAGTGGAGTACCACCAGAGAAAGAGAAGAAAATAAATAAAAAACAATAATAATAATAATAATAATAATAATAATAATAATAATAATAATATAATCAAATAATAAAAAGCAGAGAAGAAAAACTAAAGACAATTTTAAATTAGAAAAAAAGAAAGCAAAACAAGGGCTGAGTGATTTGGAGGAATATGAAGAAGAAGACTGTCCTGTTGTAGCTGTCCTGGTGAAAGAGGTCAGAATCCGGGTAAAGTAACCATGAGGCCTGTGGACGGTCTGTAATTAGGAGGATTGTTGCTGGTGGTCCCGTTGCATGCGTCTCTTCCTGGTGGGGTTTTGTTAAAAGCCAATAGTCTGTTCAGTGACCTTTTCTTCTGTGCTGAAATTAACCTATTGTCCTGCTGTCACCCCTGTCCAGTCGCTTTCTACAGTGAGATGCTGAGGCTTAAATGTGCTTCCACACTCCGGTCACAAAACATATCCTCCTCATTTTCTTTCCGTTTTTGTTTTAAATTTACACATTTCCACAATTTCCAAATACATTTCACACATTTTGCTTTTTCTGTTTGTGGCAAGTTCTTGTTCAAAAGTCATCATGAAACCATCACAATTTGACATATTGTTCACTAGAATTGTCTAATTTCTCCAAGGAAACCTAAAATCCCACTGTGGGATCATGTGATGCTTGTTGTGCAACAGCCATTCATTTCCTATTTGTGAGTCATAGACCATTGACTTCACTAGTTTACAATGAGGTTTCACTCGAGCTACTCCACAGACTGTCTGAATGAAACATAAAGCTAAAACAGATGGATCACATAGCAATAAGAATATACGTAGAATTAAAGTGGACTCATGCTTTTACGTTTCATTGGAACATATTTGTGTTGTGTTTAGAAGCAGATCATTATGCTCTGCCATTAATCTGTTATCATCAGCCCAACTAGATATTGGTCCCACTTTCTCAGATCTTTGGTTTAGATATGGACACTGAGATCTGGTTTCAACTTGTACAAGCCCCTTCCCCTTCGTAGAGGCCCCACTTTCCCCCCAGAAAGCACTTTCACTATTGCTCTGTGCTGAGAGGCCTGTATCTTATCATTTTTCACAGTTCTCACATGTCACACGTTTCATGTCAATAATTTTCCATCTCTCGACAACATCTCTTAGTTACCGTCTGGTTTTTTTCACAAGTAAACTGATAACAAAGACTCTAGTATTACCTTTACCGCTGGAAAATGTGAGCGGGTATATATTTTTTTCTATCATATTTTACTGATAAGCTTTATTCTGGAAATACGCTCATATAGAAAAGCTGCAATCTTTTTTCTAATAATAATTTATTTAATATTTAGAATAATTCCCTGTTTTTGTGGAACTTTTTCTTTCCAATTATATATAAAATGTCGATTTTCAAGGAAAGGGCACATTTCTTTCTTTTAGCAGAAGTAAACTTATTCTTCCGATGTTTTTTTTTTTCTTTTTCGCAGCAGTCCTATGTGTCCACCGGCCACCAGATGGCGCCCCCCAGTCCCAACACCGGCAGCAACAGTAGTGGTGGGGGAGGTGAACAGCTGAGCAAAACCAACCTGTATATTCGCGGCCTCCATCCGGGGACCACAGACCAGGATTTGGTCAAACTCTGCCAGCCGTAAGTCTACAGCTATTCCCATTTAGCATGAGTTTCCTCTGCGTGTTTCCTCAAAAACATTTTCTCTTTCGGAGAAAAGCAGGGTTGCTTGGTATAAGGATTGTTGCATCACACCAACCATGTCTAAGAGATGACACTAATTCTTTCAAGCTCCCAAATGAGACAACAGACAACATTAGGAGCCATGAAAGAATAGCCCTATTGTCTGTCCTCATCGTTTTGGGAGTTGTGTGTATTCTTGTTATAATAAACTAAAGTCAAGCCGTTGGATTGGATTTAAATCTTTTTCGCCCCATTAAAAAGGACCCCATCTCATCATAGTAAATATTTGGGTGTTCCATTACAGACGTCTTATGTGTGTTTATTTCTACGTCTGAATGTTATATACAGTATGTACTGTCCTAAAGCAAAGCCCAACCGTGAAGGTAAAAACCTGGAATTGTCTTACGCACAGATGCGCTGATAAAAAATGGAATGAAAGGCTTTCTGTAACTTTTTGCGCCTATTTTGTCTTTAGTCCAGTTTTGTCCAGCTCCCCCTTGTGTTATTATGATTTTTCAAATTGCCAATCGCTGATTAGTGCTTGCAAAGTGCCAAAATATCATCTCTTTGTCTGATATGGCTGGGAGAGTTTGCGATTTATCGAACAGATCAAGATTGTAATAAAGAACTGCAGGAAAACGTCTCTTTAGGCGATTACATAAGTATCGTCTTGCACAATTATCAGCTGCTGGACATATGAAATGAAAGACCCTAACGTGCTGTTCAGAAGTCAAATCTGTTTAGAAAAGAAGGCGTGTGACTAAGATGCTACAATGCCTCATCTGATGTACGTTTGATTAAATTTGATAAAACATCTCAAATCCACCTAAAGGCTGGAGCTTTAATGGATGAGGACTGGGGTAAAGGAGGAAGAGGGGCCAGAGAAGGGTACAGCAGAGGCCTCCTGTGTCCTGCTCTAACACACTTTAGATTAGTGGACATAGATTAGTGGAGCGTTCATATTATGTCTGCTTTACACACAGACAAACTCCAGCAAAAGCACACCTAAACTGGTTTATGTCGCTACAAGTTACTGCTTTCTTTTTCATTACAGACGAGTGATTTATAACAAATATTGAGACGGTTACAACATGCCTCTTTTACAAGCCTAGGCTGTAACATAACTTCTCACGGCCTAGTGTTTATACAGCGCTAATGATTCTCCATTTAGCTCTGTGCATGTAGAAGTATGTAGAAATCTGTTTGATGCACACACTGTCCAAGGCTTAAGTCAGAACAGTTTTGGAGTTAGTGAAGCACAGAATTGAAAGCAAAAGCATGCAACTGACAGAGGAATCATTGTTGTGGTCTGGAGAAGGTTGAAGGGTGAATTAAGAGGTTACACTTGAAGAGGAACTTAAATGAGGGCTCAAAGTAGCATGCTGGGAAAGAATGTCAGATGCTCCATTCACTCTTAAGTCCGCAGAGTTGTGCGCTGCTAAAAGGGGTTAAGGTAAGCGGAAGTTCACGCAGTCAGTGCTGTTAGACCTTTGAACTCTCCTGGTGTCCTTGTAAAGGAAAATCAGAAATACAGTTTTGTTTTGTTCAAAGGCTCAATAGTGCTTTAGTGAGTCATGTGTGTAGTTGCGGTTACAGTTTATAGTGGTTACACAAAACAGCACACATTAAAAGCTGTTATTGAGTGAATACCAGGCATTTTTTTGTTTTTCTATTTGTCAATTTAAGACTTTAAGACAAATATATATATATATATATACATATATATACAAGGAACCCAAAATATTTGAGTGGTTTCATTTGACTAGTTGTTGTTGATTATCTTGTTATATTGATTTTCTTGCAGGTGTAAAGCTAAAAAAAAAAGATAAATTAATGACATGTTTGAAACCTGAGCAAAGATATTGCAAGCATTAAATATTCAGAAGTCTGGTGTCAGTAACAGCACAGGGCCTGTACCTGACTCATCCAGCTAGACGTCCCATAAATCAGGCTGGACCTAGGACCCAGCAGTGAAGTGCAAGTGTGGAAAAACAGACAGAGGGGGCGGAGAGAGAGGTGGGTAGGAAGGCAAAGTGGACAGTGAGGCATCAGGTTACAGTGTACATTCCGCCCAGACGCCATGTCGCCCAAACAGAACAGCCCCAGCCTCTCTCATTGGCCAATCCCACAGACAAGAACAGGCCTATTATCTGGCCACTGGCCTGTCCTATAACATTGTATTCCAGGACAGTCTGTGTCTTGAATAACCTTTTACCGCCCTAATGCACATACCTGTGCTCTCCTACTTTACTTTGTCATCTTTTTGATCATACATTTTTACATTTTTCAGATTCTTTGAGCTTACGCAGACATTAAAATTGTCATTGTTTCATTTGCATTATGTCATTCTGTTCTATAAAAAGAGGACAAACAAGTCTTCAACCAAGACAATTAGTATTTTAAGCTTTTAAAAGCTGTATCTGAGCTAAAAATACTTTTACAGAACTGTTTTTCAGTAAAGAAGTATGTCTGTAAAAAACAAGAGAGGGGCAGATACTGCACTGACAACGATACAAGGGAAGAGACAAACATAACACATTAAACAAGTTAATTGCACAAAAGGAGTCTGCAGTTCAACACATGTAGCCCGAGGATGTAAGGCTGGATTAGTATGCATGTGACAGGAGCCTCAATAGTCATTCATTTTGTGTCTGTTTTTAAGGTATGGCAAGATTGTGTCAACCAAGGCCATCTTGGACAAAACCACCAACAAGTGTAAAGGTAGGTTGTGTGGTGATCTCTTCATAGTTTGTCTGTTCAAATACAAATATTTATGTTTCTGTCTAATTCACAGGGTATGGCTTTGTGGATTTTGACAGTCCAGCCGCAGCACAGAAAGCTGTTACAGCGCTAAAGTCCAGTGGGGTCCAGGCTCAGATGGCCAAAGTAAGTCAACTACTGCTCACTGTCAATTATCACTTTTAACTATTGTTTTGACTTTGAGTTTTGTAGTAAATTATCAGACTTCCAAAGAGCCTGAGCTGCCCCTTGACCATAGAAATTCATAATTCCTTTCTGCCTCTGCCTCATGTAGTTGACAAGAGCCCGGGTTAGCTCTGGTTTGTATGATAGAGTTTCTGATTCTTCATATGATAATAATTAAGTGTTAATGCTGCAAGCAGAAACAATTTGATGTGACGACATGAGTGACTTCTCATGCTGTTGTCTGTGGCAAACTGAGCCTCACTGTGCTGTGTCCTAATGCCCCCATCTCCTTGCTTGTGTACGTCTCTAACCTGCTCCTGTTGTAGAGCTTGTACTACACGCTTTGTCCAAGTGTCTGCAGTCAAAGCAACTCTTGTCGGCCCATTAAGCTGATCCCTCTGGCTCTGAGGCTCCCTATTGAGGGAACCAAGGGGAGGGTGCCACTACACCCAGTGTCAATGGGACAGGCACAATGAACTGACATTGTCCATCGCCTGGGCCCAAGCCTGGGACTGACACCAGCACTTAATACACTCCACCCCAGTGTCTACAGCCCTCCCCTGTCCTGCACCCAAACAGTCCAGGTGCAATACAACACCAGGGTCTCCCTTGGCTCAACTTGGCTGAGCAGTAGCAGATCCATGCTGCCAGATGACCTGAACTAGTCCACTACACCTAAAGAGTCCAAGAAGCTCCTCTGTGGAAGTGGCACGCAGTTCTGTCAGTGTCAGAGTCCCAACATGTGCTGACTCAGAGGTGTTGATAACCACTATAAAAACTAAATATATACTGCTGGCTCTGAGTCACTGGGTCACATCAGGTCACAAGAAATGTGCTGTTAATCTGTGCAGCTCAGTTTCACCTGCATGCATACTTACCATGGCTGCGTGAGGATGTTTTACACAACACATGAGAGCCACACCTTGCTCTCTGTCCTCAGAGTCCACTCAGTCCCTGAATGGGCCACTCTCTGCCTCCAGGCTGCAGGCCCAGAGGAGCTGCATGCGTACGGAACAATGGCACAGTTAAAAATAGAATGCTCTTTCTTCTAAACGCCTCCCTGCTCAATCTCAGACGTCAGCTGACATGCAATGCTTGACACACAAGCCAGAAAATCCACCAGATAAGCAGACACACCTCAGCTCTATGCTTCACCTTTTGGACCTGGCACAAAAATTAAGGAAATTCCAGACATATTTTTTCATCTTCAACACTGAAAGAAATCCTTGGTCTTGGTCCTTGTTTATAAGAAATGTTAGTTAACACTTTTTCTTCAACTGAGTCCGAGCAGCACTTGTATATCTACAATTGTCTGAATATTACTTTAACAAGCATGAATATATGCTGTTAGGTAAAGAAGAGACTTTAGTTTTGTTTTGATCATAAAGCATTGAACTTCTGTGGCCTATGACCTCTGGGAGAGTTACATAATGTTTATATCAGTTTTTTCACACACACACACACACACACACACACACACACAAACACACACACACACAATGACAATTGAAAAAGGTTATCTCACAACCACGTGGCCCACTGCTTTATAGAACAAAGGCCAATGCTATTTCAGTAAGTCTTCATTGAAGATGGGTGTTGACTCACTTTAACACCATAAATAATCTCTCACTATGCCCTCTCTGTCAACCAGCTAAATCTATGTCAGCCCGGGCACCAATCTGGATCCCCTCCTGTTTGATGCTCATTGTAATTAACTAAAACTGTTCCAGTCTTTATCTCGCATACAATAGGAAATATATTTTTAGTTTTGTCCGCTGTCAGATAAGGATTAGAATAAATAGAAATATAAGATGAAGAAATATTTTGATGAAAGAGAAGAACTAATCTGTAGAAACTCATTTGTCATTACCCTAGACTCCCACTATTTCCCATTCTCTTTGCTTCCTCCGTCCGAACAAAATATCAGCACTTTAGGCTGTTCCTCTCTCCCTTCCTGTACTCTTCCCCTCTCTTTAGCCCAGCCTCTTGCCTGTTACCAGGCTCCCGTTGCTCTGTGAACTCTTTAACTTTGTGGCTGGCTTCCTGTATGCTTCTGAACAAAGTTTCACTTTGTAAAATTACACTCCATGATATTTCAATTTTATTTACTTGCGTCCATCAACACCTTTTAATTAAATATCAAAATATAAGAATTTTTGGAATTTTATGCCTGAGCATGAATACATTTTGAATAAGATTTTAAATAACTGCATGAATTTTAAAAGGGGTTCAGATATGACATGGTATATTTAATTTACTCTTTTATGGTGTCAGATGTATCCTGTGTTCAGATTTTGGATTTGTGCTGTAGGAGGAAATCTGTAACAAACTCAATTCAAAACATTGTAAAAGTGCTGTGCCACAAAAGGAGGTTAAAAGATGGTGTTATTGAATGTGATCAGTTATAAGGCACTGTTGAGTGCCCTAATGCGTTTCTGTTGATCTCATGTGCAGCAACAGGAGCAAGACCCCACAAATCTGTACATTTCCAACCTGCCAGTGTCAATGGACGAGCAGGAGTTGGAGAGTATGCTTAAGTCGTTTGGCCAAGTCATCTCCACACGCATCCTTCGAGACGCCAATGGGACCAGTCGCGGTGTGGGCTTTGCCAGGTCTGACCCCTGAGCCGTAAAAATACAATACTAGTTCAATCTGAACCAGAAAACTTTAACCATTACATGTGACTTAAGTGCAATGGTTATTATGATTTCAGAATGGAGTCCACAGAAAAGTGTGAGGCCATAATTCAGCATTTCAATGGCAAATTCATCAAGACTCCACCAGGGGTGCCCGGTGTGTGGAATGTTTCTTTTGTATTATAGAAATCTGATATTGTTGTTGGTGGTGGCAGCGCTGGCTGTTTTTGTTCCCTGCTGTGAGCTTACTCACTCTACTGTTTGATCTGCTGCTTTCACAGTGCCCACAGAGCCCTTATTGTGTAAGTTTGCAGACGGAGGTCAGAAGAAGAGGCAAAATCAAGGAAAGTACCTCCAGAATGGACGGCCATGGGCCAGAGACACAGAAACGGTGAGATGTTCATTTTCAACTCATGTTTCAAAATATCGTAAGCAGAAGTGTTGACCACACATTTGGTGGGTGTTCTAGTGCAGTTGGCAGTTTGTCTAAGCCTGTTTTTGAAGTCCCCATATTGTTTTCTCAGGGAGGAATGACGCTAGCGTATGACCCCACAGCCTTACAAAATGGGTGAGTGGTATGCATGGAGTGAAAACAATCCCAGCCCTCTAGAAAAATAAGTCAAGTTGTTAGTGTGCACTGCCCTCTGCTGGTGGAGAAGTGTTCATGTATTTGGAGACAGTGGAAGTCGTTTAGGCTTCATGTTTGACTCACATTCTCCTCTGTCCACTCTGCAGCTTTTACTCGCCGCCCTATAGCCTGGGTCCAAACAGAATGATCGCTCAGACGTACATGCATTCTCCCGTCTCATCCTACCAGGTGACCCTTTATGCTGTATTTATGATTAAAATTATCTTATGATTATTCATGGGTTTGTTGTAAAATAATTTATTTGTTAGTTAGTGATGAATGTAATAACTGTGATAGACCAACTCTGACTACAGTTTGTTATCAGACATTTACATAGGGAGGTTTTAGCAGCCATTGAATAGCTGTCAAATATGTTGGAATAACTGTTATTTGTGGCTGATCTACAGGTGCACAGCCCGTCTTGGATGCACCATCAGTCATACCTCATGCAGCCAGTGAGTCAATTTCTGTCTGTTATAGCTAAAAACCTAACCGAAATGTAAGTCAGCTCTCTGTTGTGTGTTCACAGGGTACAGTTCTTACCCCATCTATGGATCATGCCATGTCCATCCAGCCCACTTCAATGATGGGACCTCTCACTCAGCAGCTAAGCCACCTGTCGATGGGCAGCACAGGCACAGTCAGTATCTAACTATGATGATCAATATTACTAATATATTACTTACTTACTAAATATTTTTAGTTGAATCTTTTCCCCTGCAGTATATTCCGCCAACACAACTATGCAGGGGACCTACATCCCCCAGTACACCCCAGTGCCTCCCTCCAGTGTCCAGGTCGAGGTATGTCACTTGCAGCTGCACTAAAAGGGCCAGATTATTACACATATTTAGATCGAATAAAAATCAATGCTCCTAATTTCTTTATTCATATTAAGGTTAATTGAGTTGGAGTTTTTTTTTTGAATATTCAAACAAAAAAAACAAATAGTTGTATTTGTAAAAAGCTATTTAAAGTTTACCTGAACATAGCATTGTCTAAATATGTAGGTGTAAGAGCGCAAAGGAGCACACACTGAAATATTTAACAATATCCTTGTTCTTCAGTTGGCGAGTCAGTAAAGATTAATTAAAGAAATCAACTTACATAAAATAGCTTGATAATATGGATATTAGCTTGTGCTGAGGGCTTATCAGGACTGTCAATTTGTCAATCTCACGTTCCCTCCTTCCCTCACTCGTGAACAAGACCCCAAGATACTTGAACTCCTCCACTTGAGGCAGGAGCTCTCCACCAACCTGAAGGGGACAAGCCACCCTTTTCCGACTGAGAACCATGGTCTCAGACTTGGAGGTGCTGATCCTCATCCCAGCCGCTTCACACTCGGCTGCAAACCGTCCCAGTGCGCACTGAAGGTCCTGGCTTGATGGAGCCAACAGGACAACATCATCTGCAAAAAGCAGAGACGAGATCCTGTGGTCCCCAAACCAGACTCCCTCCGGCCCCTGGCTGCGTCTAGAAATCCTGTCCATAAAGATAATGAACAGGACCGGTGACAAAGGGCAGCCCTGCCGGAGTCCAACATGCACTGGGAACAGGTCTGACTTACGGCCGGCAATGCGAACCAAGCTCCTGCTCCGGTCGTACAGGGACCGGACAGCCCTTAGTAAAGGGCCCCGGACCCCATACTCCCAGAGCACCCCCCACAGGGTGTCACGAGGGACACAGTGCCTTCTCCAGATCCACAAAGTACATGTGGACTGGTTGGGCAAACTCCCATAAACCCTGGAGAGTGTATAGAGCTGTTCCAGTCTTCCACGACCGGGACAAAAACCGCATTGTTCCTCCTGAATCCGAGGTTTGACTATCGGCCGCATTCTCCTCTCCAGTACCCTGGTATATATTTCCCGGGGAGGCTGAGGAGTGTGATCCCTCGGTCTGCCAGTCCAGAGGTACTGTCCCCGACCGCCACGCGATGTTGCAGAGGCGTCAACCAAGACAGCCCTACAACATCCAGAGACTTGAGGTACTCAGGGCGTATCTCATCCACCCCCGGTGCCTTGACACCGAGGAGCTTCCCAACTGCCTCAGTGACTTCGGCCCGGGTGATGGACAAGTCCACCTCTAAGCCCTCGGCCTCTGCTTCCTCAGCGGAAGACGTGTCGTTGGGGTTGTGGAGATCCTTGAAGTATTCATTCCACCTTCCAACAATATCCCCAGTTGAAGTCAGCAGATTTCCACCTCCACTGTAAACAGTAAACATGGTGTTCATTATGGACAAACTGTGAATAGCACAGAAGTCCAATAACAGAACACCGCTCGGGTTCCGATCCGGGGGGCCGTTCCTCCCAATCACGCCCCTCCAGGTGTCACTGTCGCTGTCCACATGAGCGTTGAAGTCCCCCAGTAGAACAACATGCTTTTATTTATTACTACATAATATATACAATATATAATTGTTTTTTTTGTTTTGTTTTTTTTAGGAAAATGGCGGTCAACAACAGGTTGCCATGGATACTCCTGCAGAACACACCAACTACTCATACCAACACACCAAGTAAAGCTAAGGTACATTAAATTAATTCTTAAATGCTTTTTTTCTAAAATATTCAATATATAAGATATTGTCTTGCAATATGTATTTGACAAGCTGTTTTATTGAAGGCATCAATGAGCATAATTATGTAATAGCATCCTGTGTGTGTTTCAGCTCTGGCTGGGTGAGTTTGAGGGCACCGAATGAATCTGACCAATCAGGACTTAGGTGTAAGAGATATGTGCTGATCATTATGCGCCCAGACGTGAACATGGATGACAAAAGGAACATGTGTGTGTGTTTGTGTGGGTGCTTGTCTGTACCTTTTTTTTTTTTTTTTTTTTTTTTAAAGGACAACACTTATTTTGTCAGAGTTTCCTGCTCACATCTACGGTCAACCAAAGGTGGGAATCTCTTCCAGAGATGCTATTTTGATAACTGAAAAAAGGATTATGACAAGAAGTTTAAAAGTAAGAGGAGGAAAATGACACAAAGCATTATTTTTGTGTGCATAAAATAATGAAACCCTATTTTTTAAAATGCATTCTGGACGCTTCAGAGTGATTTGAGGAGAGCTGAAACACAATGTGTCTTTTATTTTTTGTAAAATATGCAAACTTTTATGTTGAGTTTCTGATGTCTGTTGTTTGACATTGTATTTGCAGCAGCGCAGCAACAATTTGTACAGATTTAAAACCTTTTAAAACTTGTTTTTGCTGGTCGAGTTATGGTTAGCTTCAGAGGCAAACCGTTTAAAGCTACTTCTTCCTGTTAACTGCTGCAGATACATTTACGCACAGGGGATGAAATTATAATCTGTTTCTACTTAGTTCAGTCAGATTACGTTTATAAAAAATGCATTCATGAGTGAACACAAGACAATCAATTATTTCTATTTATATTTGAATTATAGTTATATTTTTAAATTTTTTTAGAGATCATTGAAGCTTACATTTATAGAAAGTTATTTAATACTTTAGTATGTAAAAATAAATTAATATAGACAATAGGTCTATCTTCATCACGCACTGAAAGAGCTCTAAGAGTGAAATTATAAGGGCTTTTGCAAACAATATGTTTTTCACTGAACGTTCAAGCCAAGTCCTAGTTATATTGAAATACACTTGTGTTTAATTGTCTTTTGTAAAAGCCTTGTCCCACACCAGAATCAATGAGAAGTGGTTTTAAGCGGTTTTGTTGTGGCAAACCTTCAGGAATCATGCAAGTCATCCTTCAGCCAATGGGATGACGTAAACTGTGCTACAGATCCGAGCAGTTCATTAACTGAAGATTATGTGTACAGAGAACAATTCAGTTACTAAATTAAGTGATAGCTTACGAGGGAACTCTGAAGTCTGACTACATCCCTTAGAATTATGGTCCTTTAAGGAGAGGGAGCTGTCAGTCTTTTTATCAATGCTGCTGTGGTCACCTGAGTTTGATTCAGCGTCAGTGACTTTTTGGTATATAGAAAGTGTATGGTCTTCCTTTTGTCTGTCACTTGAACTTTAGAGCTAATTTGCCTTAATTAATTAATTTAGTTAGTTAATTTTTTGATGATTTTATCTTTGAAGTAGATTAGATAGTAGCTGTAGAAAGTTTCCTAAAGTTTAGCATCTTTTGTGTTAGAGATTGTTGTTTTTTGTGTTTTCTGTCGTTGTTTTTCACATTGAAATGATTTCCGTTCCAAACCAGGTGTTGATCATGTATCAGACCTGAAAACCTTTTGAGGGTGAAGAGCTGAACCAAACACTGACATAGCTTAATAGCATCTCCACATACAGTGCATCCAAATATGTGCAACCTTTAATTTATATGAACACCACAAACTGTAGATATGTAGATATGCTGAAGATGCGGCTCACTAGATCATGGAAGTGCCATTAAAGATGATTCTTAAAGCCTTTAGTGACCTGGCAAGTCTGGATGAATTTGTGTGTGAGTCAAAGTTCTGCAAAAACTCTTTTTTGCTAAGCCTTAATGTCTTTCTTCAGATCAACTGCCATAGGATTGAGAAGTTGTATATACTACAGAAATGGTAACAAGCGCATGTCAGTCAGTTTAGTTGTAGGACTTTGAAATGGTTTGATGACATTGTTTTTTTTTTTGTTCTGTATAATTTGTCAGTTTCTCTTTATTATCTGTCAATAATTTCTTCAACCAAAGATGTTGTATCCATCCGTAACATAGCTCTCGGTCAAGAGTTAGACGTAGGAGTGAACACACAAACTATGAAACATCTAAATGTGTGTGATGCACATGCCACTGTATCAAACACACAAGTTTCCTGACCGCTAAAACAGCTAAAACAGCTAAAACTTGTAAATAGTCCATTTTTTGTCTCTCTTATACTTTTTTGTGTGTTTCTGTTGTTTAAATAACCTCATAACACAGTGACTTTCAGAAAAAACTATTTTTTGTTCAGATCCATTGCACCATGAAGGAAATGTCATGGATACTGTTTGTTTGTTCAGAGTAATGTTATTCCATAGCCATCACTTTGAATTCAAAAAGAATTTTGAAACTATGAAATGACCAGGTGTTACAATGCAGTGTTTATTTATTTTATTTTTTTACAATCCTTTTAGAATAAATTATACCTAAATAAAATATATCAAATGTAAATTATAGGAAGTGAGGCTGTTGTAAGGTAAATCACACAGCGGTGGCTGACAGTTTGAAAGGTTCCTGGCACTTATATTTAGTCGACACAAATTGGAAACGTCTCTTGTTGTAGATTAATGGCTTATTTCATAGCTTCAAAAGTTTTGCTGCTAAAACAGGATTTCCATGCAGGTGGTTGGACATCACAAGGATAATTTTTCACAATGTCTCTTTAGTTTCTTTTTGTTCATATTCCTCCTACTGATAGTTTAAATAGCAATGGACTCTTACATCATTTGCTCTCATTGTACAGTCTGAGTGCATCCCTGACATTTGAAAGATTATCCGACGGGTCCAACTCTCCGCTTGTGAACAGTTTCTTATTTATACAAGAACTCATTTTGTACACTTTTGTTAAGAGGAAAGAGGTTTTGATATTTGGTTATTTTGCAAAGGCCACTTGGCTACTTTTGTCTTCCTGTGCCAGACATGCTAAATTGTCTGTAACTTTTGTGTTTTTTTTTTATTGATTGGGGCAAGAATTTTCTTCTTTGGTTTTCTCTTTGAATTTGAATATTTTCTTTTTTTTAATAAAAAACATTGTTTCAGTGACAGTATGGATGGTGTTTTTTAAATGTTAAAACTAAGAGAACTAAGAGGTGCAAATGTGAAATGGAAACATTAAAGACAGATTGTGGCGGGCAAATATTAAGTAGTTTTATTGACACTTGCAGTGCATTTGCATAGGACCTGATCTTGTTGGGATTTTAGACTCTATACAGTTCACCAGTCAATGTAAGAGCAGGTTTCCATTTACAGAAATACAAATTACAAACATAAAAAACTGTAGTTGAACATTATAGTTTTATGACTCTAAATGCTAATGATACAAGCTAATCTATTAGTCTATAATTATTAATACTTCCAGTGTGCAGGATCAGCTCCGATGTGCATGTCTATTGCACCTGCTCTTATCATATTGACTGCCACATAATAGAATGTATTACACTCACAAAGGCCACATTGAAGTAACAATACATTTGTGTGTCTTTCTAAGCTAATAATCACAACATGTCCCTTGTGGTTGGTGTAAGTTCAAGAGTTACGGTTTACAAAACCAAACCAAGTACAAAAATATCTTGAAGTATAATGAATATGAAATGCTCGTCATAATCCACCATTTTTCCTAAGCTGCCGTTTAGATGTGGTTATAGATCCAACCTGACTGCAGGGGTTGAATGGTGCTTTCAGTGGTCCTGTAAATATCAGAAATGGCAGCTCTCAGTCTCGCCCCCCTCCCATGAGCTGCAGCAGGAAACTGAACAGATAAATGATGTCCAGGTAGAGGCTGAGTGTGGCGAAGATGTACTCCTCTGGACTTATAGCGTGGCGCTTGTTTCCTAACAACATCTGAGTGTCAAACGCCAGGAACTGTGCACAGGCCAAAAGAATGAAAATGAGAGTTATTAAGAGCCTAAGGGCCTAAGAGCCTTAGCAGCTTTCAGCAGAAAGACCTTGAATAATTAACAATAATGACTTCTCCCAAGAGCCACATGAAGCAGAGACATGTTAAAGTACAGACCTTTAGGCTGCAGTTAGGTTCGTGAGAGTATGTAAGGTAATGGATATCTGCTAATAGTATGAATAGATTTGTTTTTCTAATTTGGCCCCCCCAAGTATAGTTCTCACCAGAGTGAAGAGGATGGCTCCTGCCACGGCATAGGTGGCATGTAACCATGGGACCTGTAATGTAAAAAAAAGCATTACAAAACACTCCTAAGAAGGATTGCTAATTTAAGAAAGACAACGAAGCGCTTTGGATTAAACTAATCCAGCTCATTAACCAGCCTCAGTCAGTCACAAACAGTCTGCCCTAGTCCAACCATAGTCTTTAATCATAACTATTTTGGACCTTTTCTAGAAGCGTTCGAGCCCTAGTTAGAAGATGAACTTACATATCCAAAAGGGACCACAATGGAGATGGTGATGGCGCACAGCAGCATGACCATACATAGAGAAAATAGCACTCCTTGACATGACGTAACATCAATCTGAAACAGGTGGACAGTAGAGTCAGCTTCATGGTTTAAAGCCATAGTTTGAATGGGTCTAAAGTGGTTGGTTTCACCTTGGACTGGAAGCTGAAGATGGTGACAGAGAGACACACCAGAGCAGTGATCCCCAGACACAGAGCCACTGATTTTGTGTTGTAGAAGCTGAGGAGCAGAAAAGACAAGTTTATAACCATGCCATTGTTTTAAGAGTGGGTAAGAAACTGTGGAAAACACTGAATATATATTTAATTACCTTGACACAAATCCCATCATGAAGGCCATACTCAAAGTCTGTAGTTAAGAAAGATGACAAGAAACAAAAAAGTTTCAGTAATGCACAGTTTATACAAAGGCTGCAGTAAGATGGAAAATACTTACAAAAAGAACTAAAAGAATAATGTTCCAGGGAAACTGCCGCCTGTATAGGTAGAAATATTAGTGTTAGACTGCAACATGTGTAAAGACATTTAAACCTGACATATCTATAAAATACCTCAGATCTCCGCAGCAAGACAATGCAATGTATGTGGCAAAGAACATGATACTGTGAAAAAACAGACAAGTGTCCATTACAAAAGATGAAGTAAATACAATTAAGTCCTACTATAGTTTTACTCACTAAGATGCCATGTACAGGCCTGGGTGAATCTGAATGAAGAATCTCACAGGTTGACTGCGGAGACAAAAAGGTTAGTGGGTTTATTTAGAAACAGATCGATTCAAATGTCTGAACAGAAGATGAGTAAAATGTATTTACCAAAATGTGAAGAGGCAAACAATGCCTACTGTCACAAATAATTGAGTCATCAAGATGGCGTACACCTAATAAGTGACAGATTGAGGTTTGTAATACAACATACCAATGGATTATGTTAGTAGTGTTATGTCTTGTTTGTTTACCTTTCTGATAAAGGTCTGTCGGATCACTTTGTCGTCCCAGGCAAACTGGGCCTCCATTTCAGAATATCCTAAAAATTGCAGTCAGGCATGTATTATAGTCTTAATGTAACTCAATGTCTATCCCCATTAAATTAAGCTTAAATCGTATAGTTACCTGCTGTGGCCTCCTGATAGGTGGGGGGCTCATTGTCAGAGGTGACCTGCTGAGGTACAATAAGGGTTAACAGTAGCTGACACATTCACTTAATATAGTTTCAAGTTCCATTAACTTTTGGATGCCATATTTTCACATTTTTTGTGGCTCTATTCCTGTAATGGATTTGCACACAGCGTCCATGTTTGATTAGGATTAGGGTGGACATTAGCTGCCTCCACACATACAACAGCACAGATACACTAGGTCACACAAAATATTGTAAAACATAGAAATGTCTGTAAAAATAACTGTTTAATGGTTGGTGTTGATGGTCTGTGACTGTCGAGTGAGCAGCATTTCTGGAGTTTAAATAATCAATGAGTACTTCTCACTTTATTAAATTATTACAGTTCTGGACATAAATAGGTTTTAAATAAATAACATAAACTTAAATAACATACATAGGATTTAAGTGTGGTGCAGATAAGGGAGGAATGTTTAACAGGTACCTTTCCTGTCTTCATGTTTCCTTTTTGGTCTTGTATTTTGCTGGTGACTTGGAAGTTTAGATTCAACAACTATTCCGTTTTTGGTTTGAAATCCCCCCAAAATAAAATAAAATAAACTGTTTTCAGTTCCTCTTCATGCGAGGACGAAACAGAGCTTGTGAGTCTGTCTCACACAGATTACACTGCTGCTTTATACTTGTCCATGTGGTTAATCTCTCTCTAACCCTGATCCCGCAGCATCCAGCATCATCCTCTGACTAATGAGGCCGTTTCAGGAGTATCCAGGTATAGGCCTAAATAGGGCCACAAGCCCAGAGTGTACCACTGCTCTCACCATCAGGGGTGGGATGGCTGTGGCTTTGTTTACTGGTACATAACTTGAGATCAGTACTCACCCCAGTGACCAGCAAAAAGACCTACATATTTAATTTACATATGCATTACATACATATTTATTCTTTATTCTTTATTTGGAGCCCCATTAGCTTCCAAAAGATGGTTGCTAGTCTTCATATTTACGTATTTGCTCACATATAGACTAATAGTATCCAGACTAGTACGCATATTTAAATCTCTGTAATATCAAATAACATAGTATTGGATTATTAATGCTGTTTTTTGTATCACAATTGACATTATGTCTTTGTACATAGCTTACTTATTGTGCATGTGCCTATGAACTTATTATTGCTAAGCTATAAATTAAAGGTCCACCAAAGCTTTACTTCAATATTTATAATCATCTATGATTTATTTTTAGCATCTATCCCAGTAACATTATGTTTTGTGTTAGAGTGTGGTTATGAAACAGCAAACTAATGAGATTAATATTGAGACCATTAAAAACAGACATGACCAGTGCTACAGTATTGTGACTTACCTGAAAGCATATTTGACTTCTTCTGTTGTGTTCTTTAATAGGCTATAGTCCGTTGGGTTATTTTTACATTTATTTATACTATATATGGTATGTGTGTGGTCTATCTGATATCAGGGACAATAAAAGGATGTGTAGAATTGAACATAAAGTCAAATTAAATGCACAAGTGACATCTTTTTTTGTGCTTTGTTTTCCGGAGACAATGTTATAAATAAAATTAACTCTTTGTCGCTAGATGGCACCAGAAGATTATAAGTAAATACTATTACAAGTTTCAAATCCCCGCATTTGTGTCCACCAGGTGGCGTCTGTAAAAACCTCTCCAATTTCCTAGGAATGCAATGTTCTTGTTTGAGAGGGAACAGGGAGTGCTGGCTGCCTGCTGGAAACCACAAGTCCCCTTTTTCTTCACTGCACCAACGACACAGTTCATTTAAGGACACCACATTTTTGGGTTGATTATTTTCCATAAATCCACTAAATTTAACTTTGGTTTACCTTCAGACAAACGATTAATTACGTTCACATCGACGTAAAATGTATACATTTTTAACGGCTGCAGTCTTCGTGGCACTCCTTGTCTATTGTATCACCTGTCCTTCACCTCACGTGGAAGGGTTAGGCATCAGTGACTTAAAGGCAACGTAGGCTATTTTCTTATCCGATGGATTCATTAAACACCAGTGAAGCGTATGTTAGCAAAACTTCAAGTCAGTGTGTTCACATTGAACTATGGCTTATAGTTTCAACTAAAAGTGAAAATAAAAATCAAATCATTACATTCAATAACTATAAAATGTAATCTTGTGGCTTCAAATAGAGTGGTAAACCATGTTTTTATGACAAACGAATGTGTGGGTTTTCTTTTACTTCATTGGGGCATTTTATTAAAAGTATAATTCTCAAATTATGTGGCTACTGAGAGGTTGAGATCATAATTGTTTTTGTCGTAGCTTGTTAAAGTACATGAGGTTAAAAGGAAACAGACAACCAGAGTTGTCATTTCCTCAAACGAATTCCTTCAGTGTCTAGCCACACTGTCTTAGCATACCCATCCATCTTTTCAAAGCCACATTTGAATTTTTTTTTAAATCTCCCTCTTAAGTCACTATTTGTTGGAAGCAGAGTTTTTTTTTTTTCGATCTACCCATTATTCTAAAAATAAATTAATCCAGTGATATTTTCAGTTTGTCATAAAGCTTAATGGTTGGTTCTCAGAGTGTCATTGGCTGATGATTGCGGCTGTTGCTAGGTTACAACTCTTACCATAGGTCTCTCTGGAAGTAGGCCTACAGACAGACTGAAGAGGGGGGAAAAAAGTGCAGCAAGACAAGAGATATGATATATAATGTTTAATAATGGTTTGCTACACCATTGAACATTTACAAAATATTCACAAAGTGATGCAGCCAGTTAACAATACATTTAATTCTTGTCAGGTTTTTAGAGCTAATAGTTCAAATGGTGCTTTCCTTTTTCAGTCTGTGGGAAAACCTTTAATGATGTCAACATCATATAATCAATCAATACTAACATTATGTATGAAGAATCTACAGTCTAACGAGAGTAATAACCAAGAATAAATGTTATATGTACATCTCAAAACCTTCAAAATAAAAGCCATCAGATATGGTCTAAAATGACCAAATAGTTCTCCCGATTACTGCATACAAATACAATATAACTCTCATTTCTTAAAAATGTTATACAACTCAATCACAAATGGGTGATTTTAATAAAGATATCCCACAGGATGACATGTGAAAATAGCTTATTATGGACATATACAAACCATCCTGCACACTGTGAGTTAGACATTTCTATTGCAATGTGATATAGTCTATATGTATGGAAAGTGCATATCACACTTCAATGTACATGAATGTACAATAAGAAAACATTGTAAATGTTTGTACATATTCCTTTTTGGGTAAACAAGGCTGTGCTTCCTTCTTTTTGTGTTTTGGGAGCTGGCAGGACAGGACACTAGGGAGGACTAGGACAAGAACAAAAGACTCTTCTGTTCAGAAGACCAAGACCAAGTGTCTCTTTAACTCCAGGATATAGAGCGGATGACGTGGGACTGAAAGAGGATTGAGTTACATAACTCACGGAAGAACACAGTATGTGTTTGTACGAGTTTTTGACACAACCCTGGAAGCAACTGGAGGTAACTGTTAGCGTTTAGGAGCCTCCACCTCCCGCCGAACATTTATTCTTCATTCCTCAATCTCTCCCCACTTTGCATTAGGCACAGTTCCCACCACAACTGTCCATCATGCAGAGGCCAGTTTTCTGTGGTAGACTGGGCTTTGAATGGGGAACAAGGTAAGCTCCCCAAAGCTGATACCTTAGCAAGCGTCTTTCTTTACAGTTCAAGGATCTATGCGAAATGCTAAAAGCTTATCAGAGTGCTGGTTGTTCAGGGTGCGCAGGTCTGGCAGACGTAGTAGCAGCTTTGGGAAGAGAGTACTGTCATCTGGGCGACGACGGGTTATGAGGGAGCGGAGGGCCTTTATTAAATTCTCCTGCAGCTGCTCCACGGCTCCAGTGTCAACAATACCAGATTGATCTGATCAAACAAATAAATGATTTTAGAGATAAAGATAATGGGAAATTTGAAAGCTTGTGTAACATTACACATGTTCACACACAACTTACCAGCAGACACCAACACAACTGCCATAAAGAGTGCCATTTCATCTGGCTCCAGACCCATGGAGCCAAGCTTTTCGCTGAAGTCGAACATGGCATCTAACAATGAGCCCATGCCCAGGGCCCGCAGTGATGCCAGTGAATAGGTCTGACCATTCAGGAAGGTCACTGTCCTTTCTTTGGGGTCAAACAATGAGCAAAACCTCACCATCAAGACCTGTGCATAGAATCATATGGTCAATAATAGGGCCATTAGAAAATGTATTTATTTTCAAGGACAAATTGTGTTTGAAAAGCTTCATGTACCTGGAAAGTGCCAGATTTTAGCAGCATGACCTGATCATGCTGGCTGAGAGTCTGAAAGCCTGGGATGCTTTTTGCAAACTCTACAACTTCTTTTACAGCAGGTGTGAAGCACTGTGAGAAGGACTCCCAGACCTCCTGACTGGAGCGACTTGCAGGAGCTACTGGACAGGAATTAAGAGGACATGCCTGCAGACAGAAAAAAATATTATTTTTTTGACATTATACTGGTCATTGTAAAGTCATTGTAAAGGAAAACAAATGAGTACTGACCAGCACTTTGGCCCCTGCACTGAGCTTCCAAGGGCAGGTACTTTGGGAATCACTGGTCACAAAGCTGTTCTGATTGGTCAAGTATGGCTGGGCTGATCGGCTGCCACTGATTGGGCACTGGTTTTGATTGTGGTAGGTATAACTGGCATTATCAATAGCTGAGTTTTCATTTTTGCAGACAGTGATGGAGCAGTTTGATTGGAGGTGGTAGTTTGTCGAAAGGTTTGCTTGCTCGGACTGAAGTGTCTGGTGTTGAGGTTTTTGCGACTGACTGGTTGGGCTCTTGTCCTGGACTGTTGTGGTACATGTTAGCACTATGGCCGTCCACTGCTGGACGCTATCTTGATTGGTTTCGTCATTGCTTATTAAGCTGTTGTGGTAAGACTGCGACATGGACCCGGTCCTTCACCGGGGTGAGACTGTGGGCTGCAGGACGCATCTGAAGGTGAGGACATCTCCATTTCCATGGAAGCTGATTCATTCAGACTGTTCATGTAGCTCTGCATCTCATCCAATAGTCTCTGCTTTTCCCTTTTAGGAATACGGCCAAATCGCACAGCTGAGAAGAAAAACAAGCACAAAATAATATTTGCTGTTAGTATTTACTGAAGTACGGATGTTTTGAATTTTTATATGGCAGATAATCAACAACCAGCTCTAACACAGATTCTACATCTGACTCTGTAGTAAGATGTAATCTCCGTGGATAACTAATCCACAGACCATATAACTGTCTATTCTTTGTCCTTCACAGCTGTTTTGAGGCAATAACAACACTCGAGCCCTTATCTGATGAGAGTACATTATCCTCCATGCCAGAGTCAGAATCCTCCCTTCCCCCATTTCAATACTGCACCTCCACTGACAGTCCTATTTATAGAACCCAGCACACTACCCCACAGTCTCCCTCCCGTTCCTCTCCTCAGTCTTTTAGTTGAGCTCTCGCTCTCTTGTCAATGAAAGTAGGTCACTGGGTCAACAGCAACGAACGTAAAAGTCATTAGTGAAGTAAAGTAGTGAAAAGGTCCAAAGACAGGTAGGACGAATGTAAACTTAATAATTTACATGAAAAAAGATAATGCAATATTATAATGTTGCATTATGCTGTTAAAATAATCTTTAACACTATGTTTCCAAGTGTACATGTAAAGCCTAATTACCGCTTCTAGATATCTGGCCTGTATTGGATGCTCCAATGAATTATCTGGTGATTTTTCTTATTTGTGTTTTGGCTTTTTTGGGTCAGCTAAAAATGTTCGCTCTAGAAAACCATGATTTATTATCACCTAGTTCAGTCTACTCCCTTGGGATCAGAGAACTGCAGTGGCAAAAGCAGTAGGCCCCAGTAGCTGCAGCAATTCTATTTAAATTTCAAAGCAAACACTGTACAGTTTAATTATTAATAAGGCGGAATAGCATTATTTTTCAGCTACTCTCCATCAATGTCAATGGTAAGCCTCTACATTATGGCAAGAACAGGGGGCAATCAACAACTTTGTGCCCCAATTTCCTAATACAAACTATTTTTGTCACAGTTTCCTCATGACTGATGACTACCAGGACACTCTGGATCCTCTAACCATAAATCAAATCACAATGCAAGGAAAAAGGAAAGAGCAAGGGGAACAAAGGAAGGAGAATGGTGTAAGAAAGGATAAAAGTGAGTTTGATTATGATTTTAATCAGTTGGTTAATAAATTTGTTAATTCTAGTACATTTTCTTTAGCAAGGCCTGTATGGTGATGATGTTGTAACATCTGAATATCTGCATAGTGGACATATTCACATTTTCTATTAAAATATTGCCACTTGGTCTCACCATCTCTGGACATGCCCACAGACAGACATTTCTTGAAGCGACAGTGCTGACACCGGTTTCGGTTCATGCGCATGATGAGACAGTTTTCATTCTTCACGCACATCTTGTAGTGAATATTCTGCTGAATGCTGCGTCTGAAGAAGCCCTGAAAAGTCAAAAAGAATGCAATATTTATGCACCCGTTTGTGTGTTTTATTTAGAAAAGTTAACATAAATCACTGCTATCTTTGTTTAGTCTCACCTTGCAGCCTTCACATGCATGGACGCCATAGTGAAACCCTGATGCAATGTCACCACACACCTTACACAGAAGCACCATACCTCCGGTCTCTGTAATACAGCCAAACATTAGCCATCAGAAAAGAACAAGCCTGCAGATTGGGTATAAGAATAGGACTTACTGGTGAACGTGCCAGTATAACCACAAGGTTTTTTGGCCACTGTGGGATGGTTGAAGGTTGCAGACGGTGCTGTTGTAATGTGGGCAACTGGAGTATTGTTTACTTCAGGAAATTGAAAAACCATTTTTGGGGAAGGAGTTCCTCCCCCTTGCTCCCCTCTCCGCTTCAGAGACCCAATCTCCTGAAAGGAGCCACCCTCTGGGGATGAAGGCTGGGAATGGGAGGAGGGTGACTGGGTCTGGTATCCACTGGAAGGGCTGCCAGGGCTGGGGCTGGCACTACCAGACGAGCCAGCATACAGAATCACACCACCTGGAGAAACACAGAGGGCATACATTTCATTTGACTCATTGTTCACAAGCACAACAACAATATAACGTATGAGTGTTGAGCAACGTCTCACTTTGATTCAGTGACTTTACTTGGCAAGCTTCCATAAAAAACAATATCTAGCCCATGCATCCAAAACAGAAACTAGATCTGACGAATAACTTACTTATGACTAATGACCTAAAAATATCAGAACAAAGTGAACTGTGATCTGTATGTTCTAGTTCTAGTTCTTCTGTGATAAATGTCTTCTCTGTGACTGCCAATGAGCCAAAGCGAACTTTGATTTGTTTTCTGGGAATTAGTAACGTCAACATTTCCAGGAAATGGGACAAGAACATAGTTCCATCTGCAAATATTTTATTTCAACACACTCAAAAAGCGAAGAGTCAGTGACTCTTACCAGTATAAGTAAATAGTTATTTTATTGGGTAGTGAGAATTTATAACTGTTTAAATCATGGCACTAAGGGAGAATTATACTTGATCTAGGCTTGATCTGGTAAACAGCACTGATAGTTGAAGGATGTCACAGCCAGTGGGAAATGCTCTATTACCCTCATCATAACAGCCACCCAGCCTGTTGTTTTGCAGACAGTGTTCCCTGCAAGATGAAAGCCTGCCCCTCACGTGCACTGCCTCTCCCTGCCTGCCTGTATTCACCACTCACTCTTTCTACTCCCTCTGCCCCCGCCTTTCGTTTCTATAATCCACCCTCGTGCCTCCTCCTCCCTGCCTCCCTCCTCCCCACTCTGGCTGCAAGCCTGCAAACCCATCTATCCGCCAGCCACCTGACCGGGAGCTCACATGGACTCTTGACACAGTTCCCGCCTGGCTCACAAGGCTCTTTGCGCAGTCCCGTGTAGACAACAGCAGCAGTACAATAACAAGAGCTAAGGGAGATCACGTTTGGAGTAGAGGGCTTCAAAGCTATAAAAGAAGGTGATTGCGGTACAGATACCTTAAGTATCTGCATTCCACAGTCACTAGTAACTGTGGATAAGGTTATGCAGAGTAGTCACGTTGCAACTGGTCACAATTAAAAATCATTGACTGTGAGCTTAATCACATGTGCTAGGGAGGCTATTTATGTCAAATTCACAAGATAGTTATTGTATACAGACATCTATATAATTAGCAGCATCTTTTTTTAATTTTATTTTTTTTATTGCCCATTAGTTCACTGCGTGCCTGCCTTTTACTCCTACCAGAAGTCTGCTAACCTAACTGCTACTTGTGGTCTAGAATTGCAGAGTTATTCATTCATAAAGTGTGTCACTGGCCTCATGTAAGGATGAGGTTTTGGGCCACAATTCAACTAAATTTTCTGGTAGCAACCTGCCGTCTATAAGATTATATCAGACATCCCCTATTCTGCCCAGCAGGTTACCAAGTCACAGTGGCCTACTGGTTGTCTAATGTATTCTTTAGTGACAGAACTCACCAAAGTGGTCATTCTGTGCACTTTGAAGGACCTTGAATCATTTCAGGAAAAAAAAAAAACATTTTAAAAGCCTCCTACTGCTCTGGTCTCCTTGAGAAAACACGTGCTGCGATTCTGTTTAGCTCTTAGTGCCTCTAAGTTAATTCTTCTGTTCACACGTGTCAACACCAAACACAAGGTGCACACAACCCCACAGCCTATTTGTGTGGCAGCTCTGGTATCAGTTCACTGTGCATAAATGTTACATGTTTCTTGTGTCTTTGTGTCAGCGGGACATGTGCTTCACTTGAAGTGTACAGGCCCCACCCTTCAGTGACTCTGTAGGGTGGGACCTTTTCCATTCTAGCTACATTCTCCATCACGCCAACCCCCCTGGGATAAAAACATTCTTATTCCAGCGACCTATAACCATTTCCTAGAATCTGTTTTGAGTGGGTGGCAGACTGAGCTCTGGAAATATTGCTTGTGGAAGCACAGGTTGTAACATGTGACTGGTACATGTGCATAGTCAGCCTAGGAGCATAGGAGCCAGAGAGAAAGAAAAAAATCTCCGCCTTTACCAAGCCCTCTCATGTGTCCTCCCTGTACATCCATGTATACAAGGGGAGGGCACACCTACTCCATTAATGTGCACACTGTGCATAGCCAGGAAGTTCTGCAACATGTGAATTCTCTAGCACAGCATGTAAAACGTTAATTTATAAAACTTTTAAAAGAGATGTGAAATGGATTTTTATAGAGAGCAGTTAATGGTTTTAATTTTTAAAGGGGGTTTTACACAAAAGGTACATTAAAATGTACAAAAGTATTGTCTCACATTAAACTGGTTGTACTTGAATCCATCCATACCTCCTTTAACCATGTCAACCGTCCCTTCAAATTTAATTCTAAGCTGTGCGTGTGATCATGTGTCACACACCCAGCCGCTGAAGTGTCTGGTTACTAGACTGGCATCAGAGCTCAGTGAACCATTAGGCTTATTGTCCTTGCAAACATGAATGAGGCATAATGGCTGTCTATCAGACTTAGCTTAAACTATAATAAATGGGACAAGAATAATAATTTAAGGTCACAAGGTCAACTCAATGAATGAAAACCTCAATATGGCTTTAACCTAACAGAGTTGTTATAAGTGCTGTGACATTGAAAATGTGTATAGGCAAGGTGTAATGTTAGCCTAGTAAAAAGTTGCAAGTTACAATTGCAAATTGAAGCAGTAGGCTACAAGAGTTTTAGGAACAAACTAGATCTTACTCTTATTTATCATTCATTTTAATAAAAAAAGTGACAACTGTGTATCCAGGTATGGTAACCAGGGCGAGAAGGGAGGCAGCTAACCCTCTGTGACCCACTGACCAAGCTCTCACTCAGTGCAGCGGGATCCCCGTGCGGGCTGTGGCTGCGTGAGGGGCGGGATGCACTGGTATCATGCGCAGCACGTGGATGACGTTGCTGAGTACACGTGCGGTACGCTCGAGGCGGGGTAGGTAGGTACGCATTTTAAAAAAAATAAAGCCGCATGATTGCCTACATTTTGATGACTTCCTGTGGTGCACTGGCATTAAACGAAAAGAAATTAGGCTACTGTGCTTCTTAAGTCGGCTCAACTACAGTCAATGTGGTAGAGTTCGCACATAACTGTTGCCTCGCAGTTTATAAGCACTGCGTGGGCTATACGAGTCATGGAGTTACCAGGAAATGTTGACTTTAGCCTACATGAGCCGCCATTCATAGTTACTTACGCCCCATTTGAATGTCTACTTCACTCGCGTTTTGAAGTTTTTTTTCTAAAAGCGCTATTTTGATAGTTCCGTGTGGATACTGCTCTTGAAGTCATGGCCAGCAACAGTTTGTGCAGTGGGCAACAGTTTTGACTTTGCGGGCGTGACTTTTCCTTTACCTTTATTGCCAAACATGAGAAGGAAGTAAATGCAAACAGTCTGTAAAGCAATAAGACAACGTATCACATCCGGGACATTTTTGTAGCACTTTACAGAACTGGGCTAATTCTCTGCGACTAACGATGCGATATGAACCTCTTCAAGTACATATGAGCTACATATTAGGCATGACGCGGAAAAAAGCGTGTCCGGTTAGGGAGCATTTTGGGTCTCACTGCTTCACGTGAGTTTGTTTACATTCAGTCAGATTACGTTAAATCGGACGATTTCTGACTGACATGAGGACTTCCATCACTGTCTCTGAAAAGACTTGTAAAACACTATAAGATAAACACAGGCCTATGTTTTACAAATCATCTAATCACAAACTTCATTTAGGCAGAACAATACGTGATAAGCTTTTTTTTTTTTTTTTAAAGCACAAAAGAGACCTGTAATCTATTAAACACTTTTCCGCCCTTAGCAGGTGCGCCTGCATGTGGCAATGTAAGGTAGTTAATACTGGCATATGTCCAACTGTGCGACACTGGTGCGACACAGTCAGTTGACATAAAGCCAAAGACATTTCTTAAATACTGTCCATTAATGTATCATTTTAAATCGGCTTACCACCACCGGGGCTGTTTTCCATGTTTCTCCTTGTTTGGTGTTGCTCAGCTGTTCCGCGTTGTTTAATTGTTGGCGTTTAGTGCCCGACTGACTGCCTTGACTTGCCACTGAGGAGTTTCTTTGATACAGGTAAAAGAGTCATGAACTGCCAATACACAGAGAAACTGTCCGAAAGCCAACGGCGTGGTGCACAGGGCATTAGGGTTCTTGAGAAAATCCGGTCAGAGACGAAACAAAAAGGGTTGAAAAGAGATTTTAGAGCAGGTCTAAATTGTTTCCTAGGTGCAAAGACGCGGAGACGAACAGTATTGCACTTCTAATTGCAGAATAGCATCTATACGGGCTTCTCTAAATTACACAGAGGTCCCGAGGCATTCAGCTGCTTGACATGTAGGCTACAGTCACCATCAAAACATGACTAGGATGGATGTAGTTTAAACACTCCCCATCAATCCGACACACGCGTCCTAAAATAACCAGCACGTTTTCAGGTGCCTGGGAAATGTGACCGTTTTTTTCCTTGTCTTTTTGTGCGTCCCTTTACCCGGCTGTTTGTTGATGTCTATCTATATGCTCTCTCTCTTTCTGTCACGCTCTAAACACTTCATCCACCTCTTCCCCTCACACCCCCACCCTTTTTTCTCTTTCTTGGTTTGTGATTGGCCGAGAGACCCGCGTGGAGACGGCACATTGAGCTCGTCCGACAGAGGAATGCTGCTTAAAGCTCTCCAGCATGTGCGCATGGCATGTGAGCTTGGGCTGCCCTACTGACACACATTTTATGCTAATGGCCTGCCTGGGCTCGGCGATAAGCCGCGAAGGGGAGTCAGAGATATGGTGGGCGGCGAGACGACTCACTCTACCAGAAGTACAAGAAAGTTCTTCTTAAGTTTGCCCGGATGAATCAGAAGAAGACGGTTCGCAATGTATGTATAGGCTAATAAGAGAAAAGTAATGCCACATGAGAGTTATCAGTTACTGAAATAATAATGTTTTCCACATTTGTATCCTATCTCAGGAAATAACAGTCTTGTGTAGTATAGTTTACCACATGGTATAGCCTACTAGTTTTACAGCTAATTGGTTAGTGGCTTCTTCATCTTCACAAACACAAGATTTGTGCCCCTATGCCACTCTTAAAAGATATGACTACTCAACCTTGACCATGACTTTGTAAAAGAACTTATAAATATGCATTTTTGTCAAGTATACTTAAAATTTAGTCTACTGCATGTAAAATCTAAAGTTCCTATTGTGTCACTTACAAAGTCATATAAGACATCCCTGAATGTGAATGGAAATGGTTGCCTGTCTGTGAATGTCTGGTACAAAGTCAAAGATCATGCTTGTATGGGTAAATAGTTGAAAATTGTCAATTTGATGGCTGTGAAGGTTCTCAGTCATCCAGTTTATCTTTTCAGTTTTATTGGTCATAAAATAAACTAAATAAAGAATAGTTTCTTTAAAAAAAAAAGGTTAAAGCAACAGCATCTGAACTCAGTTTTTGAGGTGAAAACCTTGAAAACTTGAAAACATTTGATGCCTCACACCCCAAGCAAATTGAAAAGGCATGAACCACTGCAAATGCTTTTAAATATAAGAGTATGGATGTTGATAATAAAAAATAAACGTAAATAAAAAACGTTCTTAAAATAATGCCTTATATTTGCACTGTATCCTTTCTGTGAACTGCCATCCCATGTGAATATCAACCTTGAGGGATCAATAAAGTGTAATCTAATCTTAAACTGTGTCTCTCTGGACACAGTTTAAGATGAATAAGTGCGGTACATTTATTCATTCACAACGTGAGACACCAGTTTCCAATAGTATTTCAGTCGGGTATTTTGCCCACTCTCTGCCTATAGCAGAGGAGGCTCTTCTCAAATATAGACGATCTTTAGCTGTCAGAGCAGGCACATGGGTAGAGGGCGGTACTCAGCGTGACTTCGGCGCCCCTCCTCCACTCTATCACGTTTCCTTTCTCTTCGCAGATTGTTTTTGCGAAAAGCCAAAATATCGCCGGAGATTGGCTGCGCCACAGCGAATGTAGGTCAAGAGCTGCTTGTGCAAACATGAGCGTCGCAAAATGTGCCTAAAAGCGCTGTGTCCTAACACAAAGACAATAATACAGACATTTGAATTTAGGTCACGTCTCCAACCCCTGGGGCTGATATAAGCCATCCAATTTATATTTCCTTTAAGGTCCTATCCTTATGAGAATCATAGCTTTGTGTGGCCTTCAAGGAGAATGGGCTAAGCAGCAGCTAATGTGTATTTGCGATTGTGAAATTTCCTAAGTACATTTATAGAGTGAGGATGTGGAACTTAAAATAAATAAATAATAATATTAATAATAAAAATCTAAATGTTTATATTACCATCTTATTTTGTAGGCTTAGTTGTTTTTTTCCACATTGATTCCCACAGTAGTTCACACTCAGATTCTCAATGAAATCTAAATGGTTGGTATTGAAATAATGGCATTGTGAGTTCAGACTTTACAACACTGGCCTAAACCCTTAATAAAGATGTGGTACCTTTGTGGTTGTGTCTACACTGTTTTGGCATCTTTACTCACAATGATGCAACCGGATTAGGCTCAGCTGGATTTGACTAGACATGTTAGTACCCAGAAGAACCAGCTTTACATATGAGAAACCTATTTTTCAAAATTAGCCCTACCCCTTACCAAGTGAAGTGTTGGCCAATATAAGCTCAATACTAGATGTGAGGAAGAAAAAAAGAAACTGATAGGCCTACATGGTCACATGCTATGGACAAAACAAGACAAGTCCTACATATTCAAAACTATTAGGTGAAGTTTGTAAATAAACGTCACAGTCTTGAAAAACTGTAATTGTATTCTTGATTAATATTTGCCAACTTTCCACCAGTTCACACATGTATAGTGATCCTCAGTATTTAGGCTACTCACGCGAGAATAAATCAATTTAATGGCTCCATATGCGCAATGAGGGGGTGGCCTAATGGACTCCTTAAAGAATAATTCAAAAATAGTAAACCTTAGATGTTCTCGAATACAAAGCCAAAGGGCATTAGTTAACAAACAGCGCCCCCTTGTGTTTTAATGTAATGTAAGAAAGAGACCAAGCAGTGTTAAAATGAAATAGAACATAATCTATTTTCTGAGTAATCACTCACGCACAATGATGATTGATGTTGCATTCACTAAATGTAAATTCAATATATTCTCCAGTTGTTTGGATATGACAAAAACACAATTCTTAGAGGAAGATTTAAATAAGCTGCGGAACTCATTCCAAATATACATTAGGCCATTTGTTTCATTTACTAAAAGGAAATGTTAAAAGCAACATCCATTAGAATGAATTGGGCCTGCCAGGTAAATTTTAAAAGTTTTATTTTCATTTTTGGTTTAAAACAGTGACAGCTGTAGCACTACCTTTTTACCACTAGATGGAACTGTTGCTTCAGTTTCAAAATCCACATTAAGCATTAAGTTTTTTTAATGGATCATGATGGATGGACTTGTGTGAATAAATTACCAAATTAAATCATAAAAGGGTTAAAATAATGTCAACGTAATGTAAAATGTAAACTTGGAAATATAATAAAATTGATGACAGAATGTTATTAGTGAGTGATCAGAGTTACAGTAGGATTTAGTGCCAAGAAGTTTTGGCAATTAGTGCACACAAACCACATTCTATATGGAATATGTACACAATAGTTCAGATGCTGTGTAGTGCGTAAAGTCCAGGTTTTGCATTGACACAATAATTAGGCAAAATAGGATCACTTTTTAATAATTTACTTTACAGAAATATCTCTATAAAACAATATAATATTTTTAAACACAAACAAATTTTTGATATTAAATAATTATAATTTTCCTCAAATAATTAAAGCCTTTAAAAGGGACTGAAAAAGTTGTGTGCACTGACACCTCCATCTTGTTCATCTCCACCAATTACCTTTGTCTCCCCCTCATCCAATCATCTCATTTACACAAAGCTGCGCCCTCCAATCAGCATCTGTCCTGCAGGCAGTAACACTTATACATATAGCTGCTGTAATTAGACAATCATTTCCACATGTGAATCAAACTGCTTCAACCACTCAACCCCTACCTCACCCTCCCATCCGCCCACTGTCTCCTTTTTCCTTTCTCTGTTTTTCTTATTTCCCTGTCTCACACTCTACTACCCTCTGTGTGCCCCTTTTCTCTTTTTCTACCCCCTCCCTACTTCCCTCATTCCCTTCTCGTTCTGATTGAATTACCATAAGTGCAGGTCCTGGACAAAATATGCCAGCTTGTTCTGATTAAAACTGTCCTTGTTATAGCGGAGACTTTCCAAATGGCTCTGAGCAGTTTTGTTTGGAGTTTGAAGAGGTGTGTGTGTGGATGTGTGTGTGTTAAAGTGTGTGTGGTTGGGGGGGTTATGGGGCACATGCAAGTTGTGTTGAAAAGAAAAATGCAGCCAGACAACATTGCATGGCGAAAGATAAAGAGTGGAAGCCCAGGAAAACAATGAGGGCCGAGTGGACGGAGATGGAGGCCGTGCAGTAAAGTGAGAGCGAACGAGATGCTAATGGCAGCTGACAGAGCTGGGTTCACAACAGGTTCATGGTGACATCATGGTTGAATTTTGGGGAACATTTATATAGGAAAAAGTATTTGCCATTTATTGGATGCACATGTTCACCCCAACTTCTCTTCTTTTCTTCCCAAACAATCAAAAAGCCACAGCAGAAATGCAAATGTGTCTTGATATCTTACTTGCATTACCTAGCTCAGTTTACACTTTTACACACATATGGTGTGCCCACTTATGCCCCACAATAAATAAAAGCGTATTTCTCTGGATTTGCGTAAAACTTTACAACCCTGCTTAAACTAACTGCTACCCAGAGTGTCACTCTTTCCCATTCTCTCAATTTTTTTTTATTTTCCTCCAAGTCAAGCCAACCCTTATGCACTGGTACAGTATGTTCTTTGTGTGTAGGCATGTTTAGCTGCTTGAAAGACAGCAAAGACATAAAGGGAAGTCCTGGGACCCCAAAACTTGTTCATAGTGCACATGTGGGTGCAATTACCTTTGTCTCAGTGCTTTAATTTGCTTGAACAAAATTAACAGCATTGAATTTGTAGTTACTTGTAATAACATAACTAGATAACTTTTTTTTTAATAGCCCTATATCAAGTGTGTGTGTAATAAAAATGTTGACTAATGAACCAGCCAGCCTCTTTATTTGTTAAATCTACGTGAGAGCATGAAACGGAAGAAAAATTTAACCTGAAGTTTGTAAGCGAAGTAGTGAATAAACATTTGTTGGTTTTGACTATGTATTATTGCAACTGCATGTGCCAGCCTTAACATATCAGTAATTGAGTCCTTTCTGTATGCATGTGTGTGTTTGTACGGGCACGCTTGTACTGCATGCTTGTCATCCTCAGCATGCCTCAGTGTGCACCACAGAGCTTCACATGACATCAATCTGAGCAGAGTGGGATAGTGATCTCATTACCAACAGCCTGTTGCTGATTAAAACCTGCCGTCTGCACCCTCCTCCTTCGCTTTTTTCTTCTCTCCTCTCTCTTGCCTCCTTGTCCTCTGCTCACCAGCCCCCTTCTGCCTTTTCCAGACTCCAGAGTCGCACCATTCTGCGGTTTCTCCACTACTCGTTGCCAAAAAGGGCCCCATTTTGAGCTCTGCAGAAAGTTATAAGCTCCCCTTTTTTCCTCCCAAAGTTTTCCTTCTCCACGTCTTTGTTCTTTGTTTGTCTCCATCGGTGACTGATGTTTAAATGGTGATTATCAAAGACAGAACATCAGAAGAATTCACTTTACCTTAAACAAGAACAGAAACTTGAAAGATGTTGTGTGGCCATACATTACATAAACATACATGCATGAATCACTTGGGGTGACCCACATATGGCGACAAAATGCAGATCCCCAGACATTAATCACATTTGGGGGTTGAGTGCTGTTGTAAGGTCAGGGTCAAACGTAGGGTGAGATACAGTATGTTGTGCCTAGAAGCTCATGAAAATTAATGTAAGTCAATACAGTATGTTCCAAACACAGGTCAACATACATGTGTCGACATGTATGCAAGCACCAGAACGGATGCTTATTACTGCCTTGTAGATTTACAGTCGCTATTACAAATTCCTCTTTCACACTCAACCAGACGTTACACACTCCCCTTTTTCTTGGTGCATTTCACTGACACAGAAACACAAACAGCACTAACCTTTAACCTCCTGCTCTCTCACTGTTGCAGAGAAGTGTGGCAGTAATCCAGATGCTTACTGCAGTGGCTCATGAAGGTGTCATATATGCGACCAAACAATGCCCCCAAAAGAAGAATAACTGACTATGCTTAAGTTATAAATGCCGAAACAATGTTAAGGTGCAACAGCAAAACGAACAGTTTTTCTCATTGACAAAATTCATTCCAGATATTTCCTTTGTTGTACTATTAAAAACACACATATGACAGCCGAGAACTGCTTATCCATTCATATATTCACCCCTCCCCATATGGTTTAGGTCTGTGGTGTCTGATCAGACCCCATGAGGAGGTCCATGCAGAGTTCTTGATGAGCGTTTACAATAATAAATAAATATATACATTGTATTATATGTGTTATTGGCATTTATAAACTCCTTACTACGTATTCTAGCATTTCTGTTTCTCTTTGAAACACCCACATATTGTTTTGTATATTGTCTTTGATGGCATACAATGAAAAGGGAAAAAAAACTTTAGTATTAACCTTTAATGAATAATGCAGCAGATCATTTTAGTAATATGAGCCCCCCATGTATGAAGTTAAAACATTTAGATGAAAGGCACCAATATAGTCTAATATGATACATTTCTAAAACACTCTGACATCTCATGAATATTTATACACTTTAAAGCTGTTTTCATCTTTTGCATTTTTATGTAGACCAACAGTTGCTTTGTTCAATAATGTTAATAATGCTGAAAGTAGGAATAGACATAATGCTTTTAACAGAGTGTGAAAACCATGTTTGGATCCGTATTTCAAAACATTATTATCCAGTAATCCTGACAGTAGGGTGTGAGCACTGTCTTGATTTTCCTTTTGTAGGATCACCTGCGTTAACTGTTGTAGGTTTTTTTCACTGCGGCCAGTCAGACAGTAGCAGACGGTTTTATCTCTGACATGAAGAGGCAGGTAGTACTGGCCCCTCAGGGCCCAGCTAGCCAGGTTTGATCTCATCACGGATCAAATGCGTCTCCATGAATTGCTTCCTTACCAGAAAACCACTGGCTTCATTTGCTTAGGAAAATGCTGCAGGAGGAAAAGTGTCCACTTATACTAAGTTAAAGGCGGGGAAGCTGCCGAAGAATGGGCCTTTGTATTTCTGAGCAAAGTAAGATGGAAAACAGCTTTTGGTAGTTTGCTTTGGGAGCTTTAACAAAGTCATCTAACACACGGTACAAGCCTCTGAGTGGGCAAGAGATAGGCTACACCATAGCATACTGAAAATACAGAAGAGGGTTATAAGTGGTGTGCCCCTATGGTTACAGTTAACATTAAATGGAACTGGTTAGGACTATGAATGAAGCCAAGTTTACAGCTCTAGGGTTTGGGCTATGGGTGGAGTGATTGTATTTACAAACACAAGACAATAAAACTCTAAGTATTTTAATTCAAATAAGGTTTAGCCTATGTGGGCTTCAATGGTTTAGGTTAGGTTTGTTTGTGTAGGCATTTGGGTTACTAAAAGGTCTACATCCGTTGCTTAATATCCCAAAACAATTTGTAGTTAGTGTTGTAGAGTAGAAATTTTCTGGATTAAAGTGTCATTCAAAACACAGAATCAACAACTATCCGCTTAATTTAAAACAACAACTTTATGAATTTAGCCACAATCCAATGAAATAAAAGTTTGATTTGTATTTTTTGAAGACCTCCCTAGACCAGTGGATAGGCTATAGCCAGTTTTAGCCGATTCTAATCACTTTAGATATCGCCAACTTCAACCAACTTAAATGTTTGGCGGTAGCTAAGTGCCCCGGCGTTAGCTAGCATGGACCACTAGCATTAGCCACTCTAGATTTTCTCTTCACGTTTATTTCTCATATTTGTTTCACCAACCAATATTCAAGTCAAGTCACTAACAAAAAAGTGTACGTGTTTTTATTTTGTGGAACTTCAAAACACGGTAAGTAGTATCACAAGACAGGTCACAACAGCTAACATTATCTTGTCAGAGATGCTATCAACCTTGCTTAAGGAGGGAACATGTACCACATGTATTTGTATAGACCCTGACAAAAAAAACATATCAATAAAGTGTTCCACTGCTTTTCTTAATCTAGTGCTGAATTAGTCCCAATGTATTGTTAGTCGATGGCCGTAACATCTTAAGGCACACTGTATTTAATTAAATTTTATTTAATTGAATGCAAGAAGATAGGCCTAATTGAAGCTGCTCAGACTGGTCTCCATAAAAGATCCATTGTATAATTATTATATTTCATGAACCTCTACATAGCCTTATACAAAAGAAATCATACATGGCTTGTCATCAGAAGTGCTGCTGCCTTTACAGTATAAAGGGCTTATTCATCCTGCTGCCTTTTGCTTTACAGGCTGTACAAGGTTCATGGCTCTATTAATTCACAGTATGGTAATGAATGATGGCTTGGTTAGAGATATTGAAACAGATGCAGAGTTGTGGCTTCAGTTTGTTTCTTTTGATATCATGTTTATATTTATATCTCCCATTTGTGATATTCAGCCACAATAGGGCAATGAGTGGCCTTTGATTGGCCCTGAGGTCCTCAGCTCCTTCACTGACTGGCCTGGGTGCCAATGTCACAGCATTATAAACACACAGCTCAAGCCAAGAGTTGACAGCGATATCCCCAATGGTGAGCTGCCCCCTGCAGCTTGTGTGTTTGTGTATGTCTCAGAGTTAATGACTGTTTCATTAGGGTTGGTGTGCGCACATGCCACATTACAATGTGTGAGATCTATCTAAAAATTTTAGACAACAAACAAGTCTCACAGTTAAAATCCGACAAAAGAGCGTTGACTGACGGAGTAGGTAAAGAAGGACAGACTGTGAGACAAAAGAGGTGGGTGGGTGGCTTGTGGGGGCTCTGCAAGTTGAAACCTAAGCTCTCTGGGCCCTGTTTTTCCTTCCTTCGGGCATTTTGTGGCTAGTAAAAAATGTGCTGTATATTTGAAGTGTTGGATCACGTGACAGAGGCAGGGTTTGTGAATCAAAGTACACAATGATTTCAGGAGGAGAGAGAGGACGGAGGGAGGGAAGAAAAAGTCAAAGAGTGAGTGAGCGAGAGACGGCAAAAGGACAGGGAATGCAACAGGCTGAGCCATAGCTTTGCTCCAAGACGTACCTCTGACTGAAAAACTGTACTTCCTCAGCTCTACTGACTTTCTACACTAAACAGCAAGGTGCCCTCCTTCCAGATCTGGTAAGTTTCAGTTCTATAAAAAAAAAAAAAAAAAGATTTCTTTCTCCTTTCAACTTGTTCTCTGGCAGTGTGAAAAATAGACAGACATGTCAGAGCATGAGTGAAATGTCTCTGCGTCTCTTTCTTTTGTGTGAGTGTCCCAGCGCGACTGACAGTGGAGAGTTTCCATGAGGACATATTTAATTCAGAACAGAGACTTTTTTGAGAGCGAGGACGCAAGAACAACAGACAGAGCAGAGGAATGAAAGCGATCGGCACTTGCATGTGGTCAGGGGTTTACTCCATGTGAGGAGATGAAGGATTACAAATGTGTGTCTGTTTGTTTGGCCCTTTGATGGATGTTCATGTGGGTGTTTACTCATAACCTCATACAGACAGATTGCCACTGCCAAGAAGTCCACCAGCATAAAAGAGAATCTGTTAAACATAAATTGAAGCTTTTCTTTGGCAGTGTTGGGAGGCTACAGGTGGTCATCCTGGCAGACCTTTTAGTGACTGCTTCGCCTGCAGGCTCTCAGCCAACACTCTGCCTGTCATGTTTGATGGATCGCTCCATTAACATCACAAATGGCCAAGTAGCCCTGTTTTACCTGTCTTATATAAACAGACTTGAATCTAGCCAGTTGCATAAGAGGGATATGAAACAGTGGAGTAGTGTGGATTTGACAAGATTTTTTGTGAGTCTGATTACTGCTGCCTGGCTTTGCATTGTGTATGTGTGGGCACAAACCTACTGACCCCAATGGAAACACAATCTCTTTTTAATCATTTCTAATTATGTTGACATGAGCCATATAAATCCAGATTGACGATGGTGATTAAGATGCTATATCTGCCTAGTGCTTCTCATTTATTAACACCATACCGATAACTTCAATGTCCAATCAAATGTAAAGTTGCCTTTTCACAAAGTCTTGACAAATGCATTCAAAATTAATTTTCCTTAATACAGTAGGAAGGAAGTCAAATGACATATATAGTTGGCTATAAACATCAATATAAAGTAGATATACTTTCTGGGGTGCATCAAAGGACTCTAATTAGGTTTTCTTCCTTTATTCCTTTTTTGACATTTTCAGGCCCATGCTGCATCTGCTCTGAGTTATTTATTTTCTCTGGTTTCATCACTCGGTGGAGAACCTTCAAGAGTTTGTAAGTGTTTGCATCTGCACAAGGTTTGAGTGTGTGTTGGATATTGATCCTTTCACTGTAATACAATCTTATTCTTTGTCCTATACCAATTTTGAGAATCTAAGCTGCTGATTTTTTTTTTTTGTTTCTGTCTGAAGGAAGCCTTTTAAACATGAGGAGACTTGTTTTCTGAGTTTGCAGAGCTTTTGGTCAGAGCCATGTGCTGCTGTGGTGAGACGTGCCCGATTAGCTTCAGAGATTTTCAAGTCACTTGTAACATTCATTATTGCTTTCTCAGCACTTCTTCAATGTTCAAGGCTGAATGTGTCTCAGTGTGTTTAATCTGCTCTTTGGGTTACTTTTCACAACAAGCTAGTCTTTTAAATACACTTCTAATCTGTTGTTAGGGGTTGAGTTCGCTCAAGGCTCACTTTTCACTTTAATACCAAATGAAAGGCTGCTTACCAAATGCCTCAATTAAGGCTGACCTATGGCTGGACGGTCGCGCCCCAAGCGACAGGAGCTGACCCTCAGAGTCAACCTGAAAACCCTTAGCAGCCACAGGGCGCCCCACATAATCACTACATTGTGTCTTATAAAACATCACATCATCTGCATCAGGCCTTGCTCAAACTAAAATAACTCTGTGTCACACTAATGGACATGTTAAATGTTACCTTGAAATGTTAGTTTGACATTACTATAATTTGGACAGATGACTGCCTTAGTCTTTGTATATTTTTTATTTGTACTCTAAAAACTTTAAGAGCAAATTTAAAATAATTGTTCTATAAATTACTTAAATTCCCTTTAGTAAATTAGAAAATAATTTCCCTTTCAAGTTTGCTCACTGAACTGGATTAAAGCTCCAGAAAATAAGTGTAATCAAATGGCAGTGGGTCTGGTCATTTGATGTCTACTAGAGGATTTAAGATAGAACATGTTGAAGTGGTGCTCTCTGGTATAGAGTTTCTCCACATTATGGTTTAAATTTTTTATTGTTTTACTTGAAACCCTTTAAACACTACATACATCGTTATAACACCAAGCAATGCATATCTGATCTAGGGTTGAGGCTTATATGCATGTGTTTGTACATGCATCTGAGCCAACAACATAATCACTTGCATAAATTGAAAGTATGTGTTTACCATGGGCAGAGAGTCTTTGCGGTCACGCAAAGCCTTTCACACAATGACACTCTGTGGCCCAACATTATTTGTATTCCTCTAAAGGCACTTTTAGATGTCAGTTTCGAATAAAATATAGCACGGCCATTTGTAAATTTAATTACGTTTATGAGTGATGGTGCCTATGTGTGTTTTCTCAGAAGTGGAATAGTTTGTCTCAGCGTTTGCTGTGCAGCTCGATCCAAGCTGCAATCGCTTTAAGTGAACTTTATTTGAATGTGGTTTGATGGCTTACACATAATGGTCTCATCTAAAGTTATGTTTTTCCCTGGATTTTGAGAATTTTAGGGGCTTTTTCTCTCAATTCTTTTTAGACTTACATTGCTTTCAATCGCTACACTTCTGCACGTCACACATATATCATCTCACCTTTATTTATTGACAGGAAAAAGCAGTGTGCGGAGTGAAGGAACAGATGTTCTGGTCCACAATCAAAGTGTGTTTATCACCAGCCAAACAGTTTTAGCCTTAGAGAGTTCACACTCTCACTGTGGTGAGGAGAGATATTAACAGACACAAAAATACCATGTCATCTTTTTGCTATGGCTCCATATACAACATCAACCAAATGATACAAATATCTCACTCATAACTCAAGGCGCAGCATTCACACCTGGGAGACAGTTGGTTCTATTTCTGCGTTACTCCATATGCCCCATTGACACATTCCATATCAAATGGAAATGTTAAGTTAATTTGAAAATAGGGAGCAAACCTTATTAGAAATGAGGTTCATACTGATGGGTTTATGCATAGTTAAAGAATATTGAATAATGGTTACTAATATACACTTGTGATGGGTTGTTAAAGCTGTCTAAACCAGTCAGAACTCACAACAAACAGCAAAAAACAATGTAGCACATTGTAGATGATCTGATTAACCACAAATGTCACAACAATGGAGCCAGTCATCAATAAATTATTTTTTTCAAAAGAAGCTTAGAAAGAAAAGCACTTGGAAGACACATAAACGTCTCGTTTTGAATTAAATCGGTGGGCTCCTTTGAGTCAACTCCCCCATCCAGACAAGCAATGGTACCTTAGACCCCTATTGCTATTGAACATTTACTGTGTATGTCTTGTATGATCAACACAGCTGTCACCTACAAGGCTCTTCTCTGTGAATAGCCAGCATTACATTTCAAAGTAACCCATTTATAATTATCAGAACATTTCCTCCTGCTTCTCCATAACATCTATCAGTCCAGAAATCTTGTGTTGGTTTTATCTACTTTATCTAAATTGGAAAGGCCTTATATAATGTGGCTTTAGTTTTTTATTACACATATACAGTATACATACAGTATACCTAGTGTTGGATTTTGATCTTATCAGTATCCATATATTTCTATTAATTTAATCCTGGAGAATACGTACACAGTATTTCTTATATTTATGGTCTAAAACATTTTATAAGTCTGAAATGCATTTGCAGCTAATTAGGTTATAACCAGCGTAGTGCATGGCTGTCACTAATGACCACTGTGCACGTATGGGTGTCTGTTTGCCATCTGCGTGTGTGCACATGCTTCATAACTGTAACCTCAAGCTGATTTACTCTGGAAAAAGCATAAAGTCCAGTCCCATTTACACCCAGTATAACCAGCTCCAGATGCCTCACTAATGGGGACTTTGGACGCCATTGTCAAAAAAGTGTCATTTTTATTTTGGTGTTAAAACTGTGTAAAATAACTGCTGCGATTTATGTGCAAACAACTTGAGGCTTGTTGAGAAGGCAATGGAAAGCCCCATCATTTTGACACAGGGGCTGTTTTTAATCCTGATCGTGTGGGAAACAGGAGCATCAGTTGTGTGTGTCAGCAGGACCAGGACCAGGTGACCCAGTTTGACCTGACCTAGCCAGGTCTCATAAAAGCGGCATTGAGGCCTGCAAGCACGGGACACAGCGCTGCTTTTGTTGCCCTATACCCAAGGTGTATTCCCTCTGGAGGGAGCGGGGCAAGGGGGTGCTGGTGTTACTCATTAGAGGGAAACAAACCATTTCTTGGCTCAGACACATTTTTTCATAGTTTATTGGTGAAATAAAACTTTTTGTCATTTTTATGTGTGTTTGTGCGACCAGTCCTCCCATGCTGTGTTACCACAGTCGCATCTTTTCTTATTAATCAACTTTCCGCTAATTAACAGTGCTCTGTTCACTTAAACACATGCTTGGCCAGATGCTCCCAACCCCTTCCTGTGTTCATGCCCCTGTTTTTCTTCTCCTCTGTTTTCTTGTATCTTTTTTCTGACTTTCAGTGCTTTGTTTTTCTTCATCCAGATCCTTTTATACATCTGGCTTTCATACTGGTAATTCCGGTCTTTTGATGGGATTGGTTCAAAAGAGGCTCAAATGCTGCATCTGCTGAAGGTTTGAACATCCTATATTTACTCTTTCATTCTTCAAGGTCAATTGGAGCTTTTAATGGTGCTTCAGCACGTGTGAACATCGTGTGTTTCCCGCTGACTTGCCCATGAACATGATTAAAGTCACCAAACATCTGTGTGTGTGTGTGTGTGTGTGTGTGTGTGTGTGTGTGTGTGTGTGTGTGTGTGTGTGTGTGTGTGTGTGTGTGTGTGTGTGTGTGTGTGTGTGTGTGTGTGTGTGTGTGTGTGTGTGTGTGTGTGTGTGTGCGCGCTGCGTGCCGGAGCTTGTAGGCCAGCCGGGTGTATCCATATGTTTTCTCAAATGTGACCGTCCCACACTGCTGTATAATTACTATTTTAATCACTGTGCGTAACCTGTGTTTGGCATACTTTGATTCCCGACACAAAAAGGTCTTTGTGGAAGTATTTGCAGGGACTCTCCCTTTGGTTGGCCCTTGCAGAGAAGAAAAACCACAGTGGAGCCAAGCAGTTACAGAAAATATGTCAATATGGGAAATATGACTTTAAAAACAACATTGGCTACACTGACTCTGTGTGTAGCACGCTCTGCAGTGCATATGTCTGTGTGGGAAGAAATAGCTGCTAGAAAAACAATAGAGTCTTACTCTAATATTAGCACCCCACATGTCAATGGGAGAGATATTTATCTGCCTCATTTGTTGCAATAAAGGAAGACACCTCTCGGTATAACACAATATAATTTAACGCACACTGTTTTTCAAACACTTTGCAAGTTGCCAGTTGCTGAACTCTGTGAACTGCCCTAGAGTACACTTTTGATTTGTGAAGACTTCTCTGTGCCTTTTATGGATTGAGACTAATCTTTTTTTTTTTTTTTACTCACACAGCTTTTGAGAAAGTAGTAAAAGTCCCTTCTATCCACCTTTTCCCCCGTCGTTGCGGTCATGGCTAATGTTTGCTTATAAGAAAACTATTAAATTGTATTTTCTCAGCTTACAAATACAAAACAATTCTAGTCAAAAGCTACCAATAATTGGAACTGTATGTTTTGCACTAGCACCCATTGCCAACCTTATGTCTGTAAATCATCAAAGATAGAACTAAGCTTGTATATACCTTAATATACCTGACATTCATAGACTGCCTAAAGCAATCATGAATTCAGCAGTCCCAGTGCGCTATAGACATTAGCCGTAAGTTGGTCAAGGGCACAGTCTGGAGAATAATGACAGCAGTCGTGAGCACATTGTTGAAAACTGTGCCAAATGTGTCGCATTGTTGGGTCACAGCCGAGCGTTTGATAAACTCCCGCTTTACTACTCACTCAGTCTTTCTCTGTGCCCATAATGTCAACCCAGAAACAACACCCATTCGAATCTCTTTGATGCTTATACAATACATTTTAGTTAGACTTGAAGTTTTTGTGCTAAACCTAAAGATGCTTTTGCAGCTGTTTTTGTGCTGTGTGACCTTTTTAGAATGGGTCAGGATCAATGTGTGTGTTTATGTGTTTGTCCTGTAAAGAGGGTCTGGTTATTATTTCTATCTGCACATGTGGAACAGTTTACTATATAGCAGGTATGGACTGGTGCTTTATGGGTAAATGAAGTGCGTGCATCTGGTTAGTTACTTTGTGTGTCGACGCAAGTATGCTGTTGATTGTACATAATCATTTAAAAGTGGGTTAGGCAGCCTATATGTTTCATTTTAAGTGTTAATAAACTATAGAACAGGACCTATAGGGAGGCTTATAGTAGCTCTAAGTTTGCAGTGGGAGTATGTCATAAAGAGTCAACTGTACCCATGTTAGCGGCCCGTCTGAGGCAGTGTGGCCACAGTCAGCCTGGCAAAGGGAACAGAGAGACCCTTTATAGTACTGTTCTACTGATTGAAATCATATGACATTACACAAAATCATTGGAACACTTGGAAGACTGGCAGAAACTAAAAAAGTAGTGTTGTGCCTTCTCTGGCTCTGCACTCTGCCAACAGTCTTCAGCACTGCCCTTTCGCCACTTTTTGTCTCTTCAAATTTGTAAAAATGTTACTTTGTGCTTGTGATTGGAGGACACTACTTGGTAATAATTCTGTCTTATTCTTTTCTTACAGAATTTTAACCACCAGATACCCACATCGTCTTGGAGGTCTTTGCCCTGGAGCTGTGGCCCCGCAGAGTCAGAGTGGAGCTGAATGGCACTGGTCTCTTCCAGACTAACTTGAGGTTTCCATCTACAAAGTCACCCTTCCTAGCTCAAGCACTTTACTTCACTATGGCGACCAACAGAAACCATCAAGTGCGCCACATGACTGGCTTCCCACGTTCGATGTACCCGTTTACCTTTAACTCCATGAGAAGCCACTCCCCCTTTGACCTTTTGGCGAGCAGTAACCTGTTTGGGAGATTTGGAGCGGACCTTCCCAAAGAGATGGCTGCGCTCTGTGAGTAACAAACTATTGGCCACTGTCATCTAATTGACTTTTTTAGCTGAGTGATTTTAAAATATTCCTGTCCAAACTACCTGCCTAAACTGGAGACAAGAGACGAGACATTTTGATTTCTAATAATCTAATAATAGGCACATGACATGGTATGAAAAGATGTCTGATGACAAACTGTGGAGCAGACTTGTTCCCGGGTTGAGTCATAGGGGGCACTGGTGCACTTCATTGTCAGGAATGACTTTGGGACAGTAGCTGAATTCTCACAACAAACGTTTTGGAAGTTATCAATAGTAAATAATGCACTTTAGATTGGAAATGTCATGCTATAGCAGGATATATTCTTCCTTTGTTAGGTCAATTGATAGTTACTCAATCCTTAATAACTGCAAAGAATAGTCTACAACCTTCATTTTGGCAAAGAGGATTTATAACTTTTTGCTTTCCAAGCCAAGTCTATTCAATAGACATACATTCAATAAGTCTAATTAAAAGTCACCTAATAGCTAGAGAGGTTTCTAAAGGCCTCAGTATCTGTCTCTACATCAAACATCTGACTGTGTGTGCTGTGCCACTGTGGGCGAATGTGCGAGCTTAACCAGCAGTTATCTGTTTATCTCAGCTGATTTTGTGCAGAGTGCAGTCGAGCTGTAGGGGGTTTATTGGGCCATTGGTAGTTCTCAGTTTATTTGATTACATCTTTTGACTCGTCGCCCCTGGTACATAAACAAGGAGCCGAGCACACAGATACATGGGATATGAGGGAGGGCTAAGTCAGACTCAGGACAGATCTCGTGTTAGTGTTGGTGACAGCAGATGGAAGATATACTGTTCTGTAATATAGAAATGATGACGCATTTACCCAACAAAGTCAAGAGAAACAGCTTAATAACATGTACAATTACTCAGCCCAAGTGAGTTCTTATTTAAAAAATTCTTTAAGTACCGAAATAATGGCCCATTCTTTACCATAAAACACAACTACAGTCCTTTGGCCGTTTTTCTAAAGTGAACAAAATGATACCAAATTACATTAGAGAGCTTTAAGTATGATTTGCAAATTCATCGAAGCGGGAGCCTAATCAGTGCGAGTTGATCGCTGCACTGTGTTCCCTAATGAGATGAAACTCAAAACAGCAAACTTGAAATGAGCAAATATCCACATCAAAAGCTCTTCCATGTGCATTTAACCACTCAATAAGTCCTTGATTTAGTATTAGACGCACTATTTAGGCTCTGTGAGTGCTTGTTATTGACACAGTATTGTTTATGATAGTTAAAATATATACAAAAGAAGATAAACTGTTAGTAATTAAAGGGAAAATCAAATGAGATACAATACACTCTTTATACTTTCCTCAAAACATCAACAGCTGTCCTATCACTTTGTACCACTAGATGGAGTTGTGAGCTACTGCAGCACTCAGCCCAGTCCCCTCTTGTTTTTGTGACAGGGCAGTTGTGCCTTGTGAAAAACTGAAAATGCAAGATTGAACTTATATGGCAAACTGGTTTGGCTTTTTGTACAACATTGCAATATTTTATTTACAAACAGAACAATGTCAAAACCGTACAATCTTTTTGAAAGTTATTTTTGACATGTGTGCTACAATAAAGACTCGTCAGCGCATAAATTCAGTTTGGAAAGGAAAATGGAAAAGCGGTGTATTTTTCCATTTACACAGTGTCCTTTCGTAATACTACTACTAGTCACATCTTGTTCTTTGTAATGATTTATGTGTGTGTGTGTGTGTGTGTGTGTGTGTGTGTGTGTGTGTGTGTGTGTGTGTGTGTGTGTGTGTGTGTGTGTGTGTGTGTGTGTGTGTGTGTGTGTGTGTGGAGGGGGGGTGATATTAGTAACATGAAGCCACTGGCACAGAGTGGGGCCTGTGTGTTTTTCTTTGTGTCTGTCATCGCAGGCACTCAGTTTAAGCGCATGCACATAATTGCCCGTGCATCTCAACACACACACCACAGACAAACGCAAACATTTCCACTTCACATACCAGCAGCAAGCTCGAATATGACATAGCCCTGCTCTTCCTCCTCCACGTTGGGGACTGTACCGCTCGGCGATGATGACCACACTGACACTTTGTGCAAATATCTGGAGAAACAGACAAAAAGAGGGGCCATAGCTGGGCTTCGGCGGGCGACTGTGTCAAAGATGACGGCAGTATGAAAAGCCGAGGAACCGGAGCGTGAACAGTTGTAACTTGACTCGCTTCCTTTAAAGAAAAGGAAAGAGAAAATTTGAAGGTTTTAGTCTGGGAGTTTTAAGTTTCAACGTTGGTGCTGAGGACTAAGTTGAAAAAGTCACAGTTTTCTTCCTACCTAAAGCAGCAACAGGGGGCAGGGTGCTGCTGTAAGCTAGACTTGGTAATTGTCTCAAGGTGTGGAAAGAGCACAGCAGGCTGATACTGCGCAGCTGAGCCTCCTGCAGTGTGTCATGGCAGTAGAGCGTGTGTGACCGAGAGGCAGTTATAAAGACCACAGAAAAAATATAAAGAGATGAATAAAGAAATGAGGCTGTGAGACTTGTAAACAAACAAGAAAGAATATGTAACACTCAGGAGGCATACAAAGCCACGGGCATTGGGACTCGGTGTGTTTGGAGGGGGGGTGTTAGAGCCCCACTGGGGGTTTCTTACAGAGTTCATCCCTCTTGAACGAGGGAAGGAAAAAGGAGGAGGGCCCGTGCATGTATAGTGCGGTGTACAGAAACTCTCCAGACTGTTGGCCCCGCGGAGCAGACACACACTGCAGCCTGTTCACAGTGTTGACAGTCAGCGAGGAGTCCAAGAGTCTCCGCGAGGCTAACTGAATGCATTATAAGCAGACAGACACAGAGCCACAGATGATGGGATGGAAGAGGAGAGAAACACATGCCCTGAACTCAAAGGGGAAAAACGAGAATGGTTCAGTTAGTGCTCACAATGTGCTCCCAAAAGACAAATGTTGTGGTGATGCCTGAGTATGAGTGTTTTAGGTAATGTAAATTTTTCAAATACTGTTTGTTTCAACTAGGGAAAAGAAGTTGGTGGTTCAGAATGATTTAGAAATGTTTAAAAGGACTGACACATAAAACAAATATACCAAATACAGTTTAATAGTCATTTATGAATTCCCTTTTATGTTTCAAACTGATACACAACTGTGCACATTTTTACATTTTTATCTGATAGGACAGTAGATAGACTGGAAACAGGGGGAGAGAGTGACAAATGTATATGGCATGCACTCTACCAAGTGAGCTACTGGAGTGCAGGTAATGCTAATGTAATGTTGTTGAAGTCAGATACATTTCTATAACAAATTTTATTCTTGAAAAAACTGCAGCTTTGTACATAAAATGTAAAATCTTTATGTGTAAATGTATCATGTTGGTTTTAGTCACTAATAGTATAGATATGATATGATAAGATAATGATAAGATATGAAGCACATATCAGGGACAAAACCTTTCATCTGATTCAATTTGATGGAATTCCTGAGGTGTTTTATTTTGTGTTTTTGTTTGTTTGGCTCAGCATTGTGGCTCCCTGCTGTGGCCAAAGAACAAAAATAAAAATTCAAGCGAAAACGTGAAAGTTGAGGCGAGGGTGAGAAGAGAACCGAGGTGAGTTGTATTGTTTTGCTTGGCTGAATATGAAATATGAAGAGGCTGGCTTGAAATGTGGAGGGTATGAATTGGGAGGGAAAGTGCACTTAGCCACAGCCCACAGTTTGTAAACTCCTCCCAGTTGTTCCTCTGCTCACGCCCCCATGTGTGTGAGTGTTGCTCCGCTGCGCTCTGTAGTAGAGTGTGAGAGGCCCACAGAGCCGGTCAGGGGGGACAGATCATTTACAGCAGTCAGAGACAGTTCAGAGAGTGACCCGGCACAAGAAAAGAACAAACAGACAGAAACACAGTCAGCTCGATACAAAGAAAATTGAGACAGACAGAGCAAGGACCAAACTTTGTCCCGAGAAGTTTTGAGAGGATCATGTTTGACTGTATGGAGGCTCTGGGGCTGGCTACTCGGCCGCTCTTTGATGTGTCCGGACAGGGCTCGTGCATGCTGGCCAAAGCCACCCAGTACTTCTCAGGCCTGGATCCCTTCGCATGGGCTGGGACGACCAGCAGCAGCAGCCTTCAGTGTGAGTACTCTGCCCGTCCTGTCCATCTCAGGGTAGCAGGGCAGCTGTGTGTGTCTTATCTGTGTCGGGGGTGCTATCACAGAACTGCCTCTCCACAGGAAAAGAGATTCCATTCGATTTAGCTTGCCTATTCTCACCCTGCGCTTTTGTGTGTTTATGTGCTTAGCCTGCTTTGTGAGCGCCAGTGCATATTTACTCACGACTGTGTTTGTTTTCATTATGAATGACTTCACATGATTGACAGCTGTATGAAACAATCCAGGATGTGACGTGGTGCAGGGTGAACAAACATTAAAAGATTTAAGACACATTGCAACAAACACATGGGCTTTAAAATAGGGTACGTTGTCAGTATAGCAAATAATAAGGCAGACAGAGTTGGCTTAATTAATATTTACATATGGCTCCAAATATGGCCAGAAAAAGAGCTATGTGTAAAGTTTTATATTCCACTCTAATAACCTAATGTAGACAGATAAATGCGTAAAGATTAATTTTGATATTGGGTTTTCAAAATGACAGACTTTGTGTCCTTTATTCTGTTGGCTCTGAAACCCAGGCTCTGGAGAAACAGCCAATACTGTTTTAAAATCCTCTCCCCCGTAGTGTTGGGATGTCCCCAGCGAGCACCTTGAGTCTATTTATCTTGACTAATTATTTAGATACCTGAGCTGGGAGTGCTGTCAGACGCACAGTGCTGCCTAATGATGACGGATGAGCAGTCAGGATGACAAACACCACAGCAGGGCCTGTTCCAACTCGCCGAGGAGCTCCGCCACATGCCAGCTCCCAAAGACAAATGTCCACCAATCTTCATTCATCACAGCCGTCGCCTTCTTCTTTATGCTGGTTTAAGCTAGTCCCAGATCTCACGCCATCACTGAAATGTCTACAGTTTTTTTTTTTGCTCCACTGTGAGATGAAAGAATCAAAGCTGTGATAGCTGAATGACCCGAGGGCTTGAAGATGAGAGGAGGGAATGTGGGGGAAGAGCCTCTGTTTTGACCTGTTAACGCTAATGGACAGTAGCAAGTGAAGATTTGCTACTTGGAAAACTGTACCTTTTGAAACAAAAGGTTAAGATGGTTTTGTATTTACATTTGAGTCAACTAGATCAACCAATCAATACATTATTGATTAATTCACAATTATTTAGGTCTTGTCATTAAGAAGCTATAGCGTACATAAAAAAACATTTTTCGAAAGGTTTTCAAAAGTAAATAAAAAGCACCCAAATAATACATCACTTAAACAAAAACTTTTACTTTCTTTCTAGCAAGTTTACATCATGGCCCTGAACTCTCATTGTTGAGGGGCTGGTCAGTAGAATTAGAGGGGGTTCTCTTCTTTTCCTGTGTCCTTTATGTGCGGTTGTTCGGCACCTCACTGCGACCTCTGTTTTGTTTCAATGTCAAGAGGCATTAATGACATGCCCAAGTTTGTCTGCAACCCTTCTGTCACAACTGTGCGTCTCAGTGTGTGACATTTGCTTTTTTTTCCTCCTCTATTGAAGACTCACCCACTTTTATACACTCCATCTCCCCCTCCAGTCAGGCACTCCGGTGTGTTTACTCTTTCTTCACACACAGGCTCGACTTACATCTCTTGTGTTGTGTAACCAGCAGCTTTTAACGATTCAATTACAATTAGGGTTAATTAAGAGATTAGGGGCTCAGGGAACAGTGGAGGGCCAAGGCTGGATTTGGGATTAAAGCCCCTCCTTTCAATGGCAGGGTTTCAGGCCCACAGGGGGAATGCTGCTCCACTCTTTATTCAGGGATAAGCTCATTTCTTTGGCAGGCCTTTCTCTTTAGGTGCTTCAAAGTGGCGTGAACAATGCTCCATCAGATCATCACACAGGAGGAGAAGCACTTAGTGGAGCACAATGCGGATATGCTGCCACTAGATGATAGCAGCAGATAGTATGCAATTTATTCATAAGATAAAACATAGGGGTAGGCAGGGCTACGGGAAAGCAACCAGTGAGTTTTGTATCCAATTATGGAGTAGGTTTCAGTGGCTACTAAAGCTATTAACGTCAGCTTTGAAATTGTATTGTAGGTTTTTTTTTCGTATTTTTATGTGTTTTGGCTGACACCATAGTTGCCCTTTTTTAAAATATGTCTATTTGTGTTCAGTGTCCCAGAGAAGTCAGGGAGTGCATTGCAGAACAAAGGAAGTGCAGCGTTTCAGTGGAAAAAAAAAAACGAGGTAATCAGAAATACAAAGGTTTCAGCTTACATCCAACACCACTGCACCCACAAGAATGTGTATCGCTTTCCACAACAACACATTGGCATTTGCCGTTTAGTTTCCAGTTATTATTTGAGATGAATAGCAAAGTCATAGTTTATTATGAGTTTAAAATGACCAGAAACAAGTTTTCATGAAGTTTAAAAAAGGTGAAAGTCACTGTGGAGAAAGCCATCATTATTTCCTAAAATGGACAAGTTCACAAGTGTGGTTGTGTGAGCTGGCTCTGTTGACTCTGTTATATGACAGAAAATAGTATGCTGGTTTTATTGTGTTATAAAAAAGAAAGGCTGTATTGTATGGATGATGATGAATGGGAAGGACAAACCCAGATTTAACAACCTGTCCCTTAAACACACCCTCCCCCCCTTCCCTCCACACACACACACTGCACATTAGACAAAGCTCTACTCTGTGGGCAAAAACATGACATGAATGTAGTTGTCCTGGTTCGTGCTCAAACTGCGTCACAATGTAATGTCTTTTCAAGCTTTGGATTGTCAGTGATGGAGCTGAACTGCAGCAGGATGAGAGTCCCATTTGAAGACCGCTGGACCAAATGTGTGTCGTAGTATGTTTGCGGGTGCACTTTTTATGGAGCCATCTCCTGGACAGTAGCTGCTTTTTTCACAGGCTTTTCTCTTTTAAAAGGCGCTGCCAATAACAGGATGCGCTCCTCCTCCTTCTGCTGGTCCTTGCGGGGCAGGAAGGCAGCAGAGAGGGCACACAGAGGGGGGAAGAGGGTTATTAGTGAGGGAGGAGAGGAGGGGGGGGGGACACTGGTATTGAACTTACAACAGCTGATGAAAGGGATTTTCACTGGGACCCCCGACCCGTCTCTTCCCTGCTGTCATGGTAATTACTGGCTCAGCATATTTGAGCCCCTACTGTTTATCTGAATCACAATGACCACAGTGGCTTTAACCATGACACGGCATTTTGTAATGAACTTCATTGCCACCACAGCATTAGCTCCGCTCTCATCCAATCGACTGTATGTGTGTGGTGTGTTGAAGCAGACCCCCGCCCACCCTGCAGCAGCCAACACATACATATTCACATGTGCATGCACATTCCTCAGAGGGCTGCTGGACTTTTAGTGTGAACTGATGAGTTATTTAAAAGCCACACAAATTGTTCCCTGAGGAAATGGGAAGAATGAAGGAAGCAACAGCTTGGTATTGACCATTGGACATTGAATTTGCAGCATTTTTCTTTAGGCTTTTTTACAGTCTTATTTGTACAGTATTATAATGGCTTTCTAAGAAAATATATTTTAACATTGTGATATTTATGCAATGACTAGGACAGTGTGTTCTACTGTTACTACTGGTCCCAAATTTAGCATTCAAGGGTGTGTTGCAGACTTGGGTTTGTGAATAAATGTACAATGTCAATGTAACATTTTAAGCCATGTGCATACAAATAAAAACTGTTGCAGTGGCTTGAAAATATTAAATGAAGTGATGTTTTTTATGTGTAAACTGTGCAAAAATAAAGTAGGACACAATGATATAGAGCCATAGTTTTTATATTTGACCCATTAGATTAGCCTCAGATTTTGTTCTAAATAACCCTGTAAGGAATACAATTTTAATGCACGTCTTTTTTCTCATTTATCCTCGAATGTGTGCTGCGGAGCCTCCAGGCCATACTCAACTTGAATGAGATGTGTGATGTTGGCAGGCCGAGCGCTGCTGCAGGCTTTGTGTGCCATATGTCACACTGTGTCACCCACACAGTCCCTCATTACCGATTGAAACAATTGCGTACTGTAAGAAGGTGAATCATTTTGAGTAACAAGTCAGTAATGCTCATTAAGACCAAATGAATGCCTGAGTATCAGTGAAGATCTTGACTGCTGAGCTGATAAGCAGGGTGTCTTCTTTCAGGGAGGGGGCAGTTGCTGTCTAAACAGGAGGAATGTGATGATATGATGGTAGCACAGAGTAAACAAGTGGAGAAAACACACGTGGGAACAGGAATGACATGTTCAGTCAAAGCTAGAATAAACTGAGTGGTGCCAACATGTCAGTACAAGTTGAGATTCTTTTATATAGACGTATTTAGGTAAGGTCTAGTGGAAAGGCCTCTTTGTAATATGGAGATTTGTGAAGTTGGATTTGTATGTCAGAGGTGCACAAGGCAAGCCGCTGATTCATAGGAGACGTATTGTCTCCGCGCCGATTGACATGCCGAGGGGTGACTTGTCGGTTATGGAGAAAGAGGTAGACTGCGAGGCTGAGCTCAGTTCAGGGTGATGACAGCCACTGACACTTTCTGGCTGTCTGCGTTCTTTTCACTGAGCCAGGTACACGCTGACCCCTCCCTCCTTTTTCTCTTTCTACGCCCTTTAACAGCACCTTCAGACAGTGTCAGTCACTAAAGCTTCCTCCTGGCGCCACACAAAGCTCTTTCTTTTTCTGTTTTTACTTTGTCAATGTTACGATATAAACACAAAACAGTGATCAGGTTACAGACACTTACCTAGCCCCACCCATTTCACTTGCACCTTTCACACACCTGTGCTCCAAAACAAAACATGCTCATGATGAAGTAGGCAGAACTTACATTGCTGGGTGAGATTCTTCACATTTCTGGCTCTTCTATGCCTAGTTTTTGAAGACCCTGAGTGTGGCTGTCTCTAAATGTCTGACATTTTGTGTAACATACCTACCCCAAGCACAATATGCACAAATTCTCATATCACTGATTTGTTTTAAGAAGGATCTCTCCACCCAAACAGTCAAAGCTACTGCTCTGCTGTGACAAATTGCCATAAAAAGTCTGCACTACACATCTTTTGTTTTACCTACAAAGTTTTAAGGTCTTTAACATCCATATTTTCTATGTACAAGTTCAAAACCACATTAATATTCTTAAGGGCCACAGTGGTACTTTAAAACAACAAGACAATTGTCCAAATTTATGCACCTGTGTCATCAAAAAATGAATGGCCTTAGCACATAGAGATCCCAGTTGCTGCATTTGGCTGTGAATTACTCTTGCTGACAGAAAGTGTCTCTCAAGTGAATATTTTTTTCATACAAATGTGTGGATGCTGTTTCTTTCTTTCTGTGAATGCTGGTGATTTAACAGTAGCCTAGGAGATGTATCATATGGAGTTTTAAGTTAATGCTAATCAGGTATATTTTATATCTCAGGGCTATTGTCAGTCAAGGTCAAAGTGAAGTGGTCAGAATAGTGTTTAACCTCTCGGGCCACTGGGAAGTTTGTGTCCTCAGCCTCACCACCTTCTCCTCATTTTTGTGTGTTTTACTAGACTATTCCTTTGTGCCTCTTGCCTCTCTGTTTTTTGAAACCTTAGGACTCTTGTTAATGACAAGCCGCGGGTTCAGGTTGGGGTTGCTCCAGTGAGGTAGAGGGGCATAGTGGGGTGTTCCACATTTGGTTCAGTCCTGTGCTATCCATTGAAGGTGACAGGAGGGGCTGTGACTTTAAGGTTTCTGACCTCTGGGTTTCTTTATTTTTACTAGGAAGGATGGAGCTGTTGATGTGAATAGCTGGCCAAGGTGACTGGATCCTAATAAAGAGGCCGCGAGCCTGGCCGGGGGCCTCCTTCCCATCCCAGACACAACCTTTATAGGGCCGCTTATGAGCCTGGACCACTATTAAACCCTGGCCAGCCTGCACTCAGGAATTTAGGGCCAGGAAACAAGGGAGTGGGGGTGGGAACAGCCAAGGAGAGGTGAAGTTGGGGTGATTGAAGGTGAAAGTTGAAAGGCATGTTCAAAGTAATTTTCTTGTACTTTAGTCATCACATTTAAATGTGGACCAGGTGCATTACTCGTCTGCTTCTGGGGATTCAGTGTAATTAATTTGGCACTGTTTTTGAGGGCACTTCTTTAGCAGCAGTTGCATGTGGACAACAAATGGTGTTATACAGAGTGCCATTTTTGTAGCCGAGAGACAGGCAAGTCCCATAAACATGCCTCTGTTTGTTCACATGGAGCTGAGGCAGGTTCTGGTTGGACAGCCTTTCAAATAAAAATGTGAGCTTGCGTGAGCGCACACAAAAACACACGCACATACAAAATCAGATGTCAATCAAAAAGTCAACAGAGGTATGCCAATCCCCCACTCACACAAGTAAATGGAGAAGCCAATCAAATCTCTGCTGCCAATCAGTGTTTTATCAGCGGGGGCCATCTGGCCATCAGCTAATTGTGTCTCTTTTAAGTCCCTGTCAATCAGCACTGGTACCCCTCCCTTTTCTCTTAAAAATGTCTGCCTTTGAGCTTGCCTTCTGGCTTCAGGGGCTACCAGGACTGGAATTGTTTGTTGACCACTCTCTCCTAATCACTATTACTTTTAAACAAATATACTATACACTTCACACAATAATGCTGTCTTTTTATGCTCTTACAGCTGTGGAGACGCAGAGCACAAGTTCGGAGGAAATGGTACCCAGCTCGCCGTCGCCTCCGCCTCCTCCTCGTGTCTACAAGCCGTGCTTTGTGTGCCAGGACAAGTCGTCTGGGTATCACTATGGAGTGAGCTCCTGCGAAGGCTGCAAGGTAAATAAAGGCAGATACATGCTTCAGAAGATGTGAACAGCTGATGTCCAATTACTGCAAGACTTTTGACAACCACATGAGAGCTCACATTGCTGCTGCTCCTGTTGAGCTGCCATCTGGTGGTGACTTATTCACACTTCACTGTGGTCTCCTAAAAAAATGGCAGCTTAAAATTACAATAAATCTGAATTGTACTAATGATACTGAACATGATAGGTTTATAGGCTAAACTGTATTTGTAGCCTACTGGCTCAAACTATCTATAACAAGGGGTCATTCTCAGTTAATTTCTAATTCTCAAATATAATGGAACTTTAGCTTTTATCTGCAGTTGACAGTGCCATTTTACTTTGTTTCAGGGTTTTTTCCGTCGTAGCATTCAAAAGAACATGGTGTACACATGCCATCGAGACAAAAACTGCCAAATCAACAAAGTGACCCGCAACCGCTGCCAGTACTGTCGGCTGCAGAAATGCTTTGAAGTTGGCATGTCCAAAGAGGGTAGGTCACTGTGGGAATATATGCATTAATTATGAAAATTCAGAAAGTCTCACTCCTTCTGTGTTTCTTTTAGCGGTGAGAAATGACCGGAACAAAAAGAAGAAGGATGTGAAGGAGGAGGTGGTGCTGCCAGAGAGCTATGAGCTGAGCGGGGAACTGGAAGAGCTGGTTAACAAAGTCAGCAAGGCTCACCAGGAAACCTTCCCTTCGCTGTGTCAACTGGGAAAATACACCACAGTAAGATTCTTAAGACTGATTCATATCTGTGCTATAGCAGTCCACTTTATAACATTAATTCACGCTTTGCCAGAAAGCACACCGAATGTGTCCTCTTTGTCACTCTCAGAATTCAAGTGCTGACCACAGGGTGCAGCTGGACTTGGGTCTGTGGGATAAATTCAGTGAGCTCTCCACTAAATGCATTATAAGATTGTGGAGTTTGCCAAGCGGCTACCAGGCTTCACTACTCTCACCATTGCAGACCAGATCACCCTCCTAAAATCTGCATGTCTGGACATCCTGGTACAAGCTCCCATGACTCTATTTCACTTTTTCTTCATTGTCACTCAATTACCTTTGCATCCCTAAATCATTATTCACACCCTTTGATTATCTTGTTCTCAGATGCTGAGAATATGCACTCGCTACACTCCAGAGCAAGACACAATGACCTTCTCAGATGGTCTGACCCTCAACAGAACTCAAATGCATAATGCTGGCTTTGGTCCACTCACAGACCTGGTGTTTGCCTTTGCTGGTCAGCTGCTGCCTTTAGAGATGGATGACACAGAGACGGGCCTGCTCAGTGCCATCTGCCTCATCTGTGGAGGTAATACTTATTATAGTGTAATATACAGCTACGTTGTCTTAATTCCAGCCTTACCTTGGTGTTTACTATGTCCTTCACAAGACCGTATGGACTTGGAGGAGCCACAGAAGGTGGACAAGCTACAGGAGCCGCTGCTGGAGGCTCTGAAGATATACACACGGCGCAGACGTCCAAACAAACCTCACATGTTTCCTCGCATGCTGATGAAAGTCACAGACCTCCGAGGAATCAGCACCAAAGGTAAGCAGTTTAGGAGATGGAAGTAAGTATTATTTTTGTGCAGTGCCACCACACTGTAAGCCTGTCTTTGTATGTTTGCTCTTCGTTCAGGGTTTAAGCAATATAAAGTTAATAGATGACATTATGACACTTGGCTTTGATTACTTATTATTATAAATTGAACGACAAAGGGTAAGCATACATTAATATAGTCCTATACATAATCAAAGGACTTCTACGAATGAATGGAACGTTAGTTATGAAAAAGAAACAAATTCATGTCCACATACAAACTTTAAAACAAAACAATCTTTGCAGTAATTTGTGGTCAAGGCTGCATACTGCATTTACATTCAAACACACAAAATTAAATTACAGAATATATTTAAAGAAAGTAGCAAACACATTGCTTTTCCAATTGTTTACAGGAGCTGAACGAGCCATCACACTGAAGACTGAGATCCCTGGCCCCATGCCTCCTCTCATCAGGGAGATGCTGGAAAACCCTGAGGCCTTCGAGGACAGCTGCGACTCGGGGGACAGCAGCGGTACCGCCCCTGCCCCTGCTCCTGCTCCTCCAGCCATCCAAGCCATCAAACAGGAGGACAAGTCCACATACGAGTCGACCGTGGAGGAGGAGGACGATGACGAGGAGGACGACTACTGGGACGAGGAGAAGGAAAAGGGAGCGGACAGTGACGGCGAGCTCAGTGGGAAAACACAGTGAGGATGACCATGTGACACTGCTTCCTCCTTTGAAACCCACAAACCTCACACAATGGCTCTTATACAACACAATATGTTTAAGATTTGATGTACATAAAGACTACAAGGTAGAACGTTCATTACAGGAACATGAATAGGAGAAAAAGCACTAAACCTCGGTGGGCAGAGGATAGCGCCAAGACACGTCACTGTGCCAAAACTTTTGAAAAGTGTTTCGTCCACACAGAGGTACAGATTGTGTCGGGCAGAAGCAGTGCACTCTTTTGCAATTGAAAAGGGCTATGCTTTGTATAAAATTGATGGTGAAATACATTGCTGCAAAAAAACTCTACACGGTGCCCCATCTGTCTTCTCAGAATTACGTTTATTACTATACAGAGATATGCTACTTATTTTTTTAATTGTATGTTTTCTAAGCATGTAAACGTTTCTTGTCTTTTTATGCTTGTTTCGAGGAACTCTCTGTTACATTACATATATTTCTCGGTCCTGGTCACATGTTACAGGACGTTTGTGTTCTTAAGCTTTTCTTTCATTGGCGTGCTTCATTGGAAAGACTGGAGAGATATAGGAACAAGAGCAATAAAAGTCAAGCCATGAGCAGGACTCAAACTCACTATATAGCTTTCCAAAAGTAAAAAAAAAGTGTTTGTGATAATTATTGTTAACTCATCTTCAACTGACTGACTGATGAATCTGCAGGGTAGATTTAATGTCATGACAAACTCTCAGGTTGATTCTCACAGGGTCTCAATGATTAGTACAGGATTTAAAAATAAACCGCGGATATGAAAGGTGGACATTACTCAACACTCGACATAGTCATGACACAAAAACCCTAACAACAGAAGACCTCAGGTGTTTATGTGTGTTTCTGTGATAGAAGTATATAGGCATTTCCAAATGAACTGAATCCTGTGCCACAACTAAGTGAGAGAAAATAGCCCCATAATTCACCTCGTGCACAATAATGCTCAGACTGTTTAACAAACTTGACAACAATCCTACTATATTTTCAAACAATGTGTTCATGTCTGTTCAAATGAATAGTGCCAAAATGTGTACAATAAAAATGTATGATTTCTTTTATATTGAGGCTATTTAGTTCTTCAGGTGTGTATATGTGTCATAAGTTGTATAATCAGATGAGCTCTTTCAGTTTGGTTTGTAGTGGCGTTATTTTCTCATAAATCAGTCAATTTGAGAATTAACATTATCTTGAATGAAGTTTGCACGTGACATATTTAGAAGTGTAAAGTGAAGAAGTGTTAAGATACACATGAGTAAATATATTTGGAACATAATAGAGCAGAAAAGTGCATCCGTCGTGAAGCATTGTGGCAATATAAATATGTCCCATGATCAAGGCCAAATGATCCTATATTCATAATTCAGTACACTATCTTGTTAATATTTTCACATAAAATAGCTGATGGTGAGTTAAGCTAAGAATTAGTTTTACATACGTTCTTAAACTAGAGGTGGTGCAATATTAAGCCATAAGTGAGAATAATAAAAAGACCAAAGATCACATTTTTGACAGGAACAAATACTCGGTTCAGGATTCAAATACTTTTTTTATTCAAAACAACAGAGAAACAGTCTGGAAACATGTTTTTATATTATTTTATTAAAAGCTATCCAAATGTTTTCTTTTTACTTGTTTATGGACTTGCTTATGTGATATTGTCATTTGTGTATTTTTTATAAATGTGCATTTTGTTCTCAGATTTTCTTTTGTCTTCACTTTGACATCATATTCAATCCATGGAAATCTACACTATATAAATGTTATTTTCAGTTCACATTGCACATCAATTCACAGGTAAATCACAGCCTTTGACATTTTTTCATTAGCACATTTTATTACAGCGCAATGTGTCTCCAACACAAAATTAAATAGTAAATTATTATTTGTTTTCATCCAACATGACACTCAACCGAGCAAATGGCAGCAGAACATTTCACACTGGACTGTGACACACACCCACACATTTGGCACAGACACAGGATTCACAAACATCCAGGAAATAGGGCAGAGGCCTTCCTGGCACTGGACTACCTGCACCTTATCTGACACTTGTCAAGTTCCACCTGATATGTTTAACCCAATATAAAGCTAGAAGATCTGTCTATCACATCAACCTTTCCTGTGATTTTAAAATCCTATGCACACACTTAAAGCAGCTCTACAAATCACGATGGACCATGCATGGACATAGTGAACAGACATTTAAAATACAGCAGCTAATTGTTGTATTGTACAATATGTAGGCCAATAGTAACAGCTAAATGTTAAAGGTAGTTATTAATAGATGTGTAAATATCTTTAGGTTCCCTGATGAACTTGCATGCCTGTGTTAAAGCAGGATTCCATCCATTTGTTTTCTTCCAAAGGTGGAGTTGGACAGCTCACTGCAGTGAGAAAAGAAGATAATGAAATAATAATAAAATGATCTGCTGGCATTTTGGGGAAGGTGATTTGCGGTTAGAGAAGAGTGTGTGGTGTGAGTAATGAGAAGCCTGTTACCTTGGAACAGGGTTGATGAGTTTTGGCGTGTTCAGCTGTCTTTACCAGCCTCAGATTCATGATGCTTCACCTCCTCCCCCTGAATATAGAGCAGAGAGAGATGTCAACATTATCATTCAATGTGGTTGACACTTATACAAATATTAGTTAGTCTAAAACTAAGTATTTATTTTAAGTAAAGTAAAACTGTTTGCTTCAAAGCTTTATCATTGAACCACAGCTCTATTAGTGCAAGTAGTAAGTAGGAATAACTTATTCCCCATTAAACTTAAAATAAAAAGACGTATATTGTCTGGTTGACTGTTTAAACTGGTTGACCCAGTTGGTCAACACTAAAGTTGAATACGCTTTATAGAGAAATAGGGAGCCTGTTCAAATATTTGCCCCCACACACAGGTCTGTTCAGAACAGAAGCGATGTAATCCTTGTGTAAGTTTAGTGTTAACAGAAGAGCCCACCAGTGGGCTGTCTTTGCTCTGGATGTGTGTCTCAGTGGATAGTTCAGACTCGTCGAGCCGTTCCAGATGAGAAGAGCGCAAAAAAGCTGATGCGGGGGAAGACGAGGAAGAAACCACATCATTGTCAGAGTTAGGCTCAAGAGCTGTGTGACAGGAGAGGTGTTACTTAGATCAATGTACTTGAATGAATAAGCAGTGTTCTGTACAAGACTCACAGGCAGCTTCTTCATTTGACTGAATCTTTGGCTCTAAATCATGGATGTGGGTCCAAAGGTGCTACAGAAAAGAACAGTAGAGTTGAAAATCAATAGTATTTTCTATTACAAAAAATCATTACCAATTTTACTTTAAGTTAAAATAAGTCTGTTTGTTCACAATCTTAAATTTATCAGTACCATTTTCTTATTTTGAAAGATCATAAATGTATTATGTTATGGTTGTGCAGTGCTGTGGTCTTTGAGAGACCTCTAGTGGCACAAATAGTGCATTTTAAAATGATATGAGGCCTATATGTTTTTCAGTTGCACTTATATTGTTGGTTCACATATAAATAGTTTTTATAATTAATAAATACATTTGGTTCAAATTGTTGTTAACAACAGCCCGAAGAGCGTAGTAACAGGTGAACTGCTTCAGTGCTTTTGTTGTATGGATGTGGTAGGATGTGTCTTGCCTGTTTCTCCAGCTGCTCCTCATCTGTGCCTTTTAGTGCCTTTCTAATGGTGGCCTTCAGCTCTTGCAGTTCTCGTTGCTGCACCTTAAAGGGGGCCACAGCATTAAATAAAACACAACCATAGATTACATGTGACACAAATACATCTCTCCTGTCTTTCCTGTTTCTAGTTATTGGCCTTTGTAAATGTTTACTTACTGGAAGGTTCTCTATTTGTGTCTACACGTGGGCCATAAAATCTCTGAGATGAACTTTGGCATGGTTTATGTGTCTAAAGTGTAATCTGAGGCTGTCATCACAGATGACAGGAGGCCCCACATGATTGAATGTATTTATAGCTGGAGTTGTGGTGCATTAAATAATTGTGATGATGTACTTACTCTAATGCAGTCTCTTTCTCTTTCCAGTTTCTCCCTCTCAGCTCTCTCTTCCTGGAGCCACTCATCTTTCCTCCAAAGCTCACAGTACAGCTCCTGCAGTTTATTTTTATCAGTCTGCTCATAAACAAACAAAACAAGTCAAACCACCAAGTCAAACTCCATGTTGTGCCTGATGCTCTGCTGTTTTTTGACCTCTGCTGCATGTTTGTAGGCCTCCCTCTCCAGAGCCCAGTTGGCCCGCTCCTCCCGAAGAACCAGGTTGTCCTCGGACATTTGTAGGCTGAGCTGGGCCACCTGAAGCCGGGCCTGTTGCAGCTCTGTGTGGAGATGGCTCTGGCGGGTGCCCAACTCCCTAAGTTCCCTGCGCAGACCATCGGCTGCTTGCTCACTGACATCCAGACGCTCCTGCAGACTGTGTGCTTCCAGCACTGCTGCCTCATTCTTCACCTGAAAAGATAATAATGACGACCGTCAACTGGGACTACTGCCAAAGAGTTTGCTGAATACAAAATGATACAGGAAAGCTACCACTGAAATAAGCCAAATCCTTATTACAATATCCAACAATTACCTGCAAAGACTTTCTCATTTCCTCTTCATGCATCATTTGATTGGTCATTTTCTTCACTCTGTCTTTCAGTCTGTACAAAACAAGTTTTGTTTTAGTCAGTGGTCCAGTACATCATAATGCAAAATTTGGTTTTGTTACAGTATGTTTTTTCTGTCTATTTATGGAGTTCTGCTTTTCCTGTTTCTTCAGTAGGAGTTGTTTTCATATAAAAGACTGTGCTACAAAGCCACTGCCAGGCTAAACCCACCATTTTGCCATTTGAATCCAACGCAACGTGTGATCAAGTAGCATAATTGGACCTATCTGTTGCATATTTCATAATGCTATACCTCCTCAAGGTGTTGCCCAAAGAATCCGACCAATGAAAAGCACTTTAGAAGGTGGCATGAGCCTAAGTAATCGTTGGAAACTTGCCTCTCCAGCTCTGCATTTCCCTCCTTCTCTCTGTCAGTCAGGACGCTGATGTCATCCTCAAGGCCTTTTATTTTCTGCTGACTCTCAGCTTTTTCGGCCAACAGTTTGCTCAGTTCAGATGTCAGATTTTCCTGGCTGTATTTTACATCCTTTCAAAAAAAGTCATTAGTCATATGTTTATTAACAAAAACATAATGTTAATGAATCACTTTGGTTATTTAGTGTCCAAGCTGCAGTGTGAGTACCTTGTGTTTCCCTTCCATATTCTCCAGCATGTCAGTGAAGTGTTTGAGGCTGTCTCTCAGCCCTGATATATCTTCCTTCATAACCGCTCTGTCAGACTCCCACTCCATCTTAGCCTCTCGGTTTCTCTTTCTCATCCTCCAGCTCTTTTATTGACATATCCAGGGCCTTCTGTAAACTGTCCTGTACTTTTAAGCACTCCTCCAGTCGACTCTGGTAACAGCAATAAGGTATAGGAATTGTCATTTGTCTTATTTTAATATTTATGTGGAGAAGTAAATAAATCATCCAGTCTGAATCATCAATTATATCACTTGCTTCTCCATTAATTCAACATTGTGAGTTATCATTTTATTAATTTAATAATGAAATAGTGGAGTTGTCTGTTACACCTGCAGTAACTGAGCTCTGGGGATCACTAGTAGAAGCTCCTCCTCTCCATCCTCTTCATCCCGCTCCTCCTTCAGTGTCTCTAGTTCCTCCAGAGGTTTGGGGGCGTAGAAAATAAAAGCACGGCTCCGAGCGCACACCTCTCCCATCTTATCCACGTACACAAACTCATACTCCACAGAGCTCGGCCGGGGAAGGTAAAAAGCTTAATAAGACATAGTATAATTACTTAAGTGGCTTAAGTGGTATTTTTTAAAGTAAAGCTAAAGTCTCACCGTGGAAAAGCACACAGCAGTCAACAGGTGCCCCTTCTGTGTAGTTTTCAGGAACATTAGCCCATGTGTAGGTGTGATAGTCCTTTATAGAAGACCACCCCACCTGTGACATGATAACAAACCTCACTTTTCTGTTTTTATTGGGGACAAACTTCAAGTAAATATCACTCATAATAGTTCATTGTACCTGAAAAATGCCTATCCAGTCACTGTTGCTCCACTGATGGGCAGAGGTCAGGCAGTAGTGGCACTCCACTCTGATTTGAGGGAAGTAGTGTTGCCCCACATTTCGAAACACTACCGTGGCCTGTTTATCCATGGTAATAGGAAGCGTCGCTGAAGAAAACAACATACAGCGATCTGGTGAAATACACTCTTGTGTCAGTGTGGATGGGAACAGCTGATGAAAGACGATAGCGAAGACAACATAGGAATGGGACATGATCATAACAGCGAACCATGCCAAAATATATAAACAACAAGACAGTACATTGACTGTCTGCACTGATTGCAATATTATATATAATAAGACAGTGTACAAATTTAAACATGTGTCTTTTCTTGAGAAAACCAAAGAGGTATTCAGGTCAGAAAACAAAAGGTTGCCATACTACAAGACGTTTTTCTAGACCTCCCCACATATTACACGTCTAGTAAAGATTTTGTCAAACCAAAAAACCTTTTTGAAAAATACATTTTACAAAATTTCTTATTTGTGAGGCTCTTTTAATTTAATTAAACATGCATTTTGTTGTACTTGGACTCATAAAGCATACAGCCTAAGTCCAAGCTGAGTGGTCGTACCTTTTTCTGGTGAGATGACTGTGCTGTCTTTTTCGTTTCCTCAGTAAGAATCCACCCATGCATCAATTTGTAGACCGTGACAAGCCATGTGGTCAGTTAAGTGATTTCACAACATCCCAGTGACATGTGGACCCTGCAGATAATTCTGGATGCCAAGGGGCTCATGGGAAATGCAGTTCACAGCTCCGCAAAAAGTCAAAGACAATACTTTTAATAAGTAATATATTCAAAAGACAGTTATATAGTTAAAGGTAAAGGACAATTTCTGTTTAGCTGAGCTAGGTGAAATCTAAAATCTGCACTGACATAATACAATATGTGAAATTTGTGATGAATGTAATGTAATGTAACAGATTTAGTATTAGGGCTGGGAAAAAAATTGATTTGATTTAAAAATCGAGTTGGTAGGTCAAATCGATTCATATTTTCAAAAAATCGATTTTTTAGATTTTTTTCCTTGCAAAGAATGTTTAAAATGCAATTACATTTTTTATGGTGAATGGTGTTACTGTTTACATGTTCAATTCAACTAAGAGTTACCTCAGGATTTGTTGTTTTATTATTTATACTGTATATAAATATAGCTGTTTGACAATCTTTCAACTAAGAGTTACCTCAGAATTTTTTGTTGTTTTATTATCCAAATTATTTATACTGTATTTGTATAAATATAGCTGTTTGACAATCTTTGTTGCACACTTGCACAGTGACTTTTCAGTTAGAGAAACAAAGGTTTGCCTTTGCCATTTTGTTTATATTGATGCACTTTAATTAAATACAATAAATATATACATTTAAAATATATTTACAGTTCACAGTTATTTTGTTTTAAAGGGAATCGAATCGTGAATCATAAATCTAGTTTTTTATAAAAAAATCGCAGATTTTTTTAGGGGAACAAATCGCCCAGCTCTATTTAGTATTGACACCAATCAAGTAAAAAATTTTTTTATTACAGACAATTATCCCTTTATCCTGTCATTAGGTGATGGTGTGAAATAATGTGATATTTCTTACATCTTTTAGTATATTTTTTGTGACAATTTTTGACATTGCGATCAAAGAAATAAAAATCAAAAAAACAATCTCAAATCAACAATTGGTCTGATTTTAGGATTGTATAAAAACACAAAACCCCAGCACCAAAACCAAAGAAAACAAATGTATTTTTATGCATTACATTTAGTACAGTCCTTACAGAACCTTATCCATAATTTTTTTTTATCATTACACATCATCGTTAAGGCTGTGGTTTTGACAGAGACGTTAGTGTATACACTAAATTCTACAGTGACCCATATTAAAAATGGGATTTCTTTAAAATCACAAATACAGATAAATATAACATAATTAAAACACCAAATAAATCAGGCTCCTGAGCTTATAAGATGACAGTAACATTAATTTTATGTTTACACAAAAGTTTATGATGACTCCATGAACCAGCAGTAAAAAAAGGAAGGAAAAAGGAAAAAGCCCCAGATCAAGAGTTAGTTAACAGTGAAAGGACACCCAGTTCTTCCAGTTTAGCTCGGGCCACTTCCTCCCAGCCCTTATTGGCCAGAGGGTTCCTGGAGATGGATGCATTATACCTTCAACTCGCACATTAACTCCAGCAGCAGACAGAGCTCGTCTAGCACGCTGCTCCGCCACCCGTCCCACCCCTATCACCATGGATACACCCAGCACCTGCACAGCTTGACACAGTGCAGTATCACACAGGGCGAGCAGTGCATCCCGCTCCCCTGCCACCAGCTCAGGGGGCGTTAGGTTCTTGCTGCTAGCAGCCATGAAAATGAGAGGGCAGAGGTTGTGGACAAAGCAGTGACGGAAGAACACTGCAGGCTCCTGACACAGTCTTCTGAAAAAGCCCCAAAATCGAGCACCGCTCACTTCGCTCTGAGTGCAGGCCAGTCCTGTGATGCGCCTCTTTGGATGCTCCTCAGTGGGATGACCTACCTCTCCAGTGATCTTCAGCCAATCAACGACTGACTTCACTTCACCAAATGGGACCTAAAATCAAGAGGCACATAAGTTAAGCTGTGAAATATTTCTATCAGGGTTACTATGACTACCTTCTACAAAGAATTCTAGGAGTATTTTAAAAATGTTCCCAGATTTACAAAAGTCTGGGGGAGTGTGAAGAAATACTGTACAATAAAAATACATACCAATACCGAGCTAATTAAAACTAAGGATTAATAAAACACATACGCGGATATTTTGGGATTACTGTATAATCAATGAATATACAGTAATTTAATACCACTTAAAGATATTTATGCAGCAGTGTTACTTAGACACTTGCCCCAGTCTGTGCCATGCCGAAGGGTCCTGGGTTCATCCCCAGAAACAGGACGCTCTGTCCGCGCTGGCAGTACGTCTCCACGTAGCGGCGGTGCGTGTCCCAGGCGTACTCCAGCGGGTTATAGATGTACCGCACCGGCTCGGTGAAGGTGAGCCTGCGGAGGTGGACATTTAACTCCAGTTCAACCTGTAAAAACCTGGATGAAAGCGACATGTCGCTACTGGGTTCAGGTTTAAATGCCTCGTTTGCGTCGCACAAAGGCTGCTTCCTCCTTACGTCGCCACATACGAGACTATTTTGAGGTACAGCGTCATTAAACATTTTCAGCTGTAAACGAGACAAGTGAGAAATAAACCATTGAATGCAAACCACCCTTTATAACTATTTTTTGTAATATTTTCCAGAAAATCTTCTGCTAATTTGTAAACAGTGTTTTTTCTTCTTCTGCGCCCTCGTGACATTTGACAATCAAAACTCTTCTGCCACCTACCGTCAAACTAGTGCCATTACAACAAGTCGAGTAGAGTTAAATCAGTGTTGTGTGATCGTACAAAATAGGAGAAAAAAGAACAAATGTTAGGTAACTTGAATAACACAACAGGAAATGTATAATTCAATGCATATACTGATAAAAATGGGATAGGCAAACAAAACACAAAGAAAAATATCCTTTACAAATTAGTTTATTTCAGCATAATAGTAAGAAGCCTCTCCTCTGATTTTCAAACAGTTTAAACTAATTGGATCACAAGGATACATATTAGTCTGCCCATTTTACAATAATCATTTAATATTTTTAGGAAGTTATTCTTATGCAGTTTTTTTCTACATAAAATAAACAATACAAAGATCCTTTCTTAACTGAGGACCATAACTCTGCATGCAAGACTAAATAAAAAAACAACTAATCTGTGATAGCTACTTATGCCATTTTATCTAATACCATTGTCAATATAATTTACTACAAATACCAGGGACTTTGTATATGAAATAAAATCTTTTGAGTTAACATATTGGGCTCTCAAATTGTACTGATCCAAATCGTTAAGTTCACCTTTTCTGTTGAGAAGAAATGAGCTTAGTCTAAAACCTAAAATCTAGTACAGTCTGAAGGAAAATAAAATTCATCTCTCTTTTTCACTTATTTTTTTACACTCCAGTGTCTACAATTTTATCAGACTAAAAAAGGTCCTTGAAATGATCATCAAAATGTGATGAGAAATTCTCAGACAAATTCTTTAATTTGCAGACAAAGTTTTCTGCAAAACTAAACCATAATCTTATAAACAAGGATCTATTGCATTTTACCAACAACTTTGATAATACTAAAACAGAAATGTGTTGTGACCTACATGTATGAGTGTATTGCCCTTTAGTTGTTTCAGTATGTGCTAGTGACAGCAGCCTCTCTTCAACTGAGTTGCAATACATGTCTCAAGCTCTCTTCTGGATTGCATTGAACAGAAACCCAGTTTGAGCACTTTAATTAAACAACTTGTTATCAGAGAACGACTAAATCCTATCTCAGAAATTGTACTTAACCTCAATTACAGTACTTTTGTAAGTGGCGCTGAAAGCAAAACATTGGCATGTATCCAAACCATCTATTTAAAAAAAAAAAAACACCACTTTGTGGAAAGCTGGGCTATGGAACAATTTCGTTAAGATACCCAGCCATAACATGTTTCCAGAGCCATAAGAAAGTCCAGTCAGGGGTGGCATACAAAGAGCATATGCCCACTGCACTAGCTCATGTGCAGCTTCAGTCCCTTCACAATACTCGTATCTAGGAAAATGTGTGGCTCAATCGGAAACACAAAGGATCAGTACGATCAAAGTTCATAGATGGAAGTAACTCTTTGTTATATCATTTAGTACTACAATGTTTTTTTTTTTCCCGAGTATCTGCTCTCACTTAAGGCTAAACCCAAGAAATTGAACAGACACCGATATATACACCTACCATATTAGGATAAAAAAAAATGTTAGTGTGTAGCAGACTCAAACAAGTGTTGATTCTGCTATGGCCTTCGACTCAGTCAAAGCACTGCAGAGGGAAGCATTTTAGCACTACTGCCTTCATACGACAGCTGTCGACTCTCTGAGAGCTCCTAAGTATTACATACTGTGTTATACTGTAGTCAGTGACAATATAAACCCAAAATACTCTTCAAAAGATAACCTTGCTTTAGGTTGAAAAGACAAGAAAACATTGCTCTGTTTCCGAGCCACATACACCATCAACAGTCGTATAAAAAAAAAAAACAAGGCAGCCGTCTTCTGATCCATGATTATAAACAGTTGAGAAAAAGGCAAAATTAAAAAGTACAACACTAAGGCCACATGATTTTGTATAACTCCACTTAACTCACAATGAGCATTTGTACAGAAGACTTTGTAGGACTTGAGTGGCCTACATGCATGATTTAGACTAGGATCTATGGGCAGACTTGGGCGAGACAGCTGTCAGCTGTAGCACTAGAGATACTCAGATACTGTAATTGTACAAGAATGTAACTCTTAGTGCTTATGGAGGACCGGCCATCGCCCTCAACCTGTGCCTTTTCCTGAGTCAGCAGCATGTCACGTGACACGGAGCATAAGGTGACCCACTACCTACTTTCTGTCAACAGTCAACTGCAGGGATACGACTGGTCATCTAACTTGCTAACTTGCCACATTTTGGAAGTCACACTTTACAGTTCGAAGCACTGTTGGTTAGTATTTTTTATATACAAGACTTCACAGGTCGCCTTGTGTGGCAACTGATTGTATTTGAACCCTTTCCTCGTAGCTTTGTTATGGCCCATTGAAAGAATAAAACCCCCATCACTGAAGTGACACTAAAGATAACTCTTATTTACACAGATACTGTTGAAACGGCTCGAAGGTTTAAGTCAGGGAGCTGTAACTGTTTCTTTATGGAGCTGACAGTTCTCCAACAAAAAAGTACAGTTTTAGATATTTTTTTCAGTAATGACTGTTTTAAATTTAATTGGGCTGTGCAAGAAAGGTTCAAATACTTGTTCAAAGAACTTGAGCAAACTTTGCTAAGATGTCAGGATAAACAATACCCCTTCTCTTTTCTAGTACGTACCACCAAGAAAAGATATATAATCACAATAATAAAAAGCTTTATCTTTTTGCAAAGAAAAATAGATTAGGTACAAAACAGGAACACCTTTTTATACAGAAAAGTTTCATAAAAACTAGGGGTGAAAGAAAGCACAGTAAAAAGTCAACAAAACAATTGTCTCTCTGTATTAGTCATTCCACGACTGGAGCTGCACAGATCAGTCTGTGCTGAGTGTGCCACCACTCTGTACAGAGCTGCGCAGAGAAAACACTGTGGCTTGTCCCAAATCTGGCTCTATTGTAGTTGGGAAGATGGAATGTCAGACGGCTAGGCGGCCTGGAGGGGGGTGTAAAGGGCTCCAGGTTGGTGGCGCAGGTGGGGGTTCTTGGGGATATGGGCGGGGTTCACAGCACGGCTGATTCTCTACTTTGGCAACGTTGCGGCCCTGGCACAATCGCCGATGCCGCAACAGTCTGTCTGTCCGTGAAAAATTCTGTGGAAAACACAATGATGGTAATGGTTAATACCTATGTATTCTGAAATTATGAAAACATTTCAATGCTTATATACACACACCTGCTGGCACCGTTCACACTGGTAAGGCTTCTCTCCACTATGGACGCGCTTGTGTCTCTCCAAATGGTAGCGCTGGATAAACCTCATATCACACATGTCACAAGCAAATGGCTTCTCTCCTAAAAAGCACAATTATGAAGTCAACGCATCAATTTTGACATTTGTACCAATATTCTGTTTTAGCTATTTAAAGGATGGACCATTTGCCTTATAGAGTAATTATTTTATTTTCAACATTTAAAAACAATCTGGAAGGCCTTGTCATCAACTCATTATGTGTATATCAGAGTGGACTTTTGTAATTTCTTGCCCAGATCTGCAATATAGAAGCCCCGAAAAAAGGGGCAAGTACTTTGAGGCTGGTTCAACATCCCATCAAATGACATGACAATCCAAACTCGAGTTTGTTGTGGCCTCGTCATGTTGCAAACACCAGAGCTGTTCTCAGGGGTAAGGGTACGGTAAATGGACTCATACCCGTATGAGTGAGGCTGTGTCTCTCCAGATGGTTACGCTGAATAAACCTCATGTCACACATGGAACAAGCATACGGCTTCACTCCTATACACACAGAGCAATATATTAGCTCTACCTCTCACCTGTGCAACTGGCAGGATCATTGTAACACTGCCATAAGTTTACATAACATGCCATTTTATGTCTGCACACTAAACATACAGTACATGTGCCTAATCAAATTTTCCACTGCGTCATTTCAAACCATCACCCTTTTCACACCTAAAGCAAAATAAAACATTTATACTTTGTCTTGTGTTGCATCCTAAGACTCATCAATGTCCTTATTAGTTTTATGATAATACAAAAGAGTTCTTTCTTTTAAAATGGTACAGTGCTCACTACCACAGTACCAAATGAATGTGCTGGAAAAGTTGTGTTACCCAGTTCTGGACTTTATTTGAAGGTTCGGGTCATCAGTCTATAATGTTAGAGCAGCATTTTGCCTTCAACCCTGGCTAGACTCAAAATTACAGCTCAAGACTAAATGCTTGTAAGTAAGCAGTTGATGTGCAAAATGTGAGAAGGGCAGGTGCACGGACCCATACCCGTATGAGTGAGGCTGTGTCTCGCCAGGTGGTAACGCTGAACAAACCTCATGTCACACATGGTGCAAGCAAAAGGCTTCACACCTAAACGCAGACCATCAACACATTATTTTAGTACACTAATGTTTTGTATCACAAGCCATCAATAAGCTATGAGATTATAATGATTATTCATAATTGATGGGTTGTTAACCATTTTTCATTCTGTCTTTATTTAAGATAATTTAAATGAAAAGCATAATATACGTTTATATGCCATGTTTTTCTCCAATTCAAGTAAGATGCATATTAAACGGTTTACCAACCGTCTGATCAAAAGCACAACACAGACACAACATGAGCTGATGATGTCAGTGTCTAGTCTCAGTAACATGGGTAAGGTGGGCGACGCATACCCATATGAGTGAGGCTGTGTCTCGCCAGGTGGTAGCGTTGGAAAAACCTCTTGTCACACATGGTGCAAGCATAAGGTTTCACACCTAAATGCAGAGTAGCAGTATTAAATTACTTAACCTCAGTGCCATTCTTGATACAAAAGTCCATACGCAATTGGTTATTAACCACATAATAGCCAATACATGCAAAAATAGTCATTATATTTTATATACACATATAAAATTATGTCTCATGCTTTGAGGAGCATAAAAAAAAAAAATTCAGCCATATCAAAGAGTGCATACATATTAACTCAGAGTGATGGCCTACACAGAGCTATAACTTCAGTATTTCCCTTACTATTTTAATGACGCTCAGCTGTGTCATAGTATCAAAGAAACACTCCAAATAAGGAGAGAGAAGCAATTTGTTTCTCGAAGTTTGTGACAGGATCTAAATAATACTGGCCTACACTATGTGAGAAGGGCAGGTGCACGGACCCATACCCGTATGAGTGAGGCTGTGTCTCGCCAGGTGGTAACGCTGAAAAAACCTCATGTCACACATGGTGCAAGCAAAAGGCTTCACACCTAAACGCAGAGCATTCATAAATTACTTTCAGACTTTGTCATCTTTGTGTTCACAATCCATCAATAGACAAATTATATCCAATTTTAAAATGATGGGTTGCTAACTATTTTTCCAATTAATAAGTGCTATACTACTGAATCCATTTCAACAGGTAAAAGGCACAAACCAATTTTTGGATCCACAACTTGACACATCACATGAGCTGATGATGTTGCAGTTTTAATGTCATAAGTATTAACAAAACAAGACTTGATAAAAGCGTATTTTTATAATTTTCTTAACACACCAAAAGTACAATGCATTCTCATTGATGTAGACGGACGCATACCCATATGAGTGAGGCTGTGTCTTGCCAGGTGGTAGCGTTGGAAAAACCTCTTGTCACACATGGTGCAAGCATAAGGTTTCACACCTAAATGCAGAGTAGCAGTATTACATTTTGCCTTGAGTACCAGGCTAACTTGTATAATAATCTATATATAAGCTATTGGTTATTAACCACACGTTTGCCAATTGATATTTTAACTCAACTGGTATGGACAGCAGACACTTGTTGTATATGAAAGATACAGTTGCACTACCTAAGACAACCAACATGTCAAATCTGAACTGCACTTGACAACTGAATGTAAGTGACAAATCACAGCCAGATTTCTAAACTACATTATATAATTTATAAAGACACATCTTAAATGAAATGTGCACATTAAAATGTAGGTATGGGGCATGGACGCATACCCGTATGAGTGAGGCTGTGTCTTGCCAGGTGGTAACGCTGAAAAAACTTCATGTCACACATGGTGCAAGCAAAAGGTTTCACACCTAAACGCAGAACAGCAACAAAATTATTTGTGCTACTAAATGATATGCCCAGTATTTCTATTGCTGTGGTTAATAACCAATGTCACGCCATGGGCTAAAAATGCAACATTGTCTGCCTCGGTCTTAAAAATCTCTGATTGCGTTCTTTGATCCACCTACACAATAAATGAGCTGAACACAAAGACAAACACTCTCTTGCTGGAGAATAAAAATGTGAATTAAAGCAGACCCTAATCATGTGATGTTGCAGCATCCTAAGCTTGTGACTGGGTTAATATTGGCAGACGCATACCCATATGAGTGAGGCTGTGTCTCGCCAGGTGGTAACGTTGAAAAAACCTCTTGTCACACATGGTGCAAGCGTACGGCTTCACCCCTATGCACACAAAGGGCCAACTTTAGCGTTAAAAAGTCAACTGCCAAACATGATCAATCTAAAGAAACTTTACTAAATGCTTAGTAAAGTTTGTTTACACTCATCAGTGCTTTCTTCCCAATGAAAAGTTTTTTTCATGCTTCTTGCTCCAATTCCCAGCTCACACCAGATTTCATTTCCATTGTTTGCCTACAGTCCAGATTTCAACAATTTAGGTGGTTACTGCATCAAAAATGTGTTTTACAACTCCCAATCCAAATGACAGATATACACACCTCAAAAGAAATTGGAAATTTTCCTTCTGTTCAATTTACAGTAAAAATCAGACTGAAATTTTCCATGCTGATCTCAGAAGCAAGACAATTTTAGGCAGTTGTTAGACAGCTTTACAAAGCATAACATTTTATAAATGTAATGGAGGTTCTTCACATGTATAATGTAAACATGAAGTTAATTATCTGCTTAAGACATAGATGGTACTCTGAATTAAAACTTGTGCTCAAAATAGACTTAGTGTTTCCCATCTAATCCCTAGATTTTACACATTTATAACAAAAATGTTTATGAATGTGAAATGACACAATGCCAAAACTCTAGAGTTACATGCCTTTGAAAGCTAGGCCTTTTCTTTTCTTTCTTTTCTTTATGCCATCAGTGATTCGAATTGGCCAAAAAAGCTTTAAGTGAACTATGACTGGCTTCAAAACTATCGATTGGGGGGTGCCTGTGGTTCACCTAGTAGCGCAAATAGCATATAAATCTATTACAGCAACTGTTTAAAAAAAAAGAAACATATCCAGACCGGAGCACCCTTAGTACCGTATTTTTCGGACTATAAGTCGCACCTGAGTATAAGTCGCATCAGTCCAAAAATACATCATGTGAGAAAAAAACATATATAAGTCTTTTGTAGGACTATAAGTCGCATTCATTTAGAACCAAGAGAAAACATTACCGTCTATGTACATGTGTTTATAATACACACACGAATCTCTCTCCTGGCATTTTCTCAAAAGTTACGTATTTATTATTTCTTAAACATTGTCAACACATTAACTGTGCACCACACCTCATTCATTGTTTTACTGATTATATTTCTGCTAGAGGTTAATACTAGAGTTGCTGTCGTTTTGTGAACAGGGCATTTTGTTTGTGCTAGCTTACATGCTAGCGGGTTTTTAACAATTGAGTTAGCGCTTAGCATACCTCAGTGTTGTGCTTCATTTATTTAAAATCCAAGACCAAGAACAGATATTGGTAATCTGGCAAGTCTGGCAAGGCAAGTTATTCAGCTAATGGTACACAATAGTACACAGAACAACAGGCTGAATATGTATATTAACGTAACACATTAACAGTTAGCTACATATTAGCATAGCACTCACTCTAAACTTTCTGCTGCTCGATTACCGTTTTCGGCTGCATATTTTACTATCTGCAGTTTGTAATCTGCAGAATAGGATTTTCTTTTTGGTGGCATTTTGTTTGCATTCAGTCTTTCTCAGTTGTCTTTAAGTTAATATTTCAGTTAACAGTTTTCAGTGGTAGGCTACAGGAGCACTGAGCAGCATAGAGCGCCCTCTCGTGGCTGTAGACGGTAATGTTTTCTATTGGTTCATTTCTCTTGGTTCATTTTTATCGGTTCATTTTTATCGGTTCATGTCAAATAAATTGATAAATAAGTCGCACCTGACTATAAGTCGCAGGACCAGCCAAACTATGAAAAAAAGTGCGACTTATAGTCCGGAAAATACGGTATGTACATTCAGTACAGTTAAATGCAAGTAATTGTTTTGTTTTTTTGGCCTACGTACAAATATACTTGAAATGTGAAAAGTATTGCCTGGCGTTAGTCATACTAACACATCTGGATGAGAGTCAATATCAAGCTAATGCTGCATGTATATGGCTTAGCTGAGGGAAACTCCACAGAGATGCATAGTTGTGGGGTCACTCAACCTTGTTTGTTGGTTGCTTTTGACTATTACATAAAAAGTATAAAAGACACAGATGCCAAACTAGAAAAGGGTTTTGTTTTTTCACTTTTGTCTTTACGTGCCTTCAACTCAGAAAGTCAGTGTTGAGGCTAATATTCTCAAAAATTGTTAACTTGCTTTTAATGCTCGGGTTTTAGTTGCTCTTTAGCACTTTTAATAAAGTCTAGATGCTATTAAATACCACCACATCGATGCAGCATTAGCCTGAACAGCGCGCTGTGGAAAACTCGGACACAGCAGAAGTTCTGTTGGACGCCGGCTTAATTAAGATAGGAGCATAGTACAACTAAGCTGTGCAAGTAATCTGAGTGATTGTATTATTTAATATAAATAGTCATTGTGTCATCCCAAATCCCAAGAATTAAATTAGTACAACTGTACCTCAAGCTCAGTAAAGACATTAAACACAGCATATACACTATATGCAATACAAACTCGAGTTTGAAGCAGCCATGTGACATAATAATGATGGCACGTGCATGACGGTGTGACGGTTTTGATTTTAAGTTGTGGTGACTTACCTGTATGAGTGAGACTGTGTCTCTCCAGTTGGTAACGTTGTATAAATCTCATGTCACACATCGTACAAGCATATGGTTTCACTCCTATACAGAGTATAAAATTGACAGGTAAGTGTACAATACAATGCTATACATGAAACAAAGGCAAATAATGCACATGCACCAACATATTGACAGTGTTAGTCAGGCGTAAAATACAGTCACTTTTTCAGTGGACAGTTTTCCAACAAAGCCTGTATGTATAAGTATGTTTAAACGAAGGGGCACTAATACGGCTTTATATAAGAACTGTGAGCATTAAAGAACTCACAAAACATAATTTATAAATGTATATGGTGAACAATTAATTAAAGCATACCAGTATGAGTGAGGCTGTGTCTTGCCAAATGGTAACGCTGGAAAAACCTCATGTCACACATGGAGCAAGCGTATGGCTTCACCCCTGTATACAGTGCCAAACTTTAGATGATATATTTATTTACTATGCATCCGAGTATTGTTATTTTTAAGTACTCCAAAGATCACATCCTACATCAAACATCCTACAGGATGAATACTTTAATAAACTATGACTTCTACGTGTACTGCTTACATGTAGGCAATGCCTACCCAAGAGGAAACAGCTCAACTGCTTCTAATAGTGTCAGGTTAGAGAGTTAATTAAAACATATACCCGTATGGGTGAGAGTGTGTCTCGCCAGGTGATATCTCTGGAAAAATCTCATGTCACACATGGAGCAAGCATATGGCTTCACCCCTGCACACAGAGGAAAATACTTTGTGAAAACAGGACACACTCAGCTAGGTTATGCATCTACAAATGCCTGTGTTATAATAAAAAAAAACTATTAAAACACATGCACCTTCAGAGAGCCTCGTTAAGAACACTTTATGCTCGACTCCCTGCAGATTATTACCAGAGATTATCACTTTTACACAAAAGGTTCAAAGACCTAAAATGTAACTGTAGTAAATGTTCAACAAGCAGACATGCCACATTTATGCATAATGTTGCAGTAAGGTACTACCATTGGATGCTCTGGGCATTATAGGGGGTACAAAAATTTCAAGATTCCATTCATAAATGCTGCCCCTCTAGAGATCGTTTAGTGCATTGTGAAAGGGCCTCTATGACCACCATTTTGGAAAGCTGTTTCAAGGCACCACCAGATGCATACCAGTATGAGTGAGGCTGTGTCTTGCCAGATGGTAACGTTGGAAGAACCTCATGTCACACATGGAGCAAGCGTACGGCTTCACCCCTATATGCACAAAGTATTAACATATTAGCTAAGACGTTCGTTTTCTGTCTAAGGAGGACACATTAAGGCATTAAATGATGGAGATAGCTAGACATTTCACAATATTGGCAAAGCTTCATGCAAGTGGATTTTTGTTCCTTCTAATGTAACAATTGATTATTCTTTTTATTATTATCTGAAGACATAACAGTAGGTGATAAAAAAGCATACTGTATGTCAGCTCCAAGAGCAAAATGATCACAATGGTGAGCTCAAGCAAACCAAACACAGCTAAGCCCTAACTAAACTTAAAACACAGCCAATGCAGTGTGCATACACAAAAATTAAACACCTCCAATACGATCTGACAAACTATTAAAAACTAAAAAGAGCAGCTGTGCATTATAACAATTAAATATGTAAAGTACAACCACAGTTCATTATATAAACAGGTGAGGACACCAAAGGACTATTTTCATATAACATAGGAATAAACTAGAAATGTGTTTCTTATGACTTCTAAAACTACTTATTATAATCTGGATTATTGAGAACTTTTAGTTTTAGATTATTAGTGACTTTTAGTCACAGAATATGCCACAATGGTATAAAAGGAGAAAATAAACTTCTCGCTCAATATTCCTCAATAATGAACACTAATTAAGACACTCACCACCAATTAAACCTCTTCCTAACTTTTAAAAACTGTACAAAATGTTCCAAAGTTTTCTCCATGTTCTACATAAAGAAAATATATAGGTTTAGTAGAACAGGGTACGATAAATGGTACTCATACCCGTGTGAGTGAGTTTGTGTCTCTCCAGGTGGTAACGCTGGAAAAACCTCATGTCACACATGGAACAAGCGTACGGCTTCACTCCTATACACACAAAGCATAAAAATATTAGTCTATGATTGAAACTATAGATAATCTAAAGTGAAAAGAACATAATTCTGTAGAGTTGCTGTAAAGAGCAAATGCATACTACTACATCTTCTTCAAAATAAAACTTTACGGTATACTCGAGGGGTGTAAAATATGGTCAACATTAAGGAACAGCCTGAGAAGACTTGCCTACCATAGAAAACTATTGAATACTGTGAAAGCATTATAAAAATTACTAAAATGCATTTAAGCATTTAGTCCTTTGATGTCCACTGTCTATGGTAATCAGTTGTTAAGTTATTTAAGTTACACATTTTGTTTTGCAGCCTTATGTATTAACGTGCAAGTTCCAAACCTGTTAGGAATGCCTTTTTGTTTATATTATACCTTGATACAACAACTTTTATATTAACTAGTGGAAACCAAAAATAAGATGCAAATTTTCTCTCAAACTTCCCAAACAGCACCACAACACTACTCATACAACGCAACAAATATATTGCAAGGGTTACATAAAATCAAGTAACGTGATAAGAAAATCTGCAACTGCAGCATGCTGTGAGATTGGTTTTATGAGACAGTCACAGGCCCATGCACTAATGAGCAGCTTATTATGTATTTATGGTGCCCCTCCTCTATCAACAATGACTCATTTTAATAGGTAGCTTGAGTGTCACAGCAGTAAACAAAGAGCAGTTTACTGGACAGGTTACTCTTAGGTGTTAAACTGTATATCCTGCATTGCTGTGTGGTGATGAATTATTTTATAACACAAACAGGACAAATCTGTTGTTCTATTTGAAAGAAACATTGTGGTAAGTGTTAGGGTGGTTAGTTTTGTGCCATATTGTATTCTACAACTCTGTTCAAGTCATTTATTAAAGACCTACATTATGCTGCATTAACATTCAATGCTATACAGAACTTTCATTTCAAGCAACCCTAAACTACTAGACAAATGATATGTGAAAATTGCACACACAAACAAGAGTTTTCAATAAAAGATATTCACAGACTACACTGTATTTCACATTGAGTTCCTGTATCCAAAGTAAATTCTGAGAGAGGTTTTGGGGGTGGCTTTGTTGGAATTTACTGTCCACATGCCAAAGGAACTTTTGTGTTCTTTCACTGTGACAGACCACAGAGGTAGTCTGATTTATGTAGTATGGGTACAGTTAAAAAGACACATACCCGTGTGAATGAGGCTGTGTCTCTCCAGGTGGTAACGCTGAATAAACCTCATGTCACATACGGCACAAGCATACGGCTTCTCCCCTAAACCAAGAGAACCAGTTTTAGTGAAACTGCACACAAATACAAGCAATGTTTTAAAACATTAGAATAGCTCTAAAAAAAGCTTCACGTGTTGAAGCTTTAAATAGCTATTGATTTGTGATATGGATTGAAGCATGGTCCATACCTGTATGAATAAGGATGTGTCTTTTCAGGTGGTATCCACTCCTGAAGGCTCCATAACAGTGATCACAAATAAAGTTTTTTTGGACTTTGGATGATGGACCATTCTCATCCCCGCCTGTGCCCTGAAGGAGATGGTAAAGATTCCTTAAAAATTTTATTCCAACTGCAAACAAGTCACATCACATAAAAACTCACAATAACAATTTCAATGTGCCAAGTACTGTATGTCGAAAACCTATTTTATTTTTGAATAATACAAAATGTTTTTATTTTCTTTAAATTGAGTCGAGACCTTTCCAGTGGCTTAATGCCCTTGTGTTACTGCTCCCCGTTATGCACACAACTGCAGTTATTGTGCTCTGTTTCACTAGGCTCCCCTCCCCCCTTTCTTCTCCAGAGATCCTCCACCCCCTCTTCATTTTCCCCAAACTCCTCCCCCACCCCACCCCACCCCCACACAAACAAAGTGTGCATGCATGAAAGCTCACAGTCAGGCACTTTTTCTCAAGTTAAATGCTTCTACAAAGAGACACTTTCAGTCCTGAAGAAATATCAAGATGCCTGGCAACGTCCCGCACCACTTTAGAAACCACTATCACTGACCTTCCCTCCCCTTCCATCTTGTTCTCTCACTTTACACGGTGTTACTGATTTCCTGTTCTTCTTTTTCTGTTGCATGTCCTCATTGGCCCTCATCTCCTTATCATCCAGCAGCCGGGGAGCTTGGAATTCTCCATCCTTTCGAATGAGCTGCAAAATAAAAATCCAATAATTACAAACCATTTCAAGTTATAACCAAAAGAAAAACCTGAGTAGTAACAAATATTGTTAAATGCACTGGTCGAGTGAAAACATTTTTTATCTGATTTTCTTACATTGATACTTTGTGTCTAGAAGCACAAGAACGGCTAGTACCGTTTCAAAAAGTCAAAAAGTTCCCAAAGAACGGAAATGGCAAACACCATTTTTAAATAATTCATTAACAGAAAAAGTTTATTTTTTCTTTTTAATCTTATGACATTTGGTTTATTAACAGTAATAAAGCATTTCATAAAAAGCCCCAGGAATGCAATTCCCAAGTTGGTGCTAACCAGGGGAGGACAGCTCATTCCAGACGGAAGGATCATATGGCTCTGGGGACCACGGTCAGGTCCCTCTCTCTGTGGCGGTCCATGGCCAAGTGGAGACATCATTTTTTTGGGTGGAGCAGCCATAGAGCTGGCCTGCATTAGGGCCATGCTGGAGAGGACAGCCTCGCAGCCAAGCAGCCCCGCCTGCCAGAAAACCAAAACAAAACCCATTAAAAACAACAGATGAATGACTTAACAACAGAAGTAAAACAAGCTGTAATTGCTCTTTCTGCATGTAAGACAATTGTGAGTTTGCGAGTGACTTAGCTTGTGGTAAGCTTGTCAACATCGACAACATCCTGAGTGACACAAGACAAAGTTTACTGTAATCAGTTTGGTATTTTTAAAACAAACCCATTTCATATGGTCGCGGACTGAGCTGCTGGGCAGATGGGACATTGCTGTGGTAACGGTGTATATGGGGGCAGGGACAGGGGTGGGGACAAGGTCATCCACAGATCCGTCAATCAGGATGGTCGGGATGGTGGGAAGCCACTCCCACCTCACTCATCTAGCATCAAAACTGAGGAAAGGAGGATGTGAATTAAACATTAAACTCCAACAGTATCACTGTCTATCAGATGAAATATATCAACTGTCAGAGTAGAACTACCTCAAGGATTTTGACATAAATCTAACATGCTTTAATTGTCACTAATGTCAATAATAAAATCTTATGCAGATTTCATAACAATTAACAAATGTACTTAGTTGTTAATAATACATAAATACACCACAGTAACGTTATGGGTCTTGAAAACACATTTCTTTGATGCTTTTACAATGTGTGTTACAATAACATTTTAAATGCAAAACTGATAAACTGCACACACAGTTATTGCAATAAGTAAAAAACACTGAATCGTTTACATAGTTGTTGTTGCCTTTCGTTCACGTGAACACACCTATAAAAAATAACGATTGATCCGCCCATAAAACTTTTCTTTTATGGAGAGCAAATTTTGTTTTTGGCCCGAGTTGTCACTATACAACATGTGCTCAGTTTAGGATTTATGCTGCAAGTTAATGATAGTCTTCAGTGCGCATAGGTGGTTAGCTTAGCTTAGCTGCTCGTAGAAAGCGCTTCTTACTCAGTCGCTTCTGCAACAGAGACGACCAATGTGTCACTCATATAAAGTGCAATTTCTCTGCACTGACTGGGCTAATGCCTGCAATACAATTTAACTCGGGGTTAGTTTTGCTGATGCTAATATTATAACCTGGCTAGAGTCAAGGCTAGTTGCTCGCTGGCGCCCTCGCCCAGTCCAACATAAACGATAACGAGTTAGAGCAACACTTGTTTTCTCCAATCGCTTGTTATTTTATTACATTACATTTGCATTGAAGACTATCCGTTTTATGCTACTGTAAACACCTTCTTTTTTTAGCAAAAGATATTAAAGAGAAGAAGAAAGGCTGAGCTGTTTAAAGATTTTGCGATAAAGACATTCGTGATGGCCGACTGCCTCCCCCTCCCAATGATGAAGCTAACGTTTGTTAGCCTTAGAGCAGTGTTAAACATGGGCGATGTTACATTTGGTAAACCATCCTCATGTCTTTTCCAACCAACATGCCACAATTAAATCAATGCACTGTTAAATGCATGAAACCACATGCAACACACTTTGGATAAAAAAAGAAAATACAGTATCTACCTTTCTGTTCGAGTCGCCCGACGTTTTCGACAGCGTCTAGTTTACAAACACAGGAAACGCCACAGGATGTACCCCTCTCTCTCCCCCACAGTAGCACAGCCCTGTCAGGCCACAAGAGAAGACTCATCTCCCCCTACCAGCCCCCATTGCTGACCATATCTTATTGCACGGTTACGATTGATAATCTGGTCGAAGTCTGCACAAATTTAGTCTTATATCAAAAGATTTCCAGGACCGATTCTTTGCAACAGAGTCAGGCGACGACGAAGAGACGCTGATGAAAGGCTTTTTCAGTAGAAACAGCGACCTGCAGATGGAGACACGCTGCTGGGCTCATCTGCACATTTGCACATTAACAATAATAATAACAACGTTTCATTTTGTCATTAAATATAGTGCAGTTGCAGACAGGCTTTTTTTTTTTTTGTTTTTGAGGTTTGCAATTTCCAGTAGGATATTTCTTTAGGCATATCTCCTTTTGTATGCTAAATAAATAAATAAATAAATAAATAAATGAATTTACATGTGTAAACTTTACCATAAAAAACACAACATTAAGCTTCAGCCTATAGATTGGTGTCGTGTCAGTAAAATCGCTCATGTCTTATCTTGTTACACCATCATACAACATCTTTTAGGGAAATGTATTGCAAATGTTCAACTACGTCACTCAAACCATTTACAGAAAAACACTGGAGACTTTTCCGAAACTGCCTTTCCTTGTTACAAGCATGATAATAACTTGTATTATTGTACTTAATTTATTCTACGCCTATTTCTCTCTATTTTTAAGTATAGCCTATTTTTAAGAGTGTTTTTATGTGAAACTAATTATGGATTTAAAAAAACTACTATTTAAATATTTGTAAAGCAATGTTTGGGTGTTTGGCTGTGGACAGGTACAGTAAATAGACCTACGCCCATTGGTACATAAAATCACGTGACCACACCCCTCCACTCCCCATACACCTTGTCCTCACGCCCTGCTCCACACCGGCCAGTGACGCTCCAAGGCGCAGTGTCAGGTGTCTTACAGGTTTCGCTCAAGGACTGAACGCTACGGAAATTCACACAGGTAAGACTTGAGCTTAAACTTTAAGGTTTTTAGGAACTTAGGAACTTAAATGAACAGTCCAAAGTTTTGGTTTCTGTCTCGAAAGGGCAAATGAAACGCGTAATGTCCTTTTTAACGTCGTTGAGTGCACGTGTAATTCAAATGTCTTTTTGAAAGGTCGATGTCGTGCCAGTTTTTGAGTTTGTCTAAGAGCGGCTTTTACGGTGTTTCAGTCTTTTTTGAGAAGACAAAAACCCTCTCGTGCTGTTAAAAGTATCAGACGTCTGCTCCCCACCCATGTCCACAGCCTGTGTTAGGCGATCTGTGTACCTGTGTTACATACCCGCAATTAGATTTCTTTGAAGAAGATAGTGGTGGATTATGAAAATAACTACAGGGTCTCCTTTGTCTTTTATTTCACTGCCAGAAATTATTTCAAGGCTAAATTAACCAGATCCCTCCTTGTAAATCACACTGTACTAAACCATGTTGATTTTACTATAAGAGACCCAAGTCAAAGGGTTAAAAGTCACGTTTACACTTCAATCCTTTCACGAACGGTGTAGCAGCAGAACGAAGCCAAAAGCAGTTGCCTCATGCAAATGGCACTATACTGGAATATGCAAAAAATAACATTTAAGATAAATATGCTTTTTCTGTTTTGAGAAACTAGGTCATCATTGCTCCACCCTCCTCTTCATTGGTAATGCCTGGTGCGACTAAAATATTATAACTCAGTTATCATCTCTGTACTCTTCACTTTGAACTTTTCTTTTGGGAGTGACCTCTCAGACTATTTCTCTTTGGAATCTCCTTTTGTTTCTTTAGATGAGTTTCATTGAAAGTCTAGGACATGCAAAATAGGTGGAGCAGGAACTGTCACCTCAACTGACCTGTATTTGGCTCCGTCCGAGTCGTTACCATTTACCCTACACCTGCTGGGATAGGCTCCTACAGCCCTATAGTCTGTAACAGTGCAGACAGAGTGGATCTGTAAGGACACTGTTGTACAGATCTAATACATCATCACATACCAGCAATAACACAGATTTTTACAATCTTTGTAAGCTACCTGATAAGCATGCTGACAAGGGCGATGTTGAAATACAGATGAGTCCAAAGTCTTCATACTGACTGTCAGTGTAGGGCTTTGTTATGACGTAATGGTTGCACCTTCGAGAGCAAAGGAGATTGTTCAAAGAATTCAAACACTAATATACGGATTCATGGCCTTCATGGGTTTGGTCAGTCAGATGTGACACTTGTTTTTTTTCAGGATATGCAGTGTTAATGTCATAATGACTCTGTTGCCCCAGGAGAGTTATTCACTTTGAACAATGTGCTCACACTTAGAAAATGCAGCTTATTTGTTTGCAGGTTATGTCTTCATCTTTCAGTCAAGCGACACAGGTTGTAGCACAAGTTTGAACATGCTGACTTTGCTCTCTAAATGACTGTTTGTGTGCGTGCGTGCACATACAGTTTTGTTATGCATCTCAGGTGAAAAAGTTGTGACTAAGTATTGGAGTCATGGGAGAAGAGGCTGAACCATGTCATATCTTCACCAGTAAATCTGAAGACAGTTGTCAAATTGAAACAGGACAAATGAGGAATTAATGACTATACTGTCTGTGTCTGTGTGGCAAATACAATTAAGGTTCACTTCTTGGAAAAACAAAGCTTTATTTTTTTTTAATAAACTGCACAGTTTGTTGTTCCCAGTCTAAGACACACCTGTGCAATAATAATGCTCTTGTCGTTGTCTTATCGCTCACCTGTGAGGGGTATAGGTTATAATTTACAAGACATGGCAACTCTGTGTTGAAATCAAACAACTGATGTATTGAAGCCCTCTTTTACTTTGTGGGCTTTAGGTATTTGTGCAGAAGTGAAAAATGGACAGCAGTGGATTTAATCGACGCTCCTGGGCCACACAGTCGCTGCGAGTCACTGCAAAGGAGCTGTCACTCAGTGGCAGAGGAAAGAACAATGCCATTGCGGAAAGGTTTTCCAAGTAAGTTTTGTCATCATTTTCTCATATACAAAGCTCAAAAACACCTGTTAATTTTCCGGGATATTTATGTACAGTTTGTTTTGTTTTGAGGCACTAGAGGTCAGTGTTGTGTCTCTTTCAGGTACCAAAAGGCTGCTGAGGAAGCAAGTGCTGACAAGAAGAAGGGAGTAAGTATTTCTTAATGGGATGCTTTCTTTCAAACAAATATTAAACACTTCAGCGATTAGAAATTATTATTATTATTATTTTCACTCTTTCCAGTTGGTCATTTAATGAAGTGTTTTGTGCGTCATGTGTAATTGGCACAGTACCTGTTGTTGATGCAAAACTAATTATTACACTGTACACTTGAAAAGAGCTGACACACCTTCACCATGCCAATACACTTCTATGAGTAGGTCCTGTCATGGCTGGCTTCTCATTGGGCACTTGTTGGGAAGTGTAGCTATCAAACCCATAATCCTACTTGACGGTAATCCCTGGCACTGCTCTCTGGGGCTCCAACTGTATGTTGGTTGCTTTGTCTGTTTCAGACGTGAAATGAATGTCTGATTAGCTCCAATCATGAGGAAATGTAAGGTAATGTTGCTGTAGATGTAGTATTTGTTTACATGCGCATAGAAAAGAAGCATTTGTGTAACACTTGTTAGTCCTTGTTTAATGATCGGGCTGATAATGACCAGGACAAGTAGCTTAGAAGTATTATTTGTAATTATTTATAGGTAATGGGTAAACCTGCTTTTCATAGTTTTGTCATTACATTGAAGTTTTTCTTTAGTTGATATAATTTATGACGTTACAAGTAATGCAGAATGAAGCCTGGGCCCTAAAGTGTCTGCACTGTGTCTCAGTCAGGGGCACAGACAGCCATCTGTCTGTCTGAATTAGTCTCTGTGCAGGACACATGCATGGCTATACTAAACTGTGTTACTGTGTATTATTGTATATAGTAGGATGATAAAGTTTTACCTAAAAAGTCATATTCACAATTGTCATTTATACTCTGGAACGTTTTATGTAATAAAGTAGTCATAAAGCATTCTTTATCATTCTTTATAGATTTGATAAAGTAATCTCCTCGATTAACATCTTAAATGATGATAAACCCTCGACTCAGTAAAATGATTGTCTTCAGCAGTGTATCTATCTGTTCTCTGGTGTTTAATAGGATATGCATTGGTGCATAATGACTGATTTTACATTTTACAGGGAACAAAGAGTTAATTTTCCCTAAATTTATGGTTTCCTGCTCTGGTTTCCTGGTTGTTCACACTGTGTCTTTCAACAGAAGCGCCTGTTGCAGGCGGAGCTCTTCTAAAGAACTCCGACAACATCTCACAGTCTCTCAACGCGCGGATCAAAACAAAGTTAAAATATTTGAATTGGTTCTGGCTTGTTGTGCCACTTATTTTCTTCTGTTTATTCTCCATGTTTAAAATGAGTGTCTAATTTGTGTCACTGCTTGTCTCACAAACAGGTAATTTGTTTTATTGTCTTTTTCAGTCACTTAGCTTTGTGAGACATTGTGTGTTTTTATTGAAATACTTTACATCTTTGGCACTAGTAATGTTCACAACTGACCTCTGTTTTGTAAAAGTCTCAATGTCATGCACGATTAATTAGTTGATTTCTCTCTGTGTTTTACTTTGATTTATTGTCATATGTAGGTCGTCTTGTTATTCTTCTTTTAAATGAAGTAACTACTTGCAGTGCACACATCAGCACTGTGCTTTCTGTTGCTCGGTTGCTTTCTGTGTTGGGCTGAATGACTCAGTAGTGTACAGCCCCTCAAAGTTAGAGGTAAAGAGGAATGTTGTGTGCTCAGCTCTGCTAACCCCATCTTGAGCCAGTCGCTGTCTTCAGCAGCTGCAGCAAAGCATCTATTTCATGGACCTACTTTGAACAGCTGTTCACTTAATCTAATTGTTGAAAAAGCCATGTCGAGATTCCAGAAATTGATTCCAGCAATTTTTGAAGTTTGAGATGTTTAGTATGACATAGGCTGAAAACTTTAAGAAACGTTTCATTAGCTCAGTTAGACAAGATGATTGTGACTCTTGAGTCAACGTGTTGTAATGCATTTTATTGCAGTCTTTTGACAGCACTGCGTCACTAAGATCAGGGAACCTCAGTGCTCTGAAGAAGCGCTGGGAGCAGGCTGTGAACCACAACCCAGACAAGATTTCTTCTGCGGCTCCTGTCCTTTCCATGCCTTCTATCACCGAGCACCATCCTGCACCAAAAAGTCAGGAGCCACACACCCCTCAAGTGAGACCGCAAACAGCCATTCACAACCAGCAGTCCTCCAGTGCTCCAAAAGCATCCAAAATTGAAGAACAGAGAGCAATGGATATGAACAAGAGGACACACAGTGAAGAAAAGCCTGAAGAGCAAGTTCCTACCAGCCCCTGTGCCTCTTATGAAAAACCCCGTGTGCCTCTGAACAACCTAAAGATGAAGTTTGAGGGAGGAGAGGACCCTCTGGCCAAGGTAAACACTTACAAAAACCTTAAAGTTCAAGTGTGAGGCTTATTGATAACACATAATATCACATCAAGCGCCATCTTTACTTTACCAGTGTAAGAAAAGCAAAACAATCACATAAAAAGTATATTTATTGCTCTGATTGCTTCTGTTGATTACTGTAGATCTATCTTTCATGTTTATTAGACTTTGTGCTAATGTTCTTCAAATATTGTCATTCATTTCTGTTTATACTGTATGTTTTTTTCCAAGAGGTACATGTTGCCCTGGTTTTGTGTGTGCACTATTTCCAGGGTTTGCCACTTTGTTGTACTGTTCACTTGTGGCCTTTCGGAGTTTGAAACTGAATTACTGCTCTTCACCTTCATAACAGAGGAATGCAAGAACATTCTGGACCCAAGGCTGTTTTAGTTTGAGCCCTCTCTGAGTTCATGCCACTGTATTGGTTTTTATTAGCAACAACTCTTTAGTTTTTCTTCCTTGTTCTTCTTATTAATCAGTGAAGTCTCAGTTCAGTATCTGTCATTGTGTCACCCAGTTCTCGAAATTCAAGTATTTTTGCATATAAGGGCTGCAGGGGCGGGGGGGCTGCAATGACTCAAGTGCTCTAGTTTCCCAAATGCTGAGTGAAACAGTGTGGTTCTAGTTTTAGTGTTTACCAACAGACACATTTCACATTGCTTTACCTTAGACCAAAACACACAGATATGTGTCTTTAAAAGCTGTGTTTTCTCAGTTATTACTAGTCAGAGTTTTAGTAACTTCTTCACCTGTGTTTTTCAGAGTGGCCGGACAACACAGCGCACTTCTTCTTCAGATGATGTGAACCAACACAGCGGTAAATTCCACTTCAGTAGGCATTTATAATGTACCATTGTTCTATTGTACATTAATACTATCTACCATCACTGACGTGTTATCTCTTTGTAGGTGTGTCTGACAAGGTCCTGGAGTCTACATCCATGAAACAAAAGATGGCCAAATACCAAGCTGCTGTTTTAAAGCAAGACACCAAACAGTCTGTAAGTTAAAACTGGTTAAAGAGTCAGAGCACATGCTTTAGAAATAAACTTAACTGGTTAATGTCAGTAACTATAGCTTTGTCATGTTACTTTTATGTGAAAAATAATCAAAATGACTGAATAAAAGTTAGCTGGAGTGCATTAACCACTGCTGAAAGAGGATCTAGAAGGATTGTTTTCCTGTCAAATATGTGAGTGTGCAGTGTGTGTGGTTGATTTATGGTGCTTAACTGTACACCGCATTCACAAAGTATTAGAGTTTCATTGTTTGCTCTTTGCCTTCTGGTTTTTGTTTCCTTTCTACCTTATCTAAAAATAGAAAAATGTTGCTTTATGTAATTTTTTTGTCCTCTGCATTGTGTGTTTACTAGGACTTGTCCACAGATATGCCAGCTCCAAAAGCAGCTGCACCTACAACACAGAAACACATACTGACAACAGAGTGCAATGGTGCAAATATGAATGGTGCAGTATTTTTTCCAAAATAAAAAAAGATTCCGTGAAGATCTTAGACTATGCATTGATTGAGAATACTGAGCTGATAATATGCAACGACTTTAACATTGTGTGTTTGTGTGTTGCAGGTGAGAACAGCAAGCCACCTAAAGCCGTCAAAGTGAGTTAGTCAAACATTTATGTTTACCTTGTACTGTTATTATCTTATTGTTAAATGTGATTGTTATATGTTTTAAAGTTTTCTGCATCTGTGAAGGAGACATGCTTTGCCTGTGTGAAGACAGTGTACCCCCTGGAGAGACTAGTTGTTCTGAAGCATGTCTACCACAAAAGCTGCTTTCGTTGTGTCCATTGCAGTGCAATGCTCAGGTTGGTCATTCATTACTGCGTATTTCTTTTTGCCAAGGAAGATAAAATAGAGAATGATTGTTAACATTTTTTGTCACTTTGTTTCTAGCCTGAGTAATTATGCAACTCTGCAGGGCAACATCTACTGCAAGCCACATTTCAATCAGCTGTTCAAAGCCAAAGGTAACTATGATGAGGGCTTTGGCCTTCGACCTCACAAGGAACTATGGGAACCTCGAGTCGAAGGAGAATGTGAGACGGTGGTGAAACCAAACAAACAGGAGGGACCATCAGCAGAAGAACATCCTGCTGGTAACTCCTCAGAAAAAGAGCCAGTCCCATCTGTGATGTCCCCACAGGCCAAAGTCACAGACCTGGCAATGCTAATGGAGACCCGCACGCAGACACATGCCACCTCTGAAGATTCCACAGAAAAACCTTGCTCAGACCCGCAGGCTGCGCATTGCCTGGCCCCCTGGAGGGGAGTCCCAGATGACTGGACCACTTAGTCCAGTCAAGGAGGGAGTCAAGGAGGGAGCCAACTCAGGCCGGACCTGGAGGGCTAAGTGGCCCCCAGAGGATGACACACCATCTTCTTTCCAGAGCACTGATCGAGCTGAGCTCAAGAGTCTGAGAAGGAGCTCTTCTTTAAAGGAGCGTTGTCGTCCATTCACACTCGCAGCAAAGCCTACTCCTACAGTCAGTCTGAAAGCCAGAGAGCCGAGACGTCCTCTCAAGTCTCTGGGGGAATGGAGAGCATCACTGGAGGAGAAAAACTCATTTGAAGAACCTCCAAAGGAGAATAATCCACAGTCTCAGGAAGAGAAACAACAGGAAAAGGCCCAGGCACCAAGTGAGGTTTTAGCACCCATCTCTAAGAAGCATGAGCCAACAGAGGCACGGAGACCAGACAAACCAGCAGGTGAAGATCCCTTCTCTCGTGATATGTCCCTGTCCTCTAAATTAGAGTCAAAACAGGACCCCACTTTACAGGATATGGGCTTCCGAGAAGACGACAAAGAGGGAAGTGAAGCCGAGGAGCTGAGTGCAGAGGACATCATCAAGAGGAACCGCTACTATGATGATGACAATGAGTCATAGTCACACTCTTAACACTTATTGTAATGTCCTAACTTTGTCGGGTTTGTTCTTCTGTTTGTAGTAGCTAGGATCGAAAGGCTTTTTTGTTTAATTGTACAATTTTATTGTGTTACAGTAATGATGCTTTTATTTGGTAATATATACATTTTAATAGGTGTAATTATATAATTACACCTATTCTAAAACTCAAACTGAAAAAGTTGCTACATTAAGTTAAACATCTGGACTATGTTGTCTAATTATATGAATGCTCACTTTTGATGCTAAATGTTTAAACACAATTATAACAATAATATGATATTTTAATAGAATCTATTTAAAATACTTTTAATATGGTGACCACACAACAAAAATGGCAGAAAACAACCTTTTGTTGCTGTTCATAATACTCACACCAAAATGTGTTAAAGGCTCTCATGGCTCTCAGTACATTGTGTGCAGTGTTTATGATTTATATTTTTTTTACGGAGGACAGTTGAAATTTAAGAAAAAGACACCATCTGTTAAAATCTGTTGACTGCCTTTTTCTTTATTTACCTGTGATAAATAGTAAACCTCTGCTCAGGTGTCATGGTGCATCATTGTTACATACTGCTGAAATGCATAGCTTTGGCCTTTATTTCTGTAACCGACCTGACCCTGGAGCATACAGCTGTAGTAACAGGTTTAGTCTTAGTAGATTTAAACACAAGTTAGTGATCTATAATAGTGTGCAGAGGGAGGTCTGGCACAACACACCTGGAGCTGCACAGCCAAACTAAAGTGGTTCTCAGGTGTAGTGTGTATCCTCTTTTTGTTTTTATTGTTGCTGTGTGAGTTAGCACAGCGTTTTAGACATTGTTGTAAATTTTAACAGAACCTAACTAAAAGTAAACAAAGTTCTGTTTCTATTAAGAATCTTGGAAAATCATGCTGAATGTCTTTGCACTGCTGTACAATCAACAATTTGTATACCTTTCAAAATAAAGCTGAAACATGCCAATGAGGAAATGAGCATGCTTTAAGTTTGCACGGATGTTTAAATTTGTTGGTATAATACAATTCATAACACAAAGTTTTGAATAGTTTTAATTGTGTTCTTTTTATAAATAAGCTAATTCTGTATGATCATTGACACCAGCCAAACTAATACAGGTGCCAGTCTTCTGAAACAAAATAAGAACAAGCATGGAGTCAGTGGAGTCAGGCACTTTTTAATAGTTCAATATAATGATAACAGACAATATTTTTCAGGTCCAAAAAGCATTGTTAAAATGATCAAAGATAGATTCCCTTTATATTGCCTCCAGCAATAAACAGTACATTTTCCATTTTAGGTCACAGTTTGTAAACAAGATTTGAAGCAGCTTTGTCCTTTGGAAATGTGCTAAAAAATAAAGGTTTGGTGTAAAATTTGGCATTACCAAGAAAAATAATCATGCAACTACTTAATGAGCAGTCTTGTATTATTCTCGCATATTCTGTGTCAAATTAAAAATACATTTTTCATTCTACAAAAATAATTACATCAAACCATTTTGCAGCAAACATTCAAAAACTATTAAGGAAATTTTTGAGATTTTCAAATCTTCCTGAGAGCAGCAAGTTATGGCTTTATTTAACAATATTCAGCTCTTTGAGCAAACGTAACACTTGAGCAGTGTGATTGTATCCCCTGCTGATTGTTGAAGATAAATTAAGTGTAAGTGTCAGAATTACACAAATGACATGGTTTAAACATTTTAAATTGTATAGTTTGGAGTAAGCATCAGCATTTAGATGATGATGATGATGATGATGATGATAAATTACTTTTTACTGTTTAAATGTGATTCAAATTTGACAAAAGCATCTTTCCAATAAATTATTTATCTGAATGTTCCCATACTTCCCAAAGCCTGTTGCTTGTGTTGTCTTCCATAATAAGTCTATGGAATGGCATGTCAGGCACACACACATGCCTATAAAACAGCCAACACACATTCAATCTTGGGGGTAAAGTTACTGATCATTCAGTGCACTATGGCTTTAGTAAGACTTTTCACCACTGGATGTCAGTAAAACATCGAGAGAGGAGTACAGAACCTTACAGCTCAGAGTGACAAGCACAGTGTAGCTTCAGTTTAAAGAGCTCTGCGGTTTTATACATAATTACTTCTTTGTAATCAAAACAAAGCTATATTTGTATGATTTCTCTGTTAACCGTTCCGTTAGTCTGTCAACATACAATGTCAACTTTAGAATTGAGCCGTAAAGTTGTTATTTCCTTGTAAGACAACTACATTAAAAGTACTTTTCAAGTCAGAGATTTGTGAATACACCTGCAGATTTAAAGCCATATTCTTCAAAAGTGTTTGAGCTCTTGGTGTTGAAAGTATAGTATTTACATTTTTTATAAAGTTTGACCACTATTCTTCTATTACAAACATTTCCTTGCTTCAGTGGGATTTCAGCCACTAAGTGGGTGCAGGTCCACTCTGACCTTCTCGCCAGTGCTCATCATGCCAATGGTGGGGTAGAAGCCTCCTGTGGGTAGGACTACCTCCCGACGGCCCACTACCTTCCCATTGCGAGTGAAAAACACCTGATTAAACAAAGAGGACAGTAAATATTAATGATATAGTTTGTCATTTCTAGGGATATCTAGTGACGACATTGCATACTGCAGGAACACACTTCACTTTCTTCCATTCTATACCTTGCAGTAATCCATTTAGTTGTTTATGAACAAATCTTGTAGCAAAAGATCAGATGATGAGTATGCTTTAGTTCATAAATGTCTTATGCCTTCATTCAAGATTATGTTTTTAAAAAAAGAATGCACTTCGCCCAAAGCAATGTTAGTCTTCTCTGGGTACTTAGAGAAAGTAAGAGGAAGAATGAAGCTTTAACAATTACAGTAGAGTAATAAAAATACAGTTTTGTGCCTCATGTTTATGTTCTACTGGTTGAATTAAGTTCTGGTTTTCAAAATATCCTACCATAACTTTCCTTCCATCCTGTGCATCTTCTCCCTCATCTTCATCATCTTCGTTACCCGCATACAGGTTCATTCTGTACTTCACTGGGTTTGGAAAACACCTCCTGGTCCCACTCATCTTCATCTTCTGTAAAAGGAACCACATCAGTCATTAGGGACAGCCTGGGTATGTTGTCTATGTATATTTATCTATGTAATGGTTTATCTGTGGTATATGCGAGTATGAGTTTAACCTTCACTGTCAATAGTGTAGTCACGAGGGAACATGATCCCACAACCCATAATGTCTCCTTCAAAGCAACGTGGACCAAAGGCATCACCAACACCACTGCCCTGGAACAACTTCCCATCATCTACAGACAACAAGAGTGGGCTTGCATCACAAAACACAGTGAGCACTTAAAAAAATAAAAGACAAAAACAAAAAAGAGGTTTTTGTCTTTTATTTTAGTCTACATATTATTTTTTATTTTTTATTTAACCTTTATTTAACCAGGATAGTCCCACTGAGATTACAAATCTCTTTTGCAGGGGAGTCCTGGCCCCATGTGTGTTTTGGGGGGGACTATTGTACATGTTTTTGGTGGTAGGGGAAACCAGAGTACCCGGAGGAAACCTACGCAGACATATGTTCTTTACTTAGCTCAACTTCTTTTAAGGGAGGACAAATAATCTAAACAGAGTTTAAAATACGCACTACAACGACAATACATTTCTTCCTCTGCACATTAACTCACCAGCGTGATAAGCTATAGACCCTCTGCTCCAACCTGGGTGTCGGTTTTTAGGATAGTCCTGTAAAACAACACATTAAAAGATAGAGATCATATTGAACAGTTAAACGTAATACTTATGTAGAGTGTATTTCTATAATATATGTAAGGTGTTGGCAGGTAAAGTAATCTAGTCAGCAATTAAAGAACGCCTGAGTAAACTGACGGAGGGCTTGTCCCTCAGGCAAAAAGAGAAAAGGAACTATTGTTTCTTTATGGAGTAATAGCAACAAGTGAGCAACAGAAACTGTCAAGAGAGAGAAACCTTTGTTTTAATTGTAGAAGTGAGACGTAATGGTTCTTTTCAGCAGACTGATGCGACTGAATGGAGGCTGGAAGTTAACCTCAGGAATGACCATTTGATGGATTTATAATGTTTTACCAAAACCGCAGACATACTGAGAAACACAATTCCTGGAAGAGAATCAGGCAAATGACAGAGCCGCATTTTGCACCTCATCTGACCTCAGGGCACGGCATGCCCACACACAGGATCAACAGAGGAACTGAGGGAGCTCGTGTCAGGGAGAAGAGCCACCAAGAGCCAGCTCATCTCAGAACTGACAGAACAGCATGATGCATGATCCCCATTAAGACACTGATTTATTTAGACTGAACAGGATGAGGGCAGCAGATGAACACTTCACTGATGTGTAAACATTCAGCAAGTCCTCTCCAAACCTAATCTATTTCCAAAATATAACATTGTCTGCTGTCATCATTTGTGGTTAAAAATCACTTATTACAACTAATTTGGATTTTTAACTGCCTGGCCATAAAGACCTGCATACATGAAGAGTTTTTGTTTTGCTCTAACCAATATGCAACCACAGATGTGGATTTAACACAGCACATGGAAGAACATGCTACAGTAAGTGTGGAAAACCAGATGAAGGTGAAAATGAGATGGTATTTATTCCGTTGTTAGCTTTTCCTTTTTCAGTCATCCATCACTCCAGCTGGAAACACTGAGAGCAGTGGTGCGTATGACGACTTGTGAACTGGGGTTTGAGGCTCAGAAGTTTCTTTGTATTAGGAGATAACCACAGAGAGTGTGCTAGCAGCGATAATGACATGTGATCATTAAGGTGAGGACTACAACGAGGACATTCTCACTTTGCGTGCCAGCCCTAGGGCAATGTAACACTTCTCTCCTGCATCTGTGATCTCCAGCTCATAGTAGTGGAAACGGGTGTTGAGCGGACGGCGAGCCTGGGCCAAGCCCACATCCACAATGCTCTTTCCTTTCCCCACGTATTCTAGCATCTGCGGAAACAACCCACATTTACAAAAGGTTAAAACACACATAATAAACAAGACTGAGACAATTTGTTCCAAATGGTGTTACCACTATATACACACACAACTATTTAATTTAAGACTCGGTACTTTAGATATTAGTGAATTAATAACTTGGTATTGATGTAAACAGTGAATAAAACACAGTTGTAAATTAATACCTGGACTGCTCCATTTGCTGTGAGTAAAAGCATATCTGACATTAAGAAAACATGCTGTAAGGATTAGATATTATCAGACAATCGCAGGACCCCCATAAAAGGATTTGGATCATAAACCATTTATTCTTACTATTTTAACTATTCTAATAGAAGTCTAATCCCTCAGCGACTAGATGGTTCATCTACACCTCAGTTTCAGAGATAAGCGGAACCCTCTCTATTCTTCTTACTAATATGTAAACAAGAGCCTCTCTATTTTCTTGTTTATGGATGACATTAGATTTATAATGCTTTATAAAAAATTGAATGAAACAAAAATATGCCCTCCTTTTAAACGGCCTGAATGAGAATTATAAAACACTGAAACTGTAACGGGCAGGGCAGTCTAAAATATAATTTAAGCCAAAGCCTAAATTACTTAAGTTACTCATGATCATTAAATGTAGGCATGTATTTTCTTGCCTCAGGGCGTCCCAGCTGCAGTTCACTCAATCACATCTTTCATTCAGATTTTTTATGCATCATCTTGAGTCACTCAGCAACTCAGCCCTTACATGAAAGTTCAGAAGTTTCCTTTTTTTAATTCCCTTTCCTGTGTATTTCTTTTGTTACTCAAACATAATTAAACATTTCATTTAAACCTCTGCTCCCTCATTTTCTTCCATTATTCATGTTTACTTGGAGTGTGTTACCTTTTTTGTTTCTTATCATTCCCTTTTAAATCCTGGAATGTAATATTTGTAAAAATACATTGAAACTAAATTATTTTAGGTTTTTAAAGATATTTTGGATTGGCTTACAGTTAGCCCAGGATCCCCAGAGCAGTAATCTAATACATCTTTTTCATCCAGGACTCACCGTGCCTGTCACCTTGACATCATGAAGACGGGCCCAGTCCTCTTCATGGCTGTCCACTATCATCAATCCATCGTCCTCCTCCATGCCCCACTCCGCGTGCAGGTCCAGCAGCACTTCCTCCCCCAGAGAGTGCATTCCCACTGCAGGGAACAGTGCATCAGGAGAGGCTGGGATGTCCACACTGCCGACCTTCATACAAATTTAGTAGGACGCTGTTATTTATATTATCTACTTTATACTGTAACAAATCATTATTTACTTACTTCCTTGCCATTTTTGGTAAAAAACACAGTTAACAATCCATCCTCAGAGTCCAATGAAATACCGCAGCCAATTATGTCGCCTCTGTTGCACTTTGGACCAAACTGCTGCCCAACAGTGTTGCCATTATACAGTCTGTACAGAAACAATGTCAAGACCAAAAAGAGAGTTTAGTTTAAGGCCTATTTGGGGTTCAGGAGACACATTTTGTTTAGGTCTACCAAAGCAAATATCTGAATGGAAGTTAGAGACATACAATCTAATCTTCAGGCTGGAGATTAGTAGCCAACTTATTTAAAAAAATAAAAATTAAACTGAAATATAAGAACTCCAGTTTGTACATTTTAACATATCAAAAAGCTGTGTTACATACTTGCCATCATCAGCATGAAAAGCCACAGAATTGGGAAGCCACCCAGGCTGATGGTCCAGCTTGTAGGATTGAGGAACCAAACCAACAGCAATCATTCCCCTCACTCCTGTATCAATGATCGTCACCTGCAGAAAAGAAATAAGAGCAGAATTAACATTATATTATTTATATAAGTTGCCGCACGGGTGTCTACTACTCTTCAGTTCAAAATATTTTAATTAATTTATTTCCAGCCAAAAAGGAAGAAAAGTAGGTATGGTGTTATATAGGAAATAAATAGGTTTCAAATATGAAATGTTAGACATATTGCACCTTTAAAGCATATCTGTGTCTCTGTTGTGTTACATTAAAACAAGGCTGAAATGGCCAATACATTGAAGCTTTAAAGGAGTATTAGGTGCTCACCTTGTGTGTGTGTGTGTGTGTGTGTGTGTGTGTGTGTGTGTGTGTGTGTGTGTGTGTGTGTGTGTGTGTGTTTGAAAAGTGAGAGCACAAACAGAGCTAACTTAATTGTGACAGAAATGTAATTACAATGGACATTTCAAAGCAAACTTTTTTTCTTACTTTTCCAAACTTGCCCAAAACCAGAAGAGCACAGTGTACAACATCACACCATGGTGAGGCATGTTCATCAAGTTCAGCTTGTCCACATCATTGTTATCATAAATGAATACTAACTATGACATCATCTCTACCAAGGCCTACATTTGTGCAACTGGAGCACTATGTTGGCAAATCCAGGGCATGAAGAAGAGGAAACCTTATGTTCATTCCCATGACCTCAACACTAGTCTCTGTGGAGTTTAAGGAAACAAATCTCTTTCTTCTGTATAACTGTAAATCTTCAACTAAGATCTTGTCTACATTCATCATCTACTTCACTATCATTAGGCCATGTCTAGGCACACAACACTTCCTTTTCATATGTGACTGCTGCAAAGTGAGTCACAGTACAAAGATTCACAAACTACATTGGTTGCTGTTTCACTGCACGTCAGACTGGATGAGATGTGTATAAAAGACAAGTTCAAACAAGATTTATTCTGAGAAACATTCACTGTCCAATGATGTGTATTCACAGCAGTTAACAAATACTGAACAAGGCTTGTTAAAGACTAAAATAAGTAGCGGTGTAATTATGTGTTAGCAATGAATTGTAAACGATGTATTACTAATTAGAGAGTGACATTTTACAGGCTGCAAGTTTAAACTTTTCTTAATTATTCCCTTTATTGCATCTCTACAAGTAGTTCACCAATAAAACTGGCTGCATGGAATAATTGCAACTCTTCTGTACAGTGTTTCTGACCATTAACATTGAACATAGTTGTTCCAAAGCAGAGGTTCAGGTTTGTTTGGTAAACGTGGACACTGTTACTTGGATTGCTGCCATTTTTAGAAAAAAATTATAAAAAACGATAGCTTCAGCAGATACAGAATAAGTCTATACAACATTTTTCTTCAACTAATTCTTACCTGTTGGGTTGAAAGGAATTTATCTTTTGGAGCAGGACACAAAACTTGACCACTGCCTGACTAATACTGTACACCTTTACCTTGTGTTTTAAGTTAGTTATAGTTCATCTCCTTAGCATTTTTATAACAATACTAGTTCTATCGTAGGCCTTCTTGTTAATGTGGCTGAACTGTAAAACCATTCTGACTGTTTTAAACGTCAATATCAGCAACACTTACTTCAAAATAGCGATTCTTTTTTGACAAAGGCCTGGCTGCCACAAAACAGCCTACTTCATCTGAGTTCCCTTGATACCTAGAAGATATTATTAAACACAATGACTGTGAACACAGTGAGGTTCCACTTTAAATGGTCATCGGTGTTGTTCATTACCTGATTATATCTCCATCTCTCAGCATCTTTTTAAGTCGCTCCCGGTAACGTACAGCTCGTACTTCACGAATTTCTCTGATTCGTCTCCTCCAGTTTAAAAAGCGATAATGAAGGTTTATATCGTCCATCTCTGATAGTCATTACAAACTACAACAAAGACAAAAACATGTTTATTGTCATTACAGGTTTCTTGTTACTAAATGAACATACAACAAAAAATAGCATTTCAGTGTTTGGGCAAAGTGGAAACCACAGAACGGCTTTTGTCTGTTAAGTAAACTAAAGCCTACAGCCGACATTCTCTGAAATAGTATGGTAAATACTAGTTCCTCTGTTAAATGTCAGAGGTCCATTTTATGGTATGCGTCTATCTATTTGACCATTTAGCCTATGAATATGAACTCTGGTGACTTGGAAAAACGTTTCATCATCCAAAAAGACCCTAAAACTTGTGTTCTTGGACCTTATATTATGTAACAACAGCCTATAGGCTACCTTTGAGAAAGGTGATAGCCTACATTATAGCTGCTATTTGTGTTTTATTGGTGACCACAGTCATTATGAACGAGATACATAGGCTTAGGAGATATGTTACATTTTGGGCCGATAAGTAAGAAATGTGAGCCTTATTACTACATACTAATATGGTTTATTGTGTGGTTGTAGGTCCAATACTTAATAAATTTACGTGTTTACCACAAACGCAGCATTATGTTTAGCAAACTACCGACAAGACTCGGTATGGCCGGGAGAAGCTGCTTTTAGTATGTCAACATTATTGTTCTGCCATGTAAAAACATTTTTTTCAAAACTGAATATGTCTCACACAAACTCTAAACTCAAAATTGTTTGTATCATGTTGCGTCCTTACTTTTAAAACGCGTCGTCCTGGCGTTTTTCTCGCAGATTTAAGGAGACGAAGTCTGTCACTTTATGCCAAACCTGATCTAGCGGAAGTCCCGCCCCTTTAACAGTCACAGCCAATCACGACAGAGGTTTATGACCGTCTTCTTTAACCTGTGCTCTGGCACAATGGCTGCAATCCATGTTTATTCATGATACACATGTTAATGGCATGCTGATGCAACTAACAAGTAGGCCTTATCTATCTGCGTTTAAAATTTATAACATAGGTGTATGCATTTACTCACCTCTCATCATTTTGGATTTCGTACGTCTAACTGGCTCTCTTGGACTTTTTCTGTAAATTGTTATTTTTTTTTACTTTATACTATAGCTTATATTACGGTTTTACTGATAATATTAGTTAAATATTATTACGTTTAAAGATCAAATCTGATAGTGACTCACTTGGGAATTTACAGGGAGGGACTTTCTGCTTGTGACAATGCTTATTAGTCATTCATTTTTCATCAAAGGCACTCCTTTTGTCTACGTGCAGCCATGTGGTCATAACCTTTATTTCATTTTAATGACAAAAATCCTTTGTGTGGTCTTTTTGGAAAACTGTGCTCATTAAAGATAAAATGAATTCTCTCACAGTAATCCACAAAAATGGTAATCTAAAACACACACCCGAGGGCCATAGGCCAAAACCTTTTATCTACTAATATATTGTCCTTTTAAGAAATAATAGGAGCAAAAAGAGCAAGAAATGGGCCCTTGTGGCTACTGGAGGAAACCAAACTCACTAAAATAAATGAAACAACACTGTATTGGGAGAATTGATACAGTTGTTAATATAGCTTGTGTTTAATGGTAATTTAAACATGTGCTTGCTGAGTTTCTCCTCTGGTGCACCATTAATTGTTTTGTGAAAATTAATAACCCGTACAGTAGGAAAAGGCAGAGTAATGGAGTAGTGCACACACAGCAGCAGCATGAGATTTATGTCCGTTCAGAAAACATTGCTATACTGCAAGATGACAGACATCAAATGGTATGAGCCCTGGGTGAAAGATGAGAGGGAAATGGGGGTGTGCTCAACTCCGTGGAAATGAGAGGGAAAAGTAACGTTCTCCATTATACCTCCCATACCTTTTCCCACCAGTCTTTAAAACAATTCTGGCAGTTGTGTCTGTCAGCTCCATTCACTGTTAGCCTGGGGTTGACGGAACAACTACTCTCTGACAGTCAGGGGAATTAAACCGGGAGAGCTAACGTTCTTGTTAAAAAACAAATAAATTGGACTGTTATCAGGTGGACCAAGTGCAAGGTGACATGTGGAATTTACTTCTTCTGATGGTGCTTTTTCTGCATCCACCTCTCTCTAACCAAAGAGCACTCCATTCCCTGATTGCAACGTCTAAAGGAAAGACAACAGATTCAAATGCCACCACATTGGCAGCTGGAGAACCATGTGGTGTCTACACTGTAAGATGTGGCCGTGGTTTACGCTGTATACCTCCAGAGAGGGACCCGAGGCCCCTCCGAGCCTTGTTGGAAGGTAGAGGCATGTGTGGTAACACCAGCAGCATCAGCATACTATTACCAACACACACTCTCGGTAAGTGCCCGCTTTAGGCTTGATTTATCATGCTATTTTAAAGATTTATTATCTTAAATATTGCAGTACATCATGGAGTGAGCAGTTGCATTAACATGAACTGTTGTAGTTAAATCAAAGTGAAACCATGCAGCAGAGCTTTATGAATGCCTTTTTAGCTGTATTCAACTGCTCAGTCATCAAAAAAGCTTGAGGCCATTAACTATTAGAGACGTTCTTTTCAAAAGGCTTAGCCACTTTTAGTAAAACACTACTTTTGTCTTACTATTAGTAAAATAAGAGTAGAACAATCAAATCAAAAATACTTCCTCAATGCTTGTTTATCTCTTATCTCCAGACACAGTCCCTACTGAAGCCCCAGATGAGGTATTATATTAAAACCTATTTGCCTACTACAGTGTTATATTTGAAAATAGCAGTGTGTGTGAATGTGCCTATCCTTACCTGAACCCTGTCTCTCCAAACAGGCTCCATGTCGTAAACTCTTAACTACACTCCTTAAAGGCTTCAGCTCCCAACTATTCAAGTCACATCACGATATGTACATGCCCAACTGTGACAAGAATGGCTTCTTCAAAAAGAAACAGGTGGGTTTTAAGAAAATCACTGATGTATCCAAACTCTGGCAATGTGTTTTAAACTTGATTTTCTTTGTTGGTGCAGTGTTGGTCGTCTCGAGGAAGGCAGCCCGGAAAGTGTTGGTGCGTGGATGGAAATGGGATACCCTTGCCTTCAAATACAACACAAAAGAGCTCTGCGGTCTGTTAAATGCCTCTATAATAAATATTCAGCAGAGGGGCATTGTCAGCAACACAGAGGAAGATGAAGGAATGCCACACAGACATGGACATTCATCGCCCCATTGGCCAAAACAAACAAATGTTAACCATGTATCATAAAGACACAAGCTGCAGCCTTGCACCCTTTACTGACCACCTCATATTTATGAATGTCATATTTAGCACTGGTATATTCATTCATGATAATTATGTTTCATACCTAATGTCGTTTTAAGAAAGCAGTCAGGACAACCTGTTTTGATTACTGTACTGTCATATTTATTGTGTTTCTTTGTTGTTTTTTTGATTTTCAGAATAATAGTTGACATTGTGTAACACTTATTGCATTGTGTGGAGTCTGACCAAATGTGCATTATCACGTTAAACCTCTGCAAAGGTTACTTTCACTGAGGGACACACTGGTAATTCAAAGATACTGACTATAAGTGACTAACTTTCATTTTAAACGTTAGTATAATAATAAAATTTATATAAATAGTTCTATACATGTACATACGTGGTTTATTAATTGGCTTTTTACACAGCTTGGATAATGAGCTACATGGGTCAAATGACCAAGTTAAATATGCCCAAGTTAATGGGCCTAGAGCTTATATCAGCAGTAAAACCAACTGGATGCTCACAGTTTAGTCAACATCTGTCTTCTCACCTACAGAGAGGTTCCTCTGAAATCCTACTTCCAATAGTGACACCTACTGGATACAACAAATGTGCGCATAAAAAGTATACTCAAACAGGCTTCAAAGATTCTAATCTTTTTTGCCAAGACTATATGTGGATTATGCCGCATTTTCCTGCAAATATCTGGTCGTAAGATGCTATTGAAGGAGATGCTTCTTGAGAAACGTGCTCAAAATTTAATTAGATCCAAGTTTATCACCTGTTTTTCGCGGTTGCAGTCAGTATCCTGACGCTGTTTTGTTGTTTCTACACGTGTCTAGACTGCGTATTGTTGGAGAGTGAGTCCTGTTCTTTGAGTGTGTGTGTGTGTGTGTGTGTGTGTGTGTGTGTGTGTGTGTGTGTGTGTGTGTGTGTGTGTGTGTGTGTGTGTGTGTGTGTGCGTGTGCGTGTGTGTGTGTGTGTGTGTGGCCCTGGCTGGAGCAGGAGGAGCTCAGCCTGCTTTCCATAGACGGCGCCGGGCAGGTGACAGCACTAACCCGCTTCACGCAGAGCACATTTTAACCTGCGGAAAGTGTCATGTCTTCCCCTGGCACTGCCTCTTACCTGCACAGCTCAATAGCGCACAGAAGGAAGACAAAGAAGAAACACTTTGTGCAGCAAAAGGTGGAGGTTTTCCGAGCCAGCGACCCCGTGCTGAGCGTCTTGATGTGGGGAGTCAATCATTCGGTGGGTATGTGAGCTACTACCCTTCCTCTAGCACCTGTTTGCATAGGTTTATTAGTTTGAATGAGCATTAACTTGTTCCATATGTGCAGATGAATGACCTATGCCAGGTGCCTGTACCTGTAATGCTGCTTCCAGATGACTTCAAAGCCAATACCAAGATCAAAGTGACCAACCACCTTTTCAACAAGTATTACAACTCTCTCTTTTTCTCATTTGAGTCTGCCTGCTCCCTGTCTTTCTTTATGCCTTTTCATGGTGCAAGGACACAGCTTATCAGAAAAGTACAGGGGCCTTTTCTGAGCTCTGAAATGAATCACATTAACAGCTGCAGCTATTAGTCCTAACAAAGCAACAAGGCAGCAAGAGAGATAAAGAAAACATAATTGAACTTGTCTGCCCTGTGGGATTTGGTATTGCAATGATTAGTCCTGGGTTTTAATACTGCAAGGAGCTGTAGACACTGTATCTTATTAATCATTAATAAATAAAAAGGCTAGAGTTAGAAGAATTAATCTGGATTAACTATGGCACATTAGTGTTAAAAATATAGTTTAAGTGAGCATAAAGGTTTACTTTGGATACAGTTTGACTATAGAGTCTACAACTTAGGTTCTTTCAATAATCTTTTAATCCATTCTGGAATTCAGGCCGTCTAAAGTCTCATAAGCTGAAAAGAACAATAAAATATGTTTTTCTGAAGTTCAAGAGCACTCTTCTGAGTCTCCTAAAGCGACAGTCAGTTTTAATGTTACATCATTGTCAAAAATACAAAAAGGAAAGAGCCTATATATTGAAAAAATGAGAGCAGGCCCTCATTGTATATTCCAGGGGCAAACTTGTCATTATAGTAAAAAGTAAAGTAATAAAACCAAACATAGTGGTAATTTATATTGTTTTCAAGTCAGTGTAGAAAAATATAAAAGTGACAGTTTTGTTTAAATTTGATGTAGCTTCTTTCTTTCTCAGAGAAAACTTACCAGGACAATTCAAATTTAAAGAGTATTGCCCTCAGGTATTCAGGAATCTGCGAGAGCACTTTGGCATCGAGGATCAGGATTATCAGGTATGAAAATCCCATACAACAAGTCTTCTAGTTCACTTGCAAGCAGTGCTTAATTTGTAAATCGGGACCTGGACCTATTTGACTGGATCCGGGACCTCATTTTTTTCAAGAGAAGTAAAAGTTAATGTAGCCTGTTATTAAACATTTTTAACTCTGATTATTTAGTTTGTTAAAATGCCATCTTTAAGATACAAAAAGCAATATACCAGTCATAACAACATATGTTCCTTTACCTTTGTTCCTTCTCGATGCTGGGGGAATACTTTCCCTAAATATTCTCTCTGTGTTCCCCCACCTCCAGCTTTACAAATTAAGCACTGCTTGCAGACATGTGTGTACAGCCTTCACCGACAGGGCTGTTATTGTGGTATTAAAAGATAAACTGGAAACTTTGACAATAATATTTTTTACTTTGTATTTGTTAAAAAAAACAGGAGTTGTGTATGTGTTCGTTTGCATTTCTGTGAGGGACATTTGCATGCACCTGGTGGTCAGCGTGCTCCTGCTCAGTGCACATTTGCTTAGCACATAATATCACATCTTCTGGTGTAAAAGAAGTAACAAAATGGGAATGCTCCTTTAAAATTTAGCAGTGTTAATAGCATGTATAAAGAAGGACAAGACTTAGTGACATGTCCTCTTCCTGTTTGGTGTCTTACTGTTGGCGACAGTTTTTATTTATTTATTTTTTGACAATCCTGGCTGCAGTACAAATGATGTAAAAGCTTTTTACTGGCAAACTGCAGTAATGTGTCTGTCGCTTGTTATTCTCTCGGTCACCAACAGGTGTCTCTGGCTCGTTGTCCTCCGCTCAAAGACGAGGAGGGACGAATCACGGGGCTGCTCCTCACCTCATTTGACCACACTTTGGTTGTAAAAGAGATCTCCACTGAGGAGGTGGAGGAGATGCACAACGTGTTGTCTGAGTATCACAAGGTACGACCCACTTAGTCATAGGCCACTGTTGTAAAAAGGATGTGGCTTTGACCTACATTTTTATGAACTGTGCTATTCTCGAAACATCTGAGGATCCATTCTGTTGGTCACAATGAGTCACTGAGATGATCTGGTTGCCATGGAGAGGTTGTAATACAGAAATGAATACTCGTGCATGATCAAAACACTTTTTAGAAACATAAATACAATACAGAAACAAGCAGTGGGATAAATATGTTTTTACAATTGCATTTTTCTGATTTCCTGATGTACAGTATGTAACATGAAACATGGCTGTAGACTGCATTAAAATGTTTTTACAGATGTGAATGGGAGAGCTCTTTGCTGATATGCTGTTCAGAATAACAGGTTTACTTAGACTATACAGCAGGGGTGGGCCAACTAAGGCCCGTGGACCACATGCGGCCCGTTGGGCTGTTTAATCCGGCCTGCCAATTCTACTAATTTTTATTGATGATTAAACACTGCATATATTTTTCCTTCAATATTCTGTAGGGATCAGTTGATTCACTGTGACAGGCTCCAAACAGTAACAGCCTTTCCTAAAACTATTATCTCTAACTCTCAGAAAGATAGTTTTCACTGGGGCGGCAATAGCTCAGTGGGTAGAGCGGCCGTCCTTCAACCGGAAGGTAGTAGGATCGATTCCCGCTCGCCCCACAGTTCATACTGTCGTTGTGTCCTTGGGCAAGACACTTAACCCACCTTGCCTCCAGTGACTGTAACACTGGTAATGTAATGTAAGTCGCTTTGGATAAAAGCGTCTGCTAAATGAATAAATGTAAATGTAAATTTAGAACAAACTGTAAAGAGTGGTGCTAAACTGAGGAGGTGCAGCTGGGACTGTGGTGTTGACTATACAGTACAGTGTTTATTGCACATATTGATTTGCCTACAGTTCAAACTTAAACTGTAGGCAAAATAAATGTGTTTTATTGAGCATAAGTGAGTTCACTGTGTTGGCCAGGCCCTCCACAACAGTCCCAGGTCCTAAAAATAATTGCCCACCCCTGCTATACTGTATGTTCACACAGCTTATATAAGCTTATATAGTCAGAGCACACATTCTCTACATGTCTTAAGGACTCAGATTAGCTCACAATGATTAGCTCACAAAAAAGTCAAAGTTCTGAAAAAATAAGATCTGGGCTTGGCCTTTTTTTCATCTTCTCCTATTTTTACTTGACCTTTTCTCTTCTTGAGTAGCACATTGTGATGTGCCATGGAAATACGCTGCTGCCTCAGTTTCTGGCCATGTACAGAGTGACAGTGGTAAATGAGGACACCTACCTGTTAGTGATGAGGAACATGTTTAGCCACAGACTGCATGTGCACAGGAAGTATGACCTCAAGGTAAACATTTAGCATTTTTGATTAGATAGTAATAAAACAACAATGTTACCTCAGTCAGTGTTTTACTTTGGCACAATTGAGTATTTGAGTATATAAGGATTTCTTGAGTAAGTAAAATATCTTCCCAGGGCTCTTTGGTGTCTCGAGAAGCAAGTTTTAAAGAGAAGGTGAGATTAAATTATAAGTTTTTTTCTCAACATCAGTAGGTTAATACTGTTTACTTTTTCAGCTTAGACTGAAATCTATTATTTTCTGTGTATATTATTAGACTGAAACCAAAGCTGAAAAGGCTAAATGATTTGAGATTTCATGAGTAATATTTTAAAAAACTCTTATTTGCATAATCGTCCAAGCCTTTTCCCCGGTGATCAAAAACACTTGCATAACCACAAAAATATTGTGGAATGCTCATTTCAGACCAATATTTTTCTCTCACTGTATCTCCAAAGGGTAAATCATTTTGTTCATGGAGTCTATTATAAAAAATGTACAAATCAAAATCTAATCTATTTCAAACATAGCATTGTAGAATTGCCTAAGGTTTGTGCATAACCAAAGTATATTTTATGGCTATATAACACAAACCATAAAAACAGTACAAATTTATGGTATCAAGTAACTTGATACCATAAATTTGTACTGTTTTTATGGTATGGTATTTATGGTTTTTATGGCTACATTTTTGGTGAACATTTAATCTTCCAGTCTAACTTGATTCAAGTTAGACTGGAAGATTAAATGTTCACCAAAAATGTAGCAGTCAGTGTTGAAATAACATCAGAGCTTTTGTGCTTGGCCTCAAGCGACTCTGACCTAGATTTTAGACGAAGAAAAAGCTTATAAATGAATGGTTCAAATTACTGCTGTGCCCCAGAAACCTTTGATCTTGTGTTGATGCAAAAAAAAAAACAATATTTAAATAGCATGTTCCTATTATGTCACTAAACATAAATAGACAGATTGAAGTGAGTGATGAAAATCCTTGTGCCATGTGGTTTTAGGTGTTGTATACTTGTGCTGACAATGGGTTAATGTGTCCAGGTAAAAAAAGATCTGCCCACTTATAAAGATGTGGACTTCAGGAATAATATGCAGAAAGTTTATGTGAGTGACGAAGAGAAAGAGAAACTCATGGACAAACTGAACAGAGACATTGAGGTAAGAAAACAATTATTTTAACTTCTTTTTTCTTTTTTTTCTTCCTGTTTTATTGTACCCTCCATCAATGTACATCAAAAAGTAAATTTTATGTTTTATTTGTAGTTTTTGGTGCATCTGAAGATCATGGACTACAGCCTGCTGCTGGGCATCCACGATGTTGAGCGGGAGGAAGCAGAAGAGGAGATGGAGTCATCCTACGAGCAGGGCAATGAAGATGAGAACAGCCCAGCTCCAGCTCCAGCCCCAGTCTCCAGCTCACCTGATGGTATTGCTGGCTACATGAACTCCTTCAAAGCAATGGGGTCTGGGGAATTTGATCCCTATGTGGACGTTTATGCCATCCAAAGTGCTGTAGGTAAGTGCCTCTGTTGTGGATGTAATGGAGGTGATTTGAAGAGTTAAGAGCATAGTAGCAGGTCAACAGTGAGACTCTCTCTGTCTGTAGGTGCACCCCAGAGGGAAGTCTACTTTATGGGTTTGATTGATGTGCTGACACAGTACGACACCAAGAAGAAAGCTGCTCACGCTGCTAAGGCTGTCAAACACGGGGTGAGATATTGAGGCAGGCTTTACAAAAATAAAAAATGAATAGCTCCCTAATAGACTGTGTTTGTGTGTTGGCAGGCAGCAGCTGAGATCTCCACTGTTCACCCGGAGCAGTACGCTAAACGATTCAAAGAGTTTATCAACAACATCTTTGCCTAGGAATCAATGTAGAGACACACAACCTGTACCATAAAGATTAATGCCATTTTAAATCAACAAAATAATGGAAATTGTGCATATTATTAGAAATTTATCTTTCTTTTATTTTGAATGAAGAAGATGAGCAGAAGTCATGACAGGTTTCTTAACTTAACAAAATTCAGAATGACTTTATTAATCCTCAAGGGGAAATTCAGTTGTTAGGTCTTTTCAAATTAGTTGATTTAGTTGAGTTCTGTCCACAGTTTAATTCTGTTTGTATTTCTCTAACCATATTTAAATTATGTGATCAAGATATGCTGTTGTATTTATTATTAATAAGGCAGATCATTAATGAGTAAATGTAATAGTGTTCTTTGGATATAAAGCTTCAGTGAGTGTTGCACACAATCTTGAATCTTCAGAAACCCTCCATAGTGCACCACATTATTAAAAGATTTTACAGAAATGCACTTGTCAGTGATGTTAGTTCATACAGTAGCACTATTTTCCTCCTCCCAGTCCCAGACCTCAGGATACACAACTCTAGTATTTCCTTTTTGTGTCTGAGCCAGAACCAGCTCTGTACTCATGAATTTAGTGAAAGTGGGTCTACGACTTCAGCCTAGAAAAAAGTAGGTCAAAACCAAAAGAGTCCCTTAATAAAGATTTAGACACAGAAGTGATATGTTCAAACGCAGGTCTATTGCTAAGTGACTGACACAAACGACTAGAGCCCTGCACCTGGTCAATCCAGGCCTTTAAACAGGATAATGAACGCTGACCAAATATCACATTTAAAAATTCAGATTAATTATGATTACAAAGCATCCTAATACAAAAGCTAATTTGAACTCAAAGACATTCAAACATCACAGTTTGGGCAGTAGTCTTACTGTATTTATAATGTATGCTCTATGAATCATTGCATGAGTAAAAAAATACAAATGAAAAGAAATGCTTACATCACAGATGTGTACACTGCAAATTAACACAAAATACATAGAGTACTGCAGGAGAAATGAATGTTATGCTTTTTTCAATCTTCATCGGGCATCTTCCATAGTAACACTTTCATTATCAGAAACAAATACAATCATCCAAAGGCCCATCCTTGTAACCAAGAGACAAAACAATTAAACATTCACTGGAGCAATTATATTAATGACAGATCTATCATCTGAAAAACACAGTTAGTGTTTGAAGACATACCATCTGTTTCATATACATTCAGTCAAAATCAAGGCAGTTCCTTTACACTCCTAGCCCAACACTCCCCTTGTGAAAACCCTGCAGCAGGTGGCTGATACCTCTGCAGGGGCTAATACACAAATCATGTACAGTGTTCATGTCACACACAGTGATACAAACAAAACAGAGAAAACTTAGTCTCTGGTCAAAGAGTTGGTTACCAAAGAAAAAACTAAACAGAGAAGTTGAAGAGCTCAGAGTATCTATTGGAAGTTTTAAACACAGGACCAACTGTACAAATCATAAAATCTTCAAAATCTTCACTTTTTAGAATTAGAGCTTTTGAGTATTTCTATACAGTAAAATCTTTTCAACATCCTCAGACATAGTTATAGTATTTTTTATCAACACAACATTATTAATGCACAGCTCAGCCTGCTGTGCTAAAACACAGTATTTGCACGTTGACATTCATTTTCAATGAAGTTAATAGCTGTTTTAAACAGCCAGTGAAACAGTAAACAAATTGGAGTAGTAGACTGATTAAGCTGAATATGTGTGAAGCCAAAGTCTCTGGTATTAATGTAAAAAAGTGAAATACTGACTCTTAAAATACTGCATGATGAAACATGAAAGATATCCGCTGGTTTACAGTGCAATACATTCCTATTCAGCCTTAATATGAACCATCTGACCACTATGTCATTGAGAAATCCTTTGTTTTTTTTGGTTAAACCTCAGATTTGTGTGGAGTAGTAGACCAGTTTATCTCACTGACAAACAAACACTGTCACACCTCTTAGGGTCTTAAGGTGTAAACACCTGGCCACATGTATCCTGCTGCTCGGTGAGAGCAGGACTCACAACCTCACAACACTTTGACCATACACACATTGAGCCACAGTATGTTCTTATGACACAGCTCTCCTCGAGGTGCTGTAACTCAGACTGGTGCCGCCACTCTTGTGCGAGATCTTGAGTGTCGTGGCAACCGTGAGGCTGGGCGTCATGGCAACAGGGAAACTGGATGTAGCAGATGCCGCAAAGCCGACTGCGGAGGCAATGGAGGGGGCCAGCTCGTTGGGGCATCCGTGCTGAAGCAAGATGTCGACACACTCCTGGCTGCCAGCACTGCGCGCCACAGCCAGTGCTGTTTGGCCCTGAGCGTCTCTGTACCTCACATCACAGCCGTACTGCGGAGGGAAAGAAAGATCATTCAAAAATCTGATTCAAGTCATGCTTTTATTTCAGACGATGTGAAAACTCCATTTGACAGATTGTCTTAAATTATCCTCACAACACTGGCTTACAAAGCTTTACTGATTTTCAAATATATAGATCACAGTGACTGGACTGTTGAGTCATCCTCTTAATACTTCTTCCATTTTCTTTTATTTATTTATTTTTTGCTGAGTAGACTGCACTGGAGGCCTTCAATGGCATAATATATTTTTACTATGTTTGCATTACATAACTTTTCACTTTGGTCAATATGTTACAAAATTATAAATTGTGATTGACTGGTACACTGTCTGCTACGATGCATATAAAAAGCTCATTGAAATGTGTTTAGTGGAGACAGTTATGTAAACAAACCCAGATAAGGAGCTGTGTCATCACCACATCTCCGTGCTGGCAGGCGGCGTGCAGGGCTGAGGCAGGTAGGCGGAGGGCTAAAAGGGCCCGGGAGGACAACGCCATGCTTAGGGGGGCATTCATGTCCTCTTTAGTGCAGTGGGCCAGAAGGAGCAATAGCTTCAGCAGGTTGTGCTCCATCACGGCCAAAAGGAGACGTCCAGCGAGGGTAATGTCCGGGCCTTCACCAGGAGTGGGAGGCGGCAATGGCGCCACAAAAAGCTTTTGCTCATACTTGGCTCTGATCCATGACTCCCGCTCCTCGCTGAGCAAGCAGAGCAAAGTCAGCGAAGCAAAGACATGGTAAATGAGCAGAGAAAATACAAAAACTTGACAAAGCTAAGGCCAAGCTCCACATACATTACTTATATTGTGCTTACATACAAACATTTATGTCACTATGGTGCTATATTTACACTACAAAGCTGAGCAAGTTGTCTGATTCTAGCTCAGATATTAATTTTAAATTATTTATTTACATATACTGTATGAAAATGGTATGATGAGTCAAACCATTGTTTTGTATTATAACCTCATCCTAAATACAAATTCAACTTTTTTGTTTTTGTTGCAGAAAACTGACACAAAATGTGACTGCATTAGAGCACATTAATAAAATAGCCCTGGGTGTTTTAAGACAGATCACGGATTATAATGATTAACAGTATTTGATTTAACCGGCCGGTCTACTAGAGTGAAGACCATAGTCTTTTTATGAACTGATTTACACGTTAGTCGAAGGAGAAGAAAAGTGATATATTTTGATTATAATATTGGTTTAATAGCTTTACATTCAAGTATACACAGCTTAGCAACAAGCATATTTTGATTTTATTTAGTTACCTGTTTGAGTTAATCAGTATTACTGCGTGGTTAACTGTGAAATCTAATGATAACTAGTATCTTTTATTATAAGATGTGTAATGTTAACATTTGATCTGTTTTTACCGTGTAGCATCAGGGTTTGGTTTGCGGTGGCCTAACGTGCGTGCCTCCCATATACTGTTGACCATGTGGTTTCCGATGGCACTGAGCACCAGAGTGAGCTCTCGTGGCAAGTCATCGAGGTCCAGAGAACGAACCCGTGAGACATGGGTGCCCAGGTTTCTGTGGATCCCAGAGCACTCTATGCATATGAGTGCACCGAGGTTCAGACTTGCCCAAGTAGGATCTAACACAAGAGAGGGTGTACAATTCAGTTATAAACAGAAGGGTTTACAGCAGAGCTTTAAATTACTGCTATATTTCCACAAAAAACTCATCTGACCCCTCTGACAATTTATTATAAAGTATAAAAATTATTATTCTTCAAACCTAGAGCCTTGTGTAAAAAAACAACCCCTTTTCGATGATTCACTTAATTTCTACCATAATGTTTTTTACTTTACAAAATAAAGAATGGTAAGAGTAAAGATGAACAAAGTTGATTAAATCTAAGCACTGTGTAACATAGAAAGCTATTTGAATTTCACTAACTTGGAGCGTCACAGTCCACACAGAAGTTGTTTCCTTTAGCATTTCGGATGGCCTGCAGAGCCACAGCTTCACTCTGACTGTTCTTGCGATCCTGTGTAAAAGAAAGAAAAAAAGCAAGCACATTTACAACACTGAATGTGGTTTTCCTAACAACACTGAAAACAAGGATTGTAACTGTTCCTGGGATATAGTGAATATGTTCATAGTATATTAAGATACTATGTATGTATGTATGTCTAAGTATTCATAAGCATAAGCTTATTCAGGAAGCATAATTTAAAAAAATTAAATGCTGCATTTCAGCACAATATATCCTCAGCAGTGTTACTGAGACAGGGTTTGGTAATGACTATTCTCTCTCGCTTCATTCTCAGCCGCTCTCAGCTGCATTTTAATGGGTCAAAAGGAGAGTCCAGGCCAACATTTCTGGAAAGAAAACAATTGTTATCCATGAATCCTGAGGTGAAACTATATAGCCCACTGTTACAATTATACTTTTCACTGTTTTACCCAATTACTACTTAAAAACAATGTTACATTAGTGTGTATTTCTTTCAAATAAAGCATGTAATGCTCTAACGCAGTTGTTTACATTGTAGTTAATAAAAATTATTATAATAGATTATAAAAGAGTTTTGCTCATTCATTATTAGCTCAGTCACTGTGGCCGTCCTTAACCTCAGGTAAATTAGATATTTGTGTACTATATTTTTTACATTTAATTTATTATGTGTGTGCTCATGCTTTTAAGACCATTAAAAGGAAAGCACTAAGCGATAAAATTGAAATGGGTTTGAACAGTTGCCAATAGATATGGACTAACTTGACGTGAACAAATGTGAGAGCAGCTGCAATTGAGCCTTTTGCCTGTATCAGCATTACACAAAACTAAAAATACAATGCTATTGTCTCTCCATTATGTGCCCTTGTTGATCTTGCCTTGTTCTTGCTGCTCTCACACAGCTGCAGACTGGCCAGGATCTGACTCTCAATGACCTGCACCCATGAGTCCCTCTCCTCCATGCTCTGAGCTTCAAAGTGCCACGTTTGGCCAGTGCTTGACACAACCAGGAAGTCAAAGTTATCCTCATCTGACAAAGAAAAACAATAAAACAAATAGCCGCACCAACACAGTCAGATAAAGAAATGCAGCAAGAGAAATGCTGAGATTATTTCGAAAATGAGAGAAAGGCTTCAGGAACAAACAATGAATTTTAAGCAACAAAGAAGAATATTTTGTTCCAATACTTAAACAGCATATATAAAAATAAATTTTATTTGCATTGAAAAAAAATCAAGAAAAAGCAGATGTGCAGACAAGTATTATGGCAGATCAATCTTACCTGTCTTGCTTACGTTTCTTAAGCTACCAAAGCTTTTCAGTTTCCACATTTTCCGCTTTGCTGCAAAAGAAGATTGCAAATGTCACTAAGCGTAGTAAATGTTTTGCATCACACAAAATACATGTGAACAACTGCTCTTTTAAACAATCATTTGTGTGTTTTACCATCCGCCTGACCGAGCATTGTGTCTCCCTTCTGGTTCATGCTCTTCTTTCGACAATGTTTCTTTCGGTTGGTCAATGGGGAGCCCAAGCCCATGTCTTTGGTGGAAGAGGAGCTGGACACACCCTCAACGGCAGAGTCTAGTAATGAGCAGGATACAGCACACTCATCTATTTGACTGTAGGGATGGTTAATGAAGTGCATGTGCATAAGTAAAGACTGCGTTCTCACCGACACTTTGGGCATGGTTAGACACATTGGAGGAACATCGCTGGACTCCTCTGTTGTTTCTTAAAAACAAAGCGCTGCCCAGCTCCATTTCCTCCATTTGTAGGAGACTACTTGCTGTCAGTGGGACTAAAATAATACAGCGTTAATAATAAGGCAGGCTTTTGTTATTTCTGTATATATAAAACACATCATATTTTAAATTTCTTTCTGTACAGAGATCTGCTAACACTTTAATAACGCTACACTAGTTAGCAGGATAAAAAAAATCAGATATTAAACAAAAGTATGCTCCTATGGCATATTACATATTGTATTAAATATGACTAACTTTTCTGTTACTGTAGGTGGCTGTGCACTGTTCATGATTATCTTTATAACTACATTTTATTGTTTTACTTTCACTAATATTTAAGGGAGCTCAACCACAAACTGCAATGGCTGACCTGGACTGATGCCCTCAGGCCCCTGTGGGTCCTTGGCTCTCCCATTGAGCCCTGCGGGTGGTCCACACGTGGGTACAGCCCGTGGTGGACGTTTTCCTGGCACCTTCACAGTGACCCGCAGCAGGTCCATCTCCTTTCCCGGTGCATTCAGCATGTAGTCCTGCCAAACCAAACACACGTTACCATCAGACAACAGCCTTTAACAACACTTTCACAATTAAAACACCCAGACTTACGTTGACACTGGCGTGATAGGACAGTATGCCATCGTTGCTCAGCGTCACATACTTCTTCTTCCACTCTTTGTTGAGCGAGTTCCCACTGCGCTTCAGCAAAATGCCCTGATGGAGGTGACACAGCAGAGGAATTTATGGCCAATGTCTGATGTGCTCATGTCACACATTTTGTTAGCATGAGTGGTGGCTGCCAAAAACACCCACCAACTATTCATCAAGCCAATATGGGGCATCACAACACTCCATCACACTTATTTTTATATCACAGCTGCTGTGATGTTTTAGGGACAGAGAAATTAGATGCTTCATATTTGTCTGCAGTGAAATCTGTGTCCTACCTGTTTTACAGGAATACAGCGACCGCTACCCAGACTGCTGTCAGCACTCCGTCTGTTTGAGTCACTGCCTCTGCGGCCCTGCAACACACACAGGAAAATCAAGAAGTAGGTTTAGGTTGAGGCAACAATACAATGACTGGATGAAAATGTTAGCAGTGTACTGTAAAAATAACTATTACTGGACTATTATCAAAGCTAAACTATTAGCATCCATTGTTTATTAAAGGATAATGAGTTGCAGTTGTGTATGTGTTATGAATGTTTTTATTGAAATGGTATGTGAGGAAATGTACGGAAAGAAAGTTTAAACCAGTTTAATCAACTTATATCTGCAAGACAAAAGCCGAAGAGAAAAGGAACCTGGCACAATTTGCGACACACTTAAAATGCTGTCTTTCTGCATTGATTCAGCTGCTAATACAAACATACAAGGTTACTTTTACTGTCTCTCATCAGAGAAAAAGTCTTTATTTTAATGGAATTGCTGCAATGAGAAAACATTACAAGATGGCACAATAAAAAATGTAGCGAGTACACTTTACGTAAATTAACTTTTTTTATTTCATATTTGTAGGCAGCACCTGCTATTATCTCTCTGCCAAGGTTAGTTGAAAGGACCAAATGAATCTTTCCAGACAGCAATAGCAAATATTCAGCATAAAAGTCAAGTCAAATCCTCCTGGCCTGCTGTGTCAAACTGAATCTCTGTTTCGACCAGATGTATTGCTGTTTTGATATTCCTGAGTCATTATACAAAAGGTCAAGCAAATGTGAATAAATCACTGTCCACATTATAGTGATTGGTTGGCTTTTTAGTTCTGTGTATTTGTGATATGAGCAAAATGATGTGGAAAAAACGCAGACAGACAATATTTACAGCAAATCTTGGAGTGCGTCTTCGAGTGGCACTGCGAATTGAACCAGGAGTGGCACTGTCTTGTTTCTCTCCTTTCGCCGGCTTGCAGATGTCCTTGTGACTAATCACAGGAGTGGAGGGAAGTGAGGAGGAGTAGTCACTGCTCTGGCCACCATTACTGGCCTGAGACAAAAGAGGTTTGCAGAGGAAAAAGAGAGGAAGATAATTGGGTTTTATACATTAGCTGGCTTGTTATAAATAGTCTGAAGGCAGCATTTCAGCCTCAAATACTGTTCAGGCAAATGGTGCTGTTTGTAACACTTTAAAGAATGGTTTATAAGTCTTTTACCTGTCCGGGAAAGACGCCTGACACTGGGGTGGAGCCTCCAGAGTGACTGGGAGAGTTAGGCAGTGATTTACAGGTCGCTGCCAGAAGAGCAGCTTGCTTTTTAGCTGCCATGATCTTCTGAGCAGCTGTATCACAAAATAAATCATATAAATCAATCACAAAACATAATGACAATGACATACAAGAGGCTTATTATTAGTGTGTAGTGTGAGAGTCGTACCATCATTGAAGACTCTGTTGACATTGAGTCCATACGTTGCGCACGTCTCGTAGTAAGTGCACCGCCTCACATCTGAGCAGAGCTGTCTGGCCCTGGCATCGTCGATTACCCTGGGGTTGGTGCTGCTGATCTTATCTGAGAAAGACAGCCCAAATACAACCAGCGGTCATTTTTATCTGTCCTTAAATCAAAGTGTATGCTGTGTGAAGGAGTGCCTCACCCTGAGTGCCGACAACTACAAAAGCGATCTCGGTAATAGGCCGGTGGAGAGCGAGCTGGTGGTAGAATTTGTAAACTTCCTGAAAACTGGCCTCATTTTCCAAACTGAAGACCAAGATTACGGCATCCACCCAATTTGTAAACTACACAAAAGGAAGAGTATAATAGGTATTAAGAATAGACATTAATTGTTTACTATGATTTGTTTGTCACCTACCTGAGGCCCTGGAAGTTCTGTTTCTTCTCTGATTATGAGCACGTGGCTCTGTCCATCAACCTGGACGTCTTTAACATACTGGCGTCCTGACAACAAAACAAACAAATTTGTTTTATTATTGTGTATTATTGGCATTGTGTTTGTAGAAAAGTGTTAACAAAATTGCTTCATAATAAAGGAATCCCACCTTCAGCATTTTCAACAGGCAGGTAACTTCCTGTCATGTGTCTGTGGACCAGAGCAGATTTGCCGCTGCACAAACCTCCTAACACACCCTGCACAACCCCACAGTGTGTGCAAACATGACGAAGAGGGAGACACAAGATGTTTATTTAATTGGCAAATCACTTTTCTAACCCTCAAAGAAGAGTCGAAAATCTTACCAGATGAAGTTCTTGCAGCGGTTGTACTGCTGGGGTCATGGTCCATTCTTGACTGCTGGTGCAGGCAGCTTATGTAACGAGAACCGCATAATCAATTAATTCTTAGTAGGAATTTTATTTTTTGCTTTTTGCTAGTGGTGAAATACATGCAACGACCATGAAAGTATTGGAAGAAAGTATTGATAAGTGCATTTGAGCATTATCAATCTGTACTCTGCAATACATTTAAAATGTGGTCCTAATATATCATAGACGGTTGTCTGTAAGTGTTGACCCTGCCACTAGCTGACGATTGTTAAACCCCCCCCCTCCCCTCCCCTCACGACCGAAGCAGCCAGGATAGTCCTTTCATGACCCGCAGGTGATAAACAGATAAATAAATACTATAATAATTGTTATATTTATATAGCGCCTTTCCAGAGCTCAAGGACGCTTTACATATCAATTATTCATTCACTCCACAGTCACACACTGGTGGTAGTAAGCTACATCTGTAGCCACAGCTGCCCTGGGGCAGACTGACAGAGACGTGGCAGCCATTCCGCGCCTACAGACTCTCCGACCAACACCTTCAACATTCTTACACATTCATACAAGGCAAGGTGGGTTAAGTGTCTTGCCCAAGGACACAACAACAGTATGAACTGTGGGGAGAGCGGGAATCGAACCTACTACCTTCCGGTTGAAGGACGGCCGCTCTACTACTACTAATCCCTTTATAGTTCATATTTAGTATATATTTATATCTCTGTCTATATTATTTGAAAGAGCAGGTCTGATTACCGTACAGAATACTAGTATTACTGTACTATTGATTACAAGAGATGATCTACAGTTCTATAATGAACATGTGCTGCTGTCTCAGTATAATGTTTCCTATTGACCTTCACTGTGAGTATATTTATGTAGAGTCTGCAATGGAAATGTGTTACTATGAGAAGCTGTTATGGTGCAGGTTAATGACACATCTGCAAAGCCATAGCTACAATATATTTGGTTTGTTGGAGCTCTTTCACATTGCTCTTGTGCAGTAAGTGCAGTTTCCTTCCTGTGTAATGAAAGCTTGATCAGATTTAGTATAATATAACAGCAGACAAAGGCCATATACTTTAATAATTGCTTTGTAGTTTCACCATATACAAGGGAGTTACAGCACAAGAGCAACTGTGAAAAAGTGCTGTTAGTTTTACGCCGTGGCTCAGTGTTTAACTCTAAATATGATAATATTTCTGCCCAACTGTTCATAGATAATATTTATTACAAGTCATTTATTTTCTCACCTGCTGAGCTAAAGTTATTCTGTCCCTGATGAAGAAAAAGATCCAACAACCAATGATCAAAGTCTGAAGAGACCAGTGTCTAAGTGTGGATGTGGTTAAAAAGACGGAGGCACCGCCTGGTGCTGAGAAAATGTCAGTTATGAAGGCTCTTTAAACATATTTTTAAATATTTATACAGATACATCTTGCCAAAGCTATTTCATCAATGGCTCAATTTATAATTCTAGTTGAAGGGCTTCAATAAACACATGCATACATCCATTGTTGCATAAACAGAATCTAAATAGAAAAACAAGGATCATTGTGCCAAATGCACATTGGTTTTCAAACTGTATAGATTTGTTACATGCAAAAGGTGTAAAACAAATAAAATGTATAAGCCAACTTGGTTTAACATGCAAAAAGTTGCACTGCACTCTCAAATCAAACAAATTAAACTAATTAGAACTAATCTTTTGAATTAATTGCCCATCGGTTATTGTAATAATTCCCTACTTAGATGCTGTGTTCTAATTATTTATATAATAAATGTCCAAAACTAAAGAATACATGAGTCAGTTTTTGATGTTTTGTATGTCCCTCTGTAATGTACACAATACACATGATAGAGCAAATAAAATATAATTTGGCTTCAACATGAAAAGATTTTTCAACGTGCAAGCACAAACTAAATATTAAAAACTATATGTAGGCTAAGAGTGCTCGGGGAGAGGAGCACACACATTCTAGCTGCGACACTGGTCCCTGTCCAAGCTGTAAGTTCTGGCTCATCTTCTGAGTGGAAAATATCCAAAGAGACAGCGACATTAGAAATGTTTGCACACACAATCGTCTCACTTGCTGCTGCTGTGAAGTCATCGTTCTCTCTTGAGACATGCACACATCTAACTTTAAGTCCCATTTCCTTCTCCGTTTCCCCATTTTTGGGCAACCCCCACACCTACACACTCGCCCATGATCACCGGCGTCACACCACACACCAAATCGCATCCCTCACAGCTTGTGTTTCCATGGCAACTCCATTTTCCAGAAGCCTCCAGCCCAGGTTTCTATACTATATGTGGTCTTTCACAGATACGACTATGGTGCGTGTCAGAGGCATAAAGAGATGACATCGACCTATAGCCATAGAGGCTGTAAATATGGTGTTTTTTACGTGGCCTGACAGTATGTTCAACAGGATATGATGTGAACTTTAGTGCTTAAAAATACTTAAACACAGTAGTAGTGACAATGAATGAACAGGGGATGAACTCTATACAAAGAACAGGAAGTAGCACTATGCCTCCTCTCCTCAGATGAACACAGCTCTGTGTATCCCCGTCCTTAATTATTCATGTTCCACTTACTCCTGACAAATTATTCAGAGCTTACTTCATCCCCATGTTCCCTGTCGTAGATCACTTTTAGAATATATTAATAAACATTAAAGATTGAAAAAGTCTCATCATATCTTTGATGACTAATAGAAAAATCTGAATATTTCATGAAGAGTTTGTCAGTTTTTTTTTTTTTTTTTTTTTTTTTACAACAGTTTACTTTGATTGTTGGAGTTTGTGGCATTTCCACAAAATAGTGATCAAAGTCACTGAATACATTATGAACACAGACTAGACTTGTACTGTTGAAGTAGTATCTTTAAGCTGCAGTATAGTGTGTGTAGTGACTGCAATCACTGCATTTGATTTGAAAATGTTAATGAATAAATCTGCAATCGCAAAATATGTTTTATTTCCATCAGTAATGAATTAAGCTAAATCAAATATAATTTGATGACGGAGTCACATAAAATATATTTCATAGCACAGTGACCTCTCTGATGGCTGATGGCAGCTTAAGTGGATGAACACTTGAACTGTTACTCAACCTTAGGGACACTTGTTTTTTTCAGCTGAACGACAAACAAAATATAGGTTGGATATATCTTGTCTTTTTAAAAAACAAAGCATCATCTGTAAAAAAAAAAAAAAACAGCACTTTGTATAATATAAATCTCTTTTCTATAATAAATGTTTAGTCCTTAATGCTCTCCTCATAATTAAATTTTGCAGTTCTGTCATTTAGAACCAATGTCCTGATAAATTAAATGTTTGTGTTGAGCGTAGCAGAGCATCACTGAAACTAAGTGGGAGCAGATTTTTGGTTTAGCTTCACAAGACTCCAGAGAGAGCACTATAAGTGATAATATAATCACATTTGTACGAATGGTCCTAATAGTCACTCTATTTCAAGGGAGCACTGATTTGGTGAACTGGGAAAACACATTTTAATGAAGTAGTAATTTTGAATTTGGTTGTTGATTTGCTCATTAGGGTTTATGTATTTATTCTGATGATGCATGTTGTATGGTTATATTCACCTACATTAGTGTAGGTGCATGACACTCACCCTCCTCCTCACTGGAGCCTCTCTCTACAGCTGGATAAAGGGGAGGAGCAGCACTAGGAGTACTTTTGGTAAAAATCCCACTGATGAACTTGAGCATCTTGCGGTCTCTGGGAGGAGCTCGCTGCATTGTTCCATCCTTGCCCTTCTTTAGGTCTTCAGAGAAGGTATGTAGGTCGCTGTTGTCCAGGGTACGACTTGTACCTTTCTTCTGAGGCCTGGGCGCATCAGTGGAAGGAGGTGCGGGCAAAGCCACTGACACAGCCTTATATCTCTCCCCCTGAGGGCTCTCTCTGGCCATGATTCCTGAATATCCTCCACTCATGGGTGCCCCAGGGCGTATGAGCATGCCCCTGCCTTCACTATCGGCCCAGGATGCCCTGTAAGGCCCCAGAGTTGTACCTGCCATCAAAGGGGACTGGTCCCCCATGCGGTTGTCCTTCCGATCAAGAGTCTTAGCAGAGTGATACTGGTTTGTGTTTGTGTCTCTCAGGTCCCTCCAGCAGGAGTTAGCTCCCGCCTGAGGCCTCATGAGGACTTCAGGGCGTGGGCTCACCTGTGACGAGATGGAAAAAGGGAGGCTGCTGCGTGTGCGGCTACTCAGGTCTGCTCCATTTTCTCCTTTAAGATACAACATAGGGGGCTCTCTGTACAGCTCAGTCTTAGGGCGCAGTGCCTCTGAGCGTGGGCCCTCTCTGTGCACTGGCCCCTCAGTACTACTTCCCCCATATACTTTAACCATCTGTCTAACAGGTGGGTGCACAAAAGAAGTGTCTTTGCTTTTGGAAAGCAGAGCAATGTCCCTGTGTTGTGCAGGGCTTTCTCTCCTCTCAGACTTTCCCTTACTTTCACTGGGGCTGCCATGTTTAACCTGCACCAGTTCCACTTCCTCCACATGTGCGCTTGGCTTCGCTAACACTGGTGGACACACACTTCCTCCATCTTTTTCAGGAACATTGTAGGCCTCTTCCTGCCATTCCTCTAGTGGCTCCTCTTGTTGCTCCTTCTTCCTGGGACTTCCTTCCTCTCCTGGGAGAGGCTCATTTTGCTCTTGGTCTCCCTCCCCATCCTCTGGCACAGCCTCAACCTTCACCAGCGTGAGGGAGATGAGGTAGGTGGTGCGCTTCTGTGGGTTGCCGGTGTTGCTCATTGGGACAGCAGACTTGAGCACACTGGCACCTGCTCTCTGACCTAGCCAGACCTGCCGAGATCAGTCCTGGCAACCAGACAGAAACACAGAGACACAGAGAAAGATCTAGATCATACAGGTGCTAACATCTTATATATTGAACATGAACTTAACACCAGCACCTGTTACTCTATTGGCTATAAAATGCAAAATCAATAAAATATTAATGCTGCAAAATGCTAATTGGCTGAATATCCTATAAACCCTGACCCAGTGGTACGTCTAGACTGTTTTTATTGGTTCCATTAAAACTCCCTCAATGCACACTGCTACTACTCATTCATTCATAATTCCCCTTTCTGTTTGTATTTCTTCATGTTATAAACTTAATTGAAGCTATTCTCCACAGATCTGACACACACACACAGATACATGGAGCCTTGATGTAAGCCTCGGAATTTGAGCTGAAATTATGCAACAGCTAGTAGCCTACATTCAGTTCAGTTAAGACTAAAATATAACAGGCTGAACACTGCCATGGTAATAGCCTACAAAAAGGAAAAATTGTCAGTTGCGTACCTTCATTTTTTTCTGAAGCATATCCATGGCACAGTCCCTTGCACATTTGATTTGTACAAATTAATTTATCTCGCCATCAGATTTCTATAAATAACCAATGGCACGTCAAATCAGGCTGACAATAGAAATAGCCTCCAAGAGAAAAACGGGATCGGGAACAGGGTGCAAAACATCAAAATGGAAATCAGTCACTTGTCACGAAGCGTCTGGCAGCTGGAGCCTCCGTTTGACAATGTCATGCATAAAATTATGTAGGCCTGTTCAGTGGAGTGCGGGTCACAGATAGACGCCGAAAACATCTGTTGTTATGTTTCCAGTAGGGGAAAAATAAAAAAGAGGAAAGTAGCCGATATATGCGATCCACGCAACGCTTCCTTCAGGCTTTATCCTTCCTCCAGAGAGAGCTCTCGGTCACCGCATCCTCTCTTCCGAGTGCCTCATCCAATTAGCAAGTCAATAAAATGTGTCTGAGAGGCAGAGGAAGCCCACCAGCTCACCACTGCCCTCCTCCTTATCTCGGAGCCCTTGCAGCCGTGGCTAGTCCGTCGTTGGCCTGGCTCACCACCAGCTCCACTCGGGATGCGGCTCTGGCATCTGAGGAACGAGGCGTGCAGCCCCGTGGTGGTCCAAGCTCACGTTCAGATTCTTATCTGTGGCGAAACAATAAAAGAAGCTGCAGGGAAGAGGATGCTGCTCAGCTCTGCTCCTGCCAGTGCATCTGCTCAGGCGCCAGCGATTCCTCTCTCTCTCTCTTTGCTTTTCCGAAGCAATTTATGGGCTGTCGTCTCTCACTGCCTCCTGCCTGTCCCCTCACAGCAAGAGAAGGATGCACAGAAGGCAAAAGACTAAATATAATAGAACACAAGTGTATCAGGGAAAGAGAAATGCATGCAGGAGTATGACCAATTAGTGGATTTGTAATTGAAAAAAAAATTGTAATTGAGAAGAAAACCAAATATTCCTCCTATAGAAAAAGTCATTCACAATCTTCTTTTGTTACAACCCATCAAGTTTAAAATAAAGAAATGTGCTAGATTTGATAAACAATTAAGAAAGCAAAAACTGTGGAAAAGGCTTTATTTATTTAAAGGAAGCTATTAAAAGCAGAAGGGTTATTTATAGTAAACTACTACTACATCAAATATGGGATGGTGAATTTCTGTGTATTGTGAAATGAAGACAACTATTAGGTGAACTTTGATTTTTCATTTTTTATTGTTAGTACTAAAATAAACATTTTAACATGATAGTTTAATGTTCATAATCACACAACCACATTTGGTCAAAGTTAAATGTCCTGGACTACAGAGCATGAATGTGATTACAGTTCTGTTTGTTGGCAGTGTTGGCTCTTTTCACATGGTTTTAACGACATACATCCACAAAAAAAAATCAAGTGTATCAATTTAGTCCTCCACTATAAACAGCCTTTTTCTTGCACCGACAGGCTCGTGATAATTTTGTTTAGTTACATCAGCAATGAACATTAAAATAAAGACTGAGTGGCAAATTTCTTGAGGTCATTTAAGTTTAGATATAACTGTTTTTTGCATTTTACTGAGCACAAAAATAAATGTGAACATATCAGTTTCAGTGGGACACATAAAAAAAAAAACATTTAAAAAAACACACTGTTCAGAAAACCAGTTGTTGTTGGCCTCAACTGTGACACGTAAATTAATCTTATCCATTTGTTCGCTCCACATTTTTTACTCCTTGTTGTTGCTTTATGAATTACATAAAATATAACAAAGAATAATGTAACATCACTTGCACTAATGGCACCGACAGCCTTTGTGTTGTGGCCAGGTCCAACTTTAGATGACACTTAGCAGCACTTTAGCTTTTTGTCTGAGTCAGTGGCTCTTCGTCTTGAAAATACTGGTGCTCTAGAGCGTTCAAAGCTGATGTCCTCTTGAAGGGGTCAAACGTTAACATTTTCTGTAGAAGTAATAAAAGAATTATGTCACTTTAGTTGTAGCACTATTGCCTACATTGTGCATAAAGGCACACTTCCACACATTTACAAATAAGTTAGAACTTTCTGCAAATCTTACTAGTAATAGTTGGGCCCCCTGTGCGTCTATCTCTGGAACAAAGTCGGTAATTGGGCGAGGGGAAACAGGAGCAAAGTTTTTTCTTGACAGTGTAACATCAGCCGGCCACTCCTCCTCTGATGGCAAACCAATGACTCTAAAAAAATAATTTATAATAATTTATAAACAGCTATAATTTCACCTATTAAATCAGTTGAATGCACATAAATAAAAATTGTTTTACTCACTCAAAAATCTTCCCAAGTTGGTCCACTTCTGAATCTCCACAAAACAGAGGCCTTGAAAAACAAAGTGCAACAGTCCTTTGTGTTAGGTGGGTTTATTTCATTTGTGTGGTACTGCATCGAACCACTGACATGTGGCCTTTAAGGTGGCAATAAGACTGATGTGAGAATTCAGCCTCGTGCCAGGCAATGAATAATCATGCAGTGACTCTTATGCACCACTAGATGGAACTACTGTGTGCATCCACCTTACCTCTGATGGAGGGTCTGTGGACAGGGGATATTGTCTGGTGCAGTTAGTTAAGCTGTTGTCATGATATTGGGCTATACAAAAATAAATGTCTTGTCTTGTGTGTGTAACAGACGAGGTGTTGTTTTAACTTATATTTATATTACCTCAGAAAACTTAAAACCCCATAAAATGCTTATCATGAGCTCTAGGCAACCAGACATAGTTTAAACCTATTAAATGTCTAGTGGGCAAGGTTATGATCAGAAGCTGTATTGTTAGATAATTTGTTATTTCAAAGAACAACCAGCATATTAAAACAAAGTGAGTTTGGGGTTTGAAAGATCTTAATTTCAAGCACTTTAGCCAATGGTTTAGTTTTCTGCACAATACAACTGGAGAGCAATCCTGCCTCATGTGATTACAAACACAGTGCCATCTGTAACTGTAATTAAATAAATACTTTCCTTTTCAACATTTTTTGACAAACATTTCGGGTTAAGACATTTATGGGGTTTGAATGTCAAACATGTTGAGTCATCGTGAGTAAACAAGATTTTCAGATGTTGAAAATGAAGATCTTGGCATGTAAACACAAACATATGATTGCTTAATTACCCTGAGAATGTTTCAAAAGCTACTCTGTAATCTATTTAAAATCTAATGAAATGAGCAGCATCAAATGTGCAGTTCCCTTTACTTTGGGTTGTATGCTGCTCACTGCTGTAACATAAACTTCTTTATCAGTTTTTTATTCTGCTGACTCACTTGCGCCTGAACATCTCAGCAAAGATGCAGCCTGTACTCCAGATGTCCACTGGTGTGGCGTAACTCGACTGCAATAGGACCTCAGGAGGCCGGTACCACAGTGTCACCACCTGAACCACGCACAAAAACCACTGAAAACAAATACTGTTTCCATAGATTTATAGCTGTAAAGTAATAAATGCTCAGGGTCTTGTTACCAAAGGAGTAAGAGCCATGTGGCAACTGTAGATCCGGGCCAGTCCAAAGTCAGCCAGTTTAACTTTTCCCTGGCTAGTTACCAGTATATTTTCTGGTTTCAGGTCTCTATGGAGCACACAGTTTGAGTGAAGGAATGAAAGGCCACACAATAACTGCTTCATCAAGTCCTGAAAAAGCACCATTATAAGTTATTAAAAACTTGGCGATAACTGCACACCTATTTGGTAAAGATAATGACAGATTATAAAGAACAATGTTTTGGTAATGTATACTTTTATGCGTTCAGGAGATAATCCTGAAGATGGGGCTTTTTCAAGGTACGTCTTAAGGTCTTGATCAACATGTTCAAACACTAAGGTGACTTTAGTCTCTTGGTCCGATCTCGGTGTTGCACATACATCCATAAGCCTGCCACAAACAACAAACGTAGTTACATAGGCATGAATGTTTGTTTGACCACATTTGTCTCTAGAGGCCAGTTTACCTGACGACATTTGGGTGTTCAAACTGCTCCAGTCGTTTCAACAAAGCCACCTCTCGAACTGTGGAGACTGGCAGGCCATTTTGGTCTGTCTGGACACGCACACTCTTCAAAGCCACAAACTGACCATTCTCAGTGTTTCGGGCTTTATAAACAGTTCCATAGGCACCTCCCCCAATCTCTGCCACTCGTTCATATTGGGGGTTGCTGGTTTGCGCCATGGCCTGACTCAATCAGACAACAAGCCTAAGGACACAAATATACACAAGTCATAATCTGAGGAACTTACACAGTACAAAATTAAGAATGAACAGGAAACTTAATGTACAAGTATGTTTTATCATATTACAAAATAAATACTTAACATATTACAACCATACACACAAACCAATCAAATGCTTCCGCTTTTATGATTAATGAACTGCCTTGGTCCAAATAAGAAGTGTAGGATGTACTCACTTGGGTAATTACATATAATATCATTCTGAAAGGTCATTATTTATTATTACTAGCTAGTTCAAAGAAAACATCTAAAGTACAATTCCAGGAAGGACTAAACACTATAAAAATGACAAATCAACTACAATGTAAAGTAGCAAATCCCATCTGAACAGAACTGGATTATTAACTCGTCTGCAGTGGACAAGAGCCTTGTATTAAGTCTTTGACAAGCCTGCAAATGCTCTGTAATACAGACAGAGCGGTCCTCAGGCTAAGAATAACACATTGCACACATTAAAACTCATTTCCCATCCAGAGTTATTGGATGCTCATCAACAGCTTTTGTGCTTGAGTATCCCTTCCAAATTTGTTTTCAGTCAGGCTGCCAGCAGGGACTTATTAAAAGGAAGAACCACTTTCGTCATGCTGTCAAGATGTCTATTCTGGTCTGATTTCCTTCAGATGAATTAAATATTGCTGTTCATTTTCAGTTTTGAATTTCAGTTTAAGTGACCTCAGCTTGTTAGCGTGTGGTCCAAATGTGAGCTCTGAGCAGAAGCTTCACTTTGATCAGTCAGAGCAGCCTCTGCCTCATCAGTGCAGAAGAGTCTGGAGTACAAGGTGTAGTAGGAGTGTTAGATTAGAGCCGCACAATTTTAACAACACATCCAGCTGCATCTGTGACTAGATATTCATACATAATGATATGAACTTGTTGATTAGTGGAGGGCAGGGCATTGATGTTGAAGGAGGCATTTGGGATCAACCAATTGGCTATGCTTCAAATCTATTCCTCTGTCTTGATAAACTGTAGACTGTGCTCTAAAACCCATCTGTGCACATGGAGGAATGGTGACGTGCTCGCTTGCGGTCTGACTCAGCTTCTGCTTGTGTCTAAATATGTGGGTGTTTAGGTTCCCAACTCTAAAGCTTATAAAAGGCCTCTTCAGCTAATACAGTCATTTAATGGAAGTCTACTGATTAAAAAAAACATTAAAATAATACTGTCATTTCTGAAAAGAGCTTGTAATAATGGACTAAAATTGAGAGTGAGAAAAAAACAAATGTTTCAAGTTTTTAAGAAGTTAAACTCTATTGTCCTTGTATCGAAAAAACAAAACTGCATTTAACCCTTTCGTCATTAAGTGGCACTGAAGAAACCTGATTGGAGCAGCACTGGGTGTCTGTTGGGGAGTCAGACTAGAAGATTAGTCTATTATTTTTGTATATTGAGTAGACAAGTTAAACAGAACTCAGTATAGGCTGTGTCCCGCTCGCTGTATAATACAGCCTTCTCATTTTGAAACTACTGGCCGGGTAGGTCTGAGCCGATGTCATTTCCCTGTGGCCTGGCCTCACAGGAAGTGGCCAAGTTGTCCACGACCCCCAGCATCCCCCATTTCCTTTTAAGACACAAAAAGAGCTAACTGCAACAAGGGGAGAAGCGTTTACTCAAGCACACTTTAACTTTCTTACTGGTGTCAGTAACCTTCGCGCTAACAACAAAAGCCTGTCACAGACTGCGCGCTGATTAAAAGAAGAGGGAGCTGTGGGCGGAGGCACAGAGACCAACAGGCCACACAGACTCAAGCGACACGTGGTGCTCCTCCATAGCGCCCTTTGTTAATTAAACTGGTACTAAAGTATAGCAACAACAGGCCACTCACTGTTTTGCTCGCCCAAATGTGCACTGACGTGGCGGAGACAAACCCGATGCGCCTATCTGTGCAAAAAGATCAGACACTTTATCGCCATCAACTTCCCTGTTAGCCGCATCTGTGCAACATATTAAACAAAAGCCAATACAGACTTGTTCGTTCACACTACAGTCTTCAGTCAGGGGCTACTCACTTCGTCTGCTGCGTCCTGGGTCAGGTGAGCTTTAGCTTCATGAACAACACATGCTCACAGTCCTGCCACGTAGCCTAACTCTTTTAGAAATGGGTCAGGTCGGGTCGAATCGTCTTTAGGAGTCGAGGAGAGATTATACTGTTGACAGATAAAGCCACGGCTAAGATATAGACTTGCAATACTTTTTTCTACAGTTTGCTATCTTTTTGGGTCGTCGCTTCCTGTTGCTTCTAGCAACTCTTCAGAAGAGGCGGGGCTTAAATCCTGACCCACTCAGTGTCGGTTTGGCACCTTTTACAGTCATATTAGGCCTATAACTAAAGAGTATGTGTCCTGCCATAAGCATAAACATGAAAATAGTTGTAACTTTATTCAATAATGAGCAGATGGTTCTTTTAATGAGTTAAAGACCTCTTTATTTTAGAAGGATAAATAGTAAATAATAGACTGTAGGCTTTCTTAAATGTTTTAGCTGGACTAACAAAATAATTTACTTTCTAATATACAAGAGACAATAAATACTGTCTGGTTAAAATGACTTTTGTGCAGTTCTATAATAATCAGTCACCTCGTAGTTTGCTGTGCAATCTAATTAATACCTTAAATGTGCACTCTATGTGTTCCTCCAAAACAAACACATTTTAAGATGCAACCCATCATTCCCATCCACTGTCTCTACATTTGTGTTTGTGGCCGGCTGCATGCCTGAGGGAAGAGAGGAGCCTGTCACGATCCACGCTCGTGGCCTCAAATGGTGTTGTGGTGACAGTGGTGCACAGGCTGTCAATGTGGCCTGGACAAAAGTCTCAAAAACAGCATTAGTTTTCTAAAAATGCCAAAGTTGCCCAAGGGCTTTTTGTTCTGTTAGGAAACTGAGTTGAAGAAAATAAGGAGAGATTTTAAATTACCTATAAGAATACAAATATTAAAATACAAATGATTAAACAGTGAAAACATCCAAATAAGGTAATAGCATATATCACATTATGCAATAAATATTAAATAAAGACTGTTAAAACATGCTGTCTGTTAATGCATCTTTAGCAGAATAACATCTCCATTGAAGTTAGTTTATAGTGTTATTATTATAGATCTGGTTTTGTAAATGGCACTAGAAATCATTTGTTTGTGCTTGTTTATGCAAATCCTCTTTAAATTGGTTGATCTACATTAAACAAATCCACAATGACATCGTAGTGCATCTCAGCTCTGTGAAAGCATCTACCATAATCCCTTAAAAGCACTTGCAGCCCAGCCCTCTGAACCTGTATTTGCCAAAGACCACAGTTAAGTGATCGTCCTCATCTTCAGTGCTTTCCATCACAGTCTGCTCTCTACACAGCACTGGTACACTTCCATGATCATAAGGCTTTGTAAAAGATATCATTCCTTTTACAACCCGGCGCTCAAATCCGAGTCTAGTGGACATTGTTCTGCTGCTTCCTTTTTCATGTGCTTTCTCATTTGTAACCACAAGGCTGCAAGCTTTCACAAACTGAAAATACAGAACACTTCTCACATAAGATCTCTGTGGAATTCATTTTGATTTTTTATATCTTTTTTTTAATATATCTTGCATTGATTTTATTGAATTTTAGAATCTATTGTCCAGTTTTCTGCATTTAACACCATTTCAAGAATTCTATAGATTTGTGTCATTAGGCCTACCTGATCATTGAGAGAGACGGGAGAAGACTTTTTTCAATGTCTCTTAAGTCTTCTTTGGCCTCTTCCAGTAAAACATTACTATTCCGTACTTTAATACTAGGTCTTGGTATACGCTGGGGTTGGTAACAACATGTTCTCAGTGTGGTCTTGACTAAAGCAGTTCACTAATAGCCACAGTAGTCCAGGCTGTACAACTTCATTTGAATAAGATTATCAAGGAGTCTTGTGAATTTCCCCAGTGTGTGATTTAATAAAGTCTAATCTAATCTAAGTGAGCTTCCTGTTTATCCCATGTTGGCCTTCTGTAGGTGGATCTAATATTATTGGATCCTGATATGCCCGAGCCCCTCACTCAGCCTCAGGTTCATCATGCAAAACACTGCTTTACTAAAACCCTGGTTAGTTTTTTCTCTTTAGACGACGGCTATAAACACGTGGTCCTTACGTCACGCGTATATCAGCACCTTGGACAGCAGCTCGTGCCAAAGAGCCGCTGCACGGGATGCGCTGCATGGACCCCCGCTCTTATTAATAAGTTCTTACTGAAAAGCTCAGTTCTGACATTTTCCAGACTCAAGGGGAAGAGCGAGCAGCTACACAAGGCACAATCTGCGGCATCTTTTGTCATAGGGTCTCTAATGGTATGTTAGGAAAGCTATAACGATGTTGATGTTTTAACAGTACGGAATACGCTCCGCTGTTGGCTCCATGTGAGTTCACAGAAAATCTTATAGTGTCTCCTCGAGATAATAAACTGAACTGTCATCGCAAGTTGCACCTAAACGCGTTTTAATGCCCGTCATTAGGAAGTACACAGCTGGAATGCGGGTGTGTATTTGGGAACGGGACCGAAGCACAGAAACGACAGGAAAGCTGCAAGAGGCGACAGTGAACTGATGGGTGCCACCGCGAGACAACAAAGGAGCGCTGGGCGCACGCTGCCAGTTGTCATCTCGCGTACTGTACGTAAATATCAAACTCACACAGATCTGCTTCGTTAATATGATTTGATATCAGGCAGTTCGGTGCTTAACGCCCGAGGAAGCAACGTTTAGCCACAGCCCGCTGCTTTACATCACCAGCAGCAGCCAATACCGTCTATAGACTGAAGATGTAGGCGTCAAAGGATGGAGATGATGTAGGAGTGCTCTCAGTGTGATGTTGGTGCCTCACTGTTACAGCCTCCAGCCTCCATTAAATCCCCCCAAAAAACGCCTCTGTCCGTGAGAAGTAGTGCTCCCTCATTGGCTGGATGGCGGTGCACATGCTGTAACAACAGGATATGCAAAGGGCTATGGGCTTCTCTGGCAGCCTATCATGTTGTTCTCATTCTTCTCTGACCAGCATCAACATTGTATCCAGGAAGTGACCTGCTTATGGTTCATGGGACTATACCTCCGCTAATGTAACCAGTTGGTAAACTATATTTCTATGTGTGAACTATACTCCTGCTGACAGTGACACCAGTGGACTGTATTTCTGCAGAAACATCAGCCGGTGACAGTGAGTCGTGGAATAAAGGCTAAAGTGAAGCATGTTCAAGTACCGCATTCGGATGTTCTTTAATGAACTCAAAGTGCTGCTGCTGATGCGCTCTGACTCAAGCAGGAGGTCAGACTCAGAAGGAGGAGATCCTGAGGCAGACACCAGGACAAGGGGTCTGTCTGTGGGAAGCTGTGGCTGGCCTCCTTTAGGCTGCTCCCCGCACAACGATGAGGAGGAGTACTATGGCAGTAGTGACCCCCGGCCGCAGAGCCTGGCTTTTGAAGAAAAAGAGGCCAAAGGGCATAGCCTGGAGGCAGCCTCTCTGCCCAGTCTGTCAGAGAGCAGCATGCGCTCACCACAGTGCCGGATCTGCTTCCAGGGTCCGGACAAGGTAAACCCCGGCCAAAGTGCTCTACTATTTGTCTGATACATTATATAGACCAGTGAGCATAAGCTCTCTTCAGTCAAAACTTACTTAAATATTTCTATGTCATTAAAAGTGCTAAACACAACACATGTAAAACACATGATTGTTAAATATTGATGAAACTTCCCCACATTTCACATGAGGCATGAAGATAAGCAAAGTCTTTTATAAAGTCAAGAAGTACAAATGGACAAATTAACTTATATTAAGGAAAGTGAAGTTGCAGCATGAGTTAAAGGCATTATTCTGTGTATTCTGCAAATTTAAATTCAAACTTTTCCAGTAAGATATAGAGGTCACAAAAAGTTCACTTTAACTTAGATTGCCCAAAATGTGTCTGTCAGAAAAAATGGTTGAAGTCAACTTTGAAGAGACAGACTTTTACAGAAGTTCCTAAAATGTAGCTAACCTGCAGCTACTAATTAAAGACCACAGACAGAGTATAAAGTGACACTGGCAAAGAAGGGAAGCAGGTATTGAAAGGATTTAAAAACAGTTTCACTCATTTGATTAATCTTGATTTAGGGTTCTGACTTTTGATGTATGTTCTATGATAAGACTGGACACTCATAAGGATTCATGCACATAAATTATCTTAGAATAATGGGGTGCAGTTGGTTTTATATCACTATTACTCACATATAGGATCAACTGCCAAGAACATTTTCTACTAATTAGGGCTGTGCTTAGTGTTTTCTTAAAGTGGGTCAAATTGTTCCAAAAGTCTTTTGTTTCATCTGATCTAACAAATGTTTATCTGGATTAAGATCTGCAGACTGGGCAAGTCATTGGCATTTGAACAAAAAAAAGTTAATTCCCTTCCTTCTGAAACATTTTGTATAAAGCTTTTGTAATGTGCTTTATTCATTCATTTTGTTGGTTATAAAAAATGAATCAACCTAATTTTGTGTCATATACATTGTGCACTGTTTGTATTGACACAATTGAAATTTTAACGTGGTAGTGGGACACTGTGGTGAAGCGTCTACCTAACACTAAATTTTGTATAAAAAGTCAACCTGACAACTCTTAAAAGACTAAGGAAATGTTTTTACTTAATACTTAGAAGACTTGAGGAATATAAAACCATATTTATGAATGGGAGACAAAACTATTCTTTTTATTGTCAGTCATTAGTTGTTAGTAGTTGTTATTGGCCTCAGGGACAAGGTGTAGCCTACGTGGGTGGTAACTCACATTCATGCTGATGTAGCCACTTTTTAAAAAGCACACAAGACCTGTACCTTTAACGCTGTGTCTGGTTTTGTCCTGTAGGGGGAGTTGTTGAGCCCCTGCCGCTGTGATGGCTCTGTGCGTTGCACTCACCAGTCCTGCCTCATCCGCTGGATCAGTGAGAGAGGCTCATGGAGCTGTGAGCTGTGTTACTTCAAGTACCAGGTCTTGGCCATTAGCACAAAGAACCCACTGCAGGTAAAGCAATGATCCAGTGAGTCACATCTACACAGAGTGTAATCCATTTAAGGCATCGTGAAAATAGTGCAAAAGACTGGACATAAACAAATGCTGCAACAGTGTAAAAATGTGAGACTGACAAAACAATAAGGTTAAAAACCAAGGAGATCAATCAGTAGCCTAATGTTAGCCTGTTTATTAAATTATCCATTTATAGTTTACTAGTAAAGCTCTAACATTGCCAAACTGACTTGGAAACAGTTCAAATAAAATATATCCAGAGGAGGCCATTTCATTTGAGGACGTTTCCAGTGTGACATTTACTGCTGCACTGTTGTTTGTTTGTCAAAGCCTCCTCACTAATTGTCTCACATAATTTGGGAGACATTTGTAATTCATACACAGACAGTGCTGGATTCACATCATAATGTGTGTTTCTCTCTTTCTCTCTCTGGATGATTGCAGTGGCAGGCCATTTCTTTGACTGTAATTGAGAAAGTGCAGATTGCAGCCATTATCCTGGGCTCATTGTTTCTCATAGCCAGCATCTCATGGTTAGTGTGGTCCTCTCTCAGCCCCTCAGCCAAATGGCAGCGACAGGACCTTCTCTTCCAGATATGCTATGGCATGTATGGCTTCATGGACATAGTCTGCATCGGTGAGAAACATGGAGAGTTGAGAGTTTTTATTCTGTGTTAATGAGGCTTCATTTTGTTTAGCAAGGTTTCCAGGGAAGAATAATTCATGTGAAATATAATGTAACTAAATCAAGGGCTGCATACTATATTACAAATATATTCTCTTTATATTAACAACAAGTACTTTGTACATGATCTTGCCAAACTGCAGAACTGAAAAAAGTAACAAATCTTTTACCAATAGGATTCAAAATCATCCAAGTCATAACGTAGGGATATTCAACCAAGATGTTCATTTATTGCACGTTTACCTAATATTGAGTAGCCCTTTTATTTTTTTTATTTTTTTTAAAGATACATTTCTTGGGACTTTTTTGGCTTTATTGCTAGGTTGACAGGAAACAGGGCAGGAGAGAGATAGGGCAAACCCTTTTTAATATTTGCTTTATTGGTGTTGTTAATTGAAATATCCTTAAAAAAAATGTGTGAATAAAGTGGAGGCTAGATTATTGTATTTTAAATTTGTTGGTATTGACTTGCTGAATAGTTACATCATGGACAAATAAGTGCTCTTTAATCAGTGTTTATGTTGATTATTGGATTATTGATGAATCTTTGATTATTTTGGAAGTTTCAAACAAAACATGCATTTCACATATAAGACTATTTAATTCTTCTCAATATTAAGAACGTCATTGTTTGAAAACATCTTATCGTTTCCTCCCAATCTAGTTAGTACTACTTAGTAATTCCTGATTCTCAATGAACAAACAACTGTTTGTCTATATGTAACCCTCCCCCGCCCTTTGCCCTTTATGCCCAGGACTCATAATCCATGAAGGATCATCTGTTTTCCGGATCTTTAAGCGCTGGCAGGCAGTAAACCAGCAGTGGAAAGTGCTGAATTACGAGAAGGCGAAGGACTCAGGTGACCCCATCAGTTCTAGTATTAAGGTCAGTGGTCGTATGGAGAGGAACTCTTCTAACAGTGGAACAAACAATGGAAGCAGGACGAGGAGCCACATCAGGACTATTCTCCACCACCACTGTGGCTATACCATTTTGCACATCCTTAGCCAGCTAAGGCCCAGCAATCTCCACAGGACAAATCAGGAGGTGGTTATGAGGGTGACCACTGTATGAGGATGTGTTCTAACCACAAATACTCCAGTGTTTTCACTAAAGATAAATGTGGGTATTGGGTTTTATACAGATAATTTGCTGCTCTGCCATTAAAATCCATCCCATTTTGTGTTTGGAGATTCTCTCTAAAACCAAAGTTAAACCATGCAGGTTTGGTGATACATTTTGGAGCTCACTCTGTCACTGGTCCAGTACATATTATACAAGTGTTGTTTTAAACATTTCAATCATGAGGCATAATAAAGTTTTTTTTTTTAAGAGTTGGTGCTGGAGGTTACTGAAAGCTACTTATAAAATCCCATGAATCTGTTTTTATTGTTTTTCTCTGATAAGTTTGGGGGGTAACATTATGTGTTATTAATGGTGTGACCAGGATTGACCCCTTCTAATCTAATCCACTTACTCTACTGGGGTTAAATGATCTGATTTCCCTCTGAGCCAGCACTGATCTTTTACCGTAATAACCACAGTCAATCTTGTGACTTAAACAAGATCTTTCCCAACAGTGCGTAGTCAAATAAAGACTTTATTCATCCCAGAAGTGTGTGTCTTTTCATACCAACCAATGAGGTATTGCCGTTATTTAAAGCAAAGTAATCAGAAAAAGTGACATGGTTTTACTTCTAAACTTTCCCCTGTAAAGCATTTCTTATAGTTCAAAGAACTGTATGAAGTAAAATGCTCTGGCCCTAGCACAGGTCCTTGGGAACACCATTAGGAACTTGTCCCTCAAAGATAAGGATGATTTAAAGTTACTAGTGCAATCACACACATATACCCACTGTTAATAAAACATTTAAGTGGCACCTGATGTTAAAAAAAAAAACTACAATTTTATTAAGGAATGTTCAGCAAATGACATGTTTAAAATGCATATATATATATATATATATATATATATATATATATATATACACACACACAACAAAATGACATGTTTAAAATGCATACAAAATAAGTCCATAACAACACAAACCTGGCAACCCTTATCAGACGCGTGGCGATGACGTAAGAAGTCAGCGACGCCCAGCACGGTGATAGCGGAAAGAAGCGTTACTCTGTTGACAGCCCAGGATCGCCTGTAAATAACAATAAATAATAAATAACAGTGTAGATTTATTAGCGCTCGATAGAAACCTCGGTGTTTGAAGCAGCCATGGCGTCGTCTTTGCCCCAGAAGCGTTACTACAGGCAACGGGCTCACGCCAACCCCATGGCCTACCACGAGTTCAACTAGTGAGTCTGCACATGCCTTATCACACCGCTAGACCACACAGCTGTGATTGTACAACAGTATTCCAAATGTGGAGAGATATAAGCCACAACAGTAAAACCTACCTGTTTAATTCAAAGAAATGTGTGTAGATTGTATTATTAACTGAAAATCGTTCCTCCTGTTTAGTCCAGCATGTCCAGAGGAAATGAACTGGTCAGAATTGTATCCACACTACTTTAAAGAAAACACATCAGAGCAAACCACACAAGTTGAGTTTGCAGACATTGGATGTGGATATGGGGGTCTGTTAGGTAAGTCACCATAAGGTCATAAATAGTATGATGATAATATATGCCCTGTTCACTTGTCCCATTCTGTCTTTATTATCTGTCAGTGGAGGTATCTACACTCTTCCCAGATAAGCTGATGCTGGGTATGGAGATCCGTGTCAAAGTTTCAGATTATGTTCAGGACCGCATTAAGGCTCTTCGTGAGTCTCACCCTGGCAGCTACCAGAACATCGCCTGTATTCGCAGCAACGCAATGAAGTACCTGCCTAACTTCTTCACCAAAGGACAGGTATGTTTGACCATAATGTGAACCAAAAAAACAAAATGAACAAGGTAGATTATCCCATTCTTGTCCAATGAGGTTTGCTGCATATTACGTCCATAAATACAGTTAAAAATGTGGTGTTTGTAACTAACACAGCACTATGTTAAGCTCTTGAACACATGATCCACTGATTTTGTTGGTTTCATTTAAATGAAATCTTTTAGTTTAAAAGTTATTAGCATTGTACCAACACGTTTTGGACAGCACTATTTGTCAGTATAATAGATAATATATGTGACGAGAACCTGAAGCATTGATGGCTCAGTAAACTTCAAAAGAGATGACACTGAAACTGCAGCAGTGGACACAGAGCAGAGAGGCGAGGACTACCTCACCGCTAAATGTCTTTGTATTCTCCATGTATGTTATTTTTATGGTGCTTTTCACTCCATGGTATTTAACTTTGTTCTATGAAGCAGAAAGCTGAGGTAAAAAAATAAATTTTAGTTTTTTTTTTTGGCAAGTGCATCATAGTCTTTTACCTCACAGAACACTATTCATCATTGCCTTCATTGTATATTCGTTATAAAGAGCATCAAATGCCAATACTATACACGCCAGTCAGCATGTGTTAAAGCCCCACCACTCAATGGTGTGGGGATATGGCAGGCATACCAGGTCTTTTGGAAAATAAATGAAAACTGCTTGCATGGTTGGTAAGTATTATATAGTAATTTTGGGTAATTTATGTGAGGCAGGGCTTTGATATAGGCACTTACTATAAGTAAGCAGAGAATATAATCCCTGTGCGACACAGCTCATAAATAAAAGAACTGTAGTCCTTTAATTGCTCATTAAATGTGGCCTTTTTAAAACCTTGAATTAAGTTTGACCTTAAATTAAATTGTCTCCTGGCAGTGCCAAGTTTTGGGAATACAGATCTTTATTATTTAACATATGGTATGAATTAATTTAAAAGGAATGCTCGTGTAAATCCACCCGTTTATAACAATGGAGTCATTGACTGATACGCAAAGCATCAAATCAGCAGAGTTGGAGCAATGCAAGACACAATTTATCCGTTCCAATTAGCAGCGGTAATCTTTGACTTGTTCAAACTTTTGTGAGATTACACAGTAGGTTTACTGTACCAGGGTTAAATTGGGTTCTGTGGGTAAAAAGCTCACCTCAGTGGGTATAAACCAATAAATGAGCACAGCAGAGTGATTACTGTAACACTGACACAGTCATGTACTACATTATTTAGGTGTTTAATTAAATATGGCTCTTATTTGTACACCATGTGCACATGCACATTGCCAAATTGCGCACAGCTTTCCAGACGCAGAAAACCTGGACTGTAAAAAACGTAAAGTTACCATATTTGTTTCCTATTTCTTAATTTATTGATAAAAAATCTTTGGATTAGGCTTTTTTAATTTAATTTTTTTATTACACATCTTTTATTTAGTTTCACTCTTTTATGATTAAACCAAATTATATATATAATATATATATTTTTTTTTTAAGGAGAGGAAGACCACCCAGAATAGTGTATTAATCTGTTGTTGATCTGTTGATGCATGAAGGAATTTAACTATGACAGAATATTTCAAAGACTGAAACAACTGAGATACATTTTATTCTTCTTCTAGGTTTTAAACCACAAAATAACCTTAGTAGTTATGTTTTTTCCACCCTCCATCAGCCAGGCTAATGTCAATGGAGCCTACACCTGTCTAAGACCAAAACATGGGGATGTTTATGACGAAACATACTGAAACAGACCCATCTAACAACAATATGTTTTGTGGATTGCATTTGAGTGTTGACATTCATTCATTTTCAAACTGTAGTGTCGAAGTGGATAAATTAGTTTTGTTAATAAAAATGCTGTTTCTTTCTTTCTATTTTCCGGTCTTTTAGCTCAGTAAGATGTTCTTCCTCTTTCCTGATCCACACTTTAAGAAGAACAAGCACAAATGGAGGATCATTAGCCCCACTTTATTGGCAGAATACGCCTATACTCTGAGAGTTGGGGTATGTATAGCTTTATCAAGCATTAAAAGCGACTCATTTAACCAGTGCTTTTTGTCTATATTTTCTTTTGCTCCAATTGTATGTAGTTTTGTCTGTTCACACTGACAAAAACAAATTCACTCTGACAAAAACTAATTCGACCAAATCAGATGTCTGCCGCGTACTACGAAACCTAACCCCAAATATGTCTCCTCTAAACGGGTAGACAAAACCTTACAATCACAGTCTAGATAAGAGAACAACACCTTCACCCTGGGTCACCCTGATGGTGGCACTATAAAAACAATTCCTTTGCATTTTGCTTGGTTCCTACATAAGATCATTACTAAATTATACTAAACTCATCTTCAAAATAGAGGTTTTAAACAGCACATATACAAGTAAAGACCAAAAATGAAACGGGAAGAATCTGTTAAAACTCTGATAATGACAATTAAAACCTTTCATTCACATGAGTGTTTTTATGTATTTTGTTTAATAAAGTGTATAATGAGTTGCAGCTGCAAAAAAACTACACTTGACTTTCTGCACAATTATCTGTGCTGCTTGCAGTCACTCTCTATACACCACCATTTAAGAAAGTGAACCAGCTTTTTGACCCTAAAAAAAACAAGAGGTAATAACTTATCTCAAACTTATCTTGCTAACCCCATAATTGGGCTAGTACAGTGTCCAGATCTAGGATGATATTTTGGCATAAGCAGGGCCATAGTCTGTCCATTTCTGCCCCTCTCTGCAAAAACATACATACAAGTTAGTACTCGCTTCAGAAAACCTGACTCTAACACATGAGATTTGTGCTTAATGAGACAAAAGGATTACTGCCTTATAAAGTGGACTTCTATGAACGTGACATATCAGCTAATACAGTAATTGTTCATAGAAAGAATGCATTGGGTTTTTTGGGGGGAGGGTGTATTTGGCTATGACTGTGTACGTTTAATGCAGTGGGGTAGATGTGTAATTATGTTTTTTTATTTTTATCACTGTTCAGAACTGTTCAGTAATATATATTCATGATTTTTTTTTGTTGGCACTTAATACGTTAAAGAAAATGTGCTCAAACCTTTTAATAAGTTATCACTCTTTTCCTGGTCCTTTTTAAAGAGACACTTTTTAACTTTTTAGGATGTATACTCACTAAAGAACTAAAGGATTCAAATGCCACTGCAAACTCGGAAGGAACTCTTCAATAAATATTCTTTATAGTAAAGTTATTTTTGGTTTAGTTATAGTGTTGCTTTTAAGTCCAAAATACTTAATTTTCAAAATAATTTGGTTGTACATTCTAAGGTTTTGTAATATTTGCATCAGACAAATAAATGAGAGGTCCTTTAGATTCATTTATTGGGCAGTTTGAGCCCCATGAAATCTCTAACCTGTTCACATTAAAGGGAAGGTTGCCTGTGTTATTTACTCGCTGCTGTAGCCAGTGACATCTGCACACACCCTTCTCCCATCTGTCAGTGGGACGTTTGAACAGGATGGGGGTACCAATAGAGGCTATGGAAACAGAAAGGCTTGGCTCTGTATTTGGGTTTATGGTTACGGTCTGTGCTACGATGCATTTGTGCATGTGTGGTTTCTTTGTGTGTAAACCCTACATGGGCCCTCAGCCCTGACAAGAAGCTACACTACTGGATTCTGGATTTCCACAATAAAAGTTTGTGTTTAAATTTACCTCAATCTAAATGTACAGTTTTGGCAAAAGGTTTTTGGACCTTTTTAAAAAAATAAAATAAAAAAATGACGCAGTTGGAAAATATTCGTGGAAAAATATTTTCTGTTTATTGTTTACAAAGAAAACTAACACAACTAAATTCTTGACAGTTTCAATGTCATTTCCCAACATTGTCTGTATAAAAAGTCAACAAACAGAGAATGTGTTCAAAACGGAACAAAAAATAAACCATCACAACAAATCTTTTGTTAAGTAATATTTAGTAGTCTTGAAGACTTGAATAGTGGTTCTTAAATCACTATTTGGGGTTTCCAAAAATTTTTCACCACCATTGCATTAATATGAACTGTAGACAACTGATCTACGTGCTAATGTGCACTGCTGTGGAATCGTGTCGTTTGAGTCTTCTCTGAATTCCTCTTTCTAGTAAGGCTATCTGTGCGGCGTGCAAAGTAAACTACAGTGGCACAGGTGATTAACCTCTGTGTTGTCTCTGGGATATTTTTATCTTTTGGTCAAGATCATTGCTCTCCAGAGGTGATAACGCCACAGAAAAGCTGGAACATTTGACTCAATTTAATGGAAATCAGAAAAAAAAATGTACTAATTCAATGTGCTTAATTTTAATGATTAATAGATCAATGTTTAATTTGTAAATATCTGTGCTTGTCTGGTCAGGGTCTGGTTTATACCAATACAGACGTTGAGGAAGTGCACCTGTGGATGGTGAAGCATTTCACTGAACATCCACTGTTTACCCGTGTCCCTGATGAAGAGCTGGTATGTGGGTGGCATGCTTCTTTAGGTTAGGTTAATATGGCTATACAATAACATGAAATCTAACCCACTGAGCTAGTTAACTACTGCCAAATACTGCTCACATGCTAGTTTTTACCTTAACTATTGTTTGAAGCCCTGTACAGTTTATTTAGCTTTAGCCAGATTAATGGTCAACACGAAGCACTATACCATCAAACTAATGTCTTATACATAATCTAAGATTATTGTCTAGAATTATTGTCATGTTTAATCATAATTACTGTCTGTCATGTGATTCTCTTAATTTGCAGGATGGGGACGTTATTGTGAGCCGTTTAGGCACGTGTACAGAGGAAGGAAAGAAGGTGCAAAGAAATGGTGGTAAAAATTACCTTGCAGTTTTCCAAAGGATTAAGGATCCGAATGAGCCGGATTTGAGCCCTACTGTAAACCCAAATGTTTTTATTCACACTATATGAAAAGACTTGACAAACATTGAAATGAATCTGGAGGTTACGGCTTGATACCTAAGCAACAATGACTTTGTTGTATAATAATCAAAAGATTTGTACATATTTTATGTATATTTTCTACTTCTGTTCTCAGACTATTTTGCTATAGCTTTTCTTCTTGTAGGCTGTGAAAGTTTTTTTTTTTTTTTTTATATAAATGAGAACTACCAAGAGGAGAGTATAGTCAGGAGCTTGATGCAGCCACACCAGGATTCAGGTTTTACTGAATCTAGATACCAAGTGAATAATCCCTGAAATCTCAAAATGTAGCCTTTGTATGTGACATTTATTTGTGCTTTTTTCCTAAATAATACAACTCTGAAAATTATTTTTGCATTACTCCTGTATTTATCTGCCATGTGTTTTGCAAAGTGACCACCTAATGCCGCTTCTAGTGATAATCCATGACATAATTGTCTCTCTGGTTCAGTTCGATTGCTGTCAACTGACCGGTTATATTTTTGTTTGTCGGGGTTGTGTAAACAGGACAGTCTCTGTCTCTGTTGCTTCTAGGCAGTGATTAAAACAGGACAACACATGCCGCTCAGAGAAAGCCAGACATTGAAAATCTGAGATGATTTTAGAGAGTTGCTGAATAAAGATTGCTTTTGTATTATTTTTACTCAAACAGTTCAGTTCAGTCATTTTCAGTTTGAAGTTTAGTTACACTTTATTTATTCCAGTAATAATCTGTAATCTACCTTTAACCCGTCCATTTCAGTTTTGCTGCAGTAACCTGTCAGAAGCAGACCCTTTCTAGATTGGTTAGGAGTTAAAGACTTAAACCCTTATTAGTGATGTAGTGTGGCTTTAATATCCAGTGTCTTTTTAGCTTACGTTTTTAGATACATATTCATGATCTCTTTTGTTACTTATTTTTATTTTTACAACATACAGGAGCACCTTCTGAAAAAGGGTACAAATGGATTTATATGGTGTGTCAATGTTCATCAGCACCTGATCGACAGCTCGAACTGCTTTAATTCAAATGTGCTGCAGGAAAGAAAAATGTAATTATTCTCACACATAATGTAAATGCATCTTGACATAACGTTATTGGGGTTAAAGGTTAATCCCATCAGAGGATGTTTACAGAGGCAGCTGTTCTTTGTTGTCCTGTAAATATATATACCTCCAAAACCCTTTTATTCTGCAGAGGCTTTTTGATTGTCATCTGTCTCGCACTTGTCTGTTTTCCCCGCTGTAAACCCTGTCAGACTTAACGTAAGCTGACAAGATCCCTGGATTTGTCTCGGTGGCCAATTTCCAATAAGGAAGCTTTCCACTCTTCACTCTATATGCCATTTGTGGCTCAACAGTCAACACTTTTTTTAAGCCATTTGAAAAAGACTTTTCAAAAAAGACACATCAAACTTTTCAACAGGTGCGTAGGAGAAAACATGCGTTTAACTTAAAGAGAAACTCCCACACACTGACTTGTAATGGTGAAATTTATTTACAGAAGGAAAAGGCAACGTTTCACTGGGCCTTCGTCTACAGGCAAGTGGCTGTATGGTGCACAGAGGCCATCTTAAATAGGGGTGGCATGGCAGACATAGGGGAAGACATAAATAAAAATAAATAACTTGCATTTGAGAACAAAAAGCATTGAAAAAATACACATAATGTACACTTTAAATTTTAAATACTTTTTACTTCCTAAAGAAGAGGACAGGCCGATTATATAGCCTGCTATTTGTGTTTCTCTTTTTTATTATTTAAAGCCATGCCTGAGATGTGCGCATTCATTACGGCCACAGACATCATCTGCACAATTGAGCTACACACCAGAAAGACCAATACAGCATTTGAAAATGGAGCACCCAAAAATGTGATGTGGTTTCCAGCAGCTGTGGACAGGGCAAGCCAAATAATCGAACCAACTAAACGGCTGGATAAAATCGCAACTTCGATATTAGTAAAAATGTATAAATATTTCATCACTTATTCTAAACCAATATTGAAATACAAGGCAGGGTAGGTAGAATATGTGCTAACTTTAGTCTAAGCCATCTGGATTTGTGTGAGTGCGTGACCATATTTACATTTGACTAAAAGCTCATCATCAGTGATTAATTATTCAAAAAGAAATTACTTTTAAACAGCTGCTTTTCTGGCTATATATATAGATAGATATAGATATCCTTAGGCTTAGACATAGTTTGTCATTCAGATATACAACCAAAGCTATACAGAACGAGATTGTGTTGCTATGGCTCAACATAGTAAAATAAATATACAACAGACTTGTATATATCCAACAGTTTAACTTAAGACCTCGTCTTTGTTTAAATCATTTCACATCAGGTGACCATAATGTACTATACTCATTACCAAGTGGCCATTAGTCATTCTGCTACAGGCCAATGAAAGAAATACCCATTTGCACTTTTTAAATAAAAGTGGTTTGTGCCTTAGGTGGTTACTGACCGCTCTGATACAATGATGTTTCTGTTTATTTGATAGTTTGATCTAGTCATACTATACTTGGCTTTTAATAATCCATATTCCAACAACATTCAGCAATTTCATAATTTACAAGCCATTTCTCAAAATCGATCTTAAAATAAGTATATATTGCAAGCGTCAAAAGACAGAAAATGCATAACCTGAAGGTTGTAATAAGAAAAATGGTACGTAATGGAATGTAATCAGGTTTTAAGGTCAGTATTAAGGTCAAGTGGTTCTGTATGTGCTCGTGTGAAATGTAAACAAGACAAGCAGCAGGACTGAGGGGGGGAAAGGAGCAGAGCAAAACATGCTCATCTTCATATAGGCGCCGTTCTTTATCACCAATGAAACATTGACAAACACCAAGTTTATTTTTCTCTCGTTGTATAAATTCTGTGCGTTCTGTACTGTATGATGCCATTTGTTAGCTGTCGCCCACTGTAAGCAGAGGAGCGTATACACTTCCACTAAACACATACATCACATGGAGTCTGAACTAAAGGGCTTTTTCATATGGTCACCAGATGTGCTCTCAAACCAGACAACCTTCGTTTTTATATCATAAAGGCTTTGCAAAAAAACACAATCATTAATCTTTAAGAAAATCTTAAAAGCTTTATTATTTTCATATCATATTTTACTTCCGTATCTTTGTATCAAAAATGCAGCTGATTGTAACACCTGCACTCTTCTTTCCATGGCATTACAGAACAGACAAAAGTGTCTGGAAAGTAGCTGCAAATACAAAGCCATCATAAACACATCCACACAGATCTCACACAAAAAAATAAGTGTTTTGTTAAAGCAAATCAGGAACTGGTTATTTTCCATATTGTTGACTTAAAGGGTTTATGTGACACAACAGTACACAATAAAAAAAACAATTATTCAAGGATAGGCTTGAAAAACCAAGCCAGGACAAATGTGTGTTTTAGATTTTTAGACCAGTCTGACAATCATTTAAACAACTAACTGGACTAAAATCATGTGAAGCCATGCAAACTCAAATCAATCCCAATAGACAAATATACAATAGCTCTAGGTTCAAATAACATATTACACTATTATAGCCATAGCAATGTGACGGCAAATAGGAGACAATTTGATAAAAACTCAAATAACTTCATAGTTCACAGTTAGTTGGTCGAACATTTCCTATGAAGGTTATAATTTGCTTGACTAAGTTTCAGAACTTTTGTCAGGTCACACATTACTCCAGCTCATAACCTCACATAAAGGTGTACATTTTGTGCCTAAACAAAAGCACTACAATGAAGCAATCTCAAAAAAATGAATCTACGGTGAAGATCCACGACCAAACAGAAGATAAAACACATTCGTCTGTTTTAGTGGCTATCAATGAACATTTTAATTAAGAGGGATTGGACAGCTTTTGTTAAACTCCCCCAGGACCGAATTAAGGACTAAACCACTGGCCACATTAGTCAGAAACTGCACCGCAATGACATGTCCTCCTATGTGCTCATAAATCTACGTACATCAGTGCTGTGTGTATTTATGTGCACATTGTTACATTTGCGAGATTGAAAAAACATTTGCATTAAACAGTACAAGACTTGACTCCATAAATGTAGCATGAGGGAAGGGAACAGTCAGGACAATCACAGGTCACTAATTCATACAGACCTCTCATCATAGTGAGTATATACACACAGAAACATTATGGCAGGCACTAGACAGGCAGACCACAGCCATGAACTTTAACACAGTAGTCTGTGACTATACTGCGGCCTCCTTTCTGGGCACTGTGCCAATACAATACAGGGAAATACCTCTCAGGCTATCCCCTAACGCTCTATAGCATGATCTACAACTGAGCCACATTTTGTACCACACCACTGACAAAGAGACCATTCTTTGGATATATTTAATATTAATACCTTATTTCTATCCCAGGTTAATTAAGCATGTAGGGAGAGTTTAATTTGTGTTGCCGTCTTGTGTGGTCTGGAAAAACCAGCTGGCCGACAAAAGGTTAGACAGAAGATGGGCACCTGAGGATCATGTTACAGTTTTTAACGAAGCTGTGAATTGAGCAGATGTGAAGAGCTCCATCCACCATCTTCTTAAGAGTCTAGTGTTGTGTTTGTGGTGTTGCATAGTTCAGCATTATTGATTGTTCATGTGAATGTCAGAGGTCGCTGTTTATCTTGGAGATACTCTTGCATCTTTAAATAAGTCTTGTGTGCAGGTCTTATGTAGAGACAGTAAAAGAGGAGTCTGAAGTTCTCATTTGATGTCAATTTTATAGATGTACTTTTATCCAAGAGCATGTGAGCTTTGCACTTTTGGCATCACAGTTTGTTTTGTGGCTGCCGGTCAGATACTGCAAACAGTTAATGTCAGATATGTAGGGACTGCTGACCATGGATGTTGGATAGTGCTTTTGTCACCTTTTTTTTTTGTAGAAGATATAACCGCTTATATATGATTGGCATTATGCAACTAATTCTAACATTGTTGTCATTACACAGGTATATTTTGTCTTGTTTGGACTGCAGTTTTGCACATGCAACATTTGATTAACTAAACCAACTGTAAGCTTTTTGAGATTTTACAAAAGAGTTTGAGTGATATGACACAAGAATGTATGAAGTCTTCATAAATCTTTGCAAAACCCTGAAGCACTTGCACTTCTTCATGTTAACCTTTTGCTAATCAAAATCTTTCAAGATTTCTTTTCATTTATTTTTTACAAACAGCTAAAAGTCTATGAACTGACTGTAACCTTCCAATGTTACATTTATTAAAAAGCCTCTAAACAAAACTCTTTTTGCGTGTGACTCTTCATTGTGCCTAAATCCCATCAGCAGACCTGCAGTGTTGTAAATCTGCTTACATAAATAACATGGGATCTGCTATAATGGAGTCTGGGGCTCCTATACATTCTGTTCATGTCTTTTTTCTTTAGGCTGCTGCACGCATTTATACGTGTGGCTTTTGGCTGACTTATATAATGCTTATGGCCTGGTGTTATAGTTATCATATGACCTGAAGAAACTATGAAAGCCTATAAGGTTTGAGCCACACAAATGTATTGCACACTTTTTTTTCCTATGAAATGGGGTGATCTAAGATTTTTGGTGAGCAAATGTCAAAGCAGATTCAGAGTAGGGCCTGGGGGCTGTCCACACACATGGTGTATTGGACTACTTCCAGTTTAAATGAGATCAGGTCAGGATTTTTTCCCTCTTTTTCACTTCTTTGGAAACAACCAGATCTAGGAAAGACTCACTAAATTTGTTCATTTAATGTCTTAAAATTTCATCTCAGTTAATGCAGACCTTGTATTGACCACCTCTGAATCTAGAGTGTGCTGTTACAGTACTTTCTGGTAAATGGATTTATTAGCATTGGCCTTGACATAAAGTTATGTTCCCAGGAGTGGGCTCACTCTCAATCTGGAACACGCTATCGGGGACCAAAGTGCTGGGGATACGCTCAGATTAGTCAGGTTTTATTTGGTCAAGAGTTTCACGTGTGTTGCGCCTGGGATGGTCTGCGCTCTGCTTTCTGATTGGACACACCTTCTTCAGGACTCACGCCTTTACCGTCTAGTCCGGGAGGGGTGGGTTCTGGGCTTTACGCATCCTGGCCGTGATTGGCCAGCGGTTGGAGAATTTACAGCTTCATCTCTGCGGGTCCGAGAAGAGCAGGTTGTGCGTTATAAATACAGACCGAGAAACAAAATGAGCCGAGACATCAGCGAGTGGCTAACGCTTCATGATCACAGTGAGAAGGATGCTGCAACAAGCACTACGAGTCTCGGCCAGAGGCGCCTTCCCTTTACTCAAGTGGATGGAGAGCTGCGCTGAGAGAGTGTGCCCCGGGCACCAGGGGGCCAAGACCCTTGACCAAATGCCCGGACCAACTGTGCTCAGCTTCGCTTGGGACCTGTTCGCCAAAAGGGGGCTGTCCAGACTGCACGAGTTACAGGTAAGGACAGGGTGAGGAGGCGTTAAAGCATCAAATTTAGAACTATCCCTGTTTCATAGTGTTATCATAGGACCTTTTTTAATTAAATCAGACGCGTAGTAGTTTTATACTACTTAGTAGTGTTTGTCATTTTCGTAATGTAGGCTAGGCTTGGCCTGCTAATGAGCATTTTTAATCTGCAATTAATGTCTGCTTTTGAGATGGTCTAAATGGTATTAAATACCATAACTACACAACTACACAGGAAAGGTAAAATCACCATTAATGAATAAAAATATATTGAAATGAAACAGGCACACAAAACACAAAAACATGTATGTAACATTTGTGGATTGGAACATTTTGGTAAATGGTGTGGTGCTTCTTTGAACTCTTCTCAGGCACCCAAAGTAGTTTACATTATGCTCCCATTCACACACATTCACACCTCATGACACATCTGTTATCTGCCTCCTGTGTAGTTGGAGGGTGTGCAGCGCTATGGCCCCATGTGGAAGGCCAGTTTCGGGCCCATCCTGACAGTCCATGTGGCAGACCCAGCCCTCATCGAGCAGGTGCTGAGGCAGGAAGGACAGCATCCCATGCGTTCCGACTTGTCCTCCTGGAAGGACTACAGGAAGCTCAGGGGACACCACTATGGACTCCTAACTGCGTGAGTTTTTCTGTCTCTAAGTGAGCATCAACCATTCATGTGCTCCTAAATTCCTTTTTATAGAACCTCAAAATTAAAAGTTCTATATCCAAGCAGACATCACCCATGTCACTCACTGAACACTGTGAGGGATTCACAGTGTTCAGTGAGTGACATGGGTGTTGTCCACTTTATCCAATCAGGACTGAAACTTTAAAATGAAACCACCTGTGCATGATAAACCAGGGCATTTATTATGGTATTATTTTGCTTTCATATATTTTCTGAATAGAGCACATATCTTGACCCAGTCTTATAGACATTCTGAATAACAATGTGATTACTTTTCAATTGCTTGCCCTAATCCATTTTTTTAAACATGTTTAGTGAAGGAGAGGAATGGCAGACTGTCAGGAGTCTTCTTGGCAAACACATGCTTCGCCCAAAAGCAGTGGAGGCGTACGACAAAACCCTCAACAGTGTTGTCAGTGACCTCATAACAAAGCTGCGCAATCAGAGGCAGCCACAGGGCCTTGTCACTGACATCACCAGCGAGTTTTACCGCTTCGGTCTTGAGGGTAAGCTAAACCCCTGTCCTACTTCACTTCATGCACATTGGTAATTACAGCCAGCTGCAAGGATGAAGGAAGCAGTATTTTTGTAACAAATGTCACCAGGTAGAATAACAAGCAACACTGATGTCACTTTATGCACAGACCTTTATGTACAGCCTCATTTCTGCATTTTCATTTCCCATATCGCCCAACACTAACACAAATTCTGTCCACTGACTTTGGACCACAACACTAGCATAAACAAAGGCCAGTGCCAGTGATGCAGACACTGATACACAACATGTTAGCTGTATTGTTTGAGGCCTTTTCTGAACATCTAGTAATCAGCTGACTTAGTTTGAGAAGTCATCTGGGCATTGTGAAGATCTTATGTCACCTTCACATTTCTCCTTTTGTTAATGATGTGGTCTTTTTCTCTGACAGGTATTTCTTCAGTGTTGTTCGAGTCCAGAATTGGATGTCTGGACCATGTGGTACCTGAGGAAACAGAGCGTTTTATTCAGTCCATCAACACCATGTTTGTAATGACTCTTCTTACGATGGCCATGCCAGGCTGGCTGCACCAGCTGTTCCCTAAACCCTGGAACATCTTCTGTCAGTGCTGGGACTACATGTTTGACTTTGGTAAGCCATTTTCACCTCTATACAAAAGCTTTTAGTACAGCATAGTTTTCCTACAACATAAGAACAAAGGTTTGCTTCAGCTTATGCAATCATTTCACTTCCTTTCTGCACTTTTCTGACATGGCTCTTACTGGCTTCTGCTCAGCACTTGGATGTTATTCCTCTAAGACTTATCCAGATCTGAGTCTCTAAAATCTCTAAAAACATGTTTGCTGGTCCAAACTGGATAAAAAAACAGGAGATTAAAGTCCTTAGCCCTCACGCACAACCAGCTTATCTGCACTATAACCAGCATCAAGTCTCATCTTATATGATACACAACATCTTAGGCAATAGTCGGCAAACAGTTGGGTGTGTTTTTGCCAACATCAAAGCATGAGGAAATGAATGATAGTTGAAATGAAATGATAGTTGTATACAAATGATGTAATCTTGGGGTCTTAGTTTTTAGGAGTTAGACATTATACACTCATATTCTTTATCTCGCTTAATGGCTGTTTATTTGTCTCCTTCTCCAGCCAAAGGTCACATTGACCAGCGTCTGGCTGCCGAAGCAGAAAAAGTGTCTCGTGGAGAGAAGGTGGAAGGCCGTTATCTCACCTTCTTCCTGTCTCAGACCGGATTGCCCATGAAGACTGTCTACAGCAATGTTACGGAGCTACTCCTGGCGGGAGTTGACACAGTAAGAAGCATTCATCTGAAGGCTTGTTCTATCGTAACATCCGCTCTAGTTTACAGGCTTAGTGATAGTTTTATTTTCTTCTAGATATCCAGTACTTTGTCTTGGTCTCTATATGAATTGTCCCGTCACCCTGAGATGCAGTCCATGCTCCGCAATGAAGTGTTAAGAGTACTAGGAGATCGGCGTATACCTGATGCAGCAGATGTGGCCCAAATGCCTCTTCTGAAGGCCACAGTCAAAGAAGTTCTCAGGTACCATTCACAACCAACTATTTACCTTAACGATTTGTATTGTGTTATTTTTACATCATTTTTTGTTTCATCATTGTTTGTTTTCAGGTTATACCCTGTTATTCCTGCTAATGCTCGAGTGATTACTGAAAGAGATATCGAGGTTGGAGGTTACATCCTCCCAAAAAAGGTAAGCAGTGTGGAAAAACATTAACTAGGCTTATTGTTTACCCTAAAAGTCATTGTTAAATGTAATATACAAATGTTTCCATCTAGACTTTGATTACCCTGTGCCACTTTGCAACGTCACGGGATCCTGCGGTGTTTCCTAATCCAAATGAGTTCCAGCCTCATCGCTGGTTGAACAAAGACCAGACATATCACCCCTACGCCTCTGTCCCCTTTGGGGTGGGAAAACGCAGCTGCATTGGGCGACGCATTGCAGAGCTAGAACTTTACCTAGCTATTGCAAGGGTAAGTTTGCTGGCCTTTGAAAGCAGTAGATGTTAGAAATCTGAAAGTACAGATAAAAGCATATTAATTGCAATGATTCACATCTAGAATTTAAAAGTCACTTTGTGAAAGATAAGCATAAACATATCGATTTCTTTCACTCATCCTGTTGTGCATCTGTTTTCCATGTTTCTGCCCTTATTAGATCCTGATAGAGTTTGACGTTAAGCCAGACCCAGAAGGAATTTTGGTAAAGCCCATGACACGAACACTCCTCGTTCCTGAAAGTGTCATTAATCTGCAGTTTATTGAACGATGACCTACTCTTGTGAGCTATCCAACAGCATGGACATGAAGCTCTTTGACACAAAGAGCACTAAAAGGTGGAGATGGCTGTCATTCAACATGGGTCAAGTTTGAGTGTACCATTACCCTTGGAAAGAGCAAAAACCATAGCTTTTTGCATCTGCAACACATACTAGTGTATTCGTAAGGACACTGAAACCAGAATGTAGAGCGATAGATCATTAACAAGGCATTAGTTATTGTCAGTGAAGACAACTCCTAGCTGTAATGTTACTGCAGCCATATTTTCCTGCCATTGATATATATTATGTTACCCTTAAAGCACAGAGAGAGCATATGGTGCAGACATTAATATTTCAGTTTGTTTTTGAAGTTTCAGAAGTTTTTTGATTTCTCTCATAGTGAGAGTTAGCTTAGCATATCACACAACACAATTGGACCATCTAATTGACACATAGCTGTCTGATAAAAGAAAATAATGGCAATGGTGTACTGTATATTTTGTCACTGTTATCCAGCCCTGAGTGTTAACAGATCTTAAGATTGTGGTTGGCCCAGAACAGAAAATATACTAGGTCACCTTGACAATGATTGATTGGTTTGGGAGCAGTCTGACTCCTGAACTTAATGCTGTCTTTCCCAGTTTTTGCAAAAGATGCCAAGTGGAAAGCAGCACTCAAGTCTGTTGCCTCAGTCCTTCCGGTTTTATTTTTATCCTCAAAAGACGTCAGACCCCTTCATGTCAGAATTACATGTCACTATTTAAAGCAGATTTCCCCTCAGTTACATAAAGTCCTCCAAAATGTGATTAGGACCTGTGTTCATAATTTAGCATTATCTTTCACTGGCCTATCAGTTATAAGTGTATGACATGTATGTATGATATTTGATTCAGACAATATTTCAGTAAGTTGTTCTGTCAGCAACCTTTTCACATACAGTTTTTATAGTATGAGAGGGTGGCATTTTGTGATATCTGAAACTCTTAATGAGAGTGTATGATAATATGTCCTTTAAGGAGTACTAATAGAGATTAACAGAGAGTATAAATAATAATAATGTCTCTGAAAATGGCAGCTGTTCAGATTACTGTGTGTAGATTACTTTCTTATGGTTTTAAATCCTAAATGCTTTCCTTTCCTCGAGTGCAGTATATCTGTAAACTGTAGATATGGTATGTATTGCAGATATTATTTTTTATTTTTTAGTGTTGTGTTATGATTTTGTAAACTTTTGTAGCTTTGTTACCTATATTTATTGTAACTAATGTTGAAGCTGTTACTGTAAAAGGTATTAAAACGATTAAGAACATTTTTTGTCTTCTTGTCTGAAACTAATTAATTATTAATATACATTTCTAGGAATCTTGTGCACATTTACTCAAACATTTCCCTGTGTCACAAAGGAATATTTGCCTTCATATTTACCAGTCCACTGGTAACACCAATTTCACATTGGTTAGTCTGATCTCAGTGAGTGGCCTCTAGACATGCACACAGTGATTTCTGGGAACACAAAGTATAAAGTTCTTGTGTGGCAAGTTGTCGGGTCAATGGTTTGGACCAAACCACTTATCAGGATTAAAATGTGAACTAATGCTATTTATTGTAAAACCAGATCAATGACAGGACTGCAATCATGTGCAACCATAGACTTAAAGAATAAGTAAGGATATATGAGCTAGAATGAATCTGAAAGCGGTGGACAACAGCAATATGTGCTTAGTGAGGGCAATTCAGCAAAAAAAAAAAAAAAAAACACTAGTCTTCCCAGTTTCATTTAAATTTACATTTATCAGATGCTTTTATCCAAAGCTACTTACATTAAGGTTCCATTCACCAGTGTTACAGCTGGAACACAACTGGAGGCAAGGTGAGTTAAGTGTCTTGCCCAAGGACACAATGACAGTATGAACTGTGGGGAGAGCGGGAATCGAACCGTCTCCCTTACGGTTGAAGGACAACCGCTCTACAATACATTATTGGGAGAATTTCTTTTTAAATCTCATTTTGCTTAGGCTATCTGGTGATAGACACAGTCCGACAAAGGTGTCAAAGAAAGAGGGACATTACCAGCTACATTAGAAGTGTTATTTTCAGTGACTCTAGAAAGAATCCAAACGTTTGAGACAAGAGAAATTTACAATAAAGTCTAAGGATTGCAGGACATAAAATAAGCATTACAAATTAATGAATATCTTCTAATAATATTAATAATAATAATACTTGAGAATACCCTCCGTACCACAGGGTGCGGTAATGCACTACAGTTATGTTTACCAACTGAAGAAACAGTCCTCGGCTTGCCAAAGCACACAGCACAGTAAGCTAATGAGGTGTAAATGCATTAAACTGCACTCATTTCACTTAATCCAGTTACTAGTGAAACAAGCAAAACGAGGGAAATAACGTGTAAAGGTGAGTCGTCATGAGGCGTTTTGCTGATGTTTGATTACTATGTAAGCCGTTGGTCGCTGCCGAAACATTTGGGGTTAGCCAGGATTATGCTAACTAGCATTAGCTAACGATCACATACTTGGTCTTATTTCTGATTCTGTGATACATCATTGTCTCAATGTATTATCTAGTCTAATTGTTTGTTGAGACAGATCACCCTATTAGTCATTAAATACCAAAACAAACTCGCCATTTCTAGCAGTAGTTATCTTATAGAAGCGTTAGCTGCTCATGTAAACAAAGGCTTCAGTGGTTAGCCAGGCTAACATTAACTTGTCAAAAACTATCTTTAGCTTAATTCTCAATTATGGTGAAAATACGTTTTATAAATGCATTTACAATACTGGTTTAATATTGTGTAAACAACACACTTAAAACACATTAAAACTCTTTTTAATTAATTTGATTTTAGATTTACACTTTTTACTGTATAATATATAACCTGTACTATTTTTACAACACAGCATTTGAGCAAACATGTACCTCAGATACAAATTTCTGTATTCATTGTATATTTTTATGAAGTTTCCCCATTTTTATAGCTAACTGTGTTTATCTTGTATGGACTTAATGTGCTGTGTTACTTTGATTATTGTATTGTATATGCACCAATTACCAAAACTCTTTGTACTGTAAAAAAAATTTCACTGGATTCTGAATATAATCGGGCAGCCTGTCTATTTAAAAACTGATATGATACTCTTATAACATTATGTAAAGTGGAGAGCTTGTTATCACAACAGATGCAGGCAGGTGACCCTGGGGTCAGTGCAGCGATGGCAGGAGCAGGTGCTCAGAGTCGGTCAGAAGATGAGGAGCCACTGGCTGTAAAAGACCTCAAACGGACGGCAACACAGGCATTTGGAGTTGGCATTCCCAAACGCAGAAGCTCCTCCAGGTTTGTTTTTTCGCATGAAGTCATGGCTTTATAATGTTTAAAGCAAAACTTAGGCTTTACATGTACTCACTTTCTGTTTAACAATCCCTAGGTCAATAAAAAGAAAGAAGTTTGACGATGAGTTGGTGGAAAGCAGTCTTGTAAAATCATCCAGTCGAGTTAAAGGGACTCCCATCATAGAGCCTGTGCGCTGTTCAGGGAGTGAACCTTCATCTAGTGAGAAAAAGAAGGTATACAAAAAGGGCTTTAAAACATATAACATTTGAGATAGTATATGCATTTTATGATTTATGTCTTTGTGTGACTGGTTAGATTACCAAATCAGCATCGACACTCACACCTCCTCTCACAATGGTATTAAACCCTGCTCCTATCACCAAAAGAGTAAAGAAGAGTAAGCAGCCACTGCATGTGACTAAAGACCTGGGTCGATGGAAACCTACAGACGACCTGCTGCTCATAAACGCTGTGCTGCAAGTGAGTAGAAAATAATCATCAATTTGTATTGTTTTTCAACTAATCTTTTGTGAATTTGTATTTGTGGTTAGACTACAGATCTTACCTCTGTTCATTTGGGTGTCAAGTTTAGCTGTCGTTTCACTTTGCGGGAAATAAAAGAGCGGTGGTATTCTCTACTTTATGATCCTGTAATCTCAAAGTAAGAAATCCATCCACTATTATGGCTTTCATCTACTTTATTCAGTTGTATGTAGTATTGTGTCATCTTTCTTTTCTTGAAAACACAGTGTTTGTTCATTGTTTCCATAGGCTTGCCTGGCAGGCTATGAGACAGCTTCACCCAGAGGCTATTGCAGCAATTCAAAGCAAAGCCCTTTTCAGTCAAAATGAAGAGGCTCTGCTGTCCAAGATTGGCTCAGTGAGTAACTCATTAATTTTTTACGGTCCTTCTATTATTTTATTGCCCAAATAATATTAAACTCAGAGTAGATTATATTGTCATAAGGATAAGTAATTGAAAGTGAATGAATAAATAATGATCTTGTATGTGTATAATCTTATTCACAAAAATATACAATGTTTTCTCATTAAACAGACCAGTCAGCCCAAAATAGACACCTTTCAGGATCTACTAAGTAAGCATCCTGGTGTTTTCCACCCATCTCGGACCCCCAAAAGTCTCCTGGTGCACTGGCAACTGTTAAAGCAATACTACCTACTGGACGACCAAAGTGGTAGGCTTCCACCATCATATCAATTCTGAGCTGACTTGTTTGACTCTGTTGACTTTATTTCTGTATTGCAGTTCAACCTCTTCCTAAAGGTGACCAGGTCCTCAACTTCTCTGATGCGGAGCTGATGGTTGATGATGTTAAACTAAAGTAAGACAACATTTTATGTGCATGTTTTAACTAAGTTCACTATTACATATAATTGTATCTGATCAGTTTTATGTTTTAATATTTGTTTACACAGAGAGAGCAGAGATGAAGTTCTAGAACATGGTATGGCATTTAGAAAATCAAAACGCAAATTATTTGTTTGTATATTTTATGTTCAAATAACATGCACATTCATTGTACATACAATTTAATTGGCATCTAATTACTGAGCTGACAATTTACAGTGTCTTCTGTTTCAGAGCTTATGATTTCTGACCGTCACCAGAAGAGGGAGATACGACAGTTGGAACAGGAGCTGCCTCGTTGGCAAGTTCTTGTGGACAATATCACAGGTTGGTAATACAAATTCTAATACTAATAATAGTTCTTATCATAAGGTGATAGAGACTAAGTGATATACATCCCCGCTGGGAAATTCACATGTCCAGCAGCAATGACACAATACACACAGACAGACAGTACAAACATGTAGATAAAAACACTGATAAATAAATACATATAAAAACGCTGAAATATCAGATGTAAAATTTGCATTATAAAATTGTATTGCTGCAGATACCTGTATATTTACACAATTTGCTATAATTTGGTTTACAGTAATGAATTTATATGTAGTATACTTTTATCTGCAACAGGAATGAGCATGCCAGATTTTGACAACCAGACCTTGGCTGCTCTACGAGGACGCATGGTCCGCTACCTCATGAGATCCAGGGAGGTAGGTGCCCATTTTTTTAAGGTTATCATGTGAGTAAATATTTTATCCTCACAAATGAGGCTCAAAATTGTTGAATGTGTGATACAGATAACACTGGGCAGAGCAACTAAGGACAAACAGATAGATGTAGATCTGTCTTTGGAGGGTCCTGCCTGGAAAATTTCCCGGAAACAAGGTGAACTGAGTCACTGTGCATCTTTTAGGTTCCCTAATTATATTAAGATAATCGATAAGATAATTGTTGTGTTTTGATTTTTTTTCCCCAGGTATTATTAAATTGAAAAATAATGGAGATTTCTTCATTGCCAATGAGGGCAGACGGCCAATATATATTGATGGCAGACCAGTTTTATCAGGCAACAAGTGGAAACTCAATAACAACTCAGTGGTAGAGGTATGTAGCAGCTTTTTAATTAAATACTGTATGTACTGTTCAGAGTGACTAACATTGCAACTGTATTTTTTTTTTAGATTGCAGGTCTTCGCTTCGTTTTTCTAATAAACCTTGAGCTTATCTCGCTAATAAAAGCCGAAGCTGCCAAGATTGCACAGCAGTAGTGTTTGCTGAGTGCCACAATAGTGCTACTAGGAAGCCAACTGATGAGGCTAAAAACCGTGAGCAAGCTCCCAGGAGATAACAATTAATAACAAGTTTTGCTTCTTGGACATTTCTTGTAAATGTAGAAAGTTTCTTGCTAGAGAACTGTTGTCTAATATTCTCAACATATGTATACACATATACATGCTGCATATATTCTGTAGTAAAAGTTTTTAAATATATTAAACTTGTTCTAAGTTTCTGAAATTGTTACATCAACTATAACTTCAGATTATTTTAAATTGTCTAAGGTTGTTCATCTCTATTACTGAAATACGTATTTTATTACTCACACTTTAAGTCAATTTGTCTAAAGTTAACACAATACATGTGCAAACCCACAATGAACATCCAATCTATGAAATATTTATTTAAGGTGTGTGTTTTACTTGAGCAAAACACACACCCTTGCACACCCTTTGTGTTAAGACAGACAGACTTCTGCCCTGACTCCAACCCTATGAGTTAGTTATATTGTCCACTTGCTATTCAAAATAAAAAATTAAAAGCCAATGATTTACAGTTCTGAGAAAATATGGTTCTTCCATATGATGATATAATAATTTACAGAGTGGTTGTATTTAATAAAGATAGACTGCCTGTAAAAGCACTAGGTTTACTAGGTTTCCAAAACATGGATTATATAAAACAACATGGGCACCTTTAAAGTGCCATGTTGCATTATTTATATTTAGATAGAAGGGGGGTTAGGGCAATGACTATAGTACAACAGTTTCATATGACACTATAATTACACAGCAAAGTTTAATTTCGCTGTGTATAATTTTAGCATAATCAGAACCTTTGTGCTAACATTACAAATTTATGTCATAAGGTTACTTGTTTTTACAAGTCAGGTTTCACACAAAATGCTATCTTTGATTTTCATTCATTTAAAATCTTCTCCGGCAAAGACTGTTACTTAATGAAATTGTAAAGTTGTGGTTACTACCAGATTAGTCATCTTTAGTCTATAAAATACACCCTTGTTTTATCTACAGTAACAATTCCTCCCATGCGAGTTTGTATCATTGGTGTTAAAATGTGTATTTTATGGATATTTGAAATAAAGCGTAATTCTTGCGTAATCGCTACAGTGAGCTTGAATGTCCCATAGTCCTTGAACGTGTCAGTGGTGAGTTTAATGATCTGTCGGCTTGTGCATTGTGGAGGCCATACAGACACGAGCAACGCTGTGATACAACTAACACAAGTGAGTAGTGTGGATTTTCATAAAGAAATGGAGGATGTTGTGAGGGTGATTATTTCTTTTTTTTTTTTTAAATAGCTAATTTGAGCTGGTTTTCGATTGATATTGAAGTTTTTCATGCTGGGTTCAGGGTTTAGGCGGCTAGCGTTAAGTAACGTTAAGTTTGCTAGCTTCATTTCTCGAAAACTCTTGAACACACTTTTGTAAATACAATTTTAGTTTGAGTTATTGTTTTTTCTTATATTCCACCACTTTGTAATCTACGTCCACTGTTTATTATGTGCTTCTCTACAACGATAGGGTTTCTGCATCTTAAAGGTAATGACTTTCTCTTCAGTGGTAGCTCTGCGATAGTTACTTCCTCTTTTATTGCCGCAGTGGCCCATTACAGATAACCTCTTCTAATCCTAATTGTATTTATGGCGATAAAGTGGCTGTAAATTGCTGTCCATTGACAGTTTATTAGTGATGTCTGATGTAGCTAAACCTTTGTCTGAACTGTTCACCTTTGTCTGAACTGCTTGCCAAATTAGGTCTGTAGGTCTACATGTCTGTACACTAAACATAGCTAGGCCTACCATACCAGGACACAATCAATACATATCACGTGTTGGTTGAGCATTGTTAAAGACATTGCTTCTTTGGTTTGGAGAAAGAGTAAACAGGCTGCTGAGCATATGCGTGGCCCACCTCTGCTCACTCCCCTTGAGCTGGTTGGCTGCTTTTAAACACCACAGTAGCCTGGTTGGAGCTGGAGGTGTGTAAAAAGCAGACTGACTGAAGATGCTCCAATAAGACAGTTATAGCACTGACCATAACTATTTTGTGTAATATTGATTACTCAATTTTAAAACCTAGTTTTGTATTCTTTCACTTTTGTGATTTATTTTTAAAACAAAGTTATTTCTGTTTAGTTTGAAACATCAATGAAATGCTGCAACTCAGACGCTGCTCCAGCCTAATTCGACTGTGCCCAATTAAAACTCACAGGTAACATTACTGCAATCAAACAAAACATACTTTAAAAGGCTGCACCTAATGTTACATTTCAACAGAAATCCGATCACATCTGCTGTGGCACCATGTGCAGCTCGTTTCTGCAGCAGCGACAGCAACAGCCAATACAAATGGAGCCACAGTCGCCGCTGGACACACACTATAGCTGGACTTCTGGCTGGGACAGGTGCCGTTCTGGTTTATGGTCTCCACCAACAAAAGGTCTGATTGGCAGTCTGTAAAATCATTTAAATTTGAACTTGATAGTAAGAATTACCTCTGCCAAGTACTCTTCCACTAACTAGATTGTAAAATCTGAATCCTCACTTTATTTGAAGATTGTGCCTAGGATAAAGCAAAACATTTACAGCAATTCATGTTGTGTATGGCCAAGATAGGGGTTTTTGCTCTAAACTGATCTTGTCAAAATACAGTTGCTTGATTTCATTAGAGAGCAGACAGAAAAAAACAAAGCAAATGATCAAATTCAATTCAAAAGAATGCTGCTGTTGACTAACCAAGGTAAATGAATTACATTTTACTGTTGTAAGCAAACCAGTGCAATTGGCCTTGTTCTTAAAATTATATAGTAAAATAAATCATTTGCAAAACATTTAAATATGACTCAGTGAACTATGAACTATGAACCTTTAAACAGAAGCAATAGTATTTTGACATTATCTCAAAACGGTTTTGTTATCTTTCTTGTGTAGGCCGAGAAGGCAGATACCCTCACGGAGCGGACTGTAGAGAAGATCTCCACACTTCCCATCTTCAGCCAGGAAGAAGTGGCCAAACACCGCTCTTTGGAGGATAGAGTGTGGGTCACATATCAAGGAGCTGTCTATGACATCACTGAATTTGTGGCAATGCATCCGGGTGGGGACAAGATATTGCTGGCGGCAGGTGGAGCTGTAGAACCATTTTGGGATCTGTACGCTGTGCACAATCAAGAACATGTCCTGGAAATCCTCTCAGAATATAAGGCAAGTATACAAGTTTTTGTTCAACCAAAACATATTTTCTTTTAATTTGACTTGATATTTGGTACAGCTGTCCACTTTGTGTTTTTGTACAGACATCAGAAAAAAGTGATTGTTAATACAGTAAGTTCACTGAACCATACTTTCAATATAAAGATTAAAAGGGTTTCACCTTACAGCAGGTGGCCACTGCCGTTGTGGCTGGAATTATTTCAACCCGATGTCTGCTTGAGTGTATCACAAGTTCAAACGGCTGTTTTAATTGTCCAAAACAGCGGGCATGGACTTAAGGCCCTTGCAAAGTGTTAGAAGAAACAAAATGATTGAAAGGTTTCTCTTGCTAATGCTTCTTGTGGTAAACATTAGGTTGGTGAGCTGAGAGCAGAAGACCAGAAGAAGCAGCAGAGTTTTATTTCATCAGATCCCTTTGCATCAGACCCTGAACGCCACCCTGTGCTACACATCAACAACCTCAAACCGTTCAATGCTGAGCCTCCTCCTGAAATCCTCTCAGAGAGCTACATCACCCCCTCTGTTTTCTTTTTCAAGAGAAACCACCTGCCTGTGCCACGAATTGACCCTTCTACTTATCAGCTCAAAGTGGAAGTGGAGGGGCTGCCGGGCGAAGGCCTCACGCTGTCTTTAGAAGACTTAAAGACAGGATTTCCAAAGTACACAGTGACGGCCACTCTGCAGTGTGCAGGCAACCGGCGCTATGACATGAATAAGGTCAAACTGGTAAATGGACTCAACTGGGGCATTGCTGCAATCGGTAATGCCACATGGAGTGGTGCCAGACTCAAGGACGTCCTACAGGCCACTGGATATAACCCTGAAGTAGCACAGTGGGCTCGACATGTGCAGTTTGAAGGACTGGACAAAGATGCAGCAGGCACAGTATATGGTGCTTCTATTCCTATTAACAAAGCTATGAGCGAGGAAGGTGATGTACTGCTTGCTTATGAAATGAACGGTGAGGTTCTGCCTGCTGACCACGGTTATCCTGTCCGCGTTGTGGTTCCTGGGACTGTGGGTGCCCGCAATGTCAAGTGGCTTGGTAAGATTGTTGTGAGCGCAGAGGAGAGCAGCAGTCACTGGCAGCAGAATGACTATAAAGGTTTCAATCCTGGGACAGACTGGGACACAGTGGACTACAAATCTGCCCCTGCCATCCAGGAGCTGCCCATCCAGTCTGCTATCACCACACCAGCAGATGGCGCTGTGGTCAACCGCAGCACAAAGGAGCTGACCGTTAAGGGCTACGCCTGGAGTGGAGGAGGGAGGGAAGTGGTGCGAGTGGATGTGTCACTGGACGGAGGTAAGACGTGGAAGGTGGCCCAGCTTAGAAGTGGGGATAAGGAGCCCGTGCCAGTGGCTCCTCTTGGACGGGCCTGGGCCTGGAAGCTCTGGGAACTGACTGTGCCAATCCCACCGAACACACAGGAACTGGAGATAGTGTGCAAAGCAGTAGACAGTAGCTACAACATGCAGCCAGAGACCGTAGCTCCCATCTGGAACCTGAGGGGGGTCCTGAGCAACGCCTGGCACCGAGTGAACATCAGCATCGAAGAGGATGAAGCCCACGAATAGACTGATACACAAACTGGAACAGTTTGCAGCGCAAACATCTGGACTGTAAAAGCTTAACCTTTTCAGTTGCACAGCTGTTTTAGCATTAATTATTTAATTTGTAAACTACTAAAATGTACACTTGTAGTGTACATCAGCAGCACATTAGCTTATGACTAAATTTATGCCCTTACTTTTGAACTTTCTAAAATTTCTATCTTCACCAGAATGAATGCATCATAATGATCCACTAATGTTTATACTGCAATATGCCATGATCAGTGTCAATGGATAGTTTTTTTTTAATTATTAATAGTTAATTATTAGTAATTATTTGTAATAATAAATAAATGATTTTACACTGAACCCAAACTTTGTCTGTCACTGCAGGAATATGAAATTGTATGTTGTATATATTTTTTTTGTCAAAAAATGAGGATGTGGTGTTCAGATGGAGTCAAATGTTATGTTTAAAAACTGTGATCTGTTCAGTATCATCAGCTTTTACTTGTTTATTCTAATTGCGTATCTTTTTTGCAGATTTACATATTTTCCCTTAAACTACATTTAGTCAGAGATTATTGAATGTGTCAACATGAAATGACTCAGTTTCCAAAACAGTTTACAGGAAAGAGAAAAACTAAAGTCTTCGATGTGTCATTCAAGTTAGACAAAGTTTAAACTAAAGCCAAGTATCTTTTATATTAATAAACAATTCCCTGAAACATGTGAGTCACAGTGTGTAAAGATGACCAGTTGTCCGTTGTTGGACCTTTTTAAATAGATATTGTCCTCTGTTTAAAATTACTACAAATATGCATACACAGAGACCAGATACAATGTCTGGCATGTCTGCTAATGTGTCTTCTTTTTTTTTTTTTTTAAGTGGCTCAAAAAATTTAAAGAATTGTTGGCAAATTGGCAAGTTTATAGTTCTCCAATAAAACTAGGTCATGAGGAGTAATAGACCATGATTATTTCAGATATGAAGTTACTGTGAGGTGTTGTGCATAAGGTAACATAAATAAAAAGAAATTCAACAAAAACAAGGTAAGTACAGTTGTGTTCATAAGTTTACATACCCTGGCAGAAAATTTTATTTTTTTTATGGGCCATTTTTCAGAGAATATGAATGATAAAAACCTTTACTTTTTTTTTTTTTTTTTTTAGTGGTTGCTTACTCTTTTTAAATCATAATGACAACAAACTACCCAAATGACCCTGATCAAAAGTTTACATACCCTGGTGATTTTGGCCTGAAAACATGCACAAGAGTGACAAGGTTTAAATGGCTACTAAAGGTAACCTCCTCACCTGTGATCTGTTTGCTTGTAATCAATGTGTGTTTAAAAGGTGAGTGAGTTTCTGGGCTCCTAACAAACCCCTGCATCTTTTATTCAGTGCTGCACTGACGGTTATGTTTCTGAGTCATGGGGAAAGCAAAAGAATTGCCAAAGAATCTGCGGGAAATAAGCAGTATTTAAAATAATAAAGTTGACTCAGCGGGGCTGCACACAACCATAAATGTTACATTTGGAGAGGAGTCAACAGGCCTATGATGAAAGGTACACTATTCTTACTGTGAAACATGGGGGTGGATCACTGATGTTTTGGGGATGTGTGAATTACAAAGGATCAGGAAAAGATGAATGCAACATGTTTTCAGCAAATTTGTACTCATCAGACCGGAAGTGACGACGTTCCAACATGAAAACGATCCAAAGCACAGGGCCGAGTCGACCTGTCATTGGTCTGGTCATCTCAGTATCCTGACCTCAATATCACTGAGCCATTCTGAGGAGATCTCAAACATGCAGTTCATGCAAGACAGACCAAGAATTTACAGGAACTGGAGTTTTTTTTTTTCCAAGAAGAAAGGCAGCTTTACCATCTGAGAAAATAAAGAGCCTCATCCACAAAACCACAAAAGACTGTCAAGCTGTCATTGATGTTAAAGGTGGTAATACACAGTTTAAAGAACTGGGGTTATTTGGGTAGTTTCGGTTGTCATTATTATGTAAATTGTTTGACACTAAATGGCTTCACCCAACCACTAACTGTGAGTTTTTTGTGTTATCATTCATATTTTCTAAAAAATGGCCAAAGAAATCAGAAATTCTTCCAGGGTATGTAAACCTATGAGCACAACTGTATAAAAGTGTTGGTTTTAGACTGTTGTTAGTTTCATCAAAACTGGCTGTACTCCCACTGTTGCCTTTTTCTTCTTTCAGATCTGTTTTGCTTTTCCCCAGAAATAATAAGCCTGAAAAAAAACATCAGGCAGGAAACAGTTGTAATGACTCAATGTAGCTGTGCTCTCAGTGTCAGTAAATATGTACAGCTGTGTATTTTGTGTTAAGTGGAAAATCTGTGACCATCTGGTTATGTTGTGTTGCAACAAAGTATGCAGTGGAAAGCTAAAAACATGCATTAAAGTTGCCTGTAGTAAAATAAAAATAAAACCTGCTTCCAGCAAAACCAACTCTTTTACAGTTTGGGGTCAGATACAGTAGCTTAAAAACATATTTTCTTGGGACATTTTAAAGCTCTGCTCTGCAGCCATTTAACACAAACCTTCAGTTTTAGTGTTGTCTGACGTATGACCTCCAAGGACATTATCATCCACTGCACACTGACATCTTAAGACCAGCTGTTTCTAGATAGGCTTCTCACTTTCACATACAAGCTAAGGATAATATGTCATTCATAAAAGTATGTACACAAAAAATAGTTATAATTACATGCATCACACAGACTCAATAGAAACAAGCAAAATATATAAGGTCTATTTATTGGCATACAAGGTATATATTTTACACAAACATGCTAATGCTCATGTTTGTACATGCAGCAAAAGTGTGTAGCAAAACTACCTTTAGCAAAAAAATACTCAAACATATTCAGTCAGTAAAAGTATATGCCAGTTTGCAACACCTTTTTAACCTTCAGTTCCTGTGGTGTCCTTAATTGCTATTATTGTGTATTATTTAGTTATTAGCCCATTTCAAGATGAAGCAGACTGGGATTGATAGGAGAAGCCAGGAATGTGGAGCAGAAGTGTGAAGCACCTCTTGTGGTTTAGACCCATAATTTACTCTCATTTTAGCAGCATCATCAGAAACGTTAGAGACCTGCCCAGAAGGACTCACAAATCAGTGTTAGAAACATTACTTATTTGCCCCTTCAACAGTGTTTCTGTGGATATCTTAAGTATATAAATTTACCCCTCGTCCACTCTGAACAGCTGTGTAGTTAAGCAGCAGACAATTTTTGAGGTGAGGTTGGCTGGCTGCTGTTGTGATCCTCATTCTTCGGGGATGGATCATCGTAGCCACAAGCCTGAGTCACGCTCTGGGCTGAGTTAAAAACTGTCCAAGCGCTCGTAGAACAAACAGTCTGCTTTAGGGTCTCCCTGGTGCAGACTCTGCCTCTCAAACAGAAGTGGATATCTAGGAGAGCTGCTGGTTTGGAGATGGACTGTATGTTGCCTCTGGGACTGCTTCTGATGCTTGGCTTCAGTGGCACATTTTCTGCTGCTGTTGAATGGACGGAGTTAAATGAAGCAATGGTAGAATCAAGATTGACTCTATTTTTTGATAGATTTTTTGCTTCAGTTGATAATATTTGATGTTTCTGTTTGGTCTTCATTCCCAGACTTATTTAAATCAGTTTGGCTACCTGGAGGAAGCTGTTAATATGCAAGACCCCAACTCTCTTGAGGGCCTCATTGAAGCTCTCAGGTAAACAGCCCTATTACAGGTCATTTAGATGTAGATATGTTATGCAGTTGTCTGAGCCTGTATTTCCTGCAGGGTTTTTCAGAGAGTCAATGATTTGCCTCCAACTGGAGAGTTGGATGAAGAGACCCTGGATGTTATGAGGCAGCCCCGCTGTGGCATGGAAGACCCTTTCAACAAGAAACACCACAAGTTCAGAGTCATGGGTAAGCTTTCAACAGATTTAAAATAATTGGTCTTTTCATAATATTTTCTTGCTAAATCAAAGTAAATGTATGTATGACTAATGACAGACTAATGAGCATTTAAATGTTTGTATATACATGATAGTTAGAAAGATACAGTATATTACAACATTTCCACTGCTTAGGTGTGAAACCTTGAACATACAGCAAAATAATGTTTACTATAATATTTACATCTCTAAGAGGAACAGTTAGCTCTCGAGGATCTGTCAAATCACTGTGTTGTTTTCTGACAGCTCGCTGGAGAAAGAAGAGTCTGACCTACCGCATTCACAACTACACCCCAGACATGACAAAGACAGATGTGCGGGCAGCCATCCGCTCGGCCTTTAAGTACTGGAGCGATGTGGCTGCACTGACCTTCAGAGAGGTGGAGTACGGCAGAGCGGACATAAGGATCTCCTTTCATAAGAATGACAAAGTCTGTCCTGTGCCATTTGATGGAAGCGGTAAACCACTTTGTAGTTAACAAACAAAATTGCAATATAGTCAAAAAGTGCAAGCTTTTACACAAAATTTGAAAGTGAGTTCATTCGTTTTGGTGCTGATTTTATGAAGTTAATAGAGTTGTATTAAAGGTGGGGAGTGAGGTTTTAGGCCATTTCTGGTGGCATTACTCTTTTTAAACTCATGTGAACAGCTATCATGCCCTCCAGGGACATGGTGTTGTCTATGAACAAATCTGGTGAAAATAGGTCTGATGGTCTTTTCACTTTAATAATCTGAAACATCAGTTTAGTTCTTAACTGGACTAAAGAAGGTGTGCTCAAAAAGAAACCAGAGTATGCTTCTCTTTCAGCAGTGGTTCATTTGTCCTCTCTGGGCAGTTGTAGAAACGGGATATCATGGCCTTTTAAGTCAGTAAATGGCCAATTTTAGACTTTATAATTTGTGTGTTCGTAAATTGTTTATCCCTTACTCCTGCAGGTCATGTTCTGGCACATGCTGAGGCACCAGAGTCTGGTATTGTCCATTTTGATGAGGATGAGTTTTGGACTGAGGGCTCATATTATGGCACTAATCTGCGTATTGTGGCCGCTCATGAGATCGGACATGCCCTTGGTTTGGGTCACTCTCAATACAGGAGTGCTCTGATGGCCCCAGTTTACTCGGGGTACAGATTCAACTTCAGGCTGCACTCAGACGATGTGAGAGGCATCCAGATGTTGTATGGTACGTCTGTGCTGTTTAAGGCATGTTCTTCTACCAGTCATGGTGGCCTTGTAACTTTAGTCGGACACTTGTTTTATAGGCAAACGGATCACCAGCACATTAGCCAGTCCAACAAACGCAGACAGCACTCTCCCCACAGAGAGCAGCTATGGCCGAGTCCCTGACCCTGCACTGCCAGACTGGATGCCATCATTTTAGGTAAGTTATAGGTTAGACATAGAATCTGTACATTGTTGCAATTATTTATCTGTTTTCTTTTGTTTTTTTGTCATTTTTACCAGGCCCGTGGAGGAAGACATTTGCGTTTAGTGGTGATTACGTGTGGACCATCTCAGACCTGGGTCATAACACACCAATAAAGATTAACAGGCTGTGGAAAGAACTCCCCGGAAACCTGGATGCTGCTGTGCACTCGCAAAAGACAAACAAGACATACTTCTTTAAAGGTACTCATTTTCTGCCTCTGTTGTAAGGTTGTTACTTGTGGGGGCCGTAAGCGGGATAGGTCATGGGGGCCCTGCCTCACCCTGGATTGAAACAGCAGTGCCCTACATTAGTACAACTCTTGTTCACCAGTTCCAGTCACAAAAGACTGGCAGTAGCAGATTACATGACAACAATAGTACATTTCCTTTAGACCGTGAACTGAAGCTCCATTATAACCTAAACACAAAAAGAACCCAAATATGTGATGTGAAACTGTGCCATTGCTTTGGACAGATGTACTGTACTGAACAGGACAGTTTGGAGATAAAGTGCACATTTTTATTTAAAAAAGATCACATTCCGGTTGTAAGACTGAGCCCCTGTCGATACCTGAATATTTTCAGTGGCGCTGGCCTCTCCCTCTGATCCCAGCTGTGATCTGTGAGAGCTCACCTCAAAATGACCATTATCAGATGGAAATAACTACAAACAGTAGTTTGACTAACATCTACAAATCTATACTTATCAAGATTTGTATCAAATGTAAAAATGATTAAATACAATCTCAAGCTGAATATTTAGTGTTCTTTAAAACATAAATAAAAGTGCTTGAGGCTCTTCCCATCAGACTTGAAGCACTGAACTAGAGCTCTTCCACTCTTCATGAGGCCAAACTTTCTGCTTCTGACAATATCAATTAGATACTTTACTCTTGTTTTCAAAATTTATCAAATAAAAATGTTTGAGGTAGGTTATTTCTAAGTAAGCCTGATGCAGCACTGTAGGAACAACAGCAACGATCACACTTGTTTTTCTAAGGGATATAGGTTGTCATAAGCAAATGTGCATAGACAGTGCAAAGTACAGACCCGTGAGTCTGTGTTCCACTGAGTGCTGCTGAAAGTCTGCAACGTTAGATGCTCACAAACGGGCTACTATTTATTTATTTTAGCGTGAGCTTAGCTTTTTTTTGCGGGGTTATAAGATTCATATCGCACTATAAAAACACCACCTGTCACCAGGCGGCAGCGCCTCTTGGCCCCGCCCCAGACACTGAGCCCTCAAACACAGAACACAGACTGAGAAACTCTGTCAGACTTCTCTGCGCTGATACAAACCCTGCTTTAACATGCATTATGGAGTTTTTTCACCTCTAGAGTTAAATAGTGTCTCCAGTGAAGTTGTTGGTTCAGTCAATTCAACAAACGCTGGATCTGTTAGGGGGCCCCCTACAGGCCATTGAGCCATAGGTCTATTGGCTTAGTTTGCTTGTAGGGTGGGCCTGGTCAGTAAAGTATCAGTGTTTTCTTCTGTTTTGTGAATTGTTGTGGTTGTCTTGTGTTTCTTCTGTTTTGTTTCTTTTGTGATAGAAGCGATCATGTCGTGCTCTAAGGTGAATGTTTAAATGTTCTTTGATATGGAATTGTAATGTTTTTTTCCTTTCTTCCTTTTCTCTCTCTCTCTCTCTCGGCTGAATAAACTAAAAAAAGGGGAAAAAAAGCATCATATGTGATGATAACCAGTTGTTTCTTTGTGACCTTAAAGCTCTTTCTTGTGAAGTATCAATGTATCATACGTGGTTGTTTAATATGGCATCCAATCGTCTACAAAAGTATCAATTGACCACCTTTTTCAACTTTCCTTTTTCAATTGCTAACTTTGACCTCAGAAAAGAGAGTCTCCCATTCTGCTCCACTGATTGTAAAGTACATTGAAAAGGAGATGCAAACCTCTCAAAGTGGGGTTTAATTGGATTTTACTAATATGTTTAAGAATTTCTTAACTATATGTCTGTGCTTTTAATGAGCAGTAACAGGAGTCTTCATATTATTTGTGATCACAGGGAATAAAGTGTGGAGATATGCACAATTCTTTTTGGACTATGGCTACCCCAAATCAGTCAAAAGGATCCCTGCTAACATAAATGCAGCGTTTTACCTGGAGAAGAATAAGAAACTAGTCTTTATTAAGGTATAAAATAAATCCCAAAAACATCACAGTATTACCATTCATCCACATTTGACTCACAAAACTTTCTATTTCTGTTTTCTTAGGGTTCAGACCACTGGCAGTGGGATGAGCTCAAGTACAATGACCTTTCACTGTACCCCAAACCTCTGTCTATGCTGGTCACTGGTGTCCCACCGAGTCCAGATGCCGCTTTCACTTGGACCAATGGCAAGCTCTTCTTCTTCAAAGGTGACAACTACTGGCGTGTGAATGAGATACTTAGAGTGGACAGAGGATACCCACTGAGTAAGAGGGAGCGCTGGATGAGATGCTAAAGGTCCACCACCAGAGGGCCCCAGAGACCAATTCAGGGTTGCTGCTTACACTCCAGTGCATTGACAACCACAAACCTCTACAGCAAATGATAAATGTGCTTGCTTTGAGACTACTGTGGGAAACACTTATATTCACTGGATCTGATCACAGTATGCAACAAGAGCAGCCTGGTAATTGCGAGGCCAAGACTCAAAAGTGTGACAATCACGCAAGCATTTGTATGAGCTCAGAGAAAATCAGGACATCTTGTTTTTCAGTGGCACATGTGTTTGATTATTGTGTAATGTTTTCAGGGAGATTTGATATGATGGTATTTTTTTGTATTCTGACTTTGTGTTCTGAGTTATATATTTTTGATAAAATAAGGGTTAAATGTGTCTCCCTGTGCCTCTGCTTTGTATTATACTGACAATATTTCTTCATGTTTTTAATTCCATTTTTGAACTTTGGGTTTTTAGTGATTTCCATTGCTGATCCTGCTCTTGAGTTGTTGATGTGTATTTCTATGTTGTATGTTTTTAAGGATCATGATGCTGCAAAAGTAATTTCCCCAAAAGGGACAATAAAGAAACTTTGACTTTGAATAGATTTTTCAAGCACTCAATAAACAAATAGATTTGTCTGTTCCCAGCAAGGGCAGACACAGTGAAAAGGTATATGGAGCTGCATTTATCTCTACAGTATTAATATAGATTGTTTGCATTGTTTGATTTTAATTTCTATCATTAATGCTTGGACTAATGGCAATAATCTATGATTAGATGCAAAAACATAAGCCAACATTACCAAATAATCTAAGATTCTCATCTCCCTGCTTTGATAGGCATGGTTCCCATCCCAGATTACGCTCTACAGCTAATTTTATGGTGAATGTATATTTTATAAACACCCCAAAAACTCTTGATTGCCCGTTTATGAAGACCATCAAAGTATCACCCCACTGCAATCTTCGGTTATAATGATGACGTACCATTGAAAATAAACAGATCAAACTATCCAATAATGTGATGAAAGCCCAACCAGGCCTGCTGTTTGTGAACACACAGATCCTAAAATCTCCATGGCAACCCCAACCCTTTGCAGAGGAGGCCCTACCCATTACATCTTTATTACACAATTCTGGTGAGTAACCCTTCAAGAGATAGAGAATTTCAAGAGACAAACTTTTTTATTTTTTAGAAATTTCTATCAACAGTATGTACAGATTCAGGTGACAAGTGCATTGCCCCTGCAGATTAAAACATCAGGGATCAATCTAAAACATAAATCTACAAGTGAACAAAAAACATGATTTGTTTTATTGTCTTCCATTACTACCATGTATCTGTCATTACATAAATTAAATTATATAAACGTTTACACAGGTTCTCAACACAAAAACACCAAAGGAAAATAATTAGGGTGTGTGCTGTTAGATGTGATCCAGCTAAAGCTTTACTGTAGTCTGCACCATTTAGGTTTTGCATTTTATGAATAGGTATTGTAATATCCTCCATATGTTTTAAATGACAAGCATAGAGCACACAGTTATACCAGTAAGACACTAAATAATATCAACACACAGGAGATTCGTTAAAGTACAGTACATGTAGTGCCTGACAAACTTCTTTCAGTTTCACTACCAGACTCAGGCTCATACACAGGTTTATGTATTTAATACATAATGGCAAAAAAATGGAGGACCTTGTTTTGTTATGGTTGTTTCTCTAAGAAACACAGTGGTTGCAGTGGTTATAAAAATCAAACAGTTTAACACTCCTTTTACTTTCCAGACAGCATAGTTGTCCTCTTAAACTCAAGTCTAAAGTCAATGTCAGGACTGATAGCCTCTGCTATCTGTCAATATGTTGAGCTAGGATTTTAAGACAGCTGAACAGAAACCTTTTGTGCGGTGTAGCTCAAACCCTGACAACTGGCGTTGTAGCCGTGAGAGGGGCAGTAGATCCAGTCTCAAAGTCCAGGTCGATCATGGTGTGGTTAGTAGTCCCCAAGCTGCTAAGGGAAGTACCAGTGCCCATCTGTCTGTCCCGCAGACTTTGCAGATAACTCTAAGGAGAAAATCAACAAAAACATAAGAAATACATCCTGGCCTCTCAACACTAAAGTGTGCTCTAATAGGAACTACAGCCATGAAAACACACTGAGTATCTACAGCACATGTCGAGTGGGTGACACTGACCGGTGCCAGTAGGTCCCCAGCATAACGTTTGACTGGAGTGGGTTTACGGCGGTACGTGCCTTCCTGCCCACCTGCCTGCTGTTGCTTCTTGGCATCCTTCTCCCGAATTCGCATCAGTTGCACTCTCTTCTGTCTCCGACTGATAACAACTGTGAAAACAAGTACAGTCTTCCAAGTCACTTACAGCAAAACAAAGCTGATATGTGCAAAATGTTTTTGTATACTCACCCTCGGTGTGTGAGAAGCTGTTGTCTGTTAGTTTCCATTGGACCAGAACTCCTATCAGACTGAGGGTGGGCCAAATACCCATAATGACCCAGCTATACCAGCACAGAGGTGGCCCAGGCGTCAGGCGCATGCATTCATACACATGTGTGGCCAAAGCAAGCATCTCCACAAAGTAGTCAGCACACACAGTCATGATGGCTGCCCCAAAAACAGCAGTGGACACGATGGTGAAGAGTTTCTGCCACTGCAGTGTCAGCACAGCAAAAAGCATGCCCATCCCGAGCAGTGATCCCAGAGGGACCCACACTGTGGTGGGTGTGTAGAACTGTTCTGTAATCATTAATGCAGCAAGAGCCAGGAGCAGGCCCAGCAGCAGCCCGGTCATGAAGAGACCCACACTTCTCACCATCATTGTGACCAAGCCACACAGTAGGCCAATCCCAAGGCCAATACCGGCGCTGGCCTCGACGCTGAGCTGAGTGTCTAGCACATGCTCCTTGTGGCACAGCAAGAAGATGATGACTGAACCAAACATGAGGCCTGACAAGAACATGACGGCTTTGAAACAGCGATAACCTGTGAGGAACAAGACAGTTATTATGCACGTAATATCACATTGTATATAGACAGTATGTGCCTGTTCTGTGTTTATTCAACCTGCTGTACAGTAATTAAAAGCTACAGTTTGGTTGAAGTTCTTTCCCACATTATGTATGTTATGTCACCCCAGAAAATGTCCTAATGTCATAGTCTGTGTGACAGGGACTCTCACCGAAAAAGCAGTAGATGATACCGAAGAGGCAGCACATGGAGCAGATGACGGTCGGGATGACATCGTACTTCCTCTCGATCTCCAAACTGCAGGTGTTGACCTCAACTGTGCCTGCCCCCAAACCTTCAGAGCTCAACCCAGTTGGATCTGCCATTTTGGTGAATGAGGGCGGCTGTGGGCTTGCGTTCAGAACAAGTGTAGGACCACGGGTGGCGTTATCTCAGGTCCATTTGAGGGACTGTTGACGACTGCCGGAAAACAGAAAAAGGACAGTTACAGTGAGTAGCTGAAACATAAACAAAGTAGGTTTCACATCGAAGTTCTGCCAATGTTAACTCTTAAAGTCATGTGTGTCTGCTCAGTGTGCAGCTGTCACACTCAACAAGCTGCAACAAGTCAACTGTGTGTGTCAGCTGGGTTTTGTCTCTGGATAACGTTTTGGGCCATTGTGTTTATTAATTATTCATCAATTTAAACTGTCTTTGCCAGAGAGCAAACCAAGGACCTGCTTTTTACCTCTCTACCAACTTTGTCCTTGTTGTGTAGAGAGATTGTTTACATGGTATTTAATGGGTAAAGCTGATGGGCCTTTGGAGGGTCAGGACTGCTGCAGAGCTGTGGCTCATGGGTGGATAGCACTTTCGGAGGCCGCTGGCAGGCCTCCTTTATGACCTCACCACAGCTGAGATCCGATTACAGCACACTCACGTTTTCTGCCTGAGACAAACGGTGCACTCTGGGCCAGGCCCTACCTTTTCTTGGCTATACAAAACCTCCTATTTGTTCACCAGCTCATCTTTTAGACTTTATTGATGCCTATTGATGGCTATTATTGATGCCCTTTATTGAAATATGGTTCACTCGATCCACCTTTTCCACTGACAGCTTGTCTATGAATGATTTAACTTGGAAAAAATGAGGGATCGCTGGAAAGTTTTTTCAGCCAGACTAGAGTGCTAAGAACATATTGTTCTCTTTATGTTTTTAACAGTCACAATCACTAATATTACAGGTGCTTTTTAGTTCTTCTTATTAGAACGTCTATGCAGGCCTCCTCAGATGTAAACAGCAACAAAACCTTTTTAAACAGAGAATAATAAATAAATAATAATAAAAAACTTGCAACCAAATTAATACTTCCGGAGAGCTCTAACACCTATAAGATTTACAATCTGCTGAAGCAATAAGCCCCCTCAATAAAACTGTACAAAGATTTGGGCATTGTGTCTTTTTGATGCCAGGTTGGGCTGTAGAGATTACAAAAAAATCAGACTTAATGTTCCCCTGGTGTTAAGGTTAACTCGAGTATGTCTAATTTTTAGATGCCTTAATTGATAAAAAGTGATTTGAAAATTGGCAGCACAAAAATAAAATATGCAACAGCTCTCTAATGTGTTGAAGGCTGTGCTGTTAAATCAATCTTCATGGTAGAATTTACTAATGCTAGGGCTAATAACTAAAGCTATAGCAGAGTGTCAGGTGTTTAATATTTCAAACCTTTAAACAAGGATTTACCTGAGTCTACAGGGACTGCAGGCACTCCCATGTCCCCTTCCCACTGCTCATGTTACCCCTGAGTGTCACAATGGTGTCCAATGTCTAGCGGCTTGGGAGTCCTTGCTACTGTGGGAGAATAGAGCCATTATGGGCTATAACAAAGACTAGGAGGCCCATGCTGTGACCTCTAGTGGCACTCAGAGGAAACCATGCGGACCAAAAAGGAGATTGCATTGAAAAGGCTGCGAGCACCAAGGAGACTAGTCGATCCCAGTGTTTGCTTTAAGATAGGTGCCAAGAATATGCTTTCAGAGAGCCGCTGAGTGATGGGAGGGACGGGACGAGACAGGACACTAACAAGAAGCAGAGCCATGTATCAAAACAACTTAACCCTCAAGAGAAATTATTTGTAATGTTTACTTTAATGATTTTGTGTAGCTGGCTGTGGTGTAATACAACATACAGACCCCTATCAAGAAACAAACATGTTAAAAAACTGGAATGTAATTTCCAGCCAATTTTTTATTACATAATTTTTAGCTTAGATTTAAGTAATCTTTCATAATCGAACTGCCAATTAAAAAAAAATTCAATATCTTTACGTAGTCATACATACAAGAGCTATAGCCCTTTATAAAAGCTTTAATAGTTTGATTACCTGCAGTACACTGTAATTTGTTTTAATATTATGTTTTCCCTTTGACCAAAGCCAAGCTAAAGATTGAACTCTCCTGGACCAACACTGCAGGGGGCCAAGTGCTCAGCTGCTAAGGAGCAGAGGGTCAGCTCCAAGTTGCCAACATAACTAATTTGGGTGTGGCCGTGTGGGTAATAAAAGGCTGGGCATGTGTGGTCCCAGCCAAGGATCCTACAAGTGCTCCTCTAACTTGATGGCCAGGGGCAGCTGAAAATTTTAAATTTTCAGTGTTGTGGCTTGGCCATCGGACAACTTGTCTTGTGTGACTCTTTCAGAAATTTGAAATACACCAAGTCCGCAGCTGCAGCTCGGAAATCATGCCAACCTCAGCTGGACATCGAAAGCACCTGGACAACAGGAATCTCAAGAGATACCGGCTCTGTCGGGGATGGATATGTGCTGGTCAGTTCAGAGTTTGTTTTCAGCATTACAATGTGAGCTTTATCTTCAAAGTCTACGGGAAAAGAAGGAAACCAATACACCACTTCCTGCACCTCCAGCAGGAAGCAGCCTCATTCGGGTTCGGTAGGAAATGACTTTGCGTCTGTGACAGAAGATGCTCCAATGAAATGAAACATGTCACTAAAAACCTCTCTGGATTTACTACTTCAAAATTTCACCAAACCAGGAGAGACTTATGATGAAAATGCTCTTATAATCAGTTTGGCTCGCGGCGTAATCTACAATAACACTCACCATTGTGCCACCAGGTTTTTCTGCTGCTTGATCCAGACCATGACTGAGTGCTTATATAACAAACAAACCAACAAGATTTTATTTTAGACTGAGCTCAACCTACAACATCTACACCACAATTCACCTCTGTTCACATTTTAGTGATGATATACTAAATATTTAGCCAAACACAATTCTATATTAAATTACAAGAAGCAGAGGCTATAGCTGCTCCATCACAAGGACATGACAATATTTCAATGTGTGACAGTGACTGATCAATTATGCATCCACATCACATCGATGAAGGGCAGAGATAGATTGAGACTACATTAGGGCACCCTTTACCTCAGAGGCAGTCATGTACTTCCTCATTTATTCCTGCTCCATTGTCTGTGTCAGCAGTCTTCCCGTTGTGTCAGATAGTCGTTTTTGTAGTGTTCAGCTGCTTTAGGTCTAGACAGACCAGAAAAACCAGACTTTGCAAATGAATACAACTCTGTGACACAGTGTCAACAAGTGAATTATTTTACAGACATAACAGACATTCTGATCATTAATGGCTCAAATAACAAAATAATTATCATTAACTATTTCAACAGAACAGGATTAAACTTTGTGAAGCAAGTTAAACTTTCAGACTTTTATGTCAATTTAATTTGTCCATGAACAATGAAATGTCACATCAAGTTAAAGTTTTTATCAGCAAGCATCACATTATGTTATTCTGAAATGAAAAGCAACATTAAAGCATATTTGAACACAAGTAAAGGGCAATCGGCCAAAATGACTTTCAAACCCTATAATCTCTCCTTTTCATGCCAGTTGTTACACAAACAAAAGAGCTCTTTCAGCTAAAGAGAGCTACTTATAGAGAAGCATGAAACACAATAAAAAGCCTTTGTGAGTGGTCACATGTTTACAGTAAATTTGTATATATTATTAAGTCTATCAGAGATATGTCCACGTCAACATAAGTGGCATCGTCATACAGCAAAATGATTGGAGACTGGAGTTCATTCAAAGAAGCATATGGCTTGGCTTTGTTGTTAGTGTTTGGTTTTGTAGCATACGCATATTTGAATAAATTATCCAAATGCGCACTGAAAGAGAGCAAACACACTTACTACTCATGACATTCATTCAGGCCAATACTGAGCTGGAGCAGAGAAGCTTGCAGTGTGGCCTTAGGAGGAGCCCACTGGAACAGCACATTAGGGTTTTGTGGTGGAGAGCAGTATTTAGACCGTAACATGGAGGAGTCTAATGTCCGTACTTCAAGAGAGAATGGCCGGACTTTTCAACGGTCATAATGTATTCGGCTGATGAGCAATGCGTTGGCGTGGCACAGAAACGCTACATTCAGAGGACAACTCTCCAGCTCCACAAAAGATGGCCTCACTACCACAGCTCTCATTTGACACAGGGAGCAAGACAGTCAAAGTCAAATAGGCCTGGTCGCTTATTGAATTGATTATTTACGGCTGGCTGCAGTGGAAGATGATGAGTCAATGGGCAGTGCCTACAAGCATCTGTACTGCTGCTGCCACTTGAGCTCTATAATTTGCCATCCATGTCAGATTCCAGTGTACAGTAATTGTACCTCCCACAGCGAACTCAAAAGCCCAAAATACCACGTGGCCTTTCTTTTCGATGGCGACATCCTCTTCACTTCTCATCTAACTAGCGTTTAAAGTGCTATATGGGGCCTATAGAACGATGGGCCAAAATGACTGGTATCAGTTTTTATGCGGCGCCCCAGTGACAATGGGCTCTTCTCCTTTATGACCTTATTCCCAAGTTTTATGTTACATTAAGAAAAAAAATGTGTAGTTTCGCCCACTGAAGGAGAGTTTCATTACATTTGAGTCAAACAATAAACAAAAATCATATCAACTTTTTGTGATGTAAAATATATTGCTTATTCTTTTGGCTTCTCTTTGTAGAAAAACTGTAAACATTAAGAGTATTGTGTATCTTTTGCTGCCAGAGCTCACACTGTACTTGTTACAAAATCAAAGTCACAGTGAATCTGGTGCAAACTAACTCTGGGCTTGTGTCCCAAAGCAGAGGGGAAGAAGTTTTTAAATAATCTCTGTGAATCGATAGATTGACTCATACATTTTAAAACAAAATGTGACAAAACCTCTCACCGTCTCAGAGAGCGCGAGTATATAATATACAGTGGAGGGCCACCAGACAGACAGAATCTTCTAATTATATGAGTAAACTTTAGCCCATAGCTCTCTTGTCTTTAGAGAAAGAATACTCCCTGTGTTTAAAGAAGAAAGCAGAGCCAGCACAGTAATTACCCGAACTTCAAATTAAACTTTGTCCTCATGAAAGGGGAATGCAAATATTACTGGTATGGTGCTCATTGCTGTTGGTGACTTTCCCCCAATGCAAAGCCTTGAATAAATAAAATGGTTAAAAATGGCTCTAAGATGTTTTTTTCTTTGGTGAATGTACTAGATTATAGTCTAAGGAGCTGACAAAATAAGGCTTTTCCTTTGTGCTAATTGAAAGGCACCATGAAAAACAACATGTAAAGCCCATCTTTCATTGTTGCCTGCTTGTCAAACCTCCCCAGAGCTGCCTTCTCTTTTTCCAAAAGCAGGGTAGGGCTTCCTCTTTGCATTTTGAAAAGGGGCAAACCATCTGGTACAAACTGACAGTGTAGGTCAAGTGAGGGGGAGGGGGGGTGTAGTGAGCCCAAGGGCCGGGCTAACTACAGGCTATGTAGCCCAGTAAAGACGGGACCTGCAGGCTGTCATCTCATTTCCCCAAAACCGAGAGGCACTCCCAGCAAGGATCACGCAGCAGAACCACAGGGTCCATAGCTTTCTGTGGCCCATTCAGACACATTTGTCTCACAAATACAGCATTTGCATACAAACTTCTCAGTAGAAGATGGGTAAATGCTCAAATACATTGTACATTCATACCATGTCTGATGTCCAACAATAAGACAGCAACAGTGAATCCAACAAGAAATATGTCAATTAAGGTTAAAGCTGCTTGTTGGAGATACACGTTTTTTTCTTTTCAGATTCATATATGTGGCTAACTATAACGTACAGTATGAAAGTCTGAACAAATTACAGGGTTTTAAAATGAACCATAGATTAGTAATTTACTTATGCAATGTGATGTAAGAAGAGTTCAGACTACTTTAACTGTGAAACTAGGTGCAACACAACCAAGCAAACTAAACTGTTGGGCTCTTTTGATGTGAATGTGAACACCCATAATGTCGTAATTATCCCAGATCATTAAGTCCTGCAACTCCTAACACAAGTCACATTATGTAGGTATGTAGGTAGGTTATGTAGGTGCAAAAAGATTTCAAGAGAGAGCAGCCCTGAAGCAGCCTAACCCAGTTAAATGTCATCTGAAGGATTTATAGCTGTAAAGTTTGCTACAGATCAGATGTGTATGAGAACAACCTCAATTTAATACCCATCTATAGCCTTCACGTGGCTATTGTTGGTGGCATTTAAAGACTGGAGGCAATAGAGACAAGAGCTTATTTCCACAGAATAACAATCATCACCAAAATGAAGAGTAGCACGTTGATGTAAACATCTGCCAAAACAAGAAGAACCTTTTTGTTTAAAATAAGTGTTTTTTTTAACTTACCAATTCGCCCTTGGGTTTTGAAGCAGTGGAGTTCACTTCTTCGTGACAAGCTGCTGTATCGAACAGAAAAAACACCCTACCATTCAAAAATACAAAGCGGAGGCACAGGGTACCAGGGAAAACCGGTTCTCCCAAACTTACCCCCAAGCTCTTTTTAAAATCAAAGGCTAGGGTAAAGTTACAAAAGCGGCACCGTTTTGTTCCAGAGTCTTGCACTTACTTTGAAAACGGCAAACAGGCTTCCTTCAACAGTTGTGAGCTAGAAAACCCTGAGAGTAAGGCTAGCGTTAACTTTCTAAAGCCTTTCTTTGACGCCACGCTGAACAATCCAAAGTGAGTCACACCTCACTGAAAATTCTTAAACAATTTCTCCTTTTTAACTACTTGGGTAGTTAAAAGCGGTCAAAAAACAAAAAAGAAAACTTTCCCCTCTGTCCCCTCGAGTCTATCCGTCTCTTTATCTCCATCCAGCGTCGGCTCGTCCGTTGGTCCGTTGTAGCGGGAGGAGGGAAGGAGGAGGGCTCAGCAGCAGAAGAGGCGCTTAGCCGCACGCCAAGAGATAGCATAGCTACAGAAGCTAAATGAGCTTTAAAAATACGCATATATTTAAGATTACAGGCCACATTACAGGAAATGCAGGGCTTAATTATTGTTGATGGAGTGTAAATCGGCAAATTTTAAATTTACCTCATCCCTGCAATGCAATAAAACTTATTTTTCTGATACAACAATCAAGGCAAATAAACTGTTTTGTTTAATGAGAAGCTCTGATAGATGCTAACATTGTGCTTTCTGATAATGGTACAAACATAGATTGTATAATAATAATTACAGCTGTATATCGCTGTATTTCGCGGTAAATCGCCGTATGGCGGCGCCCTTACACAACGACCATTTGAGAGGTACCATGGGAGAGGCTGGGGGTACAAACTGATAATGGGGTCAAAGGGCAGCAACTGGTGAACACAAGCAGCAACTGACTACGAGCCTCCGGGAAGAACATTTTATTTCGTCAGTGGGTTTAACTTTGCACAGAATATATATAGGACCAAGATTTTTCAAAAAAGCACCAACAATTTAATTTTTATGTCACACCATTTGTCACGTTATCTTTTTGATTTACATTGTTAAAATGTATACAGCCTAACTATTATAACTTAACTTACTAGCTTCTGAATTTGGGAAATGGTAGACCTTTTTGTTTTTTGATGACCTGTATAAAACCTACAGTGCTCCACCCTTGGGTCTTGGCCCACTGTTTGGTAAATACGCCGCTGGCCTAAAGCATAGATTGTTTAAAAAACTGGCCTAAAGCTTCAAAGGTCTTTTGTTAAAGACATAATATGCATCAACAAACTTTGCTTCAACTCCATCATCTTATTCTGTGCTCATCAACGGGTAAAAGTCAAATCCAGGTTTACTCTGGATTTGAATAAACTCCACAAGTAAGTACCAGCAACAGGGATACTATTTGTTACACTACTTAAACCAAATGAGTTGCATCAGAATTGATACAGTACATGAATTAGGTCATCTGTTGTTACAAAACTAAAAAAAAACTTGATCTTTTGAAGGGTCACAAAATACATTTTCTTTTGTGTTACTTGGATTGCAAAACCTTACCAAAAAAATGGAGTCAGTTTACTGTTTTGATTGCTCAACATCAAAGTTCACTTATATGTGTCTATTACAGCCCCAGGTGTTTGGCTGAGCTGTTTTTTTTTTTTTATAAAACAGTGACTCAAGTATATTCAGCATGCACACACAGTCCAAACCTGGTTTAGTTTAACTCAGTGAGACAATGCATTTCATTGGAAAGAAGTGTTGCATTTTTGTTTTCAAGTTTTATGAGCTGCACCCACCCATTAGTGTGCACACATGCTTAACACACAGCAATCTCTGTGTATGGTAGGGTCTCCCTTTGGCTTTGAAGGATGGGGGGCAGAGCAGATGCTATGACAGGAAGTTACTAACATGGTCCAGATGTGAGGCCATACACCACCCCACTTGGGCTAAACACGTGTAAGACTGACTGCAGATAAACAGATCTTTTATCTGTCTGATATATTACTTCATGTTTCTTTCATCTATTTTAGCTAAATGCACTGTTAAACAGTAACACATGCATATTAGTCATTAACTTAAATCAAATATTTAATTATTACTTATTACTAATTTTCTGAAACAATAAGCCTTCTTGAGTGCCCCCCAGTGTTCACACTGATACACTACAATTAAGCCTCAGTATTATGCTTTTTATTTGGGGTAAGACATCAATTTCACAGTAAAAACCCAAAACATTAAGAAAATAATAAAGTTAAAGATGTGGTTTTTTTAGAACTACACAAATATTTAATTGGCTTAACATCACTGTATTTAAAGTTTTAAGAAACTGTTGTGCCAATACAAACAAAAATATCTTACATACGCAGTTTCAACACTAAGAGGTTAGCACTAATCATCATCATCCTCATCAATTAAAACCATCTTGCGTCTGCGTTTGACTGGGGCAGAGATGTCCTCTTTGTCTGAATCCACGTCGCCATTGGTTTCCACGTTCATGGCTGTTGAGCTGTCGTCTTCTGTAATAAAAGCACAACGTGAGCAACAGCATTCATGTCATTATCATGCAAACACTTCTGACTACAGAGAAGTACAGAAACATTTTATTTTTATTTATTTCTCAAAGATTTACCATTCTCTTCATCATCATCATCATCATCAAAGCTCTTCTTCTTTTGGTTGAATTCTTTTTTTTAGGTCTAAAGTAAACAGGAATACGAATTTTATTTGTTTTGAAACAAAATAATACATGGAGTGCAAGAACAATACTCACCCATCAGATGTATCCAGAGATGTATCATTCACTTCATCAACATGATTGGAGTTTGAAACATGAGCTAATGTAAAAACAAGAGCACCCATTAATACTGATGGGGTTAGCCATAAGTTTGTATTAAGATTTCTGCATTTTCTATTCACAGCATGGTGACTATTACAAGGAGAAACAGAAAATGCCAACATTAAGCCAACATATTGCCTTTATGTTTAATCTCATAGAACCTTTTACAAACAAAGTGGAAAACAAAATGCACTATGTAGGAACAAGTAATTAAATGGCAGATGACAAAACTACTTTACATTTACTGCACTTGTACCTTCAGTGGTGTGGTGTTTCCTCTTGCGCTCTAGCAGCAGTGCTCGCAGAGCCTGTGTTCTCTGCTCACTGGAGAGCGGCTCATCCTGGGGCTCTTCAGTTGGACCGTTTTGTCCCTCCATCTCCTCACCACCATCAGGCTTGTTCTCAGACAGACTAAGTGAGGAAGCTGCACTGCGAAGCTGGGATGGGCTAATCTTTGCAGGGATTCTCCAAAATGACTCCTGCCAACCAATTATGCAGATAGACAGATGATGATAATCAATCATGAAATGTAAAATTCCCTTTTAAAGATACCTGGTCGCTACATGGTTTTATAAGAAAAGTTTCCACTATTTTATTTGCACTTTCATAGCTACAGCAAAGACAATATACTGTAGTTAAATGGTCCATAACCAAAATGACTGCAGACTATTATACAGCAATTACCTGTTCATCTGCTGGTGCCCGTAATCCTATTTTACGCAGCAACTTCTGGAAGCTCTTGTTTTCCATAGCGTCTTCATTCTCTTCAGTCAGGGGGACCAATGGCACAGGCTGGGACACGTCTGTGGGTGGAATATGTTTTTTTTTTTTATTGTATACCTATCTGTAGTTTCAAAGCAGACATGTTTTTCTTAAGTTCTAGGTAAACATACCATCTTCTTCACGATGATTTGCCGTTTTATTTAGACAGTTCTGTAACCACAATATTGGTCCAGACATGCCTGTTGAGAAAAACATTATTAAAACAATTTTCTAACTAACTAACAACCAACAGTTTCAAATGCCTCGCAGTCAAATCTCACCTTGAAGTCTCAGGGCATTCGCCACAGCACTCACATCAGCTCTCCTCAATGAAGTAACATTTGTGGTACTCGTCATGTCGCCATTCTGAGATTCTCCCATCTCTTTTTCCTCCCCCTCTTCCTCACTCTCTTCACACTCGTCCTCAGCCTCCTCCTCTTCATCACCAACGTCTTCAGGCAAACCTTGTGTAAGCTGAGCAAGGAAGTCCTCTTCTGTCTGTGCCAGAACCACAATAACCACTTTATTACCACTTATTGATGTTATCTTTTTTTTTCCTCCAGAAATGCTTTACCATTGCTCTTCCAGTGCTTTTTCCTGCACCACCTCGACTTCTCTTCTTATAAAGCTCTCGTCTCTCTGACACCAGGCCCATACTGATCAGCTTGTCCACTACACGTGCACGGGATCTCTTTGCTGTAATCTTTTTAAAAATATTTCCTAGCACATCTGTGAAAATAAAGAGTTTATTAGAATGGTTATTAAGAGATTTTGAGTACCATAGAGATTGACCTCCAATACCATCAGAGTCTTTGTACTCTTCAAAGAGCATTTGCAGCTCTTCCTCCTGCTCCTCAGTCCACAGAACAATTTGCGTTCCCTTCCTATATAGACACACTTCTCATAATCATCAAGTGCCACATGAAAATAAAGATATTAGGCTCATGTTAGGCTTACTTTGTTTTTTCAGTTCTTTAGCACTGCTCACCAGGCCCATATGGACCAGCTGCACCACTACCTGTCGTCGGTTGCGGTTACCATTGCTGAGAAGAGGCAGTATAGTTTCCACAATATCAGGCACTAAACATGAGAGGCAGACATTAATATAAGCTTAGGCAGATGAGTAATAAGGCAAAACAAAGACCACAACAGACCATCAGAGTCTCGATGTTCTTCATACAGTCTGCGTAACTCCTCTTCCTCCTCTTCAGTCCATGCTGGTTTTTTTCCACCTCTATATTGGAACAATGGCAAAAACCCATCTGAAATGACACTTATCAACTAATAAAACAAAATTTAAGTAGCAAGTTCCACCAACCCCTCTTTTGAATAGCCTTCAGTCATCTCACGTACTGCCCCCACATTTTTCCAAAACAGCAGTTCAATATATGCCTTGTCATTTTGTGATGCCAGTTTAAAGAAACCTCTCACTACATACTTGGCAAATGTCACTAGTTCCTGCAAAGAGGGAAAAAAAAATAAAGTAACCCATTTGGACTGAATTACAGACTATATCTTTGAACACAAAAATGTTTCCCAGGTTACTAATCTACCGTGTAGGCAGCTGCTGCAGGGTCACTCAGGAGTTTGTTGAAGATGTGGAAGACTGAGAGTTGAAAAAGCAGGGCGTCCATTTTAAGATCCACTGCTAAACGGTGCAGCATTCTAGCAATGCAGTGGTTTGTATGAGGAGTGTTTTTGGAATATGTTTTTAGTAAATGAAGATACGGGCGCACAATACCGGGATTGGCAAACCTGTGGCAGAAAATATTCATAAAGTTAATTAGCTTAAAAAGCTTAGAATTATTAAGATTTAAGTGTGGGCATAGTCTTTAGTTACCTCTTGATAAAATCAAAGAAGTTGAACTCTGTTTCAGAGACCTGGATAGTTTCCAACTCTTCTTCCTCAAAGTCATCATCCTCATCTTCAGGTCCAGGTTCAGGGGCAGACGATCCTGAAAATAAATATAACAAATAGTTAATGATAGCAGTGGGACAAAGAATATAACTAGTAAAATGTGAACACTAACTTGGTAGGTTGGCATGGAGAATCTGCTTTAGAAGTTCAAGTTCTTCTTCAGGCTCCACATCAGGTGACCCAAACACATCACCTTCAGGCCAAACCTCTCTGAAAAAGGCGCATAATGAAATTAAATATTAAGTACCCTAAAATTTCAATTTGTTAGACAGTAACAAGCTACAAAGTCTTAGACCTGGCAGCACGCAGCAGTCCCAGCGCCTCTGGTCCAACTCGAGCAAGCAAGGCATCCTGCACACGCACCATGACCTCAGTGCGCTGTTCCTCCAGAGGTGTTTCAGATGTTGCATCAAATGGCACAACACTTTCAGTTAAAGACTCTGAAAGCTGCAAAGCCAAAAACAGAAGCATTGTATTAGTATAGACCAATTTATAGTCACCTATTCAACTATTAATGCATGTCTTTGGAAAGTGAAAAGTTGATAAATATTATTACTAGTATTATAAAATTAGCAAACTGCTGAGCATAGTCTGATACTTTTTGTTGGTTAGGAACTGGTTATTGATTGATAGCTCACTGACCTGAAACCCTGTAGCCCTCAGCTCCTCCTCCACAATCTTCCAGGTTTCTGACAAAGCTTCAGGAGTTTTTTCTGATGTCTTTTTATCACCTCGAGACTTTCTTCTTTTGACACGCTTTTTCTGTAGTAAGGAACACTTGATATTAGGTTAATTTGTAACTTGTGTGCAAGAAGCTCAGTGCTAGTAATGAATAAAGGTTCTTTATAGAACTACTGACCTGAACCATCAGGTTTTTGCGACCTTGACAGAAGCGCTCCAACATGCGCATAAAGAGGTGTGTTGTCTCCACTAAATCCTTGAGATATGACTTAGGTTGTCTAGTTTCATCATATTTTCTTAACAAAGTCAGAAAAATCTCTCTATATTCCATCATGTAGAATATATTACCTAAAAAATAGATTAAAAAGATGTGAAAAGATACAACTTAAACCATTTCTATTTTAGAACATATAAAATTAAGAAAAGAAATAAAAAAATGCATTTTACTTTTAATAACACTGGAGCTCTGGCGGATGCTTTCGTCTTGTGACCGATCCATCTCATTCACAGTCAGCAGAAGTTCCTGATATGCTTTAAGTGCCAAGTGCATCCTACAAATATAGATTAACCCAGATTAGGGGCAAATCAATTTACAACAACAGTCGCTAGTCACTGTCATACCTGCGAGACCAAGAGATGGCCTCTTTGCGATCAGTGAGCAACATCTCATAATAGTTGGTAATATTACGTTCAATAAAATGAAAAGCTCGGATAGACATAGTCTCAGACACCAAATCAGCACGGAAACCATTGCCACGGTTAAACGCCATGAAGAAGCTGAGTGCCCACAAGTAGTAAGTTTCATCATGTTGCTGAGATTGCTCCCGAATAAGGCTTTCCTACAAAAGAAAACAAGAAATTGCATGTGGCCATTTTGCAGTGTGGATGGTGTTTCTTCTGGCTATTTACATTACTAATGAGTCTTAAAGTCTCAGTGCAACAGTATGGGTTGTTTTAAAAAAACATATTTTTATATTAGAAATGCTGACCTTGACAAGGTACATGAGGCGGTTGTAGCAGTTATCCAAAAAATCCATGCAAAAGTCTCGAAGAAAGAGCCGTACATTTAAGGCTGAGCGCCGTTTGTCATTACAGTCTTGGGCCTTACGATACCTCTTGGGAACACGCCTCAGTGCTTTGCCATTGTCATGGGTGTAATTTTTAAACTGCATAAAGAAACAGAATAAAAATGTAATGACAGTTTTACTGCAATATGGTTAATTTTAGATACCCTTGAGAACAGCCTTCCTCACATTATTAACTTTCTGGTGATAAATCACATCTTTGTCCCCAACGGACTTGAGGCCTTGAACAACAAAGGAACCTCCAAAGCGTGAGTGTCTGAAAGTAAAAAATTAGCAAAAATAAAAAACACATTTCTCCTTACTGTATACTGAATATTCAACCTAATTTCTATCATAAATCTATTAATTTTACATTTTTCTGTGTTGCAAAGAAAGAGGAGTTAAAACAATGTAATAATAATGCTGTAATGAGCCCATACCGAGACCCTCTTTGTAAAGTTCGGGATCGCTTAGCTGCCTGTTCTCTCTGCCTCAGAGCTTCCAACTCCTGAGAATCTCTCTGCTTTTCTTCTTCTGAACGAGCCTGTCCGGCACTCACCAAAGCTTCAGGCGTCTATATAAAAAATAATGAACAGCTCATACAAACAACACAGAAACTAATGTACATGTTCAGCTTTATTGTTCAGTCTAACCTGGTCTCTAAACATCAGGGAGATGACTTCCAACACATGCATGCTCCATTGCTGCTCACTCTGGGCCGATGCTAAAAACTTAACTAGGTCATCAAAACCACTCATGTGAATGGCCCAAAGGACTCTGTCGTGGATGCTAGCATCATCATCCACTTTCTATGTTAAACAACAAGACAGAAATCATTGGAGGGATAACCAGAATGATGAATGATTCAATGTAGATATGTAAATATGCAGAGTTAAGTGAAACCTTCTCTTCTCTGGGATCTGCAGGAACATGAAGCACATTTCTGACAAGCATCAGAATCCTCTCTATAAGCAGGTTGTCCTCTTCTTGTCTCTGCTCCCAATCCTGAAAAAGTGACAGAAATGTGACAGAAGTTTTAAACACTATAAAATACTACAAACTGAAGCAATTATGGTGACCAGACAAACACTGACCAGTTGTAAAAGATTGTACAAAGTCTCACTTAAAATACCAAAAACCTTCTCACTGGCAAAAGCCTATAAAAAAAACAGAGAAAACAAAAAGTATTAAATCAGAAAATCTGAAATAGTTTTGCTAATTCATGGTACAGTATAAAATGTGAAGTCTTTAACATATGCAAAACCTCTTTATAAGCTTGTAAGTGAGATGTCACTTCCAAAAAGTGATGTCTAAACACTGGGTCATCTGGGACTTTACCAAAGCAAAGCATTGCGGGCTGCGTAAGATTGACCATGAGCCTGGAGAACAAAAACATATGGACATGGGACATATAAGTAGAAGATGCTAATTTAATGCTTATACTAGCTTCATATAAACAATACCCAATATCTTAAGTATGGAAAATGTCCATTCAATGACAACTTACCTAATGCATGCATCAAATAAGGTCTTGTCCTGTCTATGCTGTATAATGATGGGTAAAAGGTCATTCTGAACTATCTGGCTTGCACCCAGCTGCTGGCGAACGTCCCTAGTGTCATCCTCATGGCGTAAATACCGGATCAAGTCTTTCACACTCTCTGCAAAACACATTTGTATCAGTCCTCCAATTAACTCAAGTTTTCTTTTATAAGTAGCCTAACAGTGGATACTTTGTGACTACACCCACCTACACAATCGGACTCCTTGTGATAGACGTCTCCCTCCAAATATCCGAGTGCACTGCATGTTGCTAGTAGCTCACAGTTCATCTTGAATCAGTCCTTACACCATCAGAGAATATCCAGGGGAAGGTACTGCCTCACACACTGTTAATCAAAAGCAAGGAAGGAGTTGTAATGAGCATCAAATCTATATACAAAAATCACAACATGTCACATAATGCATTTAATTAGAAGTAATAAAGCAGTTTAGTCAGTTGGTAGATAATCAGAAACCCACACACCATGTCCAGATGACTACTTCTAAACTATTTGTGAGAACTGGGTGAATGTGAATCTTCACTGATGCATTCATTATTAGGATATTTGTTAATTGTAGCTATATTTTATTTACAGTCATGCACTTCATACCCCATTTTTAATCAAGCTCAGTTTCACAGAGAGACAAAAACAAATTAACTACAGTGCGTAGAAGAAACACTGTTTTTGCAAATCAATAGAAGTAAAGCTAAATTTCTGTGAATATTCTCAGAAATCAAAGCAACCGGTTTAGTTTTAGAAGAAGGCGTTTGGATTTAAACTTAGTGGTAGTTTTCCACACAGGGTCTACTTGTACATGCTAATATTGTAACGTGTTTTTGCTCAAACTGCGCTTAGACTCATTTTAAAACATACTTTAACGACTTACCTGTTCACCTAAAAGCTGCGTCTTCAATACGACTTTAATTTGCGACTGAAGATGTAAAACGCAACTTTGTTTTCCCACTGTGTTGACTTTTATTTCAGCCTGCAGCTGCTGAGAAATGACAACATGGACAAGTATCGCGCCAACAGAGAGCTCCGCCCACCACCGGAAGTAGTATTACATCTGTTCAAAATAAGTGTTGGCCCTGGGTTTTGCTTTCAGGCGAAAACTCTGAAGTTACTGAGAAGGTCAGAAAGACATTCCACATTTAAAGACGTCTCAAACTACATCCCTACGGTCCAGTTTTATGCTAGATTCTGCAATTTTTTTCTGAATGAATGGCATTCTTTATACACTGGCAGACACCTACGCTTTGGCAACGAGGTATTGTCATATTTTTATTTGCACTAAACACATTTTCAAACACGCTAACTTTCACAAAAGGGTGGAAAATCTAGAAAAGGAGCATGGTATTACGTAGACTTTTTGTGTTATTATACAGACTGTGTGGTTGTCTTTTTGTTTTTTGTTGTTTGTTTCATTATTAAGTGACCGATGATGATGATGAGTATGTATGTATTACATTTTTATTGATACATCTCATATCTATTCGTGTGGATCATTTTTGTGTCTAACCAAACAGCCACTGTTGGTGTAATAAACCAGAGACAGATATGTGGACACTGACAATCAAATCAGTTTTTGTTTCAGTTAATTTTATTTTATCATTCATCAATCGTGCCAGTTACACACAAAATTGCAAAGCACATTCAGCAAAAGCTTTTTCAGTAGACCGTGTCATCATTTTCTCTGTGTTACTACTTATTACCCATGTCTTTGGTAATTTGTTGGTTGGTACAATAAGAGGATAGCAAAGCTTAGGAAACAAAGCAAATATGAATTTATGGATCTGTCTTTTAAATTGCATTTAGCAAAATGCAAAAAGGGCAGTGTCACTTATGTTCCATTAGTATGTTGTTTCTATCGGACAAATTCCTGCTACAAATGTATGGTCATCTAAGGAGTCCACAGGATTGCTCTGTAAAACAAGGCCTCAAGTGGTAAGTTAAAGTGGTTTTGCCTAACCCCACAAGTTACAAGCGAGTGTTGCAGAAAGGTGGCTTAAATAGCACCAGTGACACATCTAAACTGGGTTTCATTCAACATTCAACAATGCATCTATACTGAAAAACAGCTAGACATTGAGCACATAATAAATCAGAAAGAATCAGAAGGTCAGTTGGATTTCTCTATTTCTATCATTATTTTCCCTAGCATGGCCCTGGCCTTTACATTATTTGTTGATGGCTTTTCATCTATTCGTCATTGTCATCTTTTCCATGTCGGCCAGAGTCTTTCTCTGTCCTTGATTCCTTCACCACCTGATAAAAAACATATAATAACATAGGTTTAGTTACCTTTTTATACATTTTATTATGTCTATTATCTAAATCTATTCTTAATGTGTTTTCAGCCACAAATGAAAACGTTGTACCTCTCCATCTCTAGTCTCCACTGTCTTGATTACCACAGGCTTCTTGGCCTGGCTGCTTGGAGTCTGAGTATAGTCTACAAAAACAGTTCACTCAACACATCAATCCTGTGATGTGTATTAAGCACCATTATACTTGACCATAGTGATGATACTTACCTCGGTCACCAACATGATTAGTCATGCCCATACTATGCATGGGAACAGAAATCCTGCAGACAAAAAAATAAAGGTTAAGAGCACCAAATTAGGTAATTTATAATAAATCAATCACAAAAAACACACAAGAACATGTAAACTAGCTTCACCTGCATTTAACCAATGATACAGTGTATATAAAAGTATATATCTTCACCTGCTCTCCTCGCCCTCCAGCAGTTTGCGGTAGGTGGCAATCTCTATGTCCAGAGCCATTTTGACATTGAGCAGATCCTGGTACTCCCGGAGGTGGCGGGCCATCTCCTCCTTCAGGTGGCGGATTTCATCCTCCAATCTACCTACATTGTCCTGGTAGTTGCCAATCTCATTGCCAAACTGGTCCTCCATCTCACGCATCTGACGCAGCAGAGATTCATTCTGTAGAGAACAAAGCTCGCTCACATTACTTTATGCAATCAGTGTGTAATGAGGTTACAAATTATCTGAGGCGTTCCCCGTCTCACTGTGTTCTTCAAGGCATCAATTTCACAGTTGAGGGACTGAATCTGCCTCCTGGACTCATTGGCCTCCTGCTTGGCCTGCCTCAGGGCATCAGTATTGCGTTTTGCAGACTCAGTCAAATCTGTAAACTACAGAAGACAACACAAAACACATGAACACTTGGATTTTTAAAACACTTATCACTGTGCTCATTTATATTATTCCCACCTTGGACTTGTACCAGTCCTCAGATTCTTGCATGTTCTTCATAGCAATGTTCTCATATTGAGCCCTAATGTCTCTCAAAGCTCCAGTCAGATCAGGCCGAGAGGTGCTCTCTACCTCCATCTTCAGCTGCTGAGTCTGGACACTCACTTGTACATCCTGGATTTCCTGAGGAAATTAAAACATATTACAAAGTTTTATATAAAATATATTATGAAAATAAGAGTGGTATTTATAATGGTAAAGCACAATTTTACTTCATCATGGAGCTTTTTGAGAAATTCTATCTCATCCATCAAAGACTCGATTTTTCTTTCCAGCTCCAGACGAGACAGTGTTGCATCATCCACATCCTGCAAAATATGATACCATTGACTTCATGATTTGATTTGCAAATCACAAATTATGAGTGTAAAATAAAAACAGTGATAAAACATATGTGTCAAATCCCTTTAGTTTTATAAAGAAAAAGCTCCTTGTTTGACCTGCTATCTAAGCCTGAGGACATATTGATCATTATGCAAATAGATGCTCTTTAAGGGTTTACCTTGCGGAATGAAATGAGGTTATGCTCAGCATCTGCTCTCTTCTGAGTCTCTTCGTCCAGCCTTTGTTAATACAAAATAGAAATACAACATCAATGCTGGTCACAAGCATTTAGCCAAAAGGTGTGGTGTTAATCAAAAGAGACAACTTTGATTTCCAGGGTTGCACCAGGGCACCAGCTGGCAAAAAGCTTTTAGGATCAATTTGTTAATTCGTGGTCCTGTAAAAGCGGTCTGGGAGCTTTCCCAGTGGGATCAACAGATGTCCCTCCAAGCTAATGTCATTTTACCTCAGTTAAATAGGGTCAACTATGAGACACATTCAATTGGATACACATATATAATATTTTAAAAGCTTTTAGAGAGACATTTTAAACTGCCGCAAGTGATGGAACATTTAAGAGATATTTACATTGAGATGAGCTTCTACCAAAATAAGAAAAGACTATACGGGAATTAGTGTTAATCTATCACTGTGTACTAGGCCACACCTTAAAACCTTGACCCCTGCCTTGACCCCATCAGTGTTTTCAGGGCCGGAGGGGCACCTAAGTATATTATTGTAAAGCATCACATACAGTAGTAAACCATGCTTCCTCATCTTTAATTCATTTGGTTTATAGGGCCCCTTACTTTTTGTTCTAATGATGTCTCTGGCACAAGCCCATCAGCTCAGAGGGACAATGAAACACACCTAATGGAGTCACAGAGTCCCATTGATTTTTCTTGACGCTATTCTGACCACGACTGATATCCAACCTCCCCTCCTCTGCCCCCCCCCCTCTCCCCACAGCTGGCCCCACCCAATGTCTCTGCTCCATCTTTCCTCCTCCCGTTTACGCTTACTAGCCATAAATGGAAAAAACAGTTGTTCACTTAAAGTGGAGATTCCAAACATATCAAAGTACATCTATTTGAATTGGTATACTAAGTACTTTTATGGTAAAGACTCAGTGTGGTATGTAGCAATCAGAAAAACCCTCCAGACAGTGTTAGAGTCAGCTGTGATGCCGTGCAGTGTCCTATAACGTGTCCTTCAGTAACGTTCAGTCTGCGGATGTGCCACGCCCAACATTACCATCATTAGGACGCTCAAGATTATGATCAGAGGACATAAGCCCGGCAGAAATGTATTTATTTGTCTATGTCTAAATCAAAATAACTATCAACTAATTGACACATGGGATTATCAACTAATCCCATGTGCCAATAAATCACTTTTTACCTCATGACAGTGCCACACCCACCTTTGCCTGAGCAGCGTCAGGTCTTCAGCCAGGTTGTCCCGCTCCATTTGGTACTGATCCCTCTCTTTGCCAATGGCCTCCATTTGGCGCCGCATCTCCCTCATCTCCTCTTGAAAGAGATCGGTGGCGCGGTTGGGTTGGCCCTGCTGCAGCTGACCCTTGAACTGGTTTAGCTCTTGTTGTAGTGCACCATTCTGCTGTTCCAGGTAGCGCACCTTCTCGATGAAGCTGGCGAACCGATCGTTGAGCTCCTGCAGCTCGGCTTTCTCGTTGCTGCGGGTAGTCAGGAACTCCTGGTTGATAGCTTCGGCCAGAGTGAAGTCCACCTTGTCGTAGGAGATGCGGGGAGGCTGCTGAGCGCCGGCCCTGGAGCGCTGTTGGTGGTATGTTGCTGGACGAGAAGAAGCCATAGGTGGCTGCATATAGCGGCCCCCAGACATACGGGAGGACACTGGGGTGTAGGAGGACATGGAGATGGAGTGAGGGCTTCCAAAGGTGCGTCGGTAGGAAGCGGTATGCATTGAGGAGTGGCTCATTGTTGAGGTGTTTGCTCTCTGGCTGTAGTCTAATGAAAGGCTGAAGATGCTCCAGAAGCAACAGGACATCCGACTGAAGAGCGCAGGGGGTTTTATGCTCGCAGGCTGGCTATTCTATCATCCTTGTGCCTCCACCCACATGAACCCCTCCTCTCTCACTCACTCATGAGCACATGGTCTGGCCACTCCCTGCCCCTCACAGAGAGACTCTGCCTGCCTCTGTGTCTCGACTGATGCTTGGCACCAGGCCAATTTACTGCTGCGATAACTTAAGATGTCTCCACACTTCCCCCATCCCATCTCTTGGATATACAACCTCATTGACCTTATACAACCTTAATTTCCATCTGTGGCCATGGCCATTATGAGTGTGATTCTTTTACCTGGATCCTCTACAAAAAACTGTGAAATTCTAACCTGAACTGAATGATATGCACACATTGATTGTCTTCTTTTCAGCTTTGTCTGCCTCCCTGTCTCTCTCTCCTTTTACAGTAATGGAATACTTTATTGACATTCAGAGCATCTGGGGCAGAGCAATGACTCTGCACTTTTCGGCCAATTTCAAACACACTATTTCCAGTAATGTGTGGTAGGGTACAAGTAATCAGGTATCTCAGTAGTTAGAGATTGCAGGGACTGATATTCGTCACTATAGTAATCATATTCATTGAGGCTTCTGCTCATCAAACATGAAATCCGATTAAGGAATATTCTTGGTTGCCAGAAACGTTAGCTGACAAAAATGAAGGAACGTTTACCACCACAGAGATTTGTAAAAGCCGATTTGTTGTTTACATTAGTAAGATGTGGTATTTATCACAATATTTGTTCAGTTGTATATTGCACCAAACACTTAAATTTCAAGGTGATGTTATAAACTATTCTATTACACAATTCTGCTTCATGTAAAATGTTGAATGCATTACAACAGTTGAAGTAATTCATGTAATGGCACCTTGAAATATCTGCAGAGCAATCTCATTTAAAGTTGACGTAATTTGGGCATGCTCCGTGTCGACCGGGTGTGGCTCCTCTTTCTTTTGTGTCCCTATTTCTGCTACTTTCAGTTTTGTTTGTTCAAATAATAACAAAGACAACATATGCATTTAACTTAAATTTAGTGCTTTGTGTAACGATTGTCTTTATCCACCTACAATTTGGAATAGGTAATAAAATTTGAGCCATGTTAAACAAGCATTTGTTATACAGTAAAGTCATAGTGCTGTTTCTTCCATGCACTTCTAATTTGCAATCTTTACATTTAGCATTTTGCTCTTTATGCTTGTTTCCAAGGCCTTGCTTTCAGTGATATAAATGGCCCATGCTAGCCTTTGCTGTGTAATCTAATCATCCTGCTTTATGGTCAGTAAGTCTCCTCTTTTCCTCCCGCCCCCTCGGTCTTGCTCTTTGTGCAGACCACATCTCTCAGCTCCATGCATGTCTTACCTTATTCCTAGCATTCCTACACTTTAATTAACAATATTCCTGCAACATGAAAAAACACACAACTCATTAAGGACTCAGCTGTGTGATTAATATTATCCATTAGCCAGATGTTACCATTAAGTAAAAAACATGGCCAAATCACCAGGCGGATTAGTCCACTGTGGTGACCCCTGCAGGAAAAAGCCGAAAGAAAGAGAAAAGAAAAAACAGATGTTACCTTTATTGATTCATTCTTTAAAGCTTAGAGAATTCCAACAGGAACCAGGTATTCAATCAGGTTTTTTGACAGCATCAGCTGCTCCTGTTACCACACAGCAAGCTCACAGGATGTGTCAAGTTTCACATGTGCACAGTCCTTAGGATGTCATTAAGGAACATTTTATTATGTAAATTATTGTCAACAAGCAATCTCCTAAATAAATAAATAAACAACAGTCTGTGGTGCTGCTACCAGTAATGAGATTCTTGATATATTTTTCCTGCCATATTTCCTTAACCTTTAACATGTTGGGAAAGCGCTGGAAAATACTGATTCTCTTCTCCAAGAGTGGAAACTGCTGAATAATTTACTGTAGCCACAGTGCATTCAGGTTTTTAAGATATTCAATATGACCAATGTTTAAAATTGTTCCAAAAGTACCATCAGCTTTGATGGTCCCCTTGACATTAAATAATAATAATCCTTTAATATATACGCAGTGCACCAATTCTTCAAGATGTATCAGGGCACAGCACCATCTCAGGAGAACACATATCTCACAAAATCATCAATTTTATACTCAAGAAACATCTTGTTGCTTCCAAAACACTGTGGCCAACAATGTTCCAAAAGATTAGTTTTGCTGTAGCTGTAGTTGTTCAAATTGGCACAGCCCTAAGTGTTCTGGTTATGTCTTCTAGTATCTGCAGTGCGGCGGACAAATAAAGGAAAGTAGATGCCTATAAAAGTCTCTTGCTAGGGAGTGGTGAGCAATTAATGAGTAGGTCAAATTTATCAAGCTGCACTCGAATAGTGTCACCTTGCCGACTCATCTTCAGGATGCCCACAATAGGATCAGGATGTAGTGACTCATTAGAGCTCCAGCTCTCTGTGTGTGGAATGAACTGAGATGAATAAACTGCACTTATACTTGCAAGACATAAAAAAAAAAAGTAGAGGATAAATAGCGTGTTTGGTCACACAGCTGCATCAATAGTTCAAGTCTGTTGTATCCTTCATTAAAAAAACCTGCAGCTGGCCCACAGAACGTGTGACACAGTGAGAAGCATTGTTAAGGGGAATTAGCAAACTAATACAAATTAGTTGAGGATATCGCATTACAGATTTTTCTTCAGTCCACATAGTTGCTGCCTGCACAGGCCAGGCTTATTCCTTTAAAGATTTTGCTGCAGTGACGTCAGCTTTTTTCTCCAGCAGTTCATTGTGTCATACAATGAGCATATTGTTATCAGCAGTTCTTCGTCAGCTCAGTACATGAAGGTATAGCTGGAGAAGTCTTAAATCAATCACATAAATCTTATTTCATTCTACAAAGGGCAGTGTATATTGCAGCCACGGTCAGATCATGCATGTTTCACATTTTTGTTCTTGGTAAATTCAACAATCAATAAGAACATAATCCTAATAAAACTCTCACATTACAGGGTACAAGACATGCAGCAATTATTCTACAAAGAAAAACTTGGTGGTAAAGTTGTTTTATTAATTTTAAGGTGGCAAAGTAAAATAATTAAATTTACATTGTAAAAGAATACAACATAAACAGTTTGGTTTTTACGATTAATTTGTCAGTGACAATTTAAAATATTGCTTATCAAAATAAACATCAATGTCCATTAACCATTTTACACGCACATCTTACTATTCTTAAATGCTGCTGTACATACGGCTTATAATATTACGGTTTCGATACATGACACAAGAGTTACAGTCTTACTACGGTTACAGAATTATATGTCCAAAGCCAACACTTAAGCAGTTGTGTTGTTGCTAGCAGCAATATTCACACAATCCTTCCCTGAAGCAGTGGCCGGTTCTCTCCCGGAGACTGTCGGCTCAGCAGGTTCCACAACAACAAAGGCACGGACGTCACGGAGCTTCTTCCATCACTGATACCGTTCTCCTCCCGTAGAGGCTGGTACTGCTTGAGCCGCCTGGTGGAAGAGATTCTCCGTTATCAACCCTTTTAATGTACTACGACAAAAAACATTACCTTATTTGACTTGTATTGAACAACTTAACAGAAAATGGTGACACTTTAAGGATTTACTGAATTTGATTCAGAAAAATAACATATAGGTGAAGTAAAAGATAAGTGTAGGTCAAGATAAATAAATAGATAGATAAAAGATAAAGTAAAGGGCATGGTCACTTCTGAAGCGGAACTGAAGTTGCCATTTGAGGTTAACTAAAAACATGCACTACGAGAAAGGAGCGCTGCCATAATTCTACATAAGAATATATCTACAGTACATTGAATATGGAGTCGTATTATGCTGTTTACTATTTGTCATGGCATCCCATTTACAGATGAAGTATACTACAAATAATTTATACAACTTTCCTGACCTACTAACATACTATATATGTTATAAAACAAGGTCTTATTATGTGGTATCAGCAGTTTGTCTTTTTAACCTTTGGATGAAAGAAGCCTTACCTGTACATCAGACCAATACAACAGACAACACATGCAAGGACCATCATGCCCAGGACTGTGGCAGCAGTTCCAGCGGGGGATCCACCAGAAGCTGCAAGTGAATGTATAATGTGTAAGAAAGAATAACCTCCAGATAAAGCTGAAACATTAGTTGTTGGGACTTAAGTTTGATTTCACTCACCCAGTGTCACACTGACTCTGGCACTCGCCACAGCAAGACTCACGTCATTGGTCAAGGAGATATTGAGGCAGAAAACTCCAGTGTCATTGAAGAACTGCCTGAGGATCATTTGGCAGTCTGGAGTTGGCGCAGCTGCATTACACACAGTTTGTACCGGTGTGATACAGTCTGCATCTGAAATGACTGTGCACACCTCACTGGGCAGACTGAAACAAGCACAAGAGATGTGTTTACAAAATTTACTTTTCTTGTTTACAATTATAATAATCCAAGTTAATCAGGAGGTTAGTTTTGGAAAATGTTGACCAAATTTTTCACAGAAGCCAAAAATATTTGGTATTGCACCCTACTGGAACTAAGCTGCAATTTCTGTCTACTGGTTTAATCCCTACATTTAAATGAGCAAAATAAGATTTACTGACCTTCCTTGACATGAAATGGTGACATCCACAGCATTTTGCTCCAACTGAGTTGACTGTGACACAACATTGGCTACCTGCACAATCTCAACACTTTCAATGCCCTCTGTAAGGATGAACAAACATAATTTGAAAAGATTTAAATTTCCACATATAAACAGTAGTCATTTGGTTTGGTTACAGCTACAGACTTACGAATAACATCGACAGAGGAAGAAAGAGAGCCATAACGGTAGACCATGCAGTCAGCTGTCAACTCTGGGGCTTGTCTTTTGGCAATAACCAGTGCAACCTGTGCATCCTCAGCTTCCACTTCAGCTTGTACTTCATCTTCTGCAAGTTGCTCTGCAAGATTAATGATTTTGTAATATGTGCTTGTTTGTAATGTTTCCAGAGATATACTGTATCTATATTATTGATATTATTAATATATTATTATTGTTGTCATGATTTTCTTTTACTAACCTGCAGCAGCCACAGTAGCTGCAACCATATTTTCTGTCTCTACAACCTCTGCCTCTGCTTCAGCTGGAGTAGCCTCAGTTGCTGTGGCCTCAGTGGCAGCAGGAGCCACAGCGTTGTCAGCTGCAGCCTCCGTCTCCACCTCAACAGCATCATCTGCAGCATCAGTGTCTGCTGCTGGGACGGCTTCTGCATCAGCTTCTGTGTTATCAGTGTTTATGGCATCAGCAGCAGCAGTATCTACAGCTGCATCAATGGTACCTTCAGCAGCAGCTTCAGTTTCAGCAGGAACGGCCTCTACAGCAGCATCAATGGTGGTGTCAGCTGCAGCCGTCTCAGCTGTCGCAGCAGCATCAGTTGCGACATCGGCGGTGGCAGTATCTATAGTGTCTTCTGCTGCGGTCGGTGGCAGTGTCTGTCTCTTGTGTGCTGTTTGTCTCCTCTGTCACGTCTGCCTCTTCAGTGTTGTCTGTCTCATCTGCAGCACCGGTGTCAGGAACAACAGCAGCATCCACAGTGACATCTGCTGGGCTGACCACAACAACAGCTGGAGCAGCAGAGGCGTCAACAGGGACACCTTAAAGTAGTGTACAACTATAAAACGTCTACCATCATTAAGACCTGTGAATTAAGTACTGTACTTTATGTGTTAAGCCTTACCAGCAGTAGGGTTACCACACCCATTAGGAATGCTTGCCATCAGGACCACCTGAGGTTTAAAGGTGCCCACAGCAAGATATGTGTGAGTGACAGTGCGCTCCCTGGAGATCAGAGTTCCTGTGTTGTCACCAAAGTCCCAGGTAAAGCTGATGTCTGCAGTGTTCAGATACTGGCTGGGATCATGCACGTTGACTTCAAAAGCAATGGCTCGGTTCTGGATGAAGCTCTGATCTTCCTGGTTCACATCGTTGATCTGCGTCATTGAGATGGTGAAGGGAACTTGGTCTGAGAGTAAAAAATAAGTGATTATTAATAATGTCAAACAAGTGTGGATCATAGGGTTTGGGTAATACTTAGGTCAAATAAATACCTGTGATAGTGAAGATAGATGAAGCATAGCCTAATGGGATGAACCTGTTTTTTCCACGGCAGTGATAGATGACTACCTCCATGTTGTATGAGCCCAGAGGCACATTGTCTGTGCCGATGGAAAGTGAAGAGGAGGGGCCATCTGCCACTTGCCAGTAACGACCTGAACAACAGCAACATTGTGCCACAATTCAGTCAAAAACAAAACTTAACCTTAACTTAAAATTTTAATTATAAACTTAATAATTATAAACTTTTGGAACACCGAAAGTCCCAATTTTGAATCAACAAGAGTGGAGTAAAATGTGTGTTTGTATTATAATTTACTTAGCAGATGCTGAGGGACAAGCAATTCTTTGATACTTTTATGTCCTTTATTTTTCTGGAGATTTTGCATAAAGTGTAGCTATGGTCAGTAGAAGTCTGAGCTGCTTGGTGAATTGATTACGATATTGAATAGCATGGGTTAATCTCTTCAGCAATCAAGGAAAGAATTTGGTGAATTCTTCTCACCCCATGTCTTCCACACATAGACGTAGCGAGTCGTCCTGTTCTGGGCTCTAAACGTTGTGCCATCAGGGAAGACTCCTGTCCTCTGAGTGTCCTGGTCAGGATACACAGGCTGGCCAGCCTGGTACTGTTGTCCTGAAGCATATCAAGAATACAATCACTCAATCGGTATGTTTTTATATGATGATAGAAAAGGCTTCTTGAAATTATATTATTTTGTGAATCTTGATATGTCTTACCATCAATAGTGCAGTTCTGTGCCCACACCACCTGCCCGTCTGAGAGCACGGTCTGGTTTGTAGGGAAATTCAATTTTATATTGAACATGGCTCTGGCTCCAGTCAAAGTGGGTCCGTCGTTTTTCAGTTCAAAGCTAACTTCACCACCTAATAGACACAAAACTCCAAAGAATTAAAAACATTATAATAACACATGGAAATTGACTAAAAAGTAAAGTAACCCACCAGACCAGCAATTCCTAAATCTGGCATCTCCGTCTTTCCAAACAGGATAGATCCGTGTGTTCCATGAATGGTATCGAGTGAACTGAGATCTTGGTTCTGTAAGAAACATCAAAGTAAGTCAGATATGCTTTCAGATGTCTCTGCTTCGTGTGATTTTTTTATTTAAAAATGTTCATGTAGTGAAGATCGTGAAAGCAGCAGATTGAGTGTTTTTGGAAAAAAGAAGGGTAAGGTGTGTCGGGGTCTTTGGCTGTGGGAGTCACACGACCCCCAATCCCCCACAATCCCTTTCATGTGATCATCAGCTGAGCAGCCACATTTATAATCCAAAAAGGAATGCCAGACAGAGGCAGCCGCAAATAAAAGCTTTTTAGAATATTTGGTTTTACCTTCTCAAATGAATCAACTGAATATTAAACTATAAACTGTAAAAAATTAATTAAAATATAAAATGATGACAAGTTGAACACACTTTTTGATGTAGTAATAAACTCACTTTAGAAAAAAAATACTTAAATGCCCTTTATAGTATACTGTGGAATACCATAAACCAACCATGAAATTAGTCTAAACGGAATAATTAATATTTCAGACAGAGTAATAGAAAGCAGAAAATTTCAATTGGTTACAGTCATTTTACAGTCATTTAGACAAACCACTTTCACTGTTACTAATTTGTGTTATTGGTAATGTCTCACCCACAGTTGTTACACACACTTTAAATCCACACTGACAAACAACTTGCTGGCTGTGAACATTCAGCCACTTACTTTTTGCAGTGGCAGATGTAAAAGCCAAAAGTAGCAGAAGCGGCAGTGCCAGAGTCCTCATCCTGTTCTAGTCCGTGTGTCCTGTGACTGAGCCCTGATCCTCACCCGCTGGTCCTGAACCCCACACAAACTCCAGAGCAGACTTAACCATGGGCTCGTCCCACTCTTTAAGAGGCCCCCGTTCTCGATTACCATAAAGGCTCTTCTCACTTCTGACATCATTAAGAGTCTGGAAACTGGTGCCACCCACTTGTACTTTAAGAAGACACACAAAAAAACAACTGTATTAACAATCATTGTGCATTGTTTTCTAAAATGTAGATTTATCAACTCTTATATTCAGTTCCTACTAGTTGTAGTTCACTGTACTATTTGTGTTTAATTTGAAAGAGTGAAAATCATTAGTTTGTTACAACTTTAGGATTTTGGAGACCGGACGTCATTTTAATAGTTTAAAAAATGTATTCTTCATTTGAATCTGTCATAGGACAAATATTGTTTCAAACCATCACTGGGGAGGGCATTGTTGTACATGATTTAGGATTTAGGACTGTGAGCAAAGCAAGTCATGCCTGTTTTGACGTCTGACCTTACAACTACGTGTGTATGGGCATCACAAGATGAGAGTGTGGGGAAGAAATCAATAGCATCCCTTTATTTCTCCAGTCATTCTTCCGTATCCTTCCGTCCACCTCGGGCTGCAGGGGCTCCAAGAATTTCACTTTACAACCACTTCTGACTTTTCTGGAATGAACCAAAGACTGATTGATCAGGATCTTTGGTGTATTTTAATAATTTATTCAATAATAAATATTCTATTTTAATTGAAGCATACCTGAAATTTTAATGTTATATATGTTCTTTTTATTAACTTCGACAAATGTTCCAATCTTATTAAGAAACGTGTACATTATGCACATTAAAAGTGGGTAAGCTTTGTGGGAGTGATGCAGCAGTACTTTGTTTTGTTTTTACACTATGTTTATTTCACATTCTTTTTCCTAAGATAAAACCTGCCAGATCCTAACCTAAAAACATAAGTTCAAGACAAGATCTAGCACAAAACAGCTGAATTGTGTAATAAATATCTGTTTAGTTCATGCTGAATCTAGGGTGGAGCAAATAAATTATGGCAGGCCCTTGAGCTGCACTTCAGAGTAAAAAGTAATAGTTGTGTTACCAGTATTGTCTCATGGTTGGGAGTCTGTTCAGGCAACACTGCATGTGACCCCTCATGTGCTCAGTTTGGGGGGAATAAATCCTTCCCACAGAGCACATGACTCAACATACCTTAAATAGTTAACGCTTAGCTTTCATTACTATCCATTGTCTTATTTAACAACGTTTTTTTTTTTTTTTGTTATTAAAGGGATTGGGGGATTAACTTAAAATTTGGCGGTTGCACTTAATAACTTTGGAAAAATAGGGAGTATATGATCGGACGTTTGAAAAAATTATTAACATATCAGATTCTCAGACTTTTTCTAATCTTTCTAGATACATAACCTCCTTTAAAATGTATTATAACACGTAACATTAACCACTTAATAAGGATGCGGCCATCCGACATTTAAAGCTAGTTAAATCAATAGACCAAACTGACACAGGCCCAACACAGGTGACAAACATATGACAAAATTTTATGGATGGACCTTTGTTTAAACCACAGATTTCATAAAAACAGAGCACTAGCAGGCAGACAATACCAGGAAATGGGCTGTGGACAAGGAAGTGTTATATATATATATATATATATATATATATATATATATATATATATATATATATATATATATATATATATATATATGGAAGAATGAATTTTATGTTTAAACTAATGTGTGCCGTCAGTTTAATAGTCAATTTAATGCTAAGCTTTTACCCAGGTGACACTGGATAAATTGCCAAACAGAACTCCTTGGCTATTAGTCTACTTTAACAATACAACATTTTTTAATAAAGTTTGATTTTGTAAACTTAATTTAATTTGTACACTTTTTGACTCACTTATTTTGTTGAATTTAAATGAATTTGGCAACATTTGCATAACTGCACTATTGCCAGTATAGGGCGCAGTTGAGTCCAATTTTAGAGGTAATTTTATAAAACACATAATAATACAATAATACGTTTTGATATTCATTTGTCGAGTCCAAAGCCTCGGTTGCATAGCTACAGCATGAATTAACTATAGACGTGTGAACGTGTTTGCTGATGGTTGTCAATACCATCATAAACACATTTTCTTACTATAAGAATAGGGTTTTACCTTCAGGCCAAAAAGAGGAGAAAAGATGCTTCTTCTTTGGGCTCCACTGACGTAGAGTACGTATACCGTCATTTGACTTACGCCTGAGGTGCGTTTCATTTAACGCATTTGTAACTGGAGACATTTCTGCACCTCACACCTCGTTCCTACTTTAATTATTACACCAGAAGTTGAGCTGTGAACGTTAAACTGGAATGTCTTCCTTGACATCAAAACAATGTTGTAAATTGATTAAAACAAAATAGCTTGGAAACGCTAGCTACTATGCTCTACTGGTGTGGCCTGGTCACAAAATCCAACGCTCCCATGGTAACGCGGGAAACACTACTGGTTGGTTTCGGGAGCGTTGTTATCGAGCATCCGTCAAGCTAATCCAGATTTTAATGGATTTATCAATTAATTATTTGAAACAAGTGACCTAAGCCTACAGTTTCATTCTAGATTATTCTGACTGAGAGGTTAATACCACGGACGTTTCTGTAAAGCTTTACAAAGTTTGAAATGCCCCAAAGGAGTTAATTATATGTCCCCGCTCTGCTCTGTCTGTAGCCACCGAGCAGTTGATAGCGTCCACACAAAGAAGAGGCACACGTCCGGCTAACCAGCTAAACAACCACTAACGCCACCTATTTTCAACAAATGGATACATTTCAGAAAGTTGAAAAGATAGGAGAAGGCACGTATGGAGTGGTTTATAAAGCTAAGAACAAGGTCACCGGAGAAACTGTTGCCTTAAAGAAAATCAGACTCGACACGTAAGTTAGCCTTCCGTGTTTGGAAACCTCAGGTTGCGACTAGCATAAAGATAACGAGAAAACTTTAATCAGACTCCAGTCACTGGGAATAAATAGACTTTTAATCTGAATAAATCAATAAGATATAGTCCATGTTTGGTCACCACTGACTTTACTTTAATATCTTTCATGCAGAGAAACAGAGGGGGTACCAAGCACCGCCATAAGAGAAATTTCTCTTCTCAAAGAGCTCAGTCACCCAAATATAGTAAAGTAAGTGCACTTTGACAGTTATAAGTCATTATCTATATATATATTGTTTTTTACAACTTCATGTTCTAACCACCACATTACAGGCTGCGGGATGTCATTCACACAGAAAACAAGCTCTACCTTGTCTTTGAGTTTCTTCACCAGGATCTGAAGAAGTTTATGGACTCTTCCTCATTGACTGGGATCCCACTGCCTCTGGTTAAGGTAAACTCAGCTGTTGTTATTTTTGGCTTAACAATGTAATTATTAGAATCAAATGAAGGTCAAAGTCATGCCACATGTGTTTTTTTTTTTTTTTTTAAGAGTTATCTTTTCCAGCTGCTACAAGGCCTAGCTTTCTGCCACTCACACAGAGTCCTCCATCGAGATCTAAAGCCCCAGAACCTCCTCATCAATGCTAAGGGAGAGATCAAGCTTGCTGACTTTGGTCTAGCGAGAGCTTTTGGGGTTCCTGTCCGGACATACACACATGAGGTGAGTACAATTTCAACAACATGCTTATAGTTGTATTTAAAATCAATCATTGCTCCTGTAAGCATGACAACTTTGATAGATGAGCAAACAAAATTATATTGTATAAACATAACACTTCACAAGAATGTATACATTGTTTTAAGCAGCATAATTGTGTTATGAATCATTAAAAACTGTATGGCTAAAGGTATCTAAATTACAATGTACTGCCTTTTTGTTGCCCTTCAGGTTGTAACACTTTGGTACAGAGCACCAGAAATTCTCCTTGGATGTAAATACTACTCCACAGCTGTTGACATTTGGAGCCTGGGCTGCATCTTTGCAGAAATGGTAATTTACACATAGCTTATGTTTAGTAACATAAAATACAAGCCCGAACCCCATTCAACCTTTTCCCCTCATTTTCTTAGATCACCAGGAGGGCTTTGTTCCCCGGCGACTCAGAGATAGACCAATTATTCAGGATCTTCCGCACTCTGGGGACACCTGATGAGTCGGCCTGGCCAGGAGTCACATCCATGCCTGACTACAAACCGTCTTTCCCAAAATGGGCCCGACAGGACCTAGCCAAAGTGGTGCCTCTGCTGGATGAAGATGGAAGAGAACTGCTTGGGGTGAGTTAAATATGCATTCAAAATGTGTAAAATAAATCGGATGGAATATTGACCACCTGCCACCCAACAATTTCTTTACAATGAAAGCATTGAGGTGTGGCAGATATTGTCGCCCCAATATATGACAATTGAAGCTTAAGAACTCAGAAAAATACAATGGGTTGGCAAACTATTATTTGGTTCTGTTTGTGTCATTTTGCAGGAAATGCTGAAATATGATCCAAACAAAAGGTTATCTGCAAAAAATGCTCTTCTGCATCGGTTCTTCCGTGATGTGACCATGCCTGTTCCTCATCTGAGACTCTGAACTGTGCTGATTTAATGGATGGTAATTAATTTCAGTGTCTGAGCAATAAGGACCACTCCCCTGCCAGGAGCTCCATGATGGGACTAGTCAGAAAGGATGTGAAAACTTGGGGGGGTACTGTATTTGAACCAAAGATCCCGCCAGTTTTGTTGTATTTTGATATTACTTGCAACTGCCATCTTTGATATTTTATTTGTGACAGGGAAATGGGGAATACTGCATGCAATGGATCAAGTTCAGATTTAGTCTAGTTTTTGGATTAGCTTTGATAGCACAGGTTAAGGGATAGTGCAAATACCAGGGGTCATAAAGATATGGCTGAGACACTTCACAGTCACAAAGAAAGAGCAAATTTAGTGTTTTCACACCTTTTTTTAAGACTTTATATAAATTAAAATTTTGTGTCAAAATATGTTTCAAGTGACTTTTCAAACGGCACCTTTAAATAATTTGGGCCAGCTGCCACCAGTTGCAACTTTTTCCTGGCAGGGAAACGTGCCATTACAGAGGTTTTCCACAATTTCTCAGCATGTACATATTTGTCACATACAAATGTTCTCTGTTGTAATTGCTATTTTACATAATCTAAAGCCTGTTGAATACTTCTTACTCTATTTTTAACAGTTTTATTAATGTTATTTACAGTTTGAAAAAATAAACTTGTTTAAATAACTGTTCACAGATTTGTGAAATGTACAGTTAATGTCTAAATAACAACCTTTTAACCATGTTTTCCTTTAGGTCTTTGGTGTTAGGCTTTATTATGCTTTCAATTTCTACATAACCAACATTACAGTCGAGCGTGTACCACACAAACAGAGAGACATGGGTTTGTCAGGTCTGTTTTCTCCAGGTCATTACCCTGTTTCTTATCTAGCTACTGACTAATTAGGAATAAAATTTTAAACTATAAATAATTTTATGCTCAAATTTCATTGTGATGTCATATCTGCTATTTGTGAATGACAATTTTTTTATATTATTTTTTTTGCAAAACTATGTAGCGCTCTAAATAAAACACACAGGCACAGATTTGAGGTTTACAACTTGGAGAGATTCTTTTAGTTAATTTGGCATCCGTTAAACAACAATAAAAAAAATGCTATGATTATGCATAGTGTGTTTTTTTTATTAATAAATTTAAACTACACAATGCTAGCCAGCTAGCTGGTTGATCCAGAAGAAGCAACTGTTTTCATAAAAGTAGACCTAATATGAAATGAATTTTAAGCCATGGCAGATTTAAAACCCAGCGTTTGGGACAATTTGGTGTTTAAGTTTAAATATCTCATTTAAACACAAAAATACCTTTGTTTTCATCTCATGTAGGTAGGTTACAATTGGTGTCCACTAAATATGTCTACTGTGGTCACAGAAGAGGGGTGCACAAAAACGCAAAACTTTGCAGTCATATATACAAAACAGCATTAGATGTGTTTTAGGTGGCTTTAAAGATGTGTAATGTGTTAACTCAGATTTCCAGTTTCTTCTTCATGATGAGTCTGTAGAGAATCTGGTAACCATCATCCCAGGCATACAGCAGCTGCTCCTGCGGGTTGTACTTGAGACTGGAGTGGGCCCCATAACGTTTTGGAAAATAAACCAGTGGTGCTTCATCACTGCTAATCATGCCATTCACATCAAACACACACTGGACCCGTGATCGCCCGGGCTGTCTCGTGTTATAAACCACGTACAGTGTGCCACAGATGACGAAGCCTGCCTCTGCGCTCTCTCTTGGACAGTTTGTTTCCCACATCTGCTCGATATCTAATGACTTTTCATCCATTTTGGCTAAGGAGATGTACCTCTCATTCTGTCGAGTTGCAAAAATAGCCCATAGTCCTTCTTCATCCACTGCCAGGTCCAATAATGTGTCCTGTGTTAGACTATACACAGGGACATAGTCTTGGACTGGGAACATTGCGCTGTCTGTCACCGAGCTGTTTCTCAAGTCAAACTTCACCACTTTGACATCTTCAGCCTGACTGACATAGTACACATGGTTGTTGTGGACCACGTGACCTGTTCCTCTCCAGGCAGTTGGCAGCTGTAGTTTCTTGGACAGAGTCAAACCGATGGAGCGGGTGAAGTCTTGCACAGATGCAAACTCATGGATAGTGTCTTCATCTGTGCCGTTAAAGATGTAGAGCTTCCCTGAGCCTCTGTCTTTACTCCACATGCCCTTTGGCCCTCCAGCACGCTTCAAGATCTTCATGGCTTTGATGCTGGAGATCATGTCACTGCAGTCTTAATGGAAGAGAGAAAACAATCATACAGTATGATTTGACTTCATTGCCTTCTTCCAAGTTTAATAGTGGACACTAAAGTAATATATCTAGAGTTACGGTTAGATTTCACACCTGAGAGTTTGTAATATTTGTCCCTCTGCTTCTCCTCGACCAGCAACACCTGCTGCTCGATCAGCTTGTCGTCTACATCCATACACGGTTGAGCTCCGTTCTGTGTCTCCAGGTAGTCCAGCTCCCGCTCCACACGGTCCACACGAGTCCCAACACCATCCAGGTTCATGCGCGCCTCCTTCTCCTTGTCCAGGCTTTCAAGCTGGGACACCATCTGCTGCTTGAGCTCCCTCAATTCTGCAGCGTAGCGGGCTGTCTGCTCCTGCCACAGAGTGATTCTGTCCTGTAATCACAAGGTTATAAGAGCTTCATTTGCATTGTCAAAATTGTTTCTTTGAATTGTAATGTGATATTCTTTTAACATAAGGGCATTTATAGACCAAGCTCCCTTGAAAAGCTATAATTGTGTGTTTCTTAGGAGACAGTAAATAGACAGAGCGTAATAATAAGTGGGAATCACATCCCTAAAATAACCAGGCTGAGCCCACATGTGCCATGTATCCACCCCGCTCAAGTGTACTCCAAGACAACACTTGCCAACTCTGAGGCCATTGACCTTTGGCCTTCCTGCCAGATACATTTTTGTCATTTATTAACTTTTATTTAACAGATAAAGCCATTAAGGTGTAATGATCTAATTTACAAGAGTAACTTGGCCAAGAGGTCAGCAGCGCTCGTCAGAAATGAGTAAAAATATATAAAGTAAAACAAAACTGCATGTCATACAATCTGAAATAAGCAGTTCTTACTTAAAAATAGGCTTTATTTATAGTGTCATACCTAACTATATTATGCTATTTCTTTACATTATTTTGGCTTAACTTCAAAGTACTCTGACTCTGGGACTCGCAGACCACTCATCTTCCTGTGAAGGGTGAAAAGAAAAACATTTTCTTTACCGGTGATCTGTAAAGAAACCCGCTTTGTGGAGCTCATATTGAGTAGAACACATTTTAACACATTTATTTAAACATTATGCAAAAATGTAGAAGTAGAGCCCAGTGAAACAGTACTGTATTTTAGGTCTTCTATATACAGATTTTAAGTCAGTTATTTTATTTATCACAACATAACACTTTTAAATTCATTGTCATCATTTATCCTCAACAACAGCAAGGTTTAAAACACATCATTATCACTTGACATTTACAAGACCACAGCGGTGGCTTTTCCCAGCAAATTCCCTTGGATTTGCCACATCTGTGTTTGATCGGCTGTGCCCTGTCCCTGGAAGTTTCCTGTGCGAGGGACTCTGGCTCCCAGGGCTCAGCAGGGACATGAGTGGCTCTTACCTCTATAGCGAGCAGCCTCCTCTCCAAGTAGTCAATAAGAGCCTGGTGCTGAGCGCTGCCAAGGCATGCCACAGTGACCAACACTAGCAGTGCTCTCATTTTGTGTCCTGTCGTCTGAGAAAAGGTTGGGAGAAAGATGGGTGAAGGTTTTTAGTGGAGCCAGCAGGATCCCAGAGGTGGGCTGGAATTTCAGTGAGCTGTCTGGGAGGAGCCACGCACATGTGGAGCAGATGGAAGTGCAGTCTGTTTCTCTCATTTCCTCTTCTGCTTTACCTGCTGCACATAATAAAAACATAACTACATTTCAGAATTAAGGCATTTGTAAAGTTGGCACTTTACTTTTCAGTTACCACTTAAACTCTGCGTAAATGTTACTGTATGTTGCTGCTTCTACTGTCCAGTTAATGGCAGGACTTAATTTTAGCTTCAGGCAACATGACATCATCCCATAAGTGTAGGGGTTTATTACACTGGGCTATTATTATGAATGATAACCCTCGTTTCTTGGGCTTCAACTGTATGTTCCATTAAAAACAAGGCTCCACAAACATCTCTGCAACAGTAAATTAACTTTGCAATTAAGCCGAGTCTTTTCATTAGGGCCCGAGCACAAAAGGTGATGGGGAACGAGTCAAGGCATATTTGAGTAAATCTTTTTAAATAACATTTATTATATATTTAGTTTGTAAACTTCCAAATCTCACGGGAATCAAGCTGCAGCGCGAGGTTAGTTTCAGGTATTCCTACTTTTTTCTCAGATCTAGCTTTACAAAAGTCTCTTGGACACATGCTCTGTAATACACAGGAAGTCATTGATGCATGTCCTTCTGCATTTGGTTTGTAAGAAAGTTCTCAATAGTGTTTCAATTTCTGTTACTTTGAAAAAGAAAAAAACATTGCTGTAATATACACAACAACAATTGTGTACTATGTGTTAAAGCTTCCCTTTTATACCATTTTAATGTTAAATGGCCCCGTACAATAGACTAATAGACTAAACTGATAAACATCAAGTTCCTCTTATGTGGACACTGTTCCATTGTGTGGATTTCTTATCATCTAATAATACTGGATGAAAATGTCCCCATAGTTTTAATGTTGAAAGCAGAAACCTGACAGATTCTGTAAAACAAAGAGGTCACTTTTTATAATAGCAGTGATAAGTTAAAGGCAAGGACACTGGTTTGATGTCGTCTCAGTTTGTCCATATATGGTGCAAATGTTGAGACTCATGGGTTGGGTTGGGATGATCAGCGTGTTGGTGCATTTGAATAGTCAATATTTTTTTTCTGCTTCATTTGCCTGCATGATTTTTAGTCCCTCCCAGTGATTGGACAGGACGCAGAGTAAGTCTCTCAAACATGCAAACACAGGCAAATCTTTTCCATGAAGTTAAGAGAAAAAGATTGACAGCCTTTTTTTATCATACACAAAATCCACTGTGGGGAAGATCTCGTAGACCAAGCAGCACACTTTATAACAGTCTGGAAGATAAGGTAAATAATGACTTTATATACATTTATGTGTCTGTTTTTTCACAGTAAATGGAAAGCCGTTGTTAAATTTCAGATCTGAAATTTTAGACATAGGATTTGATCATTTGTTGTAACATTTCAGAAAACGGGTATCACAGCATAATGGAGAACACATTCAGAGCTGTGACTAAAACCCCAGGCATTATCATCTGGAGAGTTGAGGTAACTGGGTTATAACTGAAGGATTTCACTGTAAATGTAAAGATTGAGACATGCAGGAGTTTATTTTATTTTTTTACTTTAAATTAGAAAATGGAGCTGGTGCTAGTCGCAGAGAAGTCCCATGGAAACTTTTTTGAGGGTGACTGCTACATACTTCTTTATGTAAGTTTGATATGATCACCTAAGTTGATGTGGTGCAGAAATATTTTCTAAATTCATACTTTTTTCTCCACTGCCAGACTCAGAAAATGCAGACTTCTCTGAGATATAACATCCACTACTGGATCGGCTCAGAGTCCAGTCAAGATGAACAGGGTGCGGCTGCTGTCTATACCATACAACTGGATGATTTTTTGGGCTCCACTCCGGTCCAGCATCGGGAGGTCCAAGGCTATGAGTCTGATACATTTAGGGGCTACTTCAAACAAGGAATCATGTGAGTGAAGGTTATCCTGAGAGGCTGTATTATTAAGTTAGTTGAAGGTAGGAAATGAAATATAATGCTTTGTTTAGTTATAAAAAAGGTGGCGTAGCATCAGGCATGAGACACATTGAGACAAACACATATGACGTCAAGAGGCTGCTCCATGTAAAAGGAAAGAAGCGAGTGACAGCCAGAGAGGTGAGTTGTGCCATTCATTTTGATTGGACGAGGTGTTACATTGATAGTGCTCTACTTGTTTCAGGTGGAGATAAGCTGGGAAAGCTTCAACAATGGAGATGTGTTTTTGTTGGATATCGGCAACACCATTGTCCAGTGGAACGGACCCAATAGCAACAGACAAGAAAAGCTCAAAGTAAGACATAATATTCTTCAATATGTTTGTTTATTACACCAGTGTTTCCCAAACGTTTGTTGTGGGGCCCCATTTTTTTATTGCCAAATTAGTCGTGACACAAACTTTGTCAAAAACCTATAAAACTTGACGCTTGAGGCAAGGTGGGTTAAGTGTCTTGCCCAAGGACACAACGACAGTATGAACTGTGGTTGAAGGATGACCGCTCTACCCACTGAGCTACTGCCCCAGATTTGTTGGTTTTAATTGTTTCTGAGTTATGTAAGTTCTCCTATGAACTATTCTCCAAAGCAGATATTTTAATGAAATGCCGTAACTAATCACAATCAACTGTCACAATCATGCTTCCAGTTGTTTTGAAATTATTAAAAAAGAAATTATATTCAAATTCAAAATAACTATTAATCCCCAAGAAAAACCCCAAAGAAAATTCAGTTTTTAGACCTCTTCAAATTGGTTGATTTAGTCAAAAGTCTCCATCTGCTATAGACGGATTGATTGTTCAGTCTTATGGCAGTCGGGAAGAAGGAGTTCTTGTGGCGTTCTGTCTTGCAGCTCACTGATCTCAGACGTCCACTGGCTGCTCTCTGTTGTTCAAAAGCTGAATGCAGGGAATGGTTTATGTTGTTTAGTATAGTATCTGTCCTGTCGTTTGTCTGTTGCTCCACTACTTCAACCATTGTCTCTGAACTAACACCTATAGTTGAACCAGCGCTCTCTATTAGTTTTTCAAGTCGCCTACAATCTTTTTTTCTGAGTTAGCCAATACTGGCTGATTGATAGGTGGACACTATTTCAATGTCTTCTCCACTGATGGTCACAGTTCAAGTTGGGGGTGTATTGCGCCTGGTCTTGTTAGTTTTGGAAGTACTTAGAATGAGACAGTTTTCTTGGCTCCATCCATAAAAGTTCTCTATGGTGACCCAAATAAAATTGACCCCAACCCGTCCTTGGGTCCTGACTCACTGTTTGGGAAACAATGCATTAGACGACTGTTTACACACAAGTAGGATTTCATATGCAAAAATAAATATAGAAAAGGTTTATTGCATTACCAAAAATCATTTGAACACAACTTATGATTGTGTCTGGCACATAAGTACTTTACATAATTTATGAGACATTTACAATCATTTATTCATGCTTTATCACTAATTCCCGCTAGGGGTCGTGGGTGACTGGAGCCTTTCCCAGCAGCTTTGGGCTTTAGGCAGGGTATTATATAGGACAAGTTATTTTACATGGCTCCTCATCAAATCAATTATGTAAATGTATTACTGTTGAAGATAAAACAAAAAAAATTAAAAACAAATCTTTGTAAAATAATACGTGTGCTTGTATTCATGATTAAAATGGACTATGGGGGCCCTATAGGTACAATTACTACCTGGCCCCAAACATGTTTAGAAATACTTCTGGCTGTGTGTAAGCTTCATTTGGTTTTGATGTAAATAATAACTGAAAGTTGAGAAGGCCACACGTTAGAAGAAGGCATATACAAAACAAATTGAAAACAGATTCTCAGAAAGATTAAAAAGTGTCATAAGACTGAGTAAATTTGCTCCTGTTTCCCTTTAATCCATTACTGAAGAAAACCAGCAGGAGAATGACAGCGTATGACTCAAATGGATGCAGTTCTTGAGTTTATGTACAATTTATTTTTCCTAGTTTGGTGTTGAGATACAATAGTAAATACTTAAATATTACTCACATTTTGATTCCAGGCTATGGTGTTGGCTAAAGACATTCGTGACAAGGAGCGCGGAGGTCGTGCCGAAATCCGGTTGGTTGAGGGCGACGCAGAGGACAGCTCTCCACACGTCATGGAGATCCTGACTGGGGTTTTGGGCGAAAGGACCTGCACACTGGCCGACGGGGCTCCTGACCAATCTGCTGACCAGGAGCAGAAGTCCCAGCTCACTCTTTACCAGTGAGTGTTCTCTGGCCCATCCCCTGGCCCATGTGCTGTCTTTGATGTTTTTCTTTTCTTTTCTTCACATAGTGTGTCGGATGCAGATGGTCAGATGAAGGTGACTGAAGTTGGCACTAGACCGCTTGTTCAAGATCTCCTCAACCAGGATGTAAGTTCAGCTGCTTTCTGAAATACGAGCACATGCAAAGTTATCCAAATAAGCCACATGCTGTAAGAAAACACCCTCAAAATGACCAGGGCTAAAACTTAATCTGCTTTTATATACAAAGTTTTAATGTGGTTCTGATATGTGTTTAGGACTGCTACATTTTGGACCAAGGAGGGGCCAAGGTGTTTGTGTGGAAAGGAAAGAAAGCAAACAAAGCTGAGAAGCAGGCAGCGATGTCCAGAGCTCTGGTGAGTCACATGGTTTTTAAACAGTCCATCAACATTTAGACACAATTGTCTAATTATGGTGCTGTTACAGGAGTTTATCAAAACCAAAAACTACCCCACCACTACCAATGTGGAGACGGTGAACGATGGGGCAGAGTCCGCTCTCTTCAAGCAGCTGTTCCAGCGGTGGACAGTAAAGGACCAGACTCAAGGCCTAGGGAAAGTGAACACCCCGGGGAAAGTGGGTATGTTTCCATGTTCATTACAACAAATAAATTCTGCTAATAGCTTGTATTTGTTACCAGATAATAAATATGTCTTGATTTGTGGCTATATTTCCTTCAGCTCACATTACTCCTGAAAAGTTTGATGCTTCACTAATGCACACGATGCCAGCGATGGCTGCACAGGAGCGTATGGTGGACAATGGTTGTGGTCAAGTGGAGGTAATACATGGATTTAATTTGATCATATTGGTCTTTATCACAACAATTATTTTACACAAACTTTGTTGTACTTATTTATAACATGGTTCTAACACTGGGGCACATCAGAGCCTCCTAGTGGCTTCCTGTGGCACTGCTGACAAAGGAATATTGGCTTTTTCTGCTCATTATGTTTGCAGGTGTGGCGGATCGAGAATCTGGAGCTTGTCCCTGTGGATCCTAAGACATATGGCTATTTCTACGGAGGAGACTGCTACCTAATTCTCTATACGTACCTGGTTAACAGCAAGCAGTGTTACCTGCTCTATATTTGGCAGGTGAGGATGTGCTCCAGTTCTTAGTGTCACTAATAAAAAATGGTGATAATGTAGGACAATACACAGTATAAATCTACCAAAAACATGTCTCTTTAGGGGCGTCATGCGACTCAAGATGAACTGGCTGCCTCAGCATTTCAGGCCGTAGCGCTGGATCAGAAATACAGAGATGAGCCCGTTCAAGTGAGAATAACTATGGGCAAAGAACCCAGACACTTCTTGGCCATGTTTAAAGGCAAAATGGTCATCTATGAGGTACTATTGCTTAAGATATTTCAGTTTGTGTTTGTGTTTGTGTGTGTGTGTATATAGCTTTTTTTCATTCAGTTAGTGGTTGGGTGAAGCCAACCATTTATTTTTTTAGACCATTGTGTTTACTCTTTTTAAATTGTACTACTTCTGACAACAGAAACTACCTAAATTACCTTGATAAAAAGTTTACATACCCAGTTCTTAATACTGTGTATTGCCACCTTTAAATTCAATGACAGCTTGTAGTCTTTTGTGGTTTTGGGGAGGAGGCTCTTCATTTTCTCAGATGTAAAGCTGCCCATTCTTCTTGGAGAATGGGCTTCCTGTCTTGAATGAACTGCGCGTTTGAGATCTCCTCAGAGTGGCTCAATGATATTGAGGTCAGGAGACTGAGATGACCGGTCCAGGACCTTTACTTTATGTTGCTGTAGCCAATGACAGGTCAACTTAGCCTTGTGCTTTGGATCATTGTCATGTTGGAACATCAAAGTATGTCACATGCACAGCTTCCGGGCTGATGTGTGCAAATATTCCTCAGTGTTTTCTGATAACATGCTGCATTCATTTTTTCCTGATCCTTTGTCGCTCACACATCCCCAAAACATCAGTGATACACCTCCATATTTCACAGTAGGACTGTGTACCTTTCATCATAGACCTTGTTGACTCCTCTCCAAATGTAACGTTTATGGTTGTGGCCGAAAAGTTCAATTTTGGTCTCGTTACTCCAAATGACTCTGTTCCAGTTTTTAGGGCTTTGTCTCTGGGCTGTTTGGTGTATTGTATTTGTTGCATTTGCGTAGTAATGGCTTTCTCGACCATGCAGACCATTTTCTTTTTCAAGTGCCTCCGTATTGTGCATCTCGAAACAGCCACACCACGATTTTTTAAGAGAATCTTGTATTTCAGCTGAAGTTATTTTGTGGTTTTCTTTGCATCCCAAACAATTTTCCTGGCAGTTGTGGCTGAAGTTTTTGTTGGTCTACCTGACGTTTTTATTTTCCACTTCTTAATTAGAGTTTGAACACTGCTGATTGGAATTCCATGAATATATTTTTATGTCCCTTTCTTGTTTTATAAAGTTCAATTATCTTTTCCCACAGATCCTTTGACAATTAATTTGCTTTCCCCATGACTCAGAATACAGAAACATCAGTGCAGCACTGGATGAGAGATGTAAGGGTCTGTCAGGAGCCCAGAAACTCACTGACCTTTTATATTGACACACATTACAAGCAAACAGATCACAGGTGAGGATGGTTACCTTTAGTAGCCATTCAAACTTGTTTCAATGTGTGTTTATGTTATCAAGCCAAAATCACTAGGGTATGTGAACTTTTGATCAGGGTCATTTGGGTAGTTTCTGTTATCATTATGATTTTAAAAGTTGTTAAATTGTTGTTTGACAATAAATTTATATTCTCTTAAAAATTACCCCAAGAAAAATCACAAATTCTGCTACGGTATGTGAACTTATGAGCACAACTGTATACTGATATTTGAGAAAGAGTATACAGTGCTTTCATGTTTGTGTCTGTTAGGGTGGTACATCTAGAAAGGGCGCCGCAGAGAAAGAGCCACTGGTCAGGCTGTTTCAGGTTCATGGAACCGACCCATTTAACACAAAAGCTGTGGAGGTTCCCAGCCATGGCCTCGTCTCTAAACTCCAATGATGTGTTTTTGCTAAAGAGCGAATCTACAATTTATCTGTGGTGTGGAAAGGTAAGAAGTAGAGAGTAAATTCAAAAAAGGTCTTTCAGCAGATCTAACTACTATAAACTTTGTTATTAAGGGCTCCAGTGGCGATGAGAGACAAATGGCTAAAGAGGTGGCTGCAGTGATCGCTCAGAGCGGCTCAGAGGAGTTAATAGCAGAAGGTCAGGAGTCTGTTGAATTCTGGGAGCTGCTAGGAGGAAAAGCTCCCTACGCCAACGACAAGAGGTAATGACACAATTAAAACTTCAGCGTGTGAAGTACATGAGTTAATTACATTGGTTTTTGTTTTTGTTACAGGTTACAGCAGGTCAAACTAGACCACCAGCCCCGTCTGTTTGAATGTTCCAATAAGACTGGCCGCTTCATTGTTTCTGAGATAAGCCAGTTTACACAGGACGACCTCAGTCAGGATGACGTCATGCTGCTGGACACATGGGACCAGGTTTGGCGTAAATAATTACACTCATTAAATCAATTTATATTTAATTCTGTAAAACTGACCATGTTGTTGTCAGGTGTTCCTGTGGATTGGTAAAGAAGCCAATGAAGTAGAGCGTAAGGAAGCTGTGGTGACCAGCCAAGAGTATCTGCGCACACATCCAGGTGACAGGGATCCAGACACCCCCATCGTCATGATCAAGCAAGGGTTTGAGCCTCCCACATTTACTGGCTGGTTCACTGCCTGGGACATCACCAAATGGAGTGTAGGGGTCTTGTGAATAATTAATTAATATAAAGTAAGTGATAATTATACTAAGTCTATATCTTGTTTTTCAGGAAGGAAAGAGCTATGAGGAGCTGAAAAAGGAGCTGGGAGAAGAGGCAGAACCTATTGTTGTCAAAGAGGTTCCTTAAAATTTAAATTGAAAACCACATAGATAAATGCTGTGACAGAAACTGGTGAGGAATCTGTTAAAATGTTGTCTTTGTATCACAGGATGTTGCTGAGGAGCAGAAAACCTTTGAGTTTTTTCCACCTGCTGCTTTGGTTAATAAACAGACCGACGAGTTGCCAGATGGCGTCAACCCATCACAGAAAGAGGTACTGCTTTTGGTTCTCCAGGCTATACTGAATTTTGATTGACATGGATTTACATCTTCTGTCGTTTTATAGAAACACCTCTCCGACTCTGACTTTAGCAGCATATTTGGAATCACCAAAGAAGACTTTGAATCCCTGCCGCAATGGAAACAGCTCAACTTGAAGAAGAAGAAGGGGCTGTTTTAAAATACTACTTTATACGTTAGAAGCCCAAACTATTTTCAAATCTGTTTTCTCTGTGTATTTATATGTTGCTCAACATGGCAATTAAGCTTTATAATTTACTACTGAAACCAAGATACACGTTAAAGGACGTGAAATAGATTCATACTTGCGTTACATTACATTCAACACATTTTACTGTCCAAATACAATAAAAATTTGTCAAAAAGGTGAGTCAAACAAGAAATAAAGTCATTTGTTTTTCTTTTTTTGTCTCATGAGCGGTTTTAATCACAACTCAATCCATGTGACTTTTTGATACAGTTGACACATTTAAGTGAAGGCAAATGATCATAAAAAATATATATATAAAAACAAGTGGTCAAACAGCATTTTCAGTGATAATAAAAAAAAAGAAAGGCAATTGAAATGGTTAATTTAAACAAAATCTGAGGTCAGCCAGCTTCACTACTAAGAAAATTGTGATGTAAAATAATTGCTGAGGAAAACTAGTAACATGACAAGTTTGTTATTTGTTAATGGAGGAAGTATGATGACTGAGTGTGGTTTAAACTTCTCAGTGCCACTATGCAGCAGCACAGTTTCCTCTTTGAAGGGAATACAGCAGATAAAAAGATCACCATGGAAACCAGCATCAAGTTAAAGAAGCCTGATGTAACAATAAGGCAGTGTATGACACAATGTGCTGCCATTATCTACATGACATTTAGCTTCATGCAGCGACAGTACATCAGTGTATTCATATTATTCCTCATATTAATCCACCACCAAATAAAAACAATTTGCAAAAACATTGTAAAAACATATCTATGTGATAAAATAATGTAGCGTGTGTCTAAAAGTACTGCGTGCAAAAGTACTGATTAATGACAGATCACTTTATGTGCTGCTTGGAGCACAACTTACAATCTCAGGTGCTCATGCAAACTATTAAAAAAATGAAAGGCATACAAAAGTAAGAAGTACATTGTAAAAAAAAATCAAACATTGAATACAAAGTTAACAGCAATCAATGGCTATATCACACCAAATGTGCAAATATGCAGGACTATCATGCAGACAGAGTATTTCCATACTCCATTTCTCTGACATGTTTGGTTGTAAAGGGAATGTACTTCATGACAAATTACTGCCACAATAAGAATTTTTAAAAGTGCATATGCAACCAAACTGACTTCCCCAAAATTCAAAATCAACAATATGTCAAAGTCAGGCAGTAAGATTTCCCTTAAAAGCTTTTTATAATGATGTTAAAACCCTTCTTTCCTAAAGACAAAGCTTTTAAACAGTGTCATGAACTTTTTTTTTTTGCCATTGAGCTATAAAACTTTGGACCAACTTTATTATTATTTTTTTTTTTAGAAGTACAATAGGTGTGTTTTCAGTGTGAGGTTTTTCCAGCAGTCTGTCCAAATACCTCTCAAGCTTACTGTATTTTGGATACAAGTATAATCTTTTGTTTTGTTTCCTGGCAGCTGCTGGATTATCAAATTAATTTTAAGATTTTAAATTCCCAGAAAGGTAAAGCATCCACAGCAACATGGATTTATTTCCACGTGTGTTCATATAGTACAAAGACAATTAAAAAAAACAAAAAAAAACAATTGGCAATTAATGTCAATTGGAAATCTAGTTTGTAAACAAACTTTATCCTGACTTTCTTTGTTTGAAATGTATTAATATAGACTGTTTATTATTAAACTACAGTGTATTTCAATAGCCCCAGTAAACAAACCGTAAATTAGAGAGCTCTAACATTTAACCTACGCTTTCTTATTAAAACATAAAACTAAGAAACTATGCAGGCCTCAGGTTTTTCATTTTCTTGTGGGTTAGTGGCTAAACTTTGAAGCATGTCCACGTCTGCCTCACCTGGAAACATGTCATTTTCAGGTGTGTCAGCTGACGCATCCTCATAGGCACTAACACTGTCAGTGTCATTTGTGTCCGCAGAGGGATCACATTCACCATCAGAGCCATTTATATAAGGCCTTTGTTGAACCCCATCTTCAGGGTCAGGGTTGTCCAGTGCAAGTGATGGCATATGAATGGTGGACTTACTGACCATCTTTCGCAACTTTTCCAGAAAATTTTCTTCAACATGTGTTCCTTCACCCTGTCCCACAATTCCAGGAGATGGAGACCCCACTTTGCTGCTTTCACTGCTGGTTTGTTCGATCAGATGAGAATCTGCTTCTTTTTTATCTGAAACTTGACTACTTTTCTCCATGTCATTCTCAGAAGCGGGAGTAACATTATTTTCCTAAACAGAGAAAAGGTCATCTTCATATATGTATCAGTTGCATATTAGTGTGTAATTTTTCACTTGAAAAACAAAATATGTCAGTATATCGTTGAGCGTATGTTTTTGAGGTACAAGCATAACATTCACTACCTCCATGATTCATATTCAACAGTCACTGCAACACTTACATAACACTTTATGCAACGTTTGTTTATGCGTGTAAAATCTTTAGTGCATAATTGGTGTCACATTACCTCTTTCAACCTCTCCACTTCTTTCATTAAAGAGCTGACCATGCTCTCAAGCTTCATCTTGGCCAACCTTTCTCGCTCCAACTCCTACAATTAAAAAGAACAAGCAATGTTTTTTTATATATATATATAGAACCGAAAACTGATTAAAAAGGTGTCACTGCTTTAGTACACTTACTGAATTGGCCTGTCCAGCTTCTCTCTGGGCCTCTGCCAGCAGCTCCTCGACCCCCTCCAGAGCGTCCTGTAGTACGTCCACCTGGAACAACAGAGTCTCTCGCTCCACCTCCAACCCACGCAGCTCCTGCACCACCTCATCATAGCTGGCCTGAAGCTCCAGCTAACCCACAAATAAACATTTAGATTAGTGTGGGCAGCATTTGAGTAATGCATACCAGGCACTGTGTAGGCACATGATTAGGCCAGAGTGCCATACAGGCAACACGCAGTGGAAAGACTGTCTTACAACAGTACAATAAATGTACAATTATGACACTATACAAGTGATTTCATATTGTGTACAGCTTCATATTGGATGATAGTAATAAAAAAAAAAACAGTCACCATTTCTGGAAGTCCCATGAGGAGGTCCTGTTCTGAATGCTTAAAAAAAGAATAAAAAACAAAAATGATGAAAGCCATAGCAATTTTACACTGAAGATATATATATCTGTCCACATGATTCGTTTTAAGACTGGGATCTAATATTATGTAAAAGACATGGGTGCATTGTTACAGGTGTAATACATTATAATTAGCTCACATTACAGCATGGAAAACATACTATCACTGTTTATAAGTTGTATAATTAATAACACTTTGTTTAGATATTCAACATGACCGTCTGGGTATACAAGGTTTGTTTTATGTTTTTATTGCTGATAACATTTCGTACCTGACTATCAGTCCTCTTCTTCAAAGTGCCAGCTCGACTGTCACTTCTAGTCAGACGCCTGGTTGAACTCTCAGCCTGATAAAGAAATTAAGATAAAGTGTCTAAAGTCAGAGAAACACTTAAAGATATTATTGATGATGAGATGGAAAGACAATAACGATGAAACTAGAAGAAGCTCGTCAATAAGGAAGTAGACTTAAGCTAATGTAAATGATAAAAATCCTTTTTATCATTTGGTGAAATTAAGTTGTCTTAAATTAATTGCTTTACCACCTGATGACTAGCCTACGTTATATAGTTCTAAATCAATAAAAGCGACAACTAATGCGCTCTTTTGTCCTTGCGCTACACATTATTAGCTAACGTTAAAACATAAATACACTCCTGTCTTACCTCTTTAATAATGTTGCGGAGGGACTCGTCGTCGCTCAATCCCCGAGAAAACACTCGTTTCTTCGGAGAGCTACTGCTGTCTAATGTGTCCGAATGCATTTTTCTTTTGTTTTCTATGTTTTTTTACGTAATACAATGCTCTGTGAGTGAGGTGGTGTTTGCTGTTTGTTCCTACGCAGCTGTGGTATGTGTAATGTCGACGCCCAGGCCGTGTTCCTACGGCGAGCCGCGGGGACCAAACTATCCGTATGACCGTACTCAGTCCGCTCGCACCTAAACAAAACATCAAAGATCAAGCACAGGTACAAACCAGTAAGTGAAGTGTAAAAAGGTTAAAGTAAAAGCATCTGGACTCAGTTTTCAGTTAGTTAGTGCCACTGCTTCATTCAAGTGCACAAACACAGCACTTGAATGAAGCAGTGTCACTAACGACTCTGCACCTGAATGGAGCAGTGTCACTAACGACTCTGCACTTGAATGGAGCAGTGGCACTAACTAACTGAAAACTGAATCCACATTCTTTTACTTTAACCTTGTATTCAATATGTCCTGGGTGAATGAGAACCTTCACAGATAAGTGAAGTGTAGTAGTTTCTTTACTTTAGTAAATTGGTTATTTGGACCATCATAAGTGTGGACACCATAGTAAAGAGGGACACAACTTTACTTTTCAGGTGTTTGCTGGTAACTGGTAACAGTGTCTAATTAATTTGGCTAATTAGACCTGAACAGACAGTAAAGGGAATGAACAAATGGCTAGCCTATGTTTTTAAACACACAACACGGGTCTACTTTTATATAGCCTACTAACCATAATGTTTATTTCTGTATTTTTGCTCAGTTTGATCAAAAATGAATCAATAGCAGGTTCAGAAACAATTGTTTTCAGAAGTTCCAGACTTCTCTGTGATACAGGAGTCTGGAATGCATTGTTACCAGTTCGTTTTTCTCAAAGCGGGGCCATTATCAATTGGCGGGGCCTGGCACGGCATGACGTTAGCAAGGCGAAAATATATGAAGAAATAAAAAAACGGAGATAGCTACGTCGCGTCAATCCAACATTGCGTGCGGAGCGCCTGTGAATGACTTTAAACACGTAATGTTGATTATTTAAAATTGATGGAGAGGCGAACAAACTCTCACCAGTCTCAGGTGCCATCTTGACAAGGGACTTGTGTCGCCTAAGTGTGACGCAAGGCAACGCTCCAACGTCGGTATGTATGTATATACATTTTCTTTGTATACAACAAGCCTCTCCCATGCAACCTCCTAAATAGTCCTCGTCTAAGGGCGCGACCATACGGCGATTTTACAGCAAAATACAGTGATATACCGCCGTCCACCAGAGGGCAGCCTCCAAAAGCGGAAATATAAGAAGAAAACCAATGGCGTAATTTTTGATTGTTATGTCCGTTTATGCTATCTGTAAACTATTGTTTTACTATGGAGCAAAAGCTGAAAAGCCTGGATATAACGGCCATTTTATTATCCTGTCGTAATGACAATATTGGTGAATAGGGGACCAATGGGTGGATTACATCCATGTTTATTTACAATCTATGGTATACAATAACAAAACCAAACGTTCAAAACACAATGAACAAAGTAAAGAGAATACCAGGGGGAGGCATATACAAAAAATAAACAAAGCTTAGACAGATTAATTTTTTTAATTTAGTTGAAAATATTCAAAGATAAGCAATTTATGTGGTCTTAGCTTTTTTGTTTAAGCTTTTAGAAAAGGTGGATGAATATAGTTCAATACATACAGGAAAATAAAGGGATGCAGATGAGAATTTACCTTTATTATTATTCATGAATGGAAAATTTGCCAAATATATTGATGTGATTAATTATCTTTTTTTTTTTTTTTACAGGCTTTAGAATTTTAACCATGGAATCCAAAGATAGAAGTTAGAAACAATATTATATTTGATAAATTGCAACTATTCTTTCCAAAAAAAAAGAATAATCCTCAGTTCCAAAATAAGATGCTAATTGTCTCTGGGTTTTCTTTACAAAATGTACAGCTGGGGTCAATAGTTTTTATGTATCTTAACATGTATTGATTAGTAGCATAAATTCTATGCAGAAGGTTAAATGATACAGCTTTCATTTTATCCCAAAAATGTTGTGCAGAGTCAAACCCTTTTCCCTTACGTATCAGGAACAAAGTTTCTCAAATAAAAAACAACAGAGATGACATGTTGTTGAAAAAGGGCACGTATTGTTTTGTTATTTTTTTTATCAGAAGAGTAGGCTTTACAGTGGAGTCAGTTACAGACAATATGGGCACTTGTTAACCGAATGAGGAAAAAATAAAGATTTGTTTTTGGTATTTGTTATTCCAAAAAAAGATGGTAAAGATAATATAAGAGTATCGATATAATAGTATAGCTAAATAAAGATAATAGCTTGTTGACATTATAATTGCAAAGGAGAAGACCACCTAATTTTGAAAATTCATCATGAGAGACAATATTCCAAATGTGGATAAAATAAGATTTAATCCAATGTATTTTAAAGGTATTATTTAGAGTAGTTAAAGGAGTTCAATACTACAGATTTTCTTAGATGATATATATGTTTTTTCCAAAAAATTGAATAATGTTTAAGAGTCTGACTGTCCAAATGCAGAAAAAGCAGAATAAAAGGGTTAAAAAATCTTCGCTTTTGATAACAATACTCTACCTTTCATACTTAAATCCATTTGGAGCCATAGGTTAAAACATTATTATTTTTTTTTTTGGTTTTATCAATTAAGTGAGCAAAGTTCAAAGAACTTTTCTCAAACTCATTTTTGGAAACAGTGATGCCTCAGTAGGTGACACTGTTTAACAGGAATGTCACAGATAGATCCTAAAGCACAATTTTTAACTGGGAGAAGTTTTCATTTTTTAACATTAAAGGAAAGTCCTGAAACTCTAGAGAAAGCCTGAATTAGGTTGAGAGCACATAGGATTTGATTACTGTCTCTTAAGAAAAGGGTAGGATCGTCAGCTAACTGACTAATTCAAACCAAACCAAATTTATGAAAGCAGCAAGAGAAGATTGTGATTAATCCAAGATATCAAGAACAAGGCAAATATTATTTAAAATGTGCCTATTTTGCATAAATACAGACTGTTTCTCCAATTATAGAGTTTAAAACTGACTTTTAGCAAAAACTGAGGCAGGAATTTTGTAGTCATATAAGACATATAGGACACAATTATCAATAACAAGTATCTTTTTGGGATTTAGGTAATAGGGTAATTACCCCCTGATTTAAGGATGGAGGAAGTATGTCTTTGTCTATGCTTTCTAGATAAACATGAGAGAAAAATGGAGCTGTTTGGTAACTAAATTGTTTAAATTAAATTCTCCAGTCAAACCGTCTGACCCAGGGTATTTATTGTTTTTTAATTGCTTTATAGAATTGAGTATTTCATTAATTGAAAGAGGGAATTGCATTGATCACTTTCAGAATCTTGGATTTTTTGTGTATTAATATTTCTTAAAAATGTTCAGGGTTTTCACTGAATTCATTAACATCACATAGTTTACTATAAAAAGAGCTAACATAGGCTATAATTTTAGGGTCAGATAATGTCACTGACATGGTCACTAATGTCACTAATCACTGGACAAATCTGCAGGATTTTTTTTGGAGAGTCATAATATTATGGACCATTTTTTTTCTTCTGCCTTCTTGGTTTTATTTAAGTAAACAAAATCTTCTAAGAAATATTGATATTTCAATTTTAAAAGTTCCCAGTTTTTACCATACTGGTTTTCTTTTTCAGCATTATTAAAATAATTAGACACTGTTTCTGTAATCTTTTGTTGAACTGTCTCAAGCTTAAGTTTTTATTAAGAGTTATTTAGAATCTAGTAGGCTTTCTTGTATTGGGACTTATTTTCCGATAATTTAATAGATATTTAGATTGTTTAATGATCAGTGAGTGGAGTGGGAAGGATGTCTACGTCAATGTCCTCAGCAGGATGTGGTGTGTTTTAGACCATTAAAATAAACTAGAAGCTAGGGTATATTTTAAGTAGACCTACCGTCTTTGTTTTAGCAAGGCAAGTTATGGCTAGATTGAGGTTATGTTTCTATAATATAAACTACAGGAACAATGACGTTAGTTTGCTATTGGATTTGTCTTGAGTAAATGTTACATAGCTGTAAAACAGGTTAAAAGCCAAGTCAGGAGTGAGATCAAGCAGGAGCAAGCAAAACCAAACACTCGGTTTATGGTGTATGTAGCCTAAGATGCATAACTATTGGTTTGGATGGGTGGTCTATAGTGGAATTAGTGTGTTAATTTGTTGGGCATTTTGAGTAAAAACTTTTTAAACAACAGTTTTAATTGTTCAGGTAAAAGATTTGTGGTTTTATATTTAGTTAATTCCATCAATTAAAATCAAGAAGCTGCTGCTGTTGACAACAATAGTAGCCTAGCTAATGATCATTTTGCAAAACCTTAAGCCATTATAGCAATAATTACAACAATCAACAATGAATGCATCCCTTTGTTAATATCTCTGTAACATTGCGTTTCACTCTATCCTGTAATTTTTTTTTTTTTAATGTTGAGCCATAATTGACTTCTCACGTGGGACTGTCAAAGCCTCAAATATATATATGATATATATGATATATAAAAATATATATGATATAAACTGAAAAAAGCTGGTTAAGCTCATTAACTCTAAAATATTAGGAAAACCCTGAGGCGTTAGAAGAAGTATAGTTCCCCACGTCCCCAGAAGAAAGCATCACTGCAGTTGCCAGTTCCTCCAGCAGGTGGCACTAGTGAGTCAGTGATGCTCTAAGAGGAATTAAAGGCTCATGTACAACCGTGTTCAACTTTAAAGCACTGTAAATAGATTTTTTCCAATGACATTAATGGAAGATTCATGATTTGACGAGACTGCTTTTGCGTAAATATGACACACCCACAAAGTTCAATGGAAATCCTGAAAGACTTTATCCATAATCCGTCTGTTACAAATCATATAGGATGCAGTTTTAAATCATTATTTAGTATGGATATTAGTCTATGAGCGTTAGTTTAATACCCTACCCTTAGGTTATGGGACTCGTTGAGATGTTAAAATTGACTGCCTTATGTCAACACAATGGCAGAACCTTAAAAAAAAACAATGATAATGTGATTTAACGCATATAAAGATGAGTCTTTACTTTTTAATGTTCGTATGTTTGCCCAGTTACTAAATCTTAAATGTGCACATTTTTTGCAGATTCAAGAGGGGAAATCCAGCTAATTCTCTCCGCAGAGCGCAATGGGCTGCAACCTATGTAATTATCATAAAACCCTAATTGGGCTGTATCTCTAATGTGAGAGGCTGATTGTGTACTGTAAAAACATTTCTCCACTCAAAACAGTGCGTGCACCCTCCCTTCGCTCTGTCCCTCTTGACTTGGTGACCGACCTAAAAGCCTTTTGTTGCAATCTTAGCCAATGGAGACGGATTACGACACCGGGCAGCTGAGATATATAAAGAGCCCTCTTTTTGACCGCACTTGCACATTTTTCAGTGACACTTCTGCAACATCCACACACCTCCATGGACTAAATTGTACAGAAAAAAATCCTATTACGCTCCTACATGTTCATCAGAGAGATAACTGAACACATCAAACCGAGACATAGTGGGACGCACTTTTTGGATCATTTACTACAAAAGCTCCTGCTGCCAAAAAAACCAACAAGAACAAGAGCATCGTGTTGGAATAAAAGCATGTCACTGGCGTCTTGCCTGTTGTAGGATAAGGCACTAATCCGCGACAAGGGATATAACGAGATAAAGCGCACCTAAAGAGACGGTAACAAAAGGAAAAGTTGCACTGGCTTTGCTCCACGCGTCGTCATGCCGAGGTACAACTTCTTATTGTGCTTAATGGTGCTCATCTCTCTGGGACAATCAGGGAGCGATGAGCCCAATCTGCTGCTGCCTCCTGCCAGTGAGACGCCCACGGATGCCGGCTTGTCCCTGCTGGACGAGGACGCCGGTGCCCACGAGTGCTCGGCATGCGTTTGGAGGGAGCAGAGCAAAGTGTTGAGGTTGGAGACTATAAAGTCGCAGATCCTTAGCAAACTGCGGCTCAAACAAGCGCCAAACATCAGCCGCGAAGTGGTCAATCAGCTGCTGCCCAAAGCGCCCCCGCTGCAGCAGCTCCTGGACCACCACGACTTCCAGGGAGATGCGTCCTCCCAGGACGAGTTCATGGAGGAGGACGAGTACCACGCCACTACAGAGTCAGTCATCTCCATGGCCTCTGAGCGTGAGTAGATTTACGCGTAATAATCATTCTTAGCTGCTTTAGATTCAAAGCCCAAATGTGAACAGTGGATAAACTCCGTTGTAGTTTGAACGCTCCTAAGGTTTTTCCAAGGATAGTGATAAATCTAGGCAAAATCAGTGGTCAGCGGAGAGCCACTGCTGTCAAACAAAGATCGTGTGCGTCTCTCATTATCAATAAAACAGTCAAACAGAAAACTCCATTATGGCCAATAGATGTCTTAAACCAGCATCCAGCGTTAGAACACACTGTCTAAGTGGAATCTCCTTTACAATATGCTAATTAGGCCTGTGTAACTCCATAAAGTGCTAACTCAGCACGAAGACATTCTGTTGCCATGGGAAAGTGAAGTCAAGTGGCACCAAAGTACAGAGGGGGCATGTGGCTTATAAGTGACAGATGTTCATTTTATTGTTGATAAGTTTAATTGTTCATGTAGCTAAGCAGTTTGGAGCATTGGCATACATTAACAGTCTTCATAACATTTGAGGTGTATCTCTTTTATTTTTTTCTTTTAAGTAAACAATAGGCTAATCTATAGGCCCATTGGTCTGTTTTGTGACGCATCTGACACTTTTCCCGGCGCTGACGCTCGGAGTGACGCTGATGCTGCTTGTGCGTGGTCTTGTAACTGTGCTGTCAGTCAAGCCACATTAAACTCTTGTGTTTTTCTCATTTTGTGTTTGAATGGGGCCTTTAATGCGTGACAGAGTCATTTAGACGTCAAGTGCATTAGGCTATTGATAATCATGCACGATTTGGCTTGCGTCATTTTATTTCCCCCTTTCCATTTAGGCGACATTTGTTAAGTTATGATCAAGTCGTGGGGCCCTCTGATTATTGCGCCTATTTGCTCGGCCTCTTCTCGCTTTCTATAAAAACACAGATAAACCGCGGGCAGCCCCTTGGAGACATTTCATAAAATTACTGTTGAACCCTGGCAGCTGTGCTCTATCGCTCTTTTATAGGAGCCTCTACCGGTTTCCCTGCTGTTCATCGCAGTGAGAAAAAGTGTGTCCAAAAAGCTGCTATTGTTCCCCTCATGCAGAGGCCCCCCTCGGCTGCACTTGCCTTTTAAATGCGAAGTTTATAGGAGCAGCTCGATTTTTTTTTCACCACGAGTACACAAAGACAGAGAATCACTCAGGGTCGAGGGGAGTGTGTGACCTTTTCCTGGGGAATCGCAGGGTTCAACAACATTTACACACGTAATATATTCCGCACAGGGCGGGCCATAAAACACACTGCAAATAATCTGGGTTTATTCCACAAACGAACAAAGATGGGCTTTTGTTCCGGAGACTTTACCCGTGTTGCATCTCTATATAAAACTGAGGACTGAGCTGTACATTGACATGGTCACTGCTTGAATTGGGATGCTGCAATAACATTACCATAGTGTTATAGAGTGTTTATGCTTCTTGGCTTATGCTTATAACATTTATAAATTTAAAGCCATAACATATGCAATGTATTACTTTAAATAACTAAAATGTCCATAGTTCATAAAACAGTAACATCTTAATCAAGATCTAAACATTAAAGGTGATTATTTCATACAGTGCATTGTTTTTAATGAGTTAGAGGATTTAAAACATTTACAGTTGAATAAAATTTTCCATTGAGTCTTCCTCCCTGTTAAATCCATGACTCTGGCCCTTATTTCTCCTGAGTTTAATACACTGATAAGGCTTTGACATTGGACACTGGAGGTTTACTTTTAGGTGTTAATCTAATTAATGCATCAATGGCATTTATTTATTTATTGATCTTCTGTGTTTACTCACACATGGCACATCTTGGCTGTGGCATAGTTCATCTTGTGCACATCAACATGACACGGGTGTATGCTACCTTCTCGAGGCACATAAAAGGCCGTAAGTATGATGCCAGCTAATTGCATGTTTTCTGCGTGCCTGGTGTCAGCCGGAGGAGTTAATGACTGACATTACTGCTGGCTCTGTCATGTTGCAGCATGTTTCCCCACTTTTCTGTTTCCCTCATCTCTTTTACATCAGCTGCAGTTTTTTTTAATCATCTGCTGCCGCTTCCACTCTCGTTCCTGTGCCTCAGCCCCCTCACTCTTCCTCCTCATGGAGCAGTTGAGAGAATGAGTGCATCTCTTTTGCCTGTGGCGCCTTAGTGATCCCACCGGATTAAAAGTGCCTTTTCTGTCTCTCTGATAGAAGGAGGACTTCAAACACTATTCCCTGTGCACCTCAAACCTAATCACCCTTTCACAGTTGTGCGCACTGCCTTTGATGGGCAATGTGGGTTCACACAGTACATACTAAACTGGACCTGTGCCAGAGTTGCTTCTTAGTATTCACTCAAGGTACGTGGGTGCCGCAGTGGGGGTTGAAAGGGTCCATGTTTCCTGGTCTTTACTATGAATTTCATGGAAAAGTACAGCTATTTATATCATAGTGCGGCACTTTATGTACTAACACATCTAGCTCCATACTGTATGTGGTATGGTACTACCCTCAGGGCATCACAATGAATGAACTGAATATAGGGGGAGCTCATTGTATAGTGCAGCACTGAGAAAGTGTAGCTAAGTCTTGATATCTGTCTTTACAGTATTATTTCACGTACTGTGTAGGTTGAAATGTAAAACTTATTTACAGCCTATACTTATTTTACAAAAAAGGGTTCTAAATGTTATCAGTAAATGTCGGTATAGAGAGCCATCAAACCCATTATTGGTATTACAGTGAAAGGGATCAATTAATGGAATAATCTAAACAGAGAAATCAAAGAATCAAAGACAATTACAGTATTTAAAAATGTATAAAATCTATTTTATACATAATACGTATATATGGAAAAGATAATTAGGTGGTGTATGATTGTGCTAATATAATTTCAATAGTGTTGGAAAAAAAACAAGACAAATTGTGATTTGTAAAGTGTAATGTAAATATTCTCTTCTGCATTCAAAGCGTTATCCTGTTAAAAGGATGACATAAGATTAGTCTTCTCTTGGCTCCCTTTCATTAATTCTTTGCTTATACCGTTTTTTCTAATACATTTTTTTGTTTTACCAAATAAATCAATGAATAAATAAAACATCTGCTGATATTGCTCTGGGCATTGTGTATTTTTTGCAGTATAGTTTGTCTTACCTGAGCTAAGGTAAGTCTCACAGTTGTCCCAAACCAGTCCTCATCTGTCATTAGTGATCAGTTTGGCTATGGCCATAATGACTGTGTGCTGGGTATAATAAGGAAATGCTTTTCAGTGGAGGATGACTGAATATAAGCTCAAACTCACAGAGATTTAAAGCGTTACAATGCACATTTATACACGTAAATGTATAGAGATGCCTTTTTAACATGTGCCACTTGGGGAGACATAGACGGATGCTTACTCACCTGCATACGCAGTCACACACTCCCCAGAAAAAGTTGTCCTGTTGACAAAAAGGGTCACAGAGTTCACAGCTATGTGATATATTGAAAAAGGGGACTATTAACCTCATTGGGTCTTTCTTTGGCAGCAAAGACACACCCGTAGTAACTTGAAAACTTATCCCCCACCACATACACATCACCATCCCCTCCCACAAGAAACAAGACTTTTATAGTGTTGACCCTATAAAAGGGTCATTTCCTGAAGGTGCAGGAACCATAAAAATTAAGAGGGAGAGCGCTAAAAAGGACAGAACAAGAAAAGTCGGACTGTCTTCAAATCAGTGGCCAGTGTTTGCTGGAAGTTGATGACTATGTGTGGTTTTTATAGATTTATTTATTCCACAGAGGTCTCAGTTTGACGATGACACCTGTTGTCAGTCTCCCTGCGTTGTGGCTGGCACCGTTTGAGGGAATCTGGGAGAAAAATAAACATTGCTGTTGAATTGTTTGGACACTAGGGTACGGCTGGTTTGTTCGGAAAGGAACAATCTAAGAATGTCTTGTCACTTGCACAACATACTGTCAACTTTATGGCTAATAAAATTTCAAAGAGACCAAAGTCTATTAATACAAGGACAAAATTTCCCCAGGACCTCAGGAATCTCACTCCTTCCACCCTCCTTCCCCTATTCCCACGCTCCCCTTAGCAATCCCTCCAGCCCCTCTTTTCCTGAAGCATCTGAGAATCTTTTGCTTCGGGGTTTATCTAAAACACACTAAGATGTCTTAGAAACCTTCTTGATATATATGGGACAACACCTTTTCTTATTTTTTTTTCTCAACCACTACCGTGTTTGCTGTAAATGATGTGTGAGCTGTGCATCATCCTCTGGGTATAATGAGGGGTGGGAAGATGTGAGTGAGTCCGCAGGGAGCAACAAGCATCCCAGTTCTATCCTAAAGGGACAGAAATCATGGAAGGGTTTTATAGGTACAATTAAAAAGACTAGAAACAGATGTTAGGTTTCACTAATAAAGGAAATAATTACTTCTCACCAGTAATTAAGGCCTGTGTAGGGTCTTGAGGGAGGCGGAGAGAGAGGCTTGAAAAGACAAAATGGAGATCATTGAGGGGATTAATATTGATGGATTCATTCAATTTATGGAAAAGTCCATTTCAGGCGTTTAAGCAATAAAAATGCTGTATTGGCGTAATATAGGATCCCACAAGGAGAAGCAGTACAATTAACGATGGATTACCTCATCATTATCTACATGAAAATTTAATTAGCCTCCTTTCTGTGGGAAAGGAGAGCAGCTATTTGCCATTTTTATCACCTGTGGTTGGATTTGTGTTCACTGTATCAATCCATCAATCCAGAAAGTTCATTATGGATGTTTACTTTAGGGACAAGAGAATAGTTAGTGATTTACAGATGCCCAGAAGAGGAACAATTGGTGTTTTTATGTGGAAAGTGCTTCCTCACAAGAAAGCCGGCAAGAGCTAGTTTCTCACTTACTTTGTCCAAAGAGAAAACCCTTGGCCGTAATCCTGACAGACTTGGGTGAATTAAAGAATGTTTTTATTTTTTCACTGAGCATGTTTAAAACAGAAACCGTTTCTGTTTATAAGTTATTCAACATGCCAGGCTGCTGGTTCAGTGAGAACATAGTTACAGCAACAATGGATGGCATCTGAAAATAGTAGTAGCTCAGTCAGTAAGCATATTAGATTGGGTTTCTTATTTGGGTTTTGTTTAAAAGTCTATTAGGAATTTTGTAATATTTGGCACAAGTTGAACACTAACTAATCATCTTAAATAACATCTATACAAAAACTTGTGCGTGGTAAACCTTGAGCCTTACAGTTGAAATGTTGAGCTCATCCAAGTTAAACGATGAAACTGAATATGGGTGTTTTGTTTGTGGTGTCAGTGCAGGTGGTGCCTGTCAACAGCGATCTGGATTGGGTCATAATGATGAGTGACTTCAAGTCAATGCGATTGCACAGCTGTGTTATTGTGGAATAGTAAATGGCTTAAATGTTGTATCACAGTTACACTCATTTTTCAAAAAGGCACCTGATTGCAATATGGACAAGAATCAGTCAAAACAATGCTGACAGACAGAGGGATGTCAGGCACTGCAGATCAGTCATATACATCTTTTTAATACAAAGTGTCATAGTTTCATGTTTTACTTTAGGAAACAGAAAACTGTCCTGTTACATTCACATGTTACACTTATGTATGGCTGCACAAAACACAAGCAACTGGAGCCCAGTCCACTTGCTGCTGTCCAGCTGTCCACCTTATTGCACTTCACTGCACGCTCCCTCTTCTCATGCTAAGTCCCTGTCCTGCTGGAGGTGTCCCACAGACTGTCCACCTGGTGTGCTACACATATAACCCTGACACTAAACACAAGTAGATTTGGGGTTGTTTTCTGTAGAACTGTTACTTGTTTAGATGTGGTTGCATCTTTTCCTGTGTGCTGGTGTGTTCACTCAGCTAGAATGGGGGCTACTGCGCTCTATCCTAATAGGAGTCTTGTGCCTGCCGTTGTCCCTAGGGAGGGATTCTGAAAGAGGGGGTCTAACTTCACACCCCCTCTCCATCCCCAGCTCGAGCCTGGCCTCCCCCACCACCCTTTGAGTCCCTTGGGACTGACCGGGAGACAAAGAGGGAGTGGGGCTGGAGTAGGATGGGATGTTTGAGGGGGTGCACTGTGGCCCCAGTCTTATTAGAAGGGTCGTGAACGTGTCACAATGATTAATATGCTGAGGTGCGTGGGGATACCCTAGAGTCACATTTATTCAACACGAAGCCTTCCTAACACACACACAGAAAATGGCACATTTGCATTTCCCATTAAGAAAAGAAAATATAGATACATATGCAAATGAAAGTCCTATTTAGGTTTATATCATTATGCATTATCAATTTGGACATTAACAATAGACGACCATTCCTTTCCCCACCCCGACCGAGCTGTGTGTTTCCACCTGATTGGCATATGTTGCCACACATGTATACAAGACACAAGCAGCTGCATAACAAGAGCCTAAGAACTAAAACCTTTTGTCTAGAGAGATGGAAGTGTGAAGGTCATGTTTAAAGCTGAAAACTACTGTGAAAAAATTGGGACATGTTTGTGTAGCCGCCTCAAACTTCTTTGTGTGTATTGATGGCTGTTGATTTTAGTAAAATTGGTGAAGCAGCCCACAATACAAAGATTATTTTAAACAATACAAACTTGTGCACCCAGTTTGTCCCATGTTTTCTTCTCTACACATTACAATTATTCATTTGATTGCCTGTTTTCATTTAGTTACACTCAATAGTGCTTTTATGAATAACCATGCCTTACCTCCCATCTGTTTTTTTACAGGCTGCTGTAACACATTTCTGTAAATGGTCATTAAATGCACCACCCTTTAAAACATGGCCTGGAGCCATGGTAAATTGCACAGATAGCAGAGTGAATACAGCCTCATTCTATATGTCTCCCCTTACATACACCTATAGGAGCCTGTGTGTTAACTAGGAACACAGGTACCCAGGGAGTCAACCAGATGTTTGATAGGCTCACCTGCACGCCTTCTGCATGTTGGCAGTAAATTTCATGTGCTGCATATGCTGCAATTATACCACAGGGAAATAAGCTGATGAAATAATGAACGAGGCTGAAACCCTAGGAAGGAAAAGCAAAGAGCCTAATTTCCTTTGGAAAACCACAGCTTCTGAACAGTGCATACACAGTAGTATTTTAGTCTTACTGTATAGGAGCTGTTTTTTGGTTTTGAACCAGTAGGTGGTGCTAAATGCAAGACTTACACTGTGGTGCATACTGGTTACTGCAGTTTGGTTGTATTTTTACACAGAAAGATTTAAATGAGCAAATTGTTCAGGAAATTCAATCATAAAACAGTCCCTCAAATGAAGTAAAATTATAAGCCTTTTAACAGTAATGTGTTATGACAAGGGCGCAAAGGGACTCCAGGTATGCGGATTAAATGTCCTAATTTTTTACAAGTGCGCCCTGCTCATTTGGCACAAGTTGAACTCTTTGCTGAGACATTGAGCTATGCAGGCATTCTGCACATTACTTGTGCACGTACAGGATCTATAAAAGGCACAAATTGATTTTGTACTTATCAATGCAGTCATTGTTTAACATGACGCAGCTCATATGTTGTGCACGTGTGTTTAATAACAGGGGTCCTAAATGGATCACGGTGTATGCTTCCTGCTTCTCAGGTTACTCCTTATGTAGCAGCTGGCTGCTCTTGAGAGACCTCCACATGAGCAATTTAACAATTTAAGCTCTGCACAGTGTTGCTTCTTTCAAACTCTACAAAAGCAATTGAAAGTGTTGCCGAGTAGGACCCGGTGCAAGTCATCTGCAACCATTAAAAATGACTAAACAGTAGTAAATACAAGTAAAATATAGGCAAGCTGAAGAATCATGCATTCCCAGTTTTGTGCTGATGAGCAAACACGTTAATTGCCGTGACCTCAGCAACCTACCAAAAGGAACATAGACATATTGTTTGTGCAGCGTGAGACACTATTATTCACTAATGACTGTCCCTGGAAATACAAGCTGAAGGACCACGTCTGTCCTGCGCTTGGCCCTTGTTCAATGTTGGCCTGGACTCTTCTAATGGACAGTCCATCTGTACCACAGTGAATTCATATCCCTCATTGCACGCCCATAATTCAATTACAACACTTGTTTAGTGTAAAAAACAGCTCTGCACAGTGTTCTCTCCTGGTCAGCTGAGGTTTGATAAATAATTCATCATTGGCTGAACAATCTCCATCCCAATCAAAACAAAAACAAACTGTGGCCCATTCTTCTCCGTTGTACCTCAGAGATTTCAAATGATTATCTGGGGGGTGTTGTGTAGAAAGACATATTGCCATTGCCATAGGGTCGACCTTGACCTTCAAACTCATCTGGCTATTAAGGCTGCCCCTCCCCAGCACCCTGAGATGTAAATAGGCTGACGGTTTTGACCCTTGATCCCATTTCTTAACTAGGCTGAGATGCCAAATAACCTTTTGACCCAGGAAGCATTTGCAGGTTGCCTGAGCAACCCCAGATTTATCAATGATTGACAGGCCCATGCCGTTTTATCTTTATTTATTTTTATTTGAGGCTCAACAAGACTGCCTTGCAACAGGACACAAAATGTGAATATCTGGTACATGAGACTAAATGTCTAAATCTGGAATATACAATACGCCCACTGAAAACGCTCAGATTAGATATTCTATTGTATCCTGCTGGTGCATTATTATTCCAGATAGATCCAGAATAAATTTCCCTTAATAAATATATGCTTTACATGGAAATTAATTTATGAATGCAGTGGATGTCATTATATCAGATGAAGGACTATGTAAATGAACCAGTGCAGATTTGACATGTGGTGCAAATCACAGAAACGGAAGATCCCAGGATCATGACAGGAATAAATCCTCTTATTTTAGGTGGTTACTCCAGACCACAAATGTATTTGTTTACTGAGAGGGTGAGCCACTAAAAACTTGCCTGTTTTCATTTGGTGATAGGGGTAGACAATTTTATTCCAATTGACCCTAGGGAATCTTAGGTTACCATCTGGCCACTGGCCACCATTACTGATCCACGTTTTAATATGGAAATGAAGCTTTTCTTTTTTTACAACTTTGATGTAATCACAAAAGTAGCCTGAATGAATTATCCAAATAACCAGACCATGTGCTCATGTGATAAAAGGACAAGCTTTGATTAGATTAAAGCAGTTTCAACAAAGACATTATGCTTAGTGCTCATTTTACACAGTGTCTATTCCTAACTTACATATTCATATTCATTCATTTTATAGAGAGTCTAATCAGTTCTACATAAAATTATCAATGTATTTTTATGTTCATTCAGGAAAATGAGAATATATAGAGTAACCTTGGTGCATTGGAAAAAGCTTTAAACTAGGTACAGTACAGAAACTACTACATTAAAGTATTTGTACTGTCAGTATTTGTAAAGGCAATACTTGGATTTGTTTATTATTTGGATCATATTACAATATAGTGTATGATATTCTTAACATGATTATCCTTTTCTCCACAGCGGAGCCACTGGTGCAGGTGAATGGAAAGCCGAGCTGCTGCTTCTTCAAGTTCAGCCCTAAACTGATGTTCACCAAGGTTTTAAAGGCCCAGCTGTGGGTTCACCTGCGGCCGCTACAGCAGACTTCCACAGTTTACCTGCAGATCTTCCGGCTCAAGCCTGTCACAGAGCAGGGGACCTGCCACAGCCGCATTCGCTCACTCAAGATCGAACTTAAGTCCGGGGTCGGCCACTGGCAAAGCATTGACTTTAAGCACGTGTTGCAGAACTGGTTCAAGCAGCCGCATACCAACTGGGGAATCGACATCAACGCCTTTGACGAGAGCGGCAATGACCTGGCAGTTACCTCACTTCGACCCGGGGAGGAGGGGCTGGTAAGGACCCTCAGACCTGTCCCAAGGGGTGAACAAAGGAGGGGGGGGGGCATACAGATTTTAATCAAAAGAAAAGAGCCATATCCAAATGTATGGGGCTGAACCAAAAAAAAAAACAAATTATGTTTTTTTTTTTTGTTTTGCACTATACATTTTTTATATATATATTTTTATTATCACTTTATTAACACAGTTAATAAGTTGCCTGGCATGTTTTGATGTTGGTGGGGGAAACCCGAGTACCCAGAGGAAACCCACCCCAGCACGGGGAGAACATGCAAACTCCACACAGAAATGATCACATTATCAACAATTAATGAACAGTAATATCCAAACTGAAAACAAAATAGCATGAATCTCAATCAATTTTTGTTTTTCATGAGATGGACATTTACAATCCGAGCCATGGCTGAAATGCAATGAGACCAGATATAAAAGTGAGTGGCTCCAATGTGAACATAAAATAGTCTAAGTTAGTCAAGAGTCTTGCATTATTTTAATGACAGAATTCAATTCTGTATCAGTGACTATGTTGAAAATAGTAATCACATATATTGACCATATTCTTTTCAACATTATGATGACTGCTTTGGTTTTGTTTTGGTGCCACCAAAACTGGTCTCAAATGTTGAGCTGTTCACATTTGGCTCTCAAACCCCTAGCTTTTCTTTTTTTTTGAATGCATTGCTCTTCTGTTAATTTACAAGGCTGGTCTGGTGTCTTCACACTTTCATGTTTGATTGGGTCTTTCAGTCAAATTAACTCTGTTTCAGAGTTTACTAAGTGCAACAGAAAAAGCAGGACAAGATGTGATGCTAAAATCATGTGATTTGATGGTTTCCTAAGAATTGAAAGATGAGTTAAAACAAAATGAGAAAATGCAAAACAGAGCAATGAATAGGTCAAATGTCTGCCCATTTGTATTTGGTTCAAGCTTAACACATTTGCTGGAAAAACAAATAATAAATTCCCTTCAGCACTATTGGGCCTGTCATGAAATTGTGACATTTCCAAGGTTGAGCGTTTATCCACATGCATCTCTTTTGAAGAATCAGACTGTTGCATCCACTGTTGAAAATGCCATTGTGATCACAAAGCAGACCAGAGCCAGCCAAACTAAATGGATGCTTTTTTGCTTTGGTACAAATTTAAAAAAGGGAGGCTCAACACCCCCTAAACAATATTTTGGAAATGTACATGTTGTACATGACCAGCATAATTATCTCGGCCTGTCCATATAATACCTTAATAAATGAGCTGCTGGGTTCATGTCCGATGTAATGGATGGGCCTTCATGGATGAGTTCATGCATGAGTTTTTGTGAAATCTTCAGTGAAGCATTGTGAGAAATCTATTTCAGACTGTTTCATCCAACATCTAAGCTGATTTATGTAGGCCACCATCAAGTTAGGAAACACCAAATATTTACTAAGTGGCCATTAAGGTCAGATCTCCACAACATGCAACAGAGGTTAGCTCTGGTGTCTTGGCCAATAAATTGCTGCCCCCTGAGCACACAGCAGTGCACAGTATTATTCTTGAAGAGAAAAAAGGAAAGGATCAAAAACTTGGTCGTGTACAAAAATAAAACAAAACACAACATGCCAAGAAGGAGTGGAACTGCTTCTCCCTCATGCTCCAAAGCCCTAGAGGCCAAGCTGACACAGGCTCACCTCAGTGGCCTTTCAGCTTACTTCCTCCTTTGACTGCGTCATGCTTGAACGATGCTCGAGCCCAGCTGGACACACTGTGGGTAGAGGAAGGCTTTGTAAAACAAACACGATGGAGTAAAATATTTGATTCGTGTGCTTTGCCTAAAGGTTAAGGCTATGATAGCCTCCAGATGACCCCGAGGGTCATGGACCAAGCCAAGCACACATCAGCCAATCATCCAGTGAAGAAATAAAAAATACACTGTGGCAGTCAGTACTCAAACAACAACTTTTGTACAAAAGTTTATAGAGACTTACAGCAACCTCAGTGCATGATACATGTTAAGAAATACAAGAAATACAAGAGTAGCTATGAATGTTAAAATGTCCAATTTCACAGAATGACAAACTCTGTCTGAAGGAGGCCAAGGGTTTTAATAATAAACAGTTCAACTAATAAGTTCAATTGTCAAAGGCAGTGATTTGGAATAATAACTAAACTGTTTTCTCTTATAACCACCTCTCTGTCTTTGTTTTTCCAATGTTCCCCCTGATTCCAGCAGCCGTTCCTGGAAGTGAAGGTTCTGGAGACGACCAAACGCTCTCGGAGAAACTTGGGGCTGGACTGTGACGAGCACTCCACAGAGTCGCGCTGCTGCCGCTACCCTCTAACAGTGGATTTCGAGGCTTTTGGGTGGGACTGGATCATTGCCCCCAAACGCTACAAAGCCAACTACTGCTCGGGCCAGTGCGAGTACATGTTCATGCAGAAATACCCGCACACTCACCTGGTGCAACACGCCAACCCCAGGGGCTCGGCAGGGCCCTGCTGTACACCCACCAAGATGTCGCCCATTAACATGCTCTACTTCAATGACAAGCAGCAGATCATCCACGGGAAGATCCCAGGGATGGTGGTGGATAGATGTGGCTGCTCTTAGGCTGGGAGACTCTTGTACACTTGTGTACAGCCACCATTGCATCATGCCACCAAAACCCCGGCACCACAACTCAGCACCAGATTTCACTTTTGCTCAACCACATAAAAACATGTAACTGGGTTTCCATGCTTTTCAGTAATGATTCAATTGTGTAAAAAAATTCAGGAATAATGAATCAAAAAAGACTGAGTGATGGAAAAACAGTACATTATGAAAGAGCTGTGGAGCGCACTCGTAAAACGATAAATGGGACAAAACTATGTTTCTGTATTAGTTTGTGGGTTTTCAAAGATTTTTATGGTATCTTTGTGAAATGTCCAGGTTAGTGGATTGAGATGACATGAGACAAGTATATGAGCATTTACAATATTTTTAATGCAGTTCCAATCTGACAAATAATTTATTTTAATGATTCGCTGAATTATGACAAAGATTTGTACAAGAAAATCTTTTCAAAAAGGGGGCATGATCTAGAGTGCATTACACTCAAATCAAACGCAAAACATCAAAATATCAAAAACCTTTAACTTAATTTAATGCTAGTGTGACGAGCTACAGAAAAACAGAAATCTTGTTTACAGATGTCAGAGATGTGCTATAGAGACCTTAAGGAGATTCAAAACCAAACCTGGAGCCTCTATTAATGTATAACACCCCAGTGTGACATTCTCGAGCCTCTACAAAATCCTTTCACAGTGACTTTGATCTTGTTTTATTTGTAGACTTGTAAAACTCAAGAAAGAAAAGGAAAAGGTTATGCTACTTATCCTCCTTCCATTTCAAAGCCGGTAAAAGTCAGCATTGTGCTATTCTGACAATGCACACAGTGAGTCTGCAGTGTAATGGTCCAAAACGTTTATTGTCACTTCAGGATGCGTGGGAATGCTCTGGTCACAGTTAGTTATATGTCTTGTGTTGAACAAAGGAAAAAACAGGAACACATTGATCTTGCTGCTGTAAAGATGTTTATATCAGTTTTTACATCCTACATAATAGTGTTAAAATAGAAAAACTAAAAGCTTAAGCTGCTGAGTTTAACAAACACTTGTTTGATGCATTTTAAAATGCCCCCCATCCATCTCCACCTCAGCTGTCTGTGATATAACAAAAATATTGTTAGTGCTTGAACACAGAGTAGATTAGTAAGCTAAATGTCTATCTTTGTCTCCTGGATGTCAAAACAAAGATATCCTTTTGTTGTAAACGAAAGCACTATGCTGTTGGATAAAGGAAGAGCCTTCTGACATTATATATAACAGATATATGTATATATTAAAGAGGGGTACAAAAACCTTTTTGGGGCACTCTACCTTACCAACAATAAATTTTGCACTATGGGACGTTTAAGGCGTGAGGAGAAAAAGTGTTGTTGTTTGTGTTATACCAAGCACAAGAGAGCTTGTACAGTATAGGATAAGAAAAAACTATTCAAGCTTCTGATGATAAACCATATGTATGAACTAGAAAGTTTATCACTTCTTCTTGATACCATCACGCTTTCTTGACTTTTGTCTGAAGCGGGGGCCTGTCCATACACTTAAACTCCTGGACGCACCGTACCAGCGGCCTGAAAGGCCTTGTGCCCACTTTGGGTGAGAAGTTGTGTGTAATAAGTGTCTGGATCAATGAACAGAGAATGCTTTAACTGGAAATGGCCCACCCACAAACTTTAATCTGTTACCATGTTAGAGAGACTACGTCCTTTTGACTTAAACAATGTGTTGAGTGTCTTGCATTGACACGTTTTTGCCTTTATGTGTATTTTAAGTCAAAGCAACCATGTACGAATGGGAGGAGTATCCAGGAACTGTTAGCCAAAGTAGAAGAGGACATGTTGTATGCTGTAACTTTTTGTGATCGCAGGAATATGCTAGAATGTTTCAAAGGGAGGAATGCTGGTTGGGGCAGTGTTTGGAGAAAGCTCGGCTGGTCACTTGTCTATTTATTGTCAATTACAATGCATTTCAAAGTCTGTCTACCTCACTTTAGCCTTCTAAAACCTTTCTTTGTATTGAATTTGTCATCAATAAACATTGCTCAAACATTAATCTCATAGAAAGCCCCTCCCCTATAGATGTTGTAGAAACCACAGGGTTCATTTGCTCTCAGGTTCAGATTGAGTCACAACAGAGAGACTAATGGTAGCAGCTCTGATAATGTGTGGTTAAAGGAGATAATGATTAGCTGTGCCCACAGTTTTGGCTTAAACTATGGTTAAAGCTATTGAAAAGTTAACTTTAAAAATGTAGTGTTTGTCTACTGGTATGTATGAGAGTGTTTTCATATAAATATATGAGAGTAAGAAATCTCTATGTAAATACCTACCCAAATGATGACATTTATGATGTTTTGGACAGGTTCACCGCTTCTAATGTTTTATCACAACCCTTTTCATTCCTCTATTCTTTGTGTAGTTCAAAAAAAAATCACCCCAACATTGTAGTTTAATGGTGCATATGAATAACTGTTCTATTGTTATGTTTGCTTTGGTTTGTTTACTGTCATTTTATTTTGTACAATAAATCATTTATTTAGCTTATGGGGTTTGTTGTTGTTTTCTTAACACAGAAGGCAAAAGATATCTGGACAGTCACCAATAACATGTTCTGTCGCAAGTCTTTTGAGTAAACTAGGAACGAGGAAGTACAATATTAATAAAAGCAAACAAAATGCAATAACTTTAATACTAAGAAAATATTATGATCTGTGATAGTTCTTATATTTAAAAAGAACATTTTAAAACAGGCTGAGGACCATAGTGCCACAACAGTTTCTTAGGCAGGACTTTTAGCATCACTACAAAAATCATCACTCCATTATAAACCATTATAGACATTTATAGGAGTTGTTTGTGACTTTGGACATATTTTGTCAACCAGTTGCTTGTGATTCCTGGAACAGAGGAAGAGGCAGCGGAGGTGGCAGGGAGCCGATCCATTGTGAGGCCAACTGGTCAAAGAGTGTTTAAGACACAAAGCTTTAGTGTTGAGCTTTGGGCCACCAATTATTTGGATTTCATATAAGATCCAACCTGACCCAATTAATACGCCACCTGATAGGAGGGCCTCTCATCAACCTAATTTAGAGAATCAATAGGGAACAAATGGGAGTGAGAACGAAGCAAACACACAAAGACCACCCAGTACATGCTCGAGGAGCCTGATGCCAGCAATGACATAAACCTTTTGACAAATCCTTGCTTGACATAAACAAACATTCACACAGTCGCCTGCCCCATTGCTCACCAATGGGCCATACACATTATCAGTCATACCAGCCCTACAAAGACAGCAGGGACATTGATGGATGCTTCTTATTGTCACCCTGCTGAAGGAGTAGTTGTCAAAGTTGGACATGAAATACTCAAGGCTGAATACCCCACTCAAAGCCTTAAGACAGCTAACATGATGAACTCTGACCCCACTTCATTATGTCAAGACAAACTATTCTGTGGATGCACTTGTGGAAAAAAGTACAGTACAATGGGAATATTGAGCACGTGACAAAGCCCTGGAGAAAGGCTGCTGGGGGTTGGGAGGATTTAGGAGGACCTTTATGGCAATTATCGCAATAAAGTTAAGGAAGAAGGTGAATTGGGGGCATTGCTCAATAGCTTAGGACACAGTAATCAGTAACACCTTTTTGTCTGGCTCGCAGACCGTCCAGTTTTTAGAGGAGGGCACAATTCACACACTGTCCTATGGGTTGAAAGAATCTCACATGACAGTAAAAACACACACACAAGAGACACAAGCTTCAATGAGAGAACTGCATCAGTGTGCCTACTTTTGTCTGTTTTTGTGCAACAATAAATCTGTGTATCTTGACATAACAACATAATCATTTGCAGATATGTGGGCACTAACACATTGTGATGGGTAGCTGCTGTGGTGGTGTCCTCTGCATTATTTCTGTCCTGCCTCAAGCTGTTGTAAAGGTTGTTATATCAAACTGCAGCAGTTTCCTCCCTTGTGCCTTAGTAATTAGTCTTGTAAGGATTTTTCAATGATTCTTACAGCAGTGTGGTTGGTGGTAAAGATGGTAAAAATCAGCATAGAATACAAAAATGAAATTATGAATCTGTATTTAGGTTTTATGCTCTAATGATACATTAAAAAAACAGACAATGGCCTACCCTGTTTGAAACAATAATTGAGCTTAGCACTCTGCTTTGTAAAAAATGGCAATGATGACACAAGAGTTACACAAGAGTTACACTGAAATATTGAAGGCCAATGCTCAGTCTTCAGCAAAACGTCAACTAAATACTTTTTCATTTCATTCAAGCGGAAGATATTTTGCCATAAAATGTTGCAATTTACTAGATATGATTTAATTATTTCCATTAATTTCTTTAAAATTTTAATAAATAATAGACCACTTAATTTAGAAAAGAAATTGTCCTGACTAAAAAAACGTTTAGTCTGTTTAACTGGATCAGTGAACACAGCCGTAATGACTTGGCCATAATTGAGAGCAACCCAGGGCCAGAGATGCAGTTGGTTACTGTGCTGGCCAATAAAAAACAGGGGTTGTGGATTTCTTTGAGGCCTGAGTCGTCAGTGAAAGGCACTGTGGGGTCTCCATAGTTCACATGGCAAACTCTCAAACAGCCTCAAAGGGGGTGAGGGGTGGGGTGGGGGGGTCACTCCTGCCCCCTCCTCCTTAACTGAGGCTAGTGTTGACACAGTGCTGGCCAATCTAATTTTGATTGTCAGGAGCAAGGAATGGTGATCCTCCCCCCGCCCCCTTGAGATCATCAAGTTCATTTCTCTGAGCCTGCATAGGGTTTTTTCCTCCTTTCGGCCCCCCACCCCTACGCCCCCTCCTCTACCTCTGCCCAGCACTAGAACAATATTGAGCCGTTCCATGGGCCTCTCAGAGTGAGCTCACTGGAGTTAATCTCTCAGGCCTCTCTATTGCTGCCTCTCCCTCACTCTTTTTCTATTCAAGAAGGCAGCCAGCTTGAACAACATTAGTGACAGTTATTATTTAGACTAATGAGTAAAATCTCACAGGCAACAAAAGTTGGACTGTGACATTGGGTTGAAGCAGCGTTCAGAAATCCTCGCTTCCTTGGCACGGTCTGTTTATCAATAAGTGGCTGGCAAACATAAACCTCTAAATGTGTTAAATAACTGCAAACAAAAGATTAACGCAAACAGCACCAGTCCATCAGTACAATCACATAAGACAACCTTTGACACTTTGTAATGTTTGAGCAAGTCTTATAAAACTGCCCTAACTCAATAAGAAGGATTAAAATCCACAATTTTTGCTGACATGTAAAATGTAGCTTTTTCAATTATTGACCAAAACTGCTGTCTAATGTTAATCTTGAATGATGAATCACCATACATTCTTTATTCATGTATTCTCACTCATTTAGTCCAGTGCTTTCCATCATTTTAGATTTGAGTATGCATGATGTGTTAATGCAAAAAGGCATTAAGAAATGTCTTTTGTTTGGAGTCTAAGCATTACCATTTTCTTACTCTGTCAATGAGATGCAGATTAACAGAGCAGCTGAGCGGTTTAATTACATATAAACCATAATAACTATTCAGTCAGGCCACCTCAATAAAGAGTCAAATAAAGATTGATGAAGGCAAGTTACAATGTCATTGTTTGCATAGACAATAACATTGCTTATCTACCATATCAGAATCTTTACTTGCAATTTAAGAGATGTCCAGATGGGGGCAGTCAAACAAAAGGCCACAGTTAATCCTGTCAATGCTCTCTCACTTTATAAGATTTTACAAAATCTGGTTAAACTGTAAAGATTGCTTTAAAAGTTAACAAACTAGTTTACAGATATGTACCCATATATACATAAGACATACACTGTTTATTTTGTATTTTATAATTGTTTTCTCAATCCTGAAAATTTAACTTAAATATCTGAACATAATATCAAAAATTCAGGTTTTATTTAGCTAATTAATTTATTTAGTCATTTAGCTAATGTTAAACTGAATAAGTGACTATCAAGCCTCTTCACATAAAAATTCATCAGTATGTTTAAATGTATATTAATTGCAGAAATACTTTACTAATTGCTACTTTAAAATCTTTATGACCTTGCTGTAATTTTCAACCAATAAAGCAAACAGGAGGACAACACTTTACTGACTACTACTGAAATACATGAGCTTTTATTCAAGCCAGCACATGACAGTTGCACATGAGCTGGGAGCGCCTCTGCACAATGTCAGCAGCGATACTGAAAACTATTTGAAATCAAAAGATCAAAGGTGAGAGAGGTCAAATTTATTTGTCAGGGGCATTGGGTTCACTCAAGAGGACATCTGAACACATCACAGCTGTATATATTCCATGCAAATACTACAAACTAATCTCTGTTACAAATATCCTTACAATAATTAACCAACTGCTCATTTTTGTTTAAGAAATTAAAACAATTGAGAAACACAGCAGAGAATTAAAGAGGGGGTAGGGTGTTTTGGTGTAGGTGTGTGATTATCAAGCTGTCAGATGACGACCATGGATGAAGAGCAGTAGTCCATTCTGTGTCCAGTGTCGAGCAGGCTCCCCTACCCCCTCACTCCAATGCTTCTGCCTCCTCCCCATGGGAGGAGGTCTGTTGCACTGCGGTCTCACTAAATCAACATCGTCCTAATGAGGTGTCACACTTGACCCCCAGCAGCCACAGCCCCTCACGCGAGTGTCACTGCCACAATAAGCTGCCCTCCATCTCTAGCGCCTGCCTGACACAATTTGATTCATGAGAGAGCCTGTGCTCTGTCAGGTCAAAATTACCCCTATCAAAATGCTACCATCAACACATTTTTCAAAACTTTACTAAAAACACAACTGTCAAAACAACTCAATACACATTCTTCACCTCTCATTTGATTTCTCAAAGTACTCCCCCTGTCATTGGACTCAGCAGATTGCCCAAGGTTTGCGCTAATGGCTCTGAGTGATGAACTCTGTCCCCCAGGTGTTAGCGAGCCTGTCCACTGACCTACTGACCCTAAATGCTCCTAATGCGAACAGGTCTGCTCAGCTAATAACAAACCTGAGAAAAAAAAATACAAATGACCTGACCCTGCGAGACAAAAAACCCACACAAGAGAGATTGACCAGTCATAGAAGGAGGTGCATTATCTTAACATTTGGAGTTACAATGTGACAGGTGACGCTGTACAGACATCAGTCACAAAGAAAAGCATTTATTAATAACAAAAGCTAAAATAAGACGGTGACTTGCACTGCTCTTCTTGTGTTTTTGGTTGAACATACCGGGACAACAATAGTCTCTATTATTTACTGTCAGCTTGCACTCACCTCTGCCCAAAGAAGCAACCATCTGTTCCACAACTTTCCCCCTGGGACAGAAGGCCAGTTTCAATCACGAGGTTCCCACAAGCTGACGGGTCTAGTCCTCAGCCCCTGCAACTATCCACAGTAAGAACTGCAAAGTGATGACAACTTTCACTACAGTCCTCACAGATTTTGGTAACAAAAATACTGTAATATTGAGTTGCATAAATGCTGAAGTGATGTCTCTGATGAAGCCCAGTCATTGGGAAGTGGTCATAAAGCTCATTTTACTAATGAAAAGTCATAAAACCAGTGACCAGAATGTTAATGCCGCGAGGGCCTCCAGTGCATCGTTTGTATTGAGCTTATGAGTGGGCTGTTATCATGTAATGACTTTATAATCAAGTTACTACAGCAGTTATTACACTGTTTAATGTAGCACCAATCAGACTTAAGATTACTCAAACCATCTGACCGACCAAACACTACATTACTACATTATAATCATGCTGGATTTAAAAGTTAATGAGACCTATAGTACATAATGTAAAGAAGAGTAATTATCTTTCTACAACAGAATTAAACCATATTTTCCTAAATCTGGATGTGATTGGACAGGGTTCTCTTGTCTTCTGTCACTGCCTCGCTGCTTGTTTTGTTCCTGTTGAGTGGATGAAACATGACCCCATTTTAAGGCGTGTGCCCACAAAATCCTCTGAGATGGTAAGATAACTCTTCTCACATTTCAGCTCCTTTGTCTAAAAACAGCACCTTGATGTTCCAATGACATTAATTTAAGTGAATATAGTGCCACTATAGTCCTAATTCTCTTTCTGTTTTATTTATTGTTCTTGTTCATTGTATGATCTTAAATTAAGATTAGTTTAAGATTGTACATTTATTGTGCATTCCTTGTGTATCTTACTGAGGTGCTTGTGTGTTTGTGAGGGAGACAAAACAAGATGAAGAAATAAATCAGGCATGACAAACACTGCCAAAATGTTGAGTTTTTGTTTTGAACAAAAGGGCTGAGTTAACCCCTCCTCTTTCTAGTTAAAATGACACAGAACAGAAGACTGAGGCTGTGCAGTGCTTTGTCTGACACCAACTTTTGATTTAGTTACCAACCTAAAACAAGAACCTTTCACACCCGGACAATGGCCTCCTTTTCTAAAACATAGCACTTGACAAGTGAGGGACAAATTGTACGTGTGTGTGACCCCCCTCCCATGTCCAGAAACAATTACCCTGACGCATACCGCCTTTACTCCCCTCAAATAAAAACACAGCGAAGGCGAAAAATAGAAATCATCCACTGTTGAAGTACTTTACGAGATCCTTCTTTACACAGAGAAATGGAGCGAGTATCCATGGGAATCTTTGCAAGTCGGGGAGGCCTTTCTCTGCCGCTCTCATCCGCTCTCCCCCGCTCGCACCCATGGACCAATGCGATTGTTTATTTTCTCCTATTGAGGCTGCGCCATTCACTGGTTCTCACATTTACTCTGCTCAATTGGAGTGAGACAGCACTTATTCGAGGAGAGGAATGTTGCGTTCCACTGACAGAGCAGCAAGAATGCAGAAGAAATAATTAAAACTTAAAAAAAAAAAAAAAAAGGTACACACGAGAGGAGAACGACATCAAGCCAAACAACGGCAAGATTTTCTGTTGTTGTGAGTGTATCCACACATCGCCATGACACTACAAAGTGAAAAAAAGTGTCTGAAGAATGCACAATGCTAGAAAATCATTGCAGGCCACCCATAAGGAGGTCCTTCATTTGCTGTGCTTTTTTTAAAACCCAAACTCGAAAACAGTGACAGATGAAGTACCTTTGATAACATGCCTGTATCTGCTACTTGTTTGAAATCTGATAAACAGCTGCATCAGCCCATGCCCTCTACTGCTGTTTCAAGTTGTGTTTCTTTGTTTCTATGAGGTGACACATTTCACCACACCATTTCAAATCTAGAATCACTTTGACTCTCAAATGCTTGAACCAGCTTCTACAAGTTGGTACCTGAAAGTTCTGTGAGAGGTTCTCTAATGTGTTATCATGAGTTGAGTTTAACTTCTTGATTCTAAATAACAAAACTGATTACTTCTACATAAAATTATTGGTAAAATAAAAAGAAAACTAATGTTACTGTGGTTCGTCTGTGACCTCAAGTTTCAAAAGAGGAATTGGTAACAATGATTTCCCAATAACTCTGACTAATTACCATTTGTCAAGCGTCATTCTAAAGCCACCTAAGATTAAAAAGACTACATTTAAGACAGAATCAGGCATTCTTAGTCTGGTAAAAGGAATAATCAGAAAGGCATTTAAAACCAGAAAATAATCAGATTGTGCAAGATACATTTGACATAGTTGTGCGAGAACATAGTGAAATAATGCTTCTGAAATCTACAGTGACTCCTGACCCAAAAAGCTTTGCCATCCCTGAACTAGATACATGTTTTTTATGCAAAGTGAACTATTTTTCATCAAAGAAACCACATTGCCATTTTCCCCCGATGCACTCCTTTGAATTTAGGTAGAAGGGCAATGCTTACAGGTAAATCTTAACTGCCCCCTACTGACCACACATGTCAAATACACGCGCACACACTTCTCTCTAGTTAGAAAAGAATGCCAATTGTGTCAAAGTCGGTAGCCCAAATTAATAATAGGCCACATTTGTAAAGAATCAGCCAGTGTTTAGTCTGTTGCTTAGGCTCAATTGCATTCTGTATCTCTTCTTCATTTCCTGTCTGACTACTGAACCTCAAAAGCATCAAAAATAGATTTAAATATAGTAGCAACACATAGCAACACTATAAAACTACTGCACCAACAGAATTAATTTGGTGCATTTAGGTTGCAAGAGAGTATGTAAAAGTGCAATAGGTGCTGCACTTTTTTTTATCTATTTGTTGTTGGCTGTGTGCAGCAGATTTAAGGAAGGCAGAGTTGACAAATGGCACCTCTGTTTTTGTTTGTGGTTTCTATGTGTAATATCAAGGTACAACATATTCACATGGTTCAAGAAGCCACAGTGCCACACCACACAGCAGCTGCAGCAGTCTATCACATATTTGCGACGATGGCCGCCTCAAGTGACTACTACGACTACTACTACTACTCTGATAATTTTACAGGCATTCCTCCAAACAACACTTTTCCTGAATGCCAGGGCTCACACCTTAATGGCTCACACATATATGTGCCTGTTCTCTACTACCTGATATTTTTCACTGGCTTTTTGGGCAACCTTTTTGTCATTTGTGTGGTGAGCAGCAAAGGCAAAACAAGTGGCCGGCTGGTGGACACGTTTGTTGTGAACCTGGCTTTGGCGGACCTCATCTTTGTGCTAACTCTGCCACTCTGGGCCATCTCTGTGAGCCAGAATAACAATTGGAATAGTGGCGAACTGCTGTGCAAGGTGAGCAGCTACGTTATCACAGTGAACCGTTACTCCAACATCTTTTTCCTCACTTGTATGAGTGTGGACCGCTATGTTGCTGTGGTAAGGCTCATGGATTTGAGGTATCTCAGGAGCAGCAGGTGCATGTATGTCACCTGCTCTGTGGTGTGGCTCAGCTCGCTGCTCTTGGGAATCCCATCCCTTGTGTACCGAGAAACGGTAGACCACGGAGCTGGTGTTTTCTGCCTTGATAAAAAAGACACTTTTTTTCTTGGCTTAACCCTCTTCATGTGTCTCTTCACTTTTGTTTTCCCAGTTTTAATAATTGTCTTCTGCTATGGCACCATTGTTGTGCACCTTAACAAACACTGCACTGCCAATGTAAACCCAAGAGCCGGGGCCAGACGTAGACACTCCCTCAAGATGGTCCTGTCAATTATTGTGGCTTTTGTCCTGTCCTGGCTCCCCTTCAACATTTTCAAAACCATGGCCATAGTGAAACAGCTCAACAATGCAGATGACGGTTGTGCAACATGGAAAGAACAAGGGCTTGTGATCGCCAGCTGCTTAGCCTTCTTTAACAGCTGCATCAACCCAGCCATTTATTTATTCCTTGACCATCACTTCAGACGACGTGCCCATCTCCTTGTGAAATCCTGCGGAGGGAAGGCAGTAAGGATACACAGCCACAACTCCTCTTCATTTACCAATTTTGCCATGTCAGAAAGCTGCGGGACAAATGGATTAGTGAGCATATAACCCTTTTATGGTTTTATGATCAACATGTTTTTTGTATAATAGAAAATACGTTTTTACTTCTTGATTGCTTTTAACTTAGTCTTTAGTAGAATTATTAGTGCTAAATGGCATTTTTATTAATAAGCATTATTTTATTGTAATTTAGCATTACAGCAAAAATGTATAAAGGTTACATAATGACTTAACTGTTGGTTTATTGTGAATTTATTTTTTTTTACACATTTTGTAAACACGCTGTTGTTATGTGCATTATTTTACTGTGCTGTTTAAATTAAATTAAATATGATAAATTTAATGTGAATGTGTATTTGTGAAAATATAAAGTAAATTCGGAGGAATACAAATTTTTCTTCAAAGTATTTGAAATGTATTTAAAAACTCCTAGTATTATTTATATAAATATATTTATAATTCCTAAACAAAGATGCACAAACAATTAATTCCTATTTTAATGAATAATGTTAATATCTCTAAATCTGATATTAATTTTAGTTAAAAGTTAGATTAAAGATTAGATTAAATTAGTTAGTTACTCTCTAAAGGGTTTTATCTCAGAAAATTTTGAGCGGTGGTTGTTTTTGTGGGTTCAGAAATAAAGTGCAGGTCTGAAGGTAAGAAAAAAACAATGATCAGAAAGAAAATGCAAGATAACTCTTACATAAAGATACTACACATGTTACATATTTCATAATATAAAGTATGGGAACATGAGGAGGAAATTATTTATTTTTGAAATTGCAATACATTTTGAATCACGCTTTGGTAAAGTCTCCTTAAAGCGAGAACTGTTTATCAATATAGACTCCTTTTTTAAGTTTGCATTTTTTAGTTCATGTTTTACCTGAGGCATCTGAGGCAGACAGCTTTCTGTGAGAATTTGTGCCATCTAACTTTCACAAGACGAGTGTATTTAAGCAAACAGAGAGTTCAAACGTTCACTTGTTCCCACTTCTTTGTGATATATGAATACAACGGTTTCAGAGCAGCACGGTGGGTAAGTCGCCAAGATGTGGGCACAGACAAACAGTAAATGTCCTGTTTAAACAGACATTTCAAAGAAGTGCTACATGTCTTTTGCCACCGCAACTGTTTGGGTCTTTCGTGCTCAATCGGCAGATTTGTTGTAAGGATTAATCAAATAAATAAACACATGGTATAAATTGGAAATTTGACTTGGGTGATTTGGATAATTGCAAAATACATAAATGCACAGTATTTTAGTAGATTAGTATAGTATTATTGTAAAGTATTATAGTTTGTGGATGTTTTTATTTACTTTGTTTAAAAAGTCTTGTATAAGTAAATACAATTTGAGTGCTTAAGTAAAATAAAATGACTTTGTATCTTGTTTTTATTTTCAATTTACTAAACATTTAAATGGTAAATAAATATGAAAACTATAACTCTACACAGTCCATCCTAATTGTTTTATACAAATACAAAAATACAATGTTGTGTGGTATAGACATAAAAACTGGACACAAATATTTGCACAATTTAAATAATAATTATTAAAATCTCTTTGCGTTAAACAATTTGTAAGTGTTTGGGGGAAAAACTCTGATGCCAGTTACTGATAAAGACGACTGCTGTCTGTGCTGTAAACTCAGAGTGAAAGGTGCGACCTTGACTCACACACATTTCTATGACTGACACTCAGACTGAATCACAATGTATTTCCCACAGCGCTACAAAAGCTCTGCATGGCTTGAACTGTGCCAGACCAGACTACTGACAAAAATACATTTTGGTAAGTTACTGTACTTTCGAAGACATTTCACTTACATTTACATTACATTCACATTTATTTATAACTTACAAGCGACTTACATTAAGCTTCAATTCACCAGTGTTACCCCCAAGGTGGGTTAAGTGTCTTGCTCAAGGACACATCGACAGTATGAACTGTGGGGAGAGCGGATATTGAACCACCATCCTACCAGTTGAGGGAAAACCGCTCCACCACTGAGCCACTGCACCAGCAATATTAACCCTTTACCTTCCACACTAAATATATATATTAATAAAATTGTGTTGCTGCCTCTTCATTTAGCAAAATTTCTGATTTTCTTTGTCAGATTACCCAGTCAGCAAGCAGATATCCAAGTCAACCAGCTGGTCAACCTGCCAGTTTGGGGACAATTTGGGCATTATGTGTAACTGTCAGGTTTATCCTGGGCATGAATGACTGATGTGTCAAATTACATCTTAAAATATCTATGTCTAGCAGGAGGTGTGAAACATATTTCACACCTGCGTGAAATATGTTTCACACCTACTGCTTGCCACATCTTAGCACAGCATGAAGTCTCTTCTGTTTTTTAACAGACACTACTTTTTTTGTACTGCAGCATAAACCACTCAATTAACTGGTGTTACATAGTCCTCCCAATGAGGTGAATGAGGATAAAGAGCCAAAGATACATTTTTAGTTTTTATTACAGCAAAATGGTGTTGAAAAAAGGGTAATCTGTTCAGTTCCAATGCAAGTCTAAGGGTTAAGGTTCATACATTGTGCAAATAATTAATAAACTATTTGATATAACCACTTACTACAATTTATGCAAGTTTTTTAAACATTGATTTAAAAAAACACACTTAAACTGCATAACAAGGGTAAACCTGTTCTATTTGCTCATCTATGCACATGTCTTTGTTCACAGAAACAAATGAGGTTATGTGACAAATCTATATGTCACACTCGAAACACTGTCACACTGTATTTTACAATGTAAAAGTGTCACTGAGATCTGCTGCAAACGAAAGCATCTAGATTTGTGTGAAACAGGGAAACCGTACCAAATAAATAATACATAGGTTTTAAATTATTAAAACATGGAGCCTCAAAGGTGTGTTCCATAGACAACACAATTTACAATGTAAGCCAGACAGTAATGGGGCACAACACCATCTCATCACACATTAACACCTGCCTCACCAGATCAACACATCTGATGTAAAAAATAAAACAAATATAACACCATTACCTCTGACAGCTAATGTAGCTCACAGAAAACTACAGTCACTGGATTTAGGACCAAAAAATGGCAAAGCTGGCCTGTATAATCTTGAGTGTCACAATGTATGAATAGGCTACATTTCACCCAATTAACACTATTAATATGGCACTGCTGATGTTCACTCCAGATAGTAACTTACAACTGAGTACTTTGTCTTTACAAGAGAGGGTTGTTTGTCTGTTTCATGACATAAAACCATCAGAGATCTTCATATTTTTTGGATTTATTTCAACAATTTAGTTTGATAGGCTAATTTCATTGACCCGAAGAAAATCGGGCAATCAAAGTTATCCTAAAGGTCCAAATTCCTATCATATTCCTATATATGCCTATAGGCTTCCAGATACGTAAATTATAAAATAATGTTCACATGACGTATATAAAAACTCATTACCTTCTTGGTTGTGGACCGTGGTGTTTAGCTTGGTGGCGGACCACGTGGATACAAGAGAAGTATGCGCGACACTCTGCTGGTCTCTAGTGGCGAAGAAAGTAATTAATTTGTCGGGTTTGTTATAAATGCTGTTCGTTGATGCAAAAATATACTACAGCTGCAGTAGAGTAACAAAAACGAAGTGATCTAAAACGTAGCTGAATAAACAAAGAAAAAATAAACAGTTAACATTTCTTCCCCCGACGTTTACGTCTTATGTTTAGACGGTAGCTAATCACAAAAAAAGATTGCCCCAATGGATTATCAGTTATTAAACCAACTAAATCCATGTTTTTAATGGGCTTTTTACATTTACATTAACATTTACATCTAGTCATTTAGCAGACGCTTTTATTCAAAGCGACTTACAAGTGAGGAAGAAAAAAAATAATTTTAATTTTTAAAAATTATTATGCGTCTGTACGAAGTCTGTATTGCTGCCATATAAGTAAGATTTTTTAAAAATGCCAGCTTTAAAAGTGTAGTGGAAACGTAAACAGAAAATTTAACACAAAGCAGTTTAAAGGGGTGTTGAATAGTAGTTGCGATTTATATCGCCTTCATAATTTAAGTTAGACTAACTTTATAAAAAATATACTCATTTGGTTAATAGTCCTGTCTGAGTTGGTTACCAAGGTAAACACATAAACCGACGAACACGTATTTCCTACCGCACTTGAACGTAACACTGCCTGCTTTTACACACGGCAGTAGGAGCTCTCCAGGAAAAAAAAAAAAAAAAAGTTGCGTTTCTGAGTCAGAATTTACTTTTGTAGTTTTCCGTCGGGGATCTTTAAACGTTTAGGAAAAAGGACATTGTGTGCAGGGTTTTATGTGGTTCTCAGCGGAAATAAATAACAAAGTAAGATAAACCTCGAGGCTCAAATCTGGAAGAAAGTGGACGAGCCAATGGATCTTATGGATACAGATGAGAAGAGGCACGATGCTAGCCATAGACATATATATAGGTAGACGCCTCATTGGCCGCTGCGCGACGAGATTTGCGGCCGCCATCTTGAACCGGTCGTACTCATAGTTTAGTTGAATAGCAGCAGTTAAGATGCCAGAGCACTGTGCAGCATTTTTATGTTCTAATCGGCGGACCATCGCAAATAGGGCTCGGGGGATTACTTTTCACAAGTAAGATTTAACATTACTATTGTACTTTTGGTTGTATTTTGTCCTTAAATCCACAGAATTGAGAAGGAGCAAGGATCTTTGATAGTACTACAAGTGTTTTCCACATAACTTACTATTCAGATAGGAAAAAAGTTCGAAAGCACTTGTTAGATGCACGAAACCTTCTTTTAGCGTTAGGTAACGTTAAGTGCCTATAAGGACAAAGATGTGAGGAAGAAGTGGGAAGTGGCTTTGAGGAGAGAAGGATTTCATGCAAGTGATACAACAGTACTTTGCTCTCATCATTTTAAGAATGATGATTTTGATAGGACGGGTCAGATTGTCCGACTCCAAGATGGTGTTATTCCATCCGTCTTCAGCTTTCCGGTTCACCTCCAAAGAGTAGGTGTATCCTCATAAAACTATTAGCATTCATAAATGTGAATGTTCATAAATGTAAATTATCAATCACATGGCAGGGTAAGATGCTTATACCTTTTAATATGTATTGTATTATATATTATGCTTCATCATTTTAGTTGGAAAAGGGCAGGGCTACTTCTACCTCCAGAAGAGCTGAAGAAAGCCTGTCCATGGCCTCTCAGGATTTCCAGGAAACGGCAACCTCAAGCCCACAACCTCAGCCTAATAATGTGAATATTTCTACTTTAAACATCATATCATAATGTTCTCTGGACATATTCAAATCTCACTTTTTTGCTTCCACTCATATTAAACACGCTCACAAATAAACCCATACAAACACAATTTAAGACACATTGAACATGCATTACTGGTACACACACACACAGTGCTGGTAGTGGCTTTGACATGTGATGACTATAAGAAAGAATGTGGGCATTAAACTAGTGGTGTCAAAATAATGTTTTTGAAGTGAAACATTACTCAAACCATGTTCATCCCTCTTTCTATTAGGATCATGGCTATGCCTTGCCTGCTTCTCCTACCGCTCTTAAGACCAAACTCACTGAAGCCGTGGCAAGAGTGGAACATCTAGAGCGAGAGAAGAAGAATTCCATGGCCAGAGAAAAGAGGGCAAAAACCACAGTAAAGTGTCTTTTGGGGGATTTGAGGGAAAAGAACCTCATTAATGAAGAGCTCAAAGAGAAGCTTGAATTCTACTCTGGTAAGACACAATTAACACTTTGAAATTCATGTATATGTTATTCTTACTCTTATTAAACTCTTTATTTATTATCTGAAGGGGACTTATTCATTTTAAATCATAACATTTCAGATCTTCACTTAGACCTCATGGCAAAGCAAGGCCACGAATACACAAAGGACTACAGAGAGTTTGCGCTCACGCTGCATCTACATGGTCCAAAGGCATACAAATACCTCAGAGAGACTCGAAATTTTCCCCTCCCACATCCACATACAATACAAAGGTAGGCTTAATGTTGTCCGAATTAATTTTTAGGAAATTATTAATGCAAACACACTGAAAAGCTTCTTCTCAATTTTTTTTTTTACAGGTGGCTGCGTTCAGTGGATTCCAAACCTGGCCTGAACAAGATTATGCTGGATATGCTGGAGAGAAGATGCCAGGGAGACCAGGCTAAATATGGCTGTGTTTCACTAATGTTGGATGCCATGTTTGTGTGTATGTGATAGAGAGAGAGAGGTGTGTGTGTGTGTGTGTGTGTGTGTGTGTGTGTGTGTGTGTGTGTGAGAGAGCGAGTTAGTCAAAATCATTATAAATTGTTTCTACAAAATATTAAAATGTTTATCTGCTACTATCTGTTTCTGCTTCTTTATCATATTTATAGTGTGTGGTTTATAAATTACCGTATATCCTAAATCACATATTTAGATTTTGAACGTCTGATTACTTTATATCTTTTATCAGAATATTATATAACTGTTAAGCCTACTATGAATATTAAAATACGCTGAACAATGTGTCCTGTATCATAGCTACATGAATGACCTTTGCAGCAAAAAAGCCCGCGTCAAAATTAGTTGGGTATTCGGTGAGAAATTATTGAATAAACAGCTCATTGCACCTGGCAAACAAGTTACACTGAGTGGGGCTGACGACCGGTCCAAGATGGCGGCTCCACGGCTCGTTCGTGCCAATAGGCAGTAGCGTTCGATGTGGCGTCTACCTATATATATATATATATATATATATGTCTATGATGCTAGCAGCTAACTAGCTGATAAGGTAAGCATAGGTTTACTGGTATATTTTAATACTAAAGTGCCATCATTAAATGCATATGTAGTTAGGGATTTATTTTATTGGTGCAAAAATAAATATTTGAAGATAGCACACACCTACAGTGAGTTTTTCAACTTTGTGGCTCTGCAGCAAAAAGAAGTCCTCCTACTTCTTCAAGATGTTCGTGAAGGTTCTCAGTCATCCAGGTCATCTTGAACAAAAAGTTAGTGTAAAAGCATCTGGACACGGTTTTCAAAGTGAAGATGTTTCGTCTCTAATTCCAAGGGACTTTATCAATTCTGAGATCAACTCATAGGAGAGCTGAGCTCATATCTCTAGAGTAAGGCGATTCCCCTGAAACCAAATCTGATGATCCAATTCCAAAGTAGTTCATTTAGTATTTAAGTCTGGTGTAGAGTTGGTTGCAGGTTAAATATGCTGTATACAGTAACAATTTCCCTTGTTTTGTAATGGAATTTGTTTGTGGTTTCTATGTGTAATATCAAGGTACAACATATTCATGGTTCAAGAAGCCACAGTGCCACACCACACAGCAGCTGCAGCAGTCTGTCACATATTTGTCACGATGGCCGCCTACAATGACTACTAACCTGAAAATTTTACAGGCATTCCTCTAAACATCACTTTCTTTCCTGAATGCCAGGGCTCACACCTTAATGGCTCACACATATATGTGCCTGTTCTCTACTACCTGATATTTTTCACTGGCTTTTTGGGCAACCTTTTTGTCATTTGTGTGGTGAGCAGCAGAAGCAAAACAAGTGGCCGGCTGGTGGACACGTTTGTTGTGAACCTGGCTTTGGCGGACCTCATCTTTGTGCTTACTCTGCCACTCTGGGCCATCTCTGTGAGCCAGAATAACAATTGGAATAGTGGCGAACTGCTGTGCAAGGTGAGCAGCTACGTTATCACAGTGAACCGTTACTCCAACATCTTTTTCCTCACTTGTATGAGTGTGGACCGCTATGTTGCTGTGGTAAGGCTCATGGATTTGAGGTATCTCAGGAGCAGCAGGTGCATGTATGTCACCTGCTCTGTGGTGTGGCTCAGCTCGCTGCTCTTGGGAATCCCATTTTTTTGTACACATTTTGTAAACATGCTGTTATTATGTGCATTATTTTACTGTGCTGTTTAAATAAAATTAAATATGATAAATTGAATGTGTATTTGTGAAAATATAAAGTAAATTCTGAAAAATATGTCTGTGAAGGTTCTCAGCCATCCAGGTCATCTTAAAAAAAAGATAAAAGTCAAAGCATCTGGGCTCAGTTTTCAAGGTGAAGCCGTTTCGTCTCTAATTCCAAGAGACTTTATCAATTCTGAGATCAACTTGTAGGAGAGCTGAGCTTTATCTCTAGAGGGAGGAGTTTCCCCTGAAACCAAACCTGATTGGACCAGGTTGTTCTGGTCTCATGGTCATTGGCCATGAAAGGGAAGTGTGACTCCTGATGTGAGAGTCCTTAAGGCTCAAGAGACTCGTTAGTGACACTTCAATTCTGAAGAATACAAATTTTTCTTTCTAGTATAATTTATACAAATATATCTATAATACCTAAACAAAGATGCACAAACGATTCATTCCTATTTTAATGAATAATGTCAATGTCTCTAAATCTGATATTAATTTTAGTTAAAAGTTAGATTAAAGATTAGATTAAATTAGTTAGTTACTCTCTAAAAGGTTTTATCTCAGAATATTTTGATTGGTGGTTGTTTTTGGCTTGTGAAATTGAAACAAAGGGCTGGTTCAGAAATCAGACACTGAGAAAATAAAGTGCAGGTCTGAGGGTAAGAAAAAAACAATGATCAGAAAGAAAATGCAAGATAACTCTTACATAAAGATACTACACACGTTACATATTTCATAATATAAAGTATGGGAACATGAGGAGGAAATTATTTATTTTTGAAATTGCAATACATTTTGAATCACGCTTTGGTAAAGTCTCCTGAAAGCGAGACCTGTTTATCAATATAGACTCCTTTTTTAGGTTTGCATTTTTTAGTTCATGTTTTACCTGAGGCATCTGAGGCAGACAGCTTTCTGTGAGAATTTGTGCCATCTAACTTTCACAAGATGAGTGTATTTAAGCAAACAGAGAGTTCAAACGTTCACTTGTTCCCACTTCTTTGTGATATATGAATACAACGGTTTCAGAGCAACACGGTGGGTAAGTCGCCAAGATGTGGGCACAGACAAACAGTAAATGTCCTGTTTAAACAGACATTTCAAAGAAGTGCTACATGTCTTTTGCCACCGCAACTGTTTGGGTCTTTCGTGCTCAATCGGCAGATTTGTTGTAAGGATTAATCAAATAAATAAACACATGGTATAAATTGGAAATTTGACTTAATTTTAACTTAACTTAATGTTTATTTGGATAATTGCAAAATACATGAATGCACAGTATATGTTTAGTAAAGTATTATTGTAAAGTATTATAGTAGTACTTTTGTGGTTGTTTTAATTACTTTGTTTAAAAAGTCTTGTCTAAGTAAATACAAGTTGAGTGCTTAAATGAAATAAAATGATTTAAGTAAATAAATACGAAAACTATAACTCTACACAGTCCATCCTAATTGCTTTATACAAATACAAAAATACAATGTTGTGTGGTATAGACATAAAAACTGGACACAAATATTTGCACATGATTTAAATAATAATTAATAACATTTCTTTGCGTTAAACAATTTGTAAGTGTTTGGGGGAAAAAGTGATGCCAGTTACTGATAAAGACAACTGCTGTCTGTGCTGTAAACTCAGAGTGAAAGGTGCGACCTTGACTCACACACATTTCTATGACTGACACTCAGACTGAATCACAATGTATTTCCCACAGCGCTACAAAAGCTCTGCATGGCTTGAACTGTGCCAGACCAAACTACTGACAAAAATACATTTTGGTACGTTACTGTACTTTAAAGACGTTCCACTTAAAACCCCAGCAATATTAACCCTTTATCTTCCACACTAAGAAATACAATACAGATTTTGTATTGTACAAGTCAACCAGCTGGTCAACCTGCCAGTTTGGGGACAGTTTGGGCATTATGCGTAACTGTCAGGTTTATCCTGGGCATGAATGGATTTCATTCATTTCTGCAACAAAATGTATTACATTACTGTAGCAAATACAACAATAATACATTTCTTAATGATGTTCACAAATGCTCACACGGTTATACAGATTCATGAGCTATGGCATTTGTGGCAACTGTGCATCAAATAAAAGGCGTGGATAGATAGACACATTTTGTTGTTTGATGTTTCACACCTACTGCTTGCCACATCTTAGCACAGCATGTAGTTACTTCTGTTTTTTTAACAGACACTACTTTTTTGTACTGCAGCATAAACCACTCAATTAACTGGTGTTACATAGTCCTCCCAATGAGGTGAATGAGGATAAACAGCCAAAGATACATTTTTAGTTTTTATTACAGCAAAATGGTGTTGAAAAAAGGGTAATCTGTTCAGTTCCAATGCAAGTCTAAGGGTTAAGGTTCATATATTGTTCAAATAATTAATAAACTATTTGATATAACCACTTACTACAGTCAATGCAAGTTTCCATGATTTAAAAAACACACTTAAACTGCATAACAAGGGTAAACCTGTTCTATTTGCTCATCTATGCACATGTCTTTGTTCACAGAAACAAATGAGGTCACGTGACAAATCTATAAGTCACACTCGAAAAAGGTGTCTGTATTTTACAATGTAAAAGTGTCACTGAGATCTGCTGCATAAGAAAGCATCTAGATTTGTGTGAAACAGAAACCGTACCAAATAAATAAATCAATAAATAATACATAGCTTTAAAATTGTAATGTAATGTTTGTAATGTAGCTCACAGAAAACTACAGTCACTGAATTTAGGACCAAAAAATGGCAAAGCTGGCCTGTATAATCTTGAGTGTCACAATGTATGAATAGGCTACATTTCACCCAATTAACAATATTAATATGGCACTGCTGATGTTCACTCCAGATAGTAACTTACAACTGAGTACTTTTCATTGATTGGCACATTACATCTGTAGTAACATGATAGTTTTGACCCGAAGAAAATCGAGCAATTAAAGTTATCCTAAAGGTCCAAATTCGGAGAAATATGTCTATAGGCTTACAGACATGTTGTGCGTAAATTATAAAATAATGTTCAAAATAGGTATCGTTACCTTCTTGGTTGAATTTACTCGTGGTGTTTAGCTTGGTGGCGGACCACGTGGATACAGAGGACGTATGCGCGACACTCTGCTGGTCTCTAGTGGCGAAGAAAGTAATAGTAATAAATAAATAGTTAACATTTCTTCTCACAAACCGTCCACGACAACCGAAGTTTACGTTTTATGTTTAGAGTGTATCTAATCACAAAAATGATTGCCCCAATGGATTATTGGTTATTAAACCAACTAAATCCATGTTTTTAATGGGCATTTAAAAATTATTATGCGTCTGTATTGCTGCCATATAAGTAAGTTAAAAAAATGCCGGCCTTAAAAGTGTATTGGAAACGTAAAAAAGAAATTTAACATAAACTTCAATGCAGTTTGTTTAATGAGGGTGTTCAACAGTAGTAGCGATTTCTATCACCTTAATCATTTAGATATGAAAAACCTTATAAAACCATACTCATTTGGTCACGAGTCCTGTCTAAATTGGTTACCATGGTGAACACATAAATCGACGAACGCGTATTTCCTACCGCACTTGAATGTAACACGGGCTGCTTTTACACACGGCAGTAGGAGCTCTCCAGAAAAAGGAAAAAAAAGTTACGTTTCTGAGTCAGAACTTACTTTTGTAGTTTTACGTCGGGGATCTTTAAACGTTTAGGAAAAGGGACATTGTGTGCAGGGTTTTATGTGGTTCTCAGCGGAAATAAATAACAAAGTAAGATAAAGCTCGAGGCTCAAATCTGGAAGAAAGTGGACGAGCCAATGGATCTTATGGATACAGATGAGAAGAGGCACGATGCTAGCAGCTAACTAGCTGATAAGGTAAGCATAGGTTTACTGGTATATTTTTAATACTAAAGTGCCATCATTAAATGCATATATAGTTAGGGATTTATTTTATTGGTGCAAAAATAAGTATTTGGAGATAGCACACACCTACAATGAGTTTTTCAACTTTGTGGCTCTGCAGCAGAGAGAAGGCCTCCTACTTCTTCAAGCTAATTCCAAAGTAGTGCATTTAGTATTTAAGTCTGGTGTAGAGTTGTTTTTGGTTAAATATCAAAGATACCAATTTCCCTTGTATTGAAATGTAATGTAAATTACTGTAATTCAGATGCACCTAGGTTAAAAACTAGTTTTTGTTTTATATTTTTTAATAATTTATTTTATTTTATTGTCTTTTGTTTTAGGATCAGGTTTTGTCTAGTTTTCCGTAAACAGAAGTAGGCATAAACTGTAAAGGGATGTTTGGCCACCCTAACAGAAGAGAAGTGATCACCATATCAACATCCTCTTTTACCAAAAACTTCAGCACTTTAAAGGAAGTCCACAGTAAAAATAGGACACAGGTTGCTTTTTATACATACTTGCATCACAATACAGTAAATGCTGTGATCTTATGTCATTTCCAGCTTCATTTTCAAGTTAATGCAGAGTTAAAATGGGGTTGCTATTGGAAACAAGCCACAGAGAAACCTTTTAAAGCAATTTGCCTGATGAGTATCTTCCTGTTATTGGCTGGTTTGTCATTTCTGTGCACTGAACTATATCCACTATGTACGCATTCTTTAGGGAGTAAAGGGGACTAATGTGGCTTAACCTCTCAAATGACCCACAGTCATCAGAAAGTCAGAAAGCTCTAGCCTGTAGTGAAGGACCTGTGAGTGAGTGTTGGGGAAAGCAAAGGTAATGGAAAACCCCAAGTGTGTGAGTGTGTGCAGTTAAAAATAACAATGTAAACATCACACCACTTTAGTCGCACATTAAACCTACATTAGATGTTTGAATGTCTCCTTTTGAGTTGGTGTTGATGTGTTGAAGTTTGCTCTCTCATTTTCTGCCACAATCTAGGGCTTGGTCACAGTAAAGATTTGCACTAAAGCTTGAAAACGTGTAATTTAGTACCCCACATCCCAAATGTGCACTCTTGCTTAAGGATACGTACAGCACTCATTTCACATGTTCATTATATTTAATTAGAAGCCTTAGGCAACACAAAAATTAAATTTAGCTACAGGAAATGGGATGGATCCCAGGGAGAGAGCAGCTCTAGTGCATTTGTGTCAGAGCCTAGAGCAGAAGACTCACACAAGGGGTCGGGAGACCTTTTCTGTGAGCTCTATGAAAGGTTAGCTGTAAAACATAAACGTTTGAATGAGAACTGTTGCATTAATTTTATCTTTGCTCTAAAGGTATGGTAAATTAAACTGGACAAAATATTTTTTGAAAAATTGAACACAGAGAGAAATCTACCTGTTAGAATAAAATGCCACCCAAAATATGGCGGGCAGTCTACTTGTAATTAGATGCTGCAACCCATTTACTATGAAACAACTAAGGCTGTACAATACATAAAAAATGGATTCTTATTGTAAAAGTATCATAATGGGCAAAATGTCCAAACGCACTCTATATATATTATATCAAGCAGAAGGAATAACCCAGAGCAGAATAATTACTTCACTATAAACCCTTAATGCAGGACACACGGGTAAATGCTTTTGCTACCAGTGTTGGCACATTTAAAGCGCTTTACAGGAAGTATCCTTTCACCCATTTGCTCTCCTACACACTCATTTATATACCAGCGCCACTGTGTGCACAATTATTAGGAAAGTTGTATTTTTGAGGATTAATTTTGTTATTGTACTACAGTGCTCTTGGTCAATCCAAAATTTCAACAAACCCTCAAACCTGAATATTTAAGTAGTAAAAGTGTTGGTTTGGCTTTCTTAAGAGAATATCTTCATCTATCATCTAACATGTACAACATTATTAGGCAACTATTAGTGTGCAGAATTATTATGCTATAACTAAATGAAAAACAAAGATTTTCCCATCTCACTTGTTTATTTTCACCTGTTAAAGTGAGCATAATAAACAAACTCAAAATTTACAAATAACATTTTGAAAAAAAAAAAAACTCAGTGAGCAATATAGCCACCCTTCTTTTCAAAAACAGTCACAAGCCTTCCATTCATGGAGTCAGTCAGTTTCTTGAGCCGCAGCCGCAACCACAGCCTCCCAGACACTGTTCAGAGAGATGTACTGTTTACCTTCACTGTAAATGTCCTGCTTAAGAAGGGCCCAAAAGTTCTCAATAGGGTTTAAGTCAGGTGAAGAAGGGGGCCATGTCATTAGTTTTTCATCTTTAAGGCCTTTACTGGCCAGCCACGCAGTGGAGAACTTTGATGCATGTGATGGAGCGTTGTGTTGCATAATAATCAAAATCTTCTTGAAAGATGCAGACTTTTTCCTGAACCACTGCTTGAAGAAAGTGACTTTTAAAAATTGGCAGTTCTAGCTCATCTTTAATAATACCTGCCCATACCAGTACCCTACCTCCACCTTGCTGGCGTCTGAGTCGAAGTGGAGCTCTGTGTCCGTTACTGATCCAACTACGGGCCCATCCATCTGGTCCGTCAAGAGTCACTCTCATCAGTCCACAAAACCTTTGAAAAATCTGTCTTCAGATATTTTTAGGCCCATTCTTGACGTTTCAACTAATGGATCTTGTTCAGAGGTGGTCGGGTTTCAGCCTTTCTTACCTTGGCCATGTCTCTGAGAACTGAACACCTCGTACTTCTTGACACCAAGGTAGGTTGCAGTGGAATATGGCAGCACTGAAGAATAATGGGTTCCTGGTAGCTTCACGTTCGATTCTTTGCAAATCTTTGGCGGTTAATTTTCGTCTTTTCTTCTCGACACGTTTCTTGCGAACCTGTTGACTATTTGCTACAAAACGTTTGATGATTTCAGAGTTGGTTAAATCTCTTTTTTGGACCATTTTTCCTGAGGAGAAGAATCTGCCTAATAATTATGAACACCTTGTTATAGGTGTTAATCTCCGTAGGCCACACCCTCTCTCGTTACACAAATACACATCACATGATGTACATTAAATCATTATGAATTAAAAAATTAAAGGGATTTGTATTGTGTAAATATTTGTCTTTAAAACAATAAAAATAAATTCCACATATTAAAAAAAAAAAAATTATCTGTTTTTATAAACAGATAAAACTTGCATCAGCCAGAATATTTACCCTTCAAGGACACTCACTAAAAGATTTTTTTTTTTTTTTTATATCAGAGAACCAAGGTTTGACACAAATGAGGCCTTGGAAGGTGGTGGCTCCACACAGTGGCAGCATTAGTCTGCCTCTACACTGTTAAAAGCACTCAAGAGCATGTGAAGAATGTGTTTGGCCAGCTGCTGGGTTGCCTACACAAAGCCCTCTCTCTGGGACTGGTGCTTTATACAAACTACTCATGCCATCCACCAATAGTACAGTTTACACTGAGCGGACGTGTCTGTGTTAACCAGTCTGAGTCTTAACAACAGACCAGCTGCTGGTTTGTTTTATACTTTAAAGTATGAAATGCCTATACTGAATTTTTCTCGCAGTCATTTCATAACATTCCACCATAATTGAATTAAAATTATTTACTGTGTTGTAGTATTTTCACTTGTTGGAAGAAAAGGTCCAGATTTGTGACTTACTCTTGGGACATTTTTGGTTGTTTTCTTTTAATTATAGAAACCAAAACTTTTGTTAGTGACATTTTTGCTTTATTTTTAATGTGAGAACAGATACTTTTAGGGATATTTCTCCAAAATTGAAAAACATGTTTTGTTGACCCCTTCAGCAGTGAGTACTCCTAAGACTAAAATAAGGATTATTTGTACAGACAAGTTTTATATTTGTCACTATAAGGCACTGCTTGTCCGGTGCTGTGCCATGTGAACTCTAATAGGTGGTTGTCTGGGAATGGCTGGGCCTTTTTTGGGGCGTCTGGGCACCAGCATTCCTGAAAAGCCAAAACGAATATTGAGATTCTCAATGAATGTGAGATATGCAGCAAGAGAGCAGGTGCTGCCTCTGTGTCTCTAAATCATGCTGACTATCCCAGTTTCAGTGGCACCAGCTCACAAAAGCATGTCCTTATAGTGAAAAAGAGCACTGTTGAAGACCGTTTACAATTAAAGAAGGTACATTTCATTTCAAAGTTATAGTTTTAAATTACCAGGCGATGGCAGTAGACATGCATCAACTACATCATTTAATATTTTAAAGCCTATGTAACAGTAGTTGACTAAGATTTTGTTATTGAGAAAAATTAAGCATATTCTTTACTTAAGCAACTTTCAAGTATTAAAGTAGTAGATGTATATGTTTAGGTTTTTAATGTCTAATGGCAAACAGTCTCCCCTTCCTCTAGAAAATCCATTAAGTTTAACAGTATGGTTTTAAGTTATTAACTGAGGTTAGTTTTTCCCAGGGTCTTCACATTGCTGTGGTTAGCCTACTCACTTTGCCACAGCCCATTAATTAGGTCGCTGATAAGAGGATAAGGTGAACAGTAATTTCTCACTATCTTTCTCATTGTTGTTGACACAGTTTCAAGCAGCAACGGGAGTGTTGAGTTATATGATCCTGACTCAAGTGTCCGGCCTTCTGGAAGCGGCCACTCCTTTTCAGTAGGCTACAGGCAGCGCTCCCTCAGTGGGTGAGTCTCTCATTCCTGTCCAGACTCAACACAGCTCAGGTTTTGTTGCATTCAAGCTGGGAACTCACATGGCCACTTTTTAAGTTTTGGGATTTCTGACATTTCTACACAAGTTTGTTCTGAGTAAGTAAATTTTACTTTTGTATTTGGCCACTGGTAATTTTAATGTTCTGCATATTTATGTCCTCTGGCTGAAATGATTTAAAATAGCCACTAAGAAATTTTTTAACAAATTATGACTGTGTTTGGCTCAATGGGTTGTTTGTGCTACTTTTAAAGAATATGTACAACACTGTAATTGTTTTAACTTGTTAACTAAAATTATAAATTTTCTCCTGACTACAATTAGCCTTAGCAAGCAATACCAGTAAGCATTGATGCTTAACTATAGTAATTCTGTTTCCCTGTTATAAAACCAGATGTTGTGGATAAAGGCATTTTTAGATTTAGGGAGCTTTCTGCATTAGCAAACTTTAAATCTTAGATCAGTGTTAAAGCGGTTAGTTTTAAGTGTGTCAGTGTTAACACTGACTTTTTTATGTGACCAACAAGTTTTCTGAAAAGTGTTGCTAATGGTATTTGTGAAACACAGGAGCCAGTTATCTGGTGGTCAGGAGCTGTGAGCGGCCCTGTCACAGTCATGAGCTATGTGAACGATGGGTCATGTCCATGTCATGTTCACTTGGATAATGGAGACTTGATAACAGACTGTTGTAACCTCGAGGCTGACATGTATATTCACAGTATTGCACTGACTGATATTGAAACTAACTGTAAAGCTATTAAACGGCGACTTCCAAGATTGTTAATGGAGGTAACCTTACAGCCGATGTGATGGCATGAAACCAACCCACATTCCTGTTTTGCCTGGTTAATCATCAAACCAACTCACTCACAGCTTTCTTAAACACCAGCTAAACGTACGGCTTATGCTTCTTTAGCTTCTTATCAGAAAGAGTGAGATAATGGCGATCATATGACCTCAGAGCCTTAAAAGCAGGCAGTCACAGGAAACTCCCCAGACTTGGCAACATGTTGGTGAACTCATGCAGAGTGACTACACCTGACTGTAGGGTCAAGAAAGGCAAGTCACACCTGAATCACACAACAGCAGGTTGCACATAAGCAACACATAAAGCCCATTAGTTTTAGATAAAGGGAAAATAAAATAAGAATAGGGTTAAGAACTGGGTTACCAGAAATTGTCTTTGTCAAATATTGTCAGAAATGCTGTTCTTTAACATTTAAAAACTAAATTTGACAGGATATGTTCAGCATTCACCTTCACTGAAGCTACAGGAAGTCGACCAATGGAGGGCACCGGAGAGATCAGTGACACTGACAGCGGTATCATCCTGCACTCGGGTAAGTCTCCTCAGGCTTTTTCAGACAGTTGTGTGAACGTCAACATGTGTTCGATCTACAAAGTTTCATTTCAAACCGTCCCTTCGGTTTCTATTGGCACGAAAAAGACTCACAAACTTGCACTACAAGATGTAGATGTGCAAACCTACTGTTGTGAAATATTGCAAAAGTCGTCTAGTCCACTTCTCGTTTTTCTTTGGTAGTTTGTATTTGTTTGAACTACAAATGGTTTCAAATGATTTAGGTGATTCTATATTTTCATACATTTAACAAATTTATTAATTTTCTTGTCAAACCAAATTATTTGACCCTTTTGGTAAAAGTACAAGCAAATGTTGGATTGAAATGCATGTAATTGAGTCAAGCCCAACCTTAAAAGTTAAATTTGTGTGTCAACATCTCTCAGGGCGATGACTTTGAGAACATAACCTCGACATTTTCTCATTAAGGAAAAGATCCTTATTATATGTGTTTACCAAGATCATATCTTTTTAGGGTATGACACCATCTAAGATAATTACATGCTGTCATTCCTGGAGCCCCCCGTTTTTAATTGAGAGTGAACAGGTGCTTACTTCACAAACAGCCTTTTACATTTAGTGATTAATGTAAACAAACTATTTCCTAAATGTGGTATATCAATAACACAAGTGACATTCCTGTTATTGCAGTGCTGCGTCTGATTTGTTAGGGCTTCTCTAACATTCCTCACTCCATAATTGAACTGCAAGAAGTCTGCTCTTTACAACAAAAGAAACATAAGTGATGGAGAAGGGGGGGAGCGGGCTAGGAAGGCAAGAATTTGCCTTCCTACTTTCTGTAGGAAGGCAAATTCTTGACCCCATTGTTGTCCCGACACACTTCTTTCCAATTGTGCCTCAGACATTTGTCACTACCTGCAGGGATCCTATTAATAATCTGAAGGTATGTGGCCCTCAATGCATTTTGCCTATAGCCACTCCCACGGGCCTGGCACTAATCTTTAATGTCATTAGTCTCCAGGACGACAGACGGAACCAGTCAAACACTCACACATTGTTTATAGTTACACATGTCCTCACGCTGTTTCTTTCTCACAAATAAAACCAAAAATGATTCTTGGTTTAGTGTTTTTGTTACACATTATATCAGGGCCATATAGAGTCACAATGGTCTACTCACTTTAATAATGTGCTTTATAGTGTAACGAACTGCTGTACCTGACAAGTTTACCTCCCAGTGTTATACAAAATAAACAAAAGTATGTTTGATGTCACTTTTTTGCAGATGACCCTATAATATTCCTCTTTGCTATTACTTTACCCAGGCTCTGACAGTCCAACAGCACACTCGAAGGATGTGACCACGCACACTCGAGCCATGAAGCTCAAACACCAGGCACTACAGGAGCAGCTCGAGCGCTGTTTACTCGATCTGAAAAAACTCTGCATCCGAGAAGCTGTGAGTGCAAGGCAATCGCAGTTGACACAGTGTCGTCATATAAACACGAATATAAAGTTGAGATGACTCATTCAGCACAGAGAGTTCTTCCCAGACTGTTATTATGTAATTGGTTACAATACGTTCGAGATAACATAATTTCTTAGTTTTTATTGGGGAGGAAGGTGAGTGTGTTTGATGACACTTCCAGGATAATAAAAATAATCTAGGGACAATGTGCTCATATCTTTATATTCAAAGAATTAATTTAGGAACTCTTAAATTAGATTTTTAGATATTTTTTTTAGTTTTGTTGGCAGTTGTACTTTATTTAAAGTTCCCCTGGTATCTAGTCCAACATGAGTTTTTCAGGAACCTTTCTCCCATGCATCTCTTTTGAGTTAACATTAGGTATCGATTGTTACATTTCCAAGACTGGACACAGTCTCACCTTTGGGATTGTCTTTCTGTTGTGCGTCAATGCTCCGGGGTAAAATCCCAGGGGTGATCATTCTTTTCTGTTGACACTTGGGCTGGGCACTCCTGTTGGGACATGCTGAGGTGAACTAATAGAGGTCTGCCTCACCTTATTCAGTTACAAAACATTAACTGCTGGTCACATTTTATGTTTTCTTTTCTGGCTAGCAAGCATTGACTCAAAATGACAATGTTTTAATCATTGTTCAATCTCACTAAACCTTGTGTTTATCAGTTTTAGACTAGACTAGATACTCGATGCAGTGAGAATGTATTACTCAAAGAATGTAAAGCGAAACAATATCTCTGCAGAATTGTGCAACCTTTTTGTCTGAACATGCAAGAATGACAGCTCTAGATATTTGTACATCATTTTAAACATGCCAAAATGAACTCCTCAATAAACAAGAGTATTTGAGTTTATTTATCCCCTTTTAAAATGTAATTTGAGAAATAAACTATTTAATGTGTTAACAATGATAATTTCTTTGGTTTTATTTAGGAGCTAACTGGAAAGCTCCCAGAAGATTACCCTCTACTGCCTGGAGAGAAACTCCCACGGATTCGAAGACGTGTTGGAACTGCATTCAAACTAGATGAACTAAGCCTTCCTCAAAAAGCAGGGGTAAATGCAGTAAAATCACAGTGGAATAATTTGAATGGTCACAACTGAATTACTAACCCCTGTATTTGGATTACAGGAGTCGGAGCTGAATTTGGTGGATGCTGAGTTGGCACTTCAGATGAAGATTTACGAAGCTGCGCGTAAACTCTGTGAGGAAGAACGGCTCTGTAAAGCTGTGAAGAAGAGCCGCTTACAGCAGTGCAAGCGTGAGGAGATGAAACTCAAGCAGCTGCAGGAAAAGGCCTTTAAGCTACGACTAGAGCATGGACGATCATCACCTCTCCCTGCCTTCAATATTGCACAACTAGGTAAGAGAGATCCCCAGTCAGGCCACTGCATGTTTAAGCCACGTCAATGCCTGCCAATGAGGAAACTCAATGGATTTTTAAGAAAATCCCTCGTAGGTTGTTTTCTTGAGGGCAAATGTCCTTGTTAAACTCAAAAAAATCTCAAACCTGAACTTCTGAGTGTGTTTCTGTGCAGTTTGCAGAATTGTTATGCAAATATAGATGCTAATGTTGTTTTAAACTAATAGACACATCTTTAATAAGTCCTAAAAGCTTGCAATCCATATATATTGTCAGTTTCTTGATCCGTTGACAATAAACTCTTGGTGCTGCTGTAACCACTGCCTCCAAGTCAAAAAGGTTGTATTGTCTTAACTATTGTAAAGCACATGTTAAGGATGGGTTGCTGGAACAGGCCTGTGTTTGTTAGGCATTTGGAGACAAGTGATGGACCATTGTCCTTGAATGATGTGACATTTTTCCTATATCAGTTTTCTTTTACAAAGTAGCAATATATATTCAATGTGAGAAAATTCCCTCTAGCTTATCAACAGGCCAAACCAGCAACTTTTATCATTTTTTTGAAAGTAAGGCCAATAACCTATTTTTCCATCTCAATCTTTTAGGTTTTTTTTTTTTTTGTGGTAAATTTGCAAATAATAAACACAAATATTGACCTTTGATATACCATTTACATAATGTTCAAAATTTTTTCAGATCAAGGTACATCTGATGACAGCTCTTTGTCTGATTCTGTGGTACAAGATGATGGTAAGACTTGGCTAATCGTTTTGCATTAGTAAAGTAACATAGCAGCCACAACAACCTTATCTTAGACATCATCTTCTCTCCTTTTTGTAGAAGTGACAAGCCAGTCATCACAGCCATCCTCAGGACTACCTTTTCCTGCAGAGACAGACGCCCTTTTGTCCTCACCGTGCTCTTTTGGGTCCCCATCTGTGGCTCCTCAACCACTGCAGCTGACTCCATGTCAGTCCCCTCGTCCAAGCCTCCACTCTACACTAAGTCTAACTTCAAGTCCTATAAATGACCCTCCTCCTATTGAGCATTCCCCTTGGTCAGAGTCTAGTCTTGACCAGCCTTACCAGAAGAGCAAGAAGTCACGCTCCTCCAGTAAGAAAAGGTAACCCATCCATCATGTCCTCTGTCTTAATAGTCAGGTTTTTGTTTTGAAAAGGTCTGATCTCTAGAAATAAGATTGAAGAATGATTATATTATTTGAAACTACAAACAAACTTTTGAATGAGAGACACCTCACTTAAGCAATGCTGATTTTCAGCTATGCCCAAGTAAAAAAAATATTATTAGATTTTTTATATAACTATTAAGTATTCCACACTGCCATCTACTGTTCTATTGGAGCTATTTCATTGCCATGACTTCAGTGAATTATTTACTTCTATATTATTACTTTGATTAAAATCTCCAGATAGTTTTCTTGAATTGGATTGTTAGCAATAGGTTGTCAATTCTCCAGCTTTATAAAAATATTTTAACTGCATATCTGTTTAGCTGACTAAGTGTATTTAATGCCACTCTGCTCTCTCTTTTTTACCTTAAAATTTTATTATAAATGTTATAAGCTCAAAATAGTTTTAGGTAGATCATTCCATCCTTTAAACACTATCAGCTCAAGAAATACTTGACTGTCAGTGTCAGCGTACACCACATCTCACAAGATCACAAGTTTTTGACCAGAACTTTCAGTTCCGCTTCAGTGGGTGCCTGCTGCACTAAAGTAGCTGTCCTGAAATGTAGATAATTTATTGTCAAATAAGAGTTTTGAAATTTGCAGACAGTATAAGGACATAAACATACAGAGACAATACATAAAACACATAATTTTAGTACATTTGATAATGGATTAAGCTCCTATTCGATTTTATCATTAACCTATGAAAGAAGGCATGTTTCAATCTGACTTTATTTAAGCGTGGACCACTGTAATGTTGTCCTGATAGGTGTATTTTACTTCTACTTTTCTTCCAGTAGTCCAGTTAAAACAGAGTTGTTGCCACCATTGGAGGAATGTTTGGCACAATCAGCTCTGCCGATACAACTTTCCCATCTGAAACTCTGCCACACTCAGTCCAGCAGCACACCTTCCACACCAGAGATGCGAGTCCACAGACAGCTCTCCCTCAGGTATACTTGAAAGTTACCTCAACATGGCTTTTATTTTTATTATTATTTATTTTTTTGGGTTGTTATTTAGATAAAATGAATTGAAAGGGTTCTCATGTGGTTTGCTCAGGTTATCGAGCCCTGAATCTTCATTCGTCCCTGAAAAGGAGCGTGGTCGGACCAGAAGTGCAAGAAGACGTCTGACAGAATATGGAATAACCTTTCCAGAAGCTTCTTCCCCTTCAGTGAACTATAGAAACCCTGCTGACTCTGAAGACAGCAACTCTGAGCGCTCGTTTTCATCCTACAACAGTTCCCCTTGTCATGAATCTCCTTGTGATTTACCTAAACAATATCATTCTATATACTCTCAATCGAATTGCAGCTATCAACCCCAAGTTCTCCCACATAGTAGCTTGTATCTAAATTCAAAGCCCCAGACCAGCCCTAGTGTTCACAAAACCTATTACAATGACGAAATGGTCTACCCACCTGATATGGACATGGGACGGAGCTATTATGTCCAGCAGGCTCCATGTCCCTCCACCAGATATTGGTATAACGAGGCTTCTATCCCCCATCAGAGAGCACAGAGACCTTTACCTCCAGAAATCAGACTGCCCCCATCCCCAGCACAATGGGACCATCACCAAACTACCACCCGGGTGGTTTGCCAAGGCAAGTGGTGAACGAGCAGCTCAAATCATGGCACCGCCGGAGTCAGTTCAAAGACCCCAGGTCTCACTCCCTCGACAGACAGGGAGCAGTCAGGTTTAAAAACACACCGACTCGAGAGCCCCATTCCTACCAAATGCAGAAGTACCAAGAACAGGTATGTCCGTATGACGAGTGTTACATTAATGCTAGCGCTTCATTGAGAACTGTTTTTTTGTGATTTTATTTTTATTTTTTTTTTTACAATCTTAACTAGCGGTCCTTTTTAGTTTATCAGGGTTAAAATATATTATAATCAAATAAAAAAATGTAGAAACCTATGATGTCTAGAAGGTCCACTATTTAAGTTTGTATTAATATTAGATTTTTTCATTGCAGGTGATCCAAAGAATGGCTCATCAAAGGGCTGTAGATGACCCTTCAGGACACTGGCTTGTGGACGATGGCTCTCATTTTGTTAGCCAAGTATAACACGGAGGAACCAGGACTGCAAACGGTACACATCAAATCAAAGGCTTCACTGGGATTGTTTCCCATTGGACCAAAGCCATGTGTTAGTACATGTTTTAGACATTTTTGTTTCACATACAGATGAGAACACTCCCAAAGTATCACGTTTTACCAAAGGTTCACTTGATCGCACTATAGCTGCTGTTTGTATATATTCACTTTACTTTATCAAAAAAAAACAGGGTTATTATGTGTAAAGCAATCAGAATCTAGAAATGTCAACATGTAGAAACCATAATTTCACAACTGCAAAGTTGGAATACATTTTACAAAACAAGTTTAGTCTGTTTAAGTAATACATCTGCTTGGGGGTTCTGTCCCCAGAACTTGGCTTGAAGCAGGGTGCAATACTATTTTTTACAAATCTGTATGATACCGATTGAACATTTTACTGCAGCAGACATGACTGACTCAAGCCACAACACTGCCTAATTTGTAACTTTTCTCAGTAAAGTTTTTTTTTTTTTTTTTTTTAACTTTTATTTGCATTTATTATTAGTTGCATGAAGGAAAATTATTTGTGTAAAATATTGTAAACATCAACACATTTGCTTTTGAGTTATTAGTAAATGTTATGTGACATTGAACCACTAGGAACTTAGCTGCTTAAATAAAGTCTTTGTTGTCTTTATATGGTTTTTGAGGCAAATGTGGCTCGCTTTTATATCTTTATTCTGTGTCTGAACTGCGTAACTTGAAAGATAGTTTGACTTAATTATTTTGTTCAAACTAGAGTTAACTTTCCAAATTACCATTTTAAACGAGCACATTAAGACAGAGTCTTGATGCCTGGCAGCTAATACAAGTTTTATTGCTAATCTTTTAATGAAAAACACATAAACATTCACATTGTTAACCTTGTCTGTGCACTGAGGCATTAACATTAGACAACCACTTGACTAACCTTGTTTGGGCCAACATTAAAAGAAAATCTGTGGTCAAGTGTATGAACTGTATTTGAAACACTTTCCATGGTTATTCCTTTTAACCCAATCTGCCACTTATTTTGTGCTTATTTATTGTAACATTCTCTGTTGGAACCATAAATGTGTTAACCTTTTAAAAATGATGAATGTGTAAACATTTATGCTAAAATAAGATTTTAGCAGAATGAAAAAGACCACAATCATGTTGCCCTCTGTGCATTTTTACTGTCCTTTTTTATTTATCACTTTGATAGTTGTTGGTTCACTGGTGTGTAATGTGACTTGTGAAATACTCCTGTGGAAGTAAATAAAATGTACAGTATGCATCATTGAGCCTCCATGATCATTTTTGCAAGTAATAAATTAGTGGCACATTAAAGTCCTTTAGTGTCTACCCTGGCTCCTATGTGCAGAATCACCAACAGGGCTCTTCTACCTCATTCACTGCCTCACCTGCACAGTTTTTATCACAGAACCTAGACCTTAGCTATCCTCCTTCTCACAGTTGAAAGAGAAACTGGTTGTCCCGGTTCCTCTGCTTTGCAACAAATGTAGAATATTTTTTGTCCAATTGGAAGAAGGAAAAAGAGCAGAAAATTTCTAATTTATGCTTTTATAGTGAGTATCCTATTTGTGTGAGATGCTGGAGCTACTGCTGTTCTGTTTTTGTTAACAAAATACAGTGCCAATCGAAAAAAAAAAACAATCATTAAAAACTCATCTTTTTTTAAATTGCGTGTAATCAATGAATTGTATTAGTTGCTGTAATTTATATTATATGAGTATTTGAAATAAATACTTAGTAGAACTGAAGGTTTATTATTGGGTGTTTTTATCAACGTCACTAAAACGTTGCAATACCAGCTTTTATTTTGATGTCAAACTCCACGTTACGGAAGAGTTGTTAGCTTCCGGAAAAGGTTGTATTTCTCGTCGATTAATAATTCACCTTCCTGGTTTGAAGGCTACCTTTTGTCAGGTAATTGAGCTCAGTCTGTTTTATATAAGCATATGTGACTGTGGTTTCTGGCTGAAGGTATGAGCTGTTATCTTTATGATAGAATTTCTTTTTGTATTAGCTGTACGTTTATTTAAAAGAACTGTCGCCTACCCGAAAGCTCTGCGTTAGCTAGGTAACATTAGCAGGCGCATGAATAATCTATTCTTTAGCAACTACTGTGATGTACATGTAATTGTTGAATTCTTGATACATTTTGTGACGGATTGACGAATTTAGGCCAAACGTTGTTTGTTTGTTTTTCTTTGTCAGTGAAATTTCCTGTGAAGCAGTGTGAGCCAACACTGGTTTGGCAGCTTTTTTTGTCTGGTTTGCGTCGCCATTCTCAGCGGCAAACCGTCTCATGTTAAAATCAGAAAAGCTTAATGACCAGTTGAAATAAATGAAAGGTTTTGGTTTGTCAGGCATTAGCTATTGCTATTCACAGCTAATCGAATTCAACACAAAATATTTTTTTAACTGTACTTGGTAAAATGTTTCTAGATTTGTTGCTTCATAATTTAATTTTGGTTGCGTATCCTAGTCCCGAATCTGAATGTAAACTGATACATGTAATGTGAAACCACAGATTAGTTTGGTCACAAACGACCTATTTGTCATTTAAATATTTTTCATTTTTAATTACATTTAGAAACGTGTTAATCGTAAGATGGGTTTCATGTTTACAAATATTTCTTGTTGTAAAAGCAAACTAATCTTTTTGATCAATTGAATTTTTGAATCTTCCTTCAGGAGTAAACTGGCCAGCATCTGAAGCAGAATACAGAAAGTGAGTCGGCAGATAATCAGGCAGTCTCCCTATGTCAGGGCGTAACGGGTCTGCGAGTGATGCAGACTGCGGGATCTCTGAGGACTGCCATGTCCCAGATGTGGAGCTGATGGAGCTAGGGCCCCTGCTTGAGGAAGGGGGCCGACAGACAGCAACTAAAGGAGGGAGCCCAGAGGTGGGGCAGTCTGAACAAAAATGCACATGTTGATTAAATCGAAGTTTAGTGGTAATAGTTTTCATTTTGTGATCTTGTTAAAGGGTGCTGCCATGCTTGCTGATGAGGAAGAGGATGATGAGGTGGGAGAGGTGCTGACTTTACCTCTTCAAGCTCATCATGCCATGGAGAAGATGGAGGAGTTTGTGCACAAGGTAACACTCTTATGCTGCATTCATGTTGTCCTCAAAAAGTGCCCACTCAAGTCAGAAGAACTTGGAATTCTGGATAAAAATTTGACTTGACATCATGAGTCATCAACATGGCAGCATGAAATAATTATATATATTATATATAATTGTATTGCATATGGACTCTCAGATACATAACAATATCGGATTACCATTAGTTCTCGTCTAAATAGGAGTGACCTAGACCTTCATTAGAAAAGCACTTGATTGCCAGTTTCAATATCTACTAGCATTAGCTTTGTAATTATATTAAGAATAGTAGCATTAAACGTGACTTGTAAATGCAAATAAATAATTTTACTAGTAAATAATTGAGTTAGGCATGTGAACATTAACTTAACCCTGAGCTGAAAGCATATTAACACAGCAAAGTCGAAAAAAACAACCTCCATCTTGGAAAAACATTGACTCAAGGACTGCATAACTACAGCTTTATAACCTGACACAACATGTAGGTCAACCTCTTCAAAGCTGTAATTAATTTCTAGTAGCTATTGTAGAATGTAAGTTTTTCCTGCCCTACAAAATTCAGGTTTGGTGCCTCTACACCTACCTAACCACATTCTTGTGTTAAACCTGCATAAATATTGCAGCAGCTTTTTCACATAAGCTGAAACTCAAAACTCTGTTACTGCCATGGGTTATCAGTAGGGTTTGCAGGCAGGACGTTTCTCAAAATGGGCCAGTATTCTCTGTAAAGGCAGCTTTGATCATATCAATGCAGCTGGTCATACTGTTTCAGATTGTTTAACTATAGTTGCAGTGCAGATCGGCTTTTTAAACGCCATTTCTGTGAATTAAATGATTGTCTATTGTCTAGTCCTAACTACTTCTACTTCTTGTGGCCAAATTGTGATGGTTTGGACATCTACAGAGGAGGGATAGTGAATATATATTGAAGGATGATCAAGTTTGAATTGGATAGATTTACTAAATTTTTATGATCATTTATTACCACGCTACCCTTCATCTTATCAAAATAAGTTGTAATATGCTGGATCTTTAAGGAAAAAACAAATGATCACACAATAGAAATCCCTTTTATTACACACTTATGGCCCCTTTACTGTAGAGCTGAATGTATCTGGGAGCCAGCTTCTCTCCTGTATTTCAACATTTTCTGCTTTTGTTTTGCTCATAATAACAATTTTTCCCCAATAACAACATGACAAGAAAATCTTGCAAAACTGCATTGACAAGAGCCTAGAGATAATTTAGAGTAAACCCGGATAGGTGATTACTAAAAGAGTGGATGGAACACAGCACTAGGTTTGTTTTAAAACATTTAAAAATCCTGGATATTATATTATTAGAAATTATTAATGTTAAATTACAAAATACACTTAACAAAATAATAATCTTAACAATGAACTTCTTATCGGCCTGTATAGGAATACAGTGGCTTACTTGAATTATAACCTTTTTTTATTAAGGTTTGGGAGGGCCGCTGGAGGGTCATCCCTTTTCATGTCCTGCCTGAATGGCTTAAAGACAACGATTACCTCCTGCATGGACATCGGCCTCCTATGCCCTCCTTTCGGGCCTGTTTTGGAAGCATCTTCAGGATTCACACTGAGACGGGGAACATCTGGACTCATCTTTTAGGTGACAACATATTCAAAATTGTGCATGATCAAATAGGTTATGGAGTCTTTTGAGGGTTGGCTTACTTTTTTGGGCTGTTTTTGTAGCTGTCCGAACACAAACTCAGGTGAAACCTTGTTTGTTTGTTTTTTGTCCTCAGGGCTGATCTTATTCATTGGCCTGGGCTTGTTGACTTTGCTGCGGCCCAACATGTATTTTATGGCTCCGCTGCAAGAGAAAGTGGTGTTTGGGATGTTTTTCCTGGGAGCTGTGCTTTGTCTCAGCTTCTCTTGGCTTTTTCATACAGTCTACTGCCACTCTGAAAAAGTGTCTCGCACCTTCTCCAAGTAAGTACCCTTAAAATATGGATATACATTTCTCCTGCTTTCCAAAAGCTGGAGCTAAACACTGTAGTTTGTTGATTTAAATGATGGATAACTCCTACTCTGCCAAAAAAATGAGGAGTGAGATGTTTTCATCATCAACAAAGTAAAACATGCATGGACTAGCAAGACAAACAATCAAATAAATAAGTCCTCCCAGTATAAACAGGCCTTAAAGCTCAGTTGCATGTTCTCAGTAACAGACATGGTGTTACACAGCTAAACTATGTTGGCTTCTGCAGGCTTGACTACTCGGGCATCGCTCTTCTCATCATGGGCTCCTTCGTGCCATGGCTGTACTATTCATTCTATTGTTCCCCTCAACCTCGACTTATCTACCTCACTATTGTATGTGTCCTCGGCATTGCTGCCATTGTTGTGGCCCAGTGGGACCGATTTTCAACGCCTCGTCACAGACCCACCAGAGCAGGTATGATTGTTTCTTTGTATTTCCAGCACGTCTTCAGTTGTTTTAATTACACCAGTGATTTATTCAATTTTGCTTTAATAACTGAAAGCCCTTCTTTTCTTAGGTGTGTTCATGGGTCTGGGTCTAAGTGGTATTGTACCCACCATGCACTTCACTATTGAGGAGGGCTTTGTCAAAGCTACTACGGTTGGCCAGATGGGTTGGTTCTACCTGATGGGTGCAATGTACATCACTGGAGCGGGACTGTATGCAGCCAGGATCCCTGAGCGCTTTTTCCCTGGAAAGTGTGATATCTGGGTGAGTAATGTGCTGAAAGATAGTTATCAAGATATTGTCTGAAGAGAATGTTCGATTAATATTTTGTCGTCTTGTAGTTCCATTCTCATCAGATTTTCCACGTTCTGGTGGTGGCAGCGGCCTTCATCCACTTCTATGGCGTTTCTAACCTGCAAGAGTTTCGCTATGGCCTTGAAGGAGGGTGTACAGATGACTCTTTACTCTGAAAGGCCCAACTGTGACTTCACTCACAAACACCTTCTTCATCCTCTCACAAATACATTTAAATGCTGGATTTAAATGTGGTCACTTCCTCCTTCTCCTTTTACTTTACAGAAAACCCTATTCTTGTTCTATGTGGTCTACTTTGGCTCTATTCTTTCCCAAGAAAGTAGCATTATTAGCCAGTGAATGGCTGAGAGAACATTTTAACTAAGCACGACTTCCAAAGCTGGAGTAATTAGTAAGATAAAAACAAGTTTAAAGATAAAAACAAAGAAACAATGTATTGTTGACCTTTTTCCAAAAATCTGTGTTCTGTTACTGCTGCACAAATGGCATAGAGTAGATTAAGTGTGGAGTAGCAAAGGGATGAATGACGTTTAACAGCTTCATACAGTATTTATTCTATTACACTAAGCAACGTGTTTATCCCCATGGTTATAAAAAAAAAAAAATCTATCTATGCTCTGTCAATACAAATCATTGTTCCAGTTTTGTCGTAATGACATTGAATTTCCAATTTTATCAAAATCATTGGAAAGTGTATAGGCTTTTTATTTTTTCTCTAGCAATTCTCTAATTGACAAAACAAATAAGATAAGGACCTATATTAATTGTTAAAGGTCAGTTAGTTTGTAAGTTTTGTAGCAGCTGAGTTAAGGTATAATAATTTCCCTGTCACCATTTTTGCTTGTAAAAATATGATTAATTTTCAGAATAGTACCTAAGCTTTGCACAATGTACAGTACTGACCCGGATCAGTTTAGATTGTGGCTTTGTCAAACTGGTTGTTGATCATTTTTTGTGCTAGAATTCAAATGAAAACAGAGGTGTAAATATCAAATGCACCTTATGCTTTTTAAAATGTATGACCTGAACTTTAAATATTCCTGTGCCTTAGGCCAGTGGAAACCTTTTTAAATTAAATGGCCTATCATAACATGTAAAGGAGCCTCAGATTTCCAGATGTTGACCCTTTTTATTTTTTTTCTTGCCATAATGTATACAATTGAATCATTACCTAAACTTCCAATCTTAGGTTGTATCAACTGCTGTTAATGACTCCTTTTTCTAGATTGACTATTTGAACTTTATTACAAAGACTAAAACAATATGTACCCTTGACCTAGTGTACTGTTCTGTGTAGAATGATTCTTCATACATTTCTCTGAAATGACCTTAATATTTATTAATGGTAATCTTGGAAAATATTGTAATAAATTTTTTCCACATGTACAGCTGTGGCATCCAATTGTCCTCAATTTATTAAGTGTTGTTGATTTATAATGCCCAAATATCAAGTATCTGCAGTAGAGGGCTGTTTGGGAGGTTGGTCCAAGTATGGAAGTATTGGATAAATACAGTAATCCCACATGCAGCAGATAACTTTTACATTTAACTGTGATGTTAACTTAATCAAATTTGATTATCTTGTGAAATCATATCAACCACAAACACGCACTTAAGAAAAATGCACATGAGAGTTCCCCTTTAAAAAAAAACCACTATATTTACTATGAATTAATTCTCACGCATAGGAAAGCTCACAAAACTGCAATCAAACTATACTTTAGGCGGGTAATTGTTATATAGTAGTAACTAAAATAGCAGAATTTAAGTTAATGTTAATGCTTATCGAACATTCAGCAAAATACTAATACCTTGCGTAAAATATCGGAACTTTAAACAGGAACTCTGTGTTACTTGTTTCAACACGAACACATTTTTATGTTGCAAAGTAACTACCACTGTGTTTGATGTACTTACTAACGTTGGACTCGGGTTTCTACTAAATTACTTTTTATTTACAATTTTAACCAGGTTCGTAATTTGCTATGTTGTTTTATTTGTTTTAAGTGTTCGCTTGGTTGTTAGCTATCCCGTGCTATAACATACAGTAACCGTAAACTGGTAAGCTACTGTATGTTATTTATCGTTCATAGGTCCACGGGATGTCATGGTTTGTGTCCTTCCTGAACCTTTGTTACTTTGCGTTTGTCAGACAACAAAATGGAAACCAAGGACCAGACCAAAGAAAACACGGAGCTGGTGTCCGAAGAAGGCAAGAATATCAAGGCTGTGTTGTGTCAACGCTGTGGATCTAAAGTGTTGTGTCCCGGGATGGCAGTTTATGCAGAGAAAGAGGTAGGTGGATGGCATGAAATGCAGTTTTTTATTGGAAAGGTTGCCGTCAGGGAGTGTAATTTGTTATGATGTAATAAACTAGTTAAGTGTTTTCACTCCACAGCTGTTCCTACCATCAATGCGTAAAAAGTCTGTCAGTTTTGGCACAGAGGGCTCTGTGGATGGAGACACCCTGACGTCCTTCTGGTTAGTGGACAACATGTTCGATTTTGAGAATGTGGGCTTCACTAATGATGTTGGGAGAATCAAGTATCTCATATGTGCAGATTGTGAGATTGGACCCATTGGCTGGCACTGTTTGGATGACAAGCAAAGTTACTATATTGCCTTGGAACGGGTGACTCATGAGTAACATGCTTTGTATTACCAGATGAACTTTAAAAAAAAAAAAAAAAAAAAAGAAAGCGTTAGACTATGCATCTTAATGTGGATTTACTTTCTTCTTGCATACAAAAACTCAGATCCAACTTGGTGTAATGTACAGAATCTTCTTTTAAACACATAGGCTAAGATTCTGACACAGTATTATTGTCCAAATAAAATGAATGTGCAACTGTTTTCTGGTGGAACATGGATAAAACGTTGGTATCTGGAATTGATAAACATTTCTCTTACTTCTCTTATGCATTTCTTTAATGTCTCTAAAAACAAACACAGGCTTTGCAGCAGCTACATAAAGGACAGCTTTATGTTGATATATCATGTATTTAAACGACCAAGACATATCAAATGTTACTAATTCATATGAATAATGAGTAAAGTATATAATAACTCACTAAGACAATGATGGACCAATTTTTGTACTTTTCGATCAAAATGACAGACAGTTTATTATTTAATTGTTACATGATTATTTAACATTTATACTATCTCTGTTGTATGATTAGCAAACACTATCAATGAGCATTAGAACTATCCACAGGAAGGGGTTTCTTATTTAACAAAGGCCTGTTTGTCTTTCTTACCACTAGAGGCCGCAGTTTGATATTTTACAGACCTGGCTGTCTATTCTGTAATGTGGGATGAAACATTTGTGGTATGGTGATTTTTGTGGCTTATAAGGAGGATTTCTTTGCCTGTGATTTTTCAGCCTTTCTGTGTGGCAAATGAGACGACATTAAGATTCTTGAACCACACATTAAATAAAACATTCGTCACTCCCGTGTTCTCTGTGTGCCAAAACAAATGTTATGTATAACATATTTAATAATAATTTCACAAGCTATTCATTTATTAATGTATTTAAAATGTTGACACTACTAGCAGTGTGCATTAATGTTTTTGTTGTAAAATGATCAAAGATACAACGGGAAACAATAGTAGCCTACTTAAAAATCCAATATCAAAATATACTCTAAAATTATACTAAAGTTTACACAGTTTCAGAAATGCCTTGGTTTATAATACTAAACATAAAGCAGTCGATGCTATTTAGCTCTTCCTTTGCAAATACAAATAAATCAATGAGTAGGCTGTGTTTATTATCAGCTGCCACACAATGGGCACATGACCATGGCCTCCGTCTCTCGTCCAATCAGCGGGCTTCTCCTGACCATTTAAAAACGAAGTGCCGACCTACGCGCAATGATCTGAAGGGTGTGTTTGATATGTAACTCAGCGTACCGTTTTCAAGGCGAGTCCTGGAGCTCAAGCCTCAACGCAAGCACAATGCGTTTACAGTCGGACTAAAAGCATTTAAATCAAACTCACCGGTAAAAGACAATCATGTGTAAGAAAACCACAGAACCAGATTGGCTTGTCCTTATCAGTTTGTTGGTGTGGATCGCAGTATTAAATACTGAGTTGGAACATAAACTCTCCCAAAATATGACATACCTATGGTCTGGATTAAACGTTAAAACTGCTATTAAATTGGTTAAAAGTCAGTGAAAGTGGACAAGATGGCTATAAAGAAACTAAACTTGATTAGGAATGGGGCTATAAAGTAATTTGGGTAAAAAAATAGTCATAATTTATGTAATATCAGTGGGTTCCTAGAAAAAAAAAATCTTTAGGAAGTGCTGGCCTGATTTGTAGGTGTCTACTTTGTTCGGCGGAAGTAGACAGTGCCTGGATGTCAGCACCTCCTGTCTCAACTCGATAACTCGTTTGAGTTCAATGAGTGGAGAGTGGACATGAACTAAAAGAGAGAAAATCTAAGCAAGCTTTTTTGGCGTGGGAAATTTTTGATCATATTCGAGCAGCAGTCACAACAAAGATGCAACAATGACTCAGCCTCTCAATGAGTTCATTCCTCCTCCGGAGTGCCCTGTTTTTGAGCCCAGCTGGGAGGAATTTGCCGACCCTTTTGCGTATATCAACAAGATACGGCCCATTGCGGAGAAAACTGGCATCTGCAAGATCCGACCGCCACAAGTACGTATTGATAAAATGTGTCAGTTTTCAAAGGTTTTATATAACTGTACTGTCCTTCGAAGTGGTCAATTATTTAGCACGCAAAGTTGTGTTTTAGACTGGTTTCAACATGGCGGCGGGTTGCGGCTTCAGCTTTGGCCTGGGCTCAGTGTGTTGTGTTTCACTACAACCCGAGATCTACTCTAAATATTGGCATTTAGGGACTTTTGACCATATTAACAAACATGCACATAACTTTAAACAATATTCAACTGTGATCACTTTAGTCCTGAAGAATAATAATTAAAATTTTAAGTTTTACTGATATACAATTGTTTCTATTTCTGTGTAACGTTTACGCGTACTCAACGCACGGACATGATAAACTTTGCGCGTACTTCCTTAAGTATTGTTAGTTATAATTTGAAATGCTCAGACGCACAGTTTTCTCCCCCAACAGCCTTTGAGGGATTTAGCTAGTGTTAGGTAACGTAGCCAGTGTAAATCGGGCCTTTTTAAGCCGCAGTTCTCTTCCGCGGCGTCAGTACGTGCTCCGTGACCAAGTATTTATGGAGACAACGGGAGCTTGGTGGACATTAGTATTTCACCCCTCTTATCTCACTTGAATCATATTTTTACACACAACTAATTTTATCGCGATTTTTCCTAACTGTTGCCATTTTTAGTTGGATACACAAATGCGCAGTCAATAACGCTACACCGTATAATAACAACTCGGCCTCAGTTGACCGTCTTTGTGATATTTCCTTATATCGCAATGGAGGATTATTTACTCATAAGGCGTGCTTCTTGAAAGTGACAGAGTTGGTGCTAAATACTTCATTTTTATCAGAAAAAATAAAATTGTTTAATGTTGACGTTACTTTATTTTTAAAATATTGATGGGAGAGACCTCATTCAAGGGTGTGTCCATGATGCAAATCAGATACATTTTGAACTTTTGCTCAAGACTATTGGTATTACCGATTAAAAAATGCATTTCCTTATTGTTGTTAAATTACCAGGCATGAAGTTGTTGTGATATTAATAATATATTTGCTGAGGATCTTAAAATGTTTAGTACATAAAATCATAGGTCAAATATGTTAGACTGTTGCTAAAACTAGTTTGAGTGTAGTTTGAGTGTTTGCCAACGTTTCAGGACTTGACTGATGACTGATAATGGACAGCAGATATAAACAAAGAAGCAATAACTAGGTGTAGATAGTGGCAGCCGAGGCCTGTCCTGACAAAGGAGAGACTAAGTAACTATTTACCACCCTGTTTCCTGCTAGTGCGTAGGCATTTTAGTCTTTATTATACCTACCACACATAAAAAGGACCAATAAGGTAGGAAGTGGGCATTGTGTTTGAATGCGTTATGTCTTTCGGAGCCTTATCACATGTACATTTGAAGAGTTGATCTTTTTGGTAAAACTTTAGATAATTACACATTATGAAGCAGTAGGAGAGCATTTGTAAACTGTGATGTGATTAACAATGAATTTATTAATTAACAATTTGTGCTATGATTATTAATGTAGGAGGAAGGCTTTGAGAATAATGTATAATGGTATGTAGTTATAAAGTGTTACCAGTTGTTTATATAATTATGTATTACAAATGGACATAGTTGCCTTCAATTTGAAATATCTGCGTGGTTTGTTCAGAATAGCGGAATAACGGAATAGCTACAAGCACAATTATCTGCCCTCCTGTTACTACTTCAGACAAAACTCCCAAAGCCATCTTTCTGAGTAGTCCATACTGAGCCTTTTGTGCAACTGTAGGCTCACTTGGGTAAACAGAGTTGAGATAACAGTGTGATATTTTTAACAGTTCTCAATTGACCTTTACTTTGTCTTTTTATTTACCTTGTCTCTGGTCTGCTGTTCTTCAGAAAGAAACTTTTTGCAGAAGAGACTGCATTAACAACCTGTTTTTGAGTGCATATTATGTGGCCTTGGGGGCAGGCACATGTTTCTACATTTGAAACAAAACAAGAAGAGGGCATGCAAATTATCTTTACTGATACCAATGTGTGATAGTTTATGTGGCTTTTGCAGGAAGCTGTTCACATTTAGGCTAACATGCCGCTGAGAATTAGACCGTCAAGGGATGATCAGAAAACCCAGTGCAGTATTATGTTCTAATGGTTCTGCCTTTTATAGAGTTTTCTTTGTGCCCAGGGACATTGGTTGGGGTAATCCAGCTTTGTATACTGCTTACAAGGTGGTGTTGCTGCAGCTATTGTTGTCCATACTCTATTCAATACTTTCATCCTGGAAAGAATAAAAAGCCTGTTTTAATAAAATGATGCGTTTCTCTACGGTTCAGGGACACAGCAGACATAGGCTCTGTCATCAGTGTATTTTCCATTTCCTGTGCTCTATTTGCATAGTGCCTGTTTGTTGCATGCATTTAGGTAACAGGTATGCTCTATATTTATGAGAATGAGGCAATGCCATTATAAGCTCTATAAATATTGTTTATACCTGTTGTGTGTATACATATAGTGTCTCAGAATTGTCATGAGAATCCCATACTTTAAGTAGCTGCTTTTTCTTCAAATGGATACAATCTTCTTACCCAGTATAGTTGCTACTTGCCCTGATGTGACACTCCCATACAGATATGTGTTCCCATAATCACTTATGTCTGTGAAGGTTCTCTGTCATCTAGGTCATCCTGAAGAAAAGGTTAATGCAAAAGCATCTGGACACAGTTTTCAAGGTGAAGACATTTGTTCTTTAATTCCAAGAGAATTGGAGAACAAATGTCTTCACCTTGAAAACTGTGTCCAGATGCTTTTGCTTTAACCCTTTTCTTTATAATCACTTGTGTCAAAGTTTGATCTAATCCTAAAGGGGTTAAGACTTTGCAAATGGAGGTCATGTAAGACCGCAATGTTTGCAAACACAATGACTTCCTGTTGGTTTAATAGAGCTCCAACCATGTCAATGTCTAGTCAGGGTGTGTAAGAAGAAATGACTCCAGTTACAAGAAATTGTACATTGTGTCCCTTTTGGCTCTCAGAATTTGTTTATATACCTAAACAAATGTGCTTTTACCATCAGGAATGGCAGCCACCATTTGCCTGTGATGTTGACCGGCTGAAATTCACACCACGAATACAAAGGCTGAATGAGTTGGAGGTATAGTTTGAGAAACATGTAAATGTTTTATCAATAGTACGTCACAAGCTGAGTGGATAATTTTGTTTTTGCATTTTGTTTTTAGGCACAGACCAGAGTCAAGCTTAACTTCTTGGATCAAATAGCCAAATTCTGGGAGCTTCAAGGATCCACCCTGAAAATCCCTCATGTGGAAAGAAAGATTCTTGATTTGTATCAACTGAATAAGGTATTTTTAACAGAATAAAGTTATGCAATACTTATAAATAATATATTTTACAATCCCTGACTGTTCCCTCCCCAAGTTGGTCAACGATGAAGGTGGCTTTGATGCAGTCTGCAGGGAGCGACGCTGGACTAGGATATCAGTCAAGATGGGCTTTGCCCCTGGCAAGGCAATCGGCTCCCATCTGCGGTCTCACTATGAGAGGATCCTGTTCCCATTTAACCTGTTCCAAACTGGAGCCAATCTTCCTGTAGGTTTCTTTTTTTAATAATAGCAGTTATGAGGTAGTTTCAATCATGTATGTGTGCTATTCTTTAGCTAGGTCATTTGTCAGATGGTGTGTTTCTGTTCCAACTTTTGCCTGCGTGTCTTTGTAGAAGGCCAGCTTGACCAACGACACTAAAGATACAGAATATACCCCACATGATCTGCCGCAGCGTCAGTCTGTGCAGCCCCAAGAGACCTGCACCGTTGCACGACGGGCCAAACGGATGAGATCAGAAGTGAGTCAGATTTGTCTCGGTTTACCATTAACACACGTTATTTAATATATTTTTATAATGTGACTTTAAAAAAATTTTCTGACAGTTTTGACCTTTCTTTTACTCCTTTGACTCTAAATTTGACAGAAGGTAAAAACCGAACCTGGTGAAATTTGTGACACTCGTCCAGCTCTGAGGAGAAGAATGGGAACTTTTGCTGTCAAACGAGAACCTGGTAGGATCATACATTCATTAAGAAACCGTTTATTTTTATAATAAAAGAAAACTAAACTTTAACACTCTTTCAGTGAGAATGGCAGTAACTGAGATAAAAAGTGAGCCCATGGACCCAACTGATTATGAAGAAACTGCATTAAATCCAATAAACAAACCTTCGGCTAAAGTGCGTCTCTGTTTTGTTTGTGCATAAGATGGATTCATTCAAACGGCATCTTTTCCCAAAGTGGTCACTGGTGTTTGTCTCTTCAGGTGGACCAGTACATGTGCCTGGTGTGTGGCAATGGAAATGCTGAAGACCGTCTGCTGTTGTGTGATGGTTGTGACGATAGCTACCACATTTTCTGCCTGATCCCTCCTCTCTTTGAAGTCCCTAAAGGTGACTGGAGGTGCCCCAAGTGCCTGGCTCAGGTGAGCTTCTGCCTATGCCCCCCCCAGAGAACTTATCAGAAGTTCCTAATTGGGAATAAAATCCCATCCTGTATGACACAAATTTGGTATTTGTAAACAATTTATTTATGTAAGCTCAATTTTTATTTTTACAGGAATGCGGCAAACCTCCTGTGGCTTTTGGCTTTGAGCAGGCGAGCAGGAGCTACACCCTCCAAGCTTTTGGAGACATGGCAGATTCCTTCAAGTCTGATTATTTTAACATGCCAGTTCATGTGAGTCCAGTTGAAAGTTACTGTTTAACTCAAGTCTTTTTGAATAAGATATAATTACTATGTTGGCTTTCAGGCATACAGTTCAAATCACATTAAGGGCAACAGGTCATTTATTTGGTTGACAAATGTTTTTGAGGAGTTACTCATTTACTATAATAAACATTTCAAAATACTAAAACAATTACAGCGCTTGTGGTTTCAAAGCAAGTGATTAAAATAATCACACGTGGCAGATGTGCTTGGTTATCAGTTTCTGCTCTCACATCCTGTGGGCCCTTGGTGCATGTGATCATGAAGAGGCAAAGTGGTTTGAGTACTGGCAGGGAGTGGGAGACATTAAATTCTCCTAAACTTTAGGTTATACAATGTATTTACCTGTTACATCGTTGCCTCTGTTTCAAAGTATAACAGCCCCTGTTTACTTAAACAGTGAAAGTTTTCTTATTGTGCATTTCAGATGGTTCCCACAGAGCTGGTAGAGAAAGAGTTCTGGCGTCTTGTCAGCACTATTGAGGAGGATGTCACTGTAGAGTATGGCGCAGATATCGCTTCTAAAGAGTTTGGGAGTGGTTTTCCTGTGAAGAATGGCCATTTTAAAGTCTGTCCTGAGGATGAGGTAAATTTTATTGTAGCTTTTATTTCACTTATTGCCTAATATTCTTATGTGTAGTTTACTTAGCCACCCATGTGCAGTAGTAAAACCTGTTTGACCCGCAGCATTACCTGACCAGCGGATGGAACCTGAATAACATGCCAGTGCTGGATGCCTCGGTTTTGACTCACATTACGGCCGACATCTGTGGAATGAAGTTACCTTGGTTGTACGTGGGCATGTGTTTCTCTTCCTTCTGTTGGCACATTGAAGACCACTGGAGCTATTCGATAAACTATCTTCACTGGTAATTCTTTTCTTTTCTTTTCTTTTTTTTATAAACCTAAATGTCAAACAGTATTTCAAAATAAGGTTTTTACCACTTTTGCAGGGGGGAGCCCAAGACCTGGTATGGAGCCCCTGGTTATGCTGCAGAGCATCTTGAGTCGGTCATGAAGAAACTGGCACCTGAACTGTTTGAGTCTCAGCCTGATCTTCTTCACCAGCTTGTCACTATTATGAATCCCAACACACTGATGAACCATGGTGTACCTGTAAGCACATTTGGAAAAAAAATGGACTCTACTTGTAGTAAACAAAAATGTTTATAGTCTAATGTTTTACATTTTTCTAGATCTATCGTACCAACCAGTGCGCTGGCGAGTTTGTGATCACTTTCCCCAGAGCGTATCACAGTGGCTTCAACCAGGGTTTCAACTTTGCTGAAGCTGTCAACTTCTGTACAATGGACTGGGTAAGGAAATAAAACTGTTCCAAGAGCATCATCACATCATTCCTCGTCTGCAGTTGCACAGGTGACCACAAAATAACTTTCCCTCAGATGCCCATTGGCCGGAGCTGTGTTGAACACTATCGGCAGCTGAGCAGGTACTGTGTCTTCTCCCATGATGAAATGGTTTGTAACATGGCCCATAAAGCAGCAACAATTGATTTCGACCTGGCGGCAGTATTAACTAAGGAGGTCAAGGCCATGGTGGAGGAAGAGGAGGAACTTTGGAACAGAGTCAAAAGAATGGTGAGCCACTTTACATATACACTGATGCATTTTTTGTATACTGTACCTTTGTATTTTTTTGATGTGTCCTTAATGAAGACTGAATTTATAACATTAAAGCCTAAACAATGAATTTAAATATATATCCAAAAACACTCATTAACTCTCCTGCTTTGACAAAGATGGATTTTTTTTTTATTCCCAGGGTGTAATGCAGTCACAACAGGTTGATTTTGAGCTTCTCCCAGATGAGCAGCGGCAGTGTGACAAATGTCTCACCACCTGTTACCTGTCTGGCATCACCTGTTCCTGCCGCCCTGAAAAGATGGTCTGCCTGTACCACGCCCAGGACCTGTGTTCATGCCCGCTCGGAAACCTTACACTCAAGTGAGTTCCTACTAATCCCAACTGCATCCTTTTGTGTAGTCTTTTTATGGTAGCTTCCTATAGTTAATCTGTCATTGTGTATTTTCTAGATACAAGTTGACACTGGAAGAGTTGTACCCCATCATGGCATCAGTCAAGCTACGCGCTGAGTCATATAAAAACTGGCTTAGTAATGTGCAGGACATCCTAGAGACAAAGGAAAACAACAAAAGAGGTTAGACAACATTCAAGCAGTTATTATTTGTTGTATTTTAATTTAAACAAATTTGAAATTATAAAAACTACTACTTTTTCTTTCAGGACTGGAAGAGCTTCACAGTCTGGTGGAGCAGGCAGAAACAAGTTCATTTCCACCGACTGGCCTTCTGGACCAGCTACGAGCCGTCACTACTGAGGCAGATAAAGTTGCTGTGTTGGCGCAGCAGCTTTTAAATGGAAAGAGGCAGACAAGGTAATTTATTATGTAATTACAGTTTGAATTGAATTGGACCATTCGGTGACATTTATCTTAAGTACCAGACCTGGATCCAGGTGTCTTGTTGTATACAGTCACATTTTTAGGTCAAATGTTTATAAAACTTGACGACTTATGCAGTGATATTATTTTACTTAATGTACAAAGGGCTTTTTTTTTTTATGCAAGGTATCGGTCGTGTGGAGGTAAATCTCAAAGCCAGAATGAGTTGACAGTGGAGGAGCTAAGGACGTTTGTTCGGCAGTTGGATGCCCTGCCCTGCAACATCAGACAGGCTCCTTTACTGAGGGTAGGTGCTCTATATTTGTTGTGACAAAAATGTTCTTTTATTTATTTTATTTTTTTTGCATTTGATAACATTTGTTTATTGCGACCTCTAGGACCTGTTGACTCGTGTGGATGACTTTGAACAGCGCAGTGAAACTCTCCTCTCAGACGAAACTCCCAGTCCCATGGAGCTGCAGGAATTGTTGGATGTGAGCCTTGGGCTGGATGTGGACCTACCCCAGCTGCCTCTTCTCCGGGAGAGACTGGAGCAGGCTCGCTGGCTGGAGGCTGTGCAGCAGGCAAGCAGTCAGCCGGATAGCCTCTGTCTGGATACTATGAGGAGGCTGATAGACCAGGGTGTGGGTCTAGCCCCTCACCGCTCTGTGGAAAGAGCCATGGCCCGTTTGCAGGAGCTGTTGACAGTATCTGAGCAGTGGGAGGAGCGGGTTCTTGGCCTCATGGAGACCAGGTGAGGACCTACACTACTCCTACAATGAGTAACTTCAAACAGTGCAACAACATAATTGGACCTTGTAAACCTAGAAAACTTTGGTAGATCGGATGTTACTGACAAAAGCATATAACATAATTTTTAATTTTTTTTAATTTTTTTTTGTTACTACAATTGTAATGGCTGTTGGTGCAGTTAAAAATATGGAAATAAACTGAAGAAATTAGACTAGTAATGCCAAACGGTAATAAAAGGTGGCTAATGTTGTCTAAATATTTTGTAACCATTGTGTAAAATATGTAACATGTAAAAACATGGCCTCTGCTTCAACTAGTCCAGATATATATCTATAAATACTTGTTGTATGAACTCCAAATAGGTCAATTTTTTTTCAAAAAAGATACTGTTATTTCAGACCGTATCAAAGCATAGAAACCCTTGATGCTGCTCTTCAAGAAGTAGAAAACATCCCAGCATTTTTACCTAACTGTCTGGAGCTGAAGGATGTTGTGGAAAAAGCCAAGAAATGGCTTAATGAAGCAGAAGCACTGCAGGTAATGTGTGCCTACATTATTGTTAATGGCTCCCAGCACTTTCAACTCTCAATAGTAAATGTTTTATGTTTACTTGAAGCTTGGGGGACGAATTCCTGTTCTGGACAGCCTCTCTGAGCTGGTACTCAGAGCTGAGAATATGCCAGTGAGGCTTGAGCCGCTGATTCGACTTGAGGCTCTCATCAGTGATGTTCAGACATGGAAGGAGAGTGCAGCAAAGACATTCCTTCTCAAAAACTCACATTTTTCTCTGCTAGAGGTAAATGGACAATTTAGTCCTTGTAGTAATAGAACCGTTTTTTTCCCAAACAGGTTCTAAATAGTATGTCAATTTGTTTTTAGGTTCTTTGTCCCCGGTGCGATGTAGGGCCAGGGTTTTCAAGATCAAAATCGAAAAAAGGAAAAGAACTTACACAGATGACTAAGAAAAGTCCATCAAAACTGGACTCTGTGTGTGATGTGGAAAAGGCCCTCTCTGAGAGCAAGGACTCTGCCTCTGCTGTGAGTGTCCAAAGCTCTTAAGACGATGACGGAACAAAATTTGCAACAATTAGGCAACAAAAAACTTAATTGGCTTATCTTTTGTTTTGTTTTTTTCATTTCTCTACAGATGGCTACTCTTGCAGAAGTCCACCAAACAGAGTTGGAGTTGTTGTTGGCTCTTCGGGCTTCAAATGAGTCTAAAATTGTTCCTGCTGAAAACTGTTGTGCACTTGGTGTTTGTGTTTGCCAAAAGGCCCCTTCAGGTGCCATGGTGCAGTGTGAACTCTGTCGAGAGATTTTCCACTGTAGTTGTGTTTCGACCACTATAGAGCTTGAGTACGGCCAGGCCTGGTTTTGCCCACTTTGCCAGCGCTCGAGGAAACCTCCACTGGACAAGGTCCTGCCCCTGTTGGCTTCACTACAGAGGATTCGGGTCCGGCTCCCAGAAGGAGACGCACTGCGCTTCCTCATTGAAAGAACAGTCCGCTGGCAACACAGAGTTCAACAAGCCTGCACAGAGGGACTACTGGAGAAAGTGTCAAAGACATTGGTAAGAGTTTGTTGGTATAAATATGTCTCAACTAATCCAATTCACATCCATTGTGTCTAAATAATGTCTGAGAAATAGATTTTCTGACCTTTTTGTGATATTTTAGGGAAGAGTTGCCCACAGATTGCCTTTACGTTCAGCCTGGGAAGTACATGATTTACCTTTCTACACAGAGCATGTCTCCATTCCACTTCAGGGTAAGTGTACACACATAAAGCAAGACTTTAAACAAAAGGTTACTTTACAACAAGCGTGTCGGATGCATACCAACCCAATACACCTTGAAACCTCAAAATGTTTCAACTTTGAGACAAATTTTGTAAACCATTATCTAGATTGAGAACCTGCACAAACATAGGTGGTGTTCCATTTGTCACAGCACTTAACTCGGAGCTGGACGAGCTGCTTGTGGAAGGCTTCCTGCTGCAGGTCACTTTGCCTGAGACTGAGCAGCTGCACAGATACCTGCTGTACAAACTGGCACCCCCACCTCACACTCCCCCAGGTGGAAACAGCCCAGAAAGGGATCAACAACAGCAGTCACAGAAAAAGAGCCCTCAGCATTTAAAGGTAAATATAATTACAGCAAAGATTAGAATATACCTTACAGATTTACTTATGAAAATGACATTAAATTCAATCAATGCAGAATGGAGTTTCCAGTCTCACAAAGGAAGCAGTGAATGCTCAGAGCAAACGGACCAAAAAACGGAAGGACAGCTCTGACTCTCAGCTCAGCGATAAAGCTAAGAAGTCTCGCAAAAAGAAACCTAAGAAAAGCAGAGAAAGAATTGAAGATGACAGAAAGGGCTCCTCTCCAACTGACACAGGGTCTGATCGGGCACCGTCAGACTCGGAGGAAGATTACTCACTATGTGCAGCACCGTGGTGCAGGGAACCAGAAGGAGACGAGGTTAGTTCTCATAAGTGTATCATTTACTCTGCCATCAAGCTAAATTATAGTAACATGGATTGAGATGTTTTCTCACTACTTTTCAGGTAAACTGGGTACAGTGTGACGGCAGCTGCAATCAGTGGTTTCATCAGGTCTGTGTAGGACTGTCTGCTGAGCGGGCAGAGAAAGAGGACTATATTTGTATAAGTTGCACACAGCCAGATTATGACAGAGGAAAATGAAGACCAAAAAGTGACTGAAGTATCAGCAGTTTAGTGCACAATTGAACTCTGCTCTGTATTGTCTCCCTTTACCTTCTGGCTTTCCCTGGGTGAACATGGTGCTACTTATCTTTTCCACAATTATAAAAGACTCCTGTCACTGTATTTGTCACGTGGCTGTTTTTTCAGCCTCCCAATCAACTAACCCTTTCTCTAAATTTAAAGACTTGATGCAGATGTACAGAAAAGCAAGATGTTGCAAGAACCAACAGCGCTTGAACTTTTCAACCAAAAAGTTTGACATCTTTTAAATATTTTGTTCTTTTTTTACATGCATCAGAACAATGTGAACTTTTCTTTCCTGTAAATATTATTTATCCAAGCAATAACTGAACAAATTAAGTTCAGTTTCAGCTAAGCTCCATTTGTGCTTAGAACGCCTTTTTCTAAAATGTACCCTAAAAGAATTAACTTTATTAATTCTTTGATATTAAACAATTTGGGTAAATTTACAAACACTACTTGTATCAGAAATCTGTAAGTAGTGACTGTGTGACCCAAATGTGCAAATGTTTGCACTGAACTTCTGCCCAGGTCCCTTAACAGGTCACTGACTTATTGTTAGGTCAGTTTTTTTTTTTTTTTGCGCTGTCATAGAGTGTTCTGGGTTGGGTCAGACTTGACTACGTTTAAAAGATGAATAACTGTCTGACATAGAAGGAATGTACATTTTGTTTTAGGGTGGCTTCTCTTTTCTTACTTAAGAATGGAAAATATTGTGTTGGACTTAGATTTAACACAGAGTGTGTGTGTGTGATTTTAATTGCCACGGGTATAGGACCTTTTTTTCCTGCTCCTTTGGGTAAATAATATAATATGTTTGCATTATTATAAAATAAAAAGTTTGTTCCTGTCTGTCTGGAGTGATTGGTGTTGTTGCTTCTGATGGTTATATTTATTTATTTTTTACTGTGGTTTAATTTGCTTCAAGCATAAATATTATGTTTACCAATGTATAACTTTACTATTATACCAATTTAAGTTGCTTAGAACTTACATTTTCACTTTCAACATAGCTGCAAAATACAAATTAATTTTGTTTAGAAAATACATTCTAAAGAGACACTATCTATATTAAAATGATATGATTCATCATTTATGAACGGTATTTGGAAACATCTCTAGAATTTACCTTAAAACGTCAGTGGGGGTGGCCTGTGTACGTCAGTGTGTCGCCATTTTTCACAGTTGTTGTTAGCCGAATAAGCTAGGCTACCTCCGCGCAGCTCCTGTATTCAAAATTTGCACTTCGGGGTTTAAAGTTCACAATTGTATTCTTGTAGTCTGTTTTGAATAATTTGCTTCAGTATGGACGAAGGATATTATGGCGTTGGAGACTGGGAGGCTCCCGACAGTAATATGGTGAGAGTACGACTTGTTGCTGCATCCTCAGAGCGTTTAGCAAACAGTATTAGCTTCATATTAGCAACATTGGGTTTTAATTTGTATGAACAAAACTGTCTTAGTCTGCAGGCGATACGGAGTACATTTACTTATGATTTTGTTTTAAATGTTCCTACACAGGCTGCAGTATACAAGTCCAGTCTAAGCATCCAACATCCAAGACATTGAGTAAACAGCTACTTAATTGAAGCTTCTCACTTGCAGTTATCAAATGCACTCTTGGTTTATTTGTTGCCCAGATAGATTGCATTTAACTACTCCACCACAACTAAATAATTACGATTCAGTTCCGTTACTTGTGGCTTTGTCAAATATCTCCATAATTACTAGTCCTTTCATTGAGCCCTAATATATTCTCCAGCTTGTATACCAAATATTGGCTACTTAAGGTTGCCTTTTTAAATGGAATTTAACATTTTAGAGGTGTGAGTATTTTGAGTATTTGTTTATTATTGCGTGTTTATCAAGGTAGTGTAAGTACTTCATTTGAATTGATGTATTTAATGTCCTCAAATATTTCTATCTTGTCTTTAAGTGTTTGTTAGAATAAATCTGTATTGTGTAATTTAGGAAGATGGCTATGCCGATGATGGCAAAATTCAAGAAGCCTGTCTAGAAAAATTCTCCAGCAGAGATTACATCATGGAGCCTGCAATATTTAACACTTTAAAAATGTGAGTAGACTGATATAAAAAAATGAAAATCAATCTGCTTTTTTCTACTTTAAAATTGAGTGATCGATCTGAAACTTTTAAAATAATGTAAATGTTCTAGGTATTTTCAAGCAGGTGGCTCTCCAGAACATGTTATCCAACTTCTCTCTGAAAACTACTCTGCTGTTGCTCAGACGGTGAATCTCCTGGCAGAGTGGCTTATTCAGATGGGTAGGTGAAAGAGAATCCTGTTTGTGTTGTGTTTGGTTTTTGCACTGCCTTTCTTTAATCACTGGTATTTTTTTTGGCAACAGGTGTAGAGCCTGCACAGGTCCAGGAGCGTGTGGAAAACCACTTGAAGAGTCTTCTCATAAAGCACTTTGACCCACAGAAGGCAGATTCAATTTTCACTGTCGAGGGAGAGGTAAGATTTTACAAACATATACTAAGATGAAAGAAAGAAATTTATTCTAAAGCACAATCAATCTACTCTCTCTTAGACTCCGGCTTGGCTCGAGCAGATGATCGCACATACTACATGGAGAGATCTCTTCTACAAACTAGCAGAGGCTCATCCAGACTGCCTCATGCTCAACTTCACTGTAAAGGTATACCTGGAGCAAAACATGGCTGATACTTTTTTGATTTCTTATATCCATTATAATCTTACAACTTTGTCCTCTTGGTGGCAGTATAGAAAGGTTTGTGTCATCATTACTCAGAGTATTGAACTGAAGTTTACTCTAAAGTTTGTGTTTAGCTTATTTCAGATGCAGGTTATCAGGGTGAGATTACCAGTGTGTCGACAGCCTGTCAGCAGCTCGAGGTTTTCTCCCGAGTGCTGAGAACATCTCTTTCAACACTGCTGGATGGAGGAGAGGAGAACCTTGAAAAAAACCTGCCTGAATTTGCAGTGGGTCTCATTTTGGATTTCTTTATTGTATTTCATTTACATTTCTTGCTTTAGTTTTGTTGCTGAAAACACTCCTGTCTCGTGTAGAAAATGGTGTGTCACGGTGAGCACACTTACCTCTTTGCCCAGGCCATGATGTCCATCCTCTCACAAGAGGAACAGGGTGGATCATCTGTACGAAGGATTGGACAAGAGGTGCAGAAGTCAGCACATGAGAGGTAGTACTGTATCTTTATTAAAGCATCTTTTGAATTAATAACAGATGAGTTATTAAACTACACATTAATAAACCACTAACATTGTTTTGGTTCATAACTCAGAGGCCATGATGCCAGTCAAATAACCTTGGCCCTTGGAACGGCAGCTGCATATCCTCGCGCCTGTCAGGCTTTGGGAGCAATGTTGTCTAAAGGAGCCCTCAATCCAGCCGACATCACAGTTCTGTTCAAAATGTTCAGCAGCATGGATCCTCCCCCAGTGGAGTTGGTGAGCTTTCAACTGCTGCTCTTATCACTAAGGCACTTTTAACCTATTTTTAATGTACAGTCAGGTCCATAAATATTGGGACATCGCAAGTAATGGGACAGATTAACAATCATACTTTCACTTTTTAATACTTGGTTGCAAATCCTTTGCAGTCAATTACAGCCTGAAGTCTGGAACTCGTAGACATAACCAGATGCTGGGTTTTATCCCTGGTGATGCTCTGCCAGGCCTCTACTGTCTTCAGTTTCCGCTTGTTCTTGGGGCATTTTCCCTTCAGTCTTGTCTTCAGTGAAATGCATGCTCAATCAGATTCAGGTCAGGTGATTATCTTGGCCATTGCATAACATTCCGCTTCTTTCCCTTAAAAAACTCTTTGGTTGCTTTCGCAGTATGCTTCGGGTCATTGTCCATCTGCACTGTGAAGCGCCGTCCAATGAGTTCTAAAGAATTTAGCTGAAGCAGATAATATTGCCCGAAACACTTCAGAATTCATCCTGCTGCTTTTGTCAGCAGTCACATCATCAATAAATACAAGAGAACCAGTTCCATTGGCGCCATACAATCCCACGCCATGACACTACCACCACATGCTTCACTGATGAGGTGCTATGCTTTGGATCATGAGCAGTTCCTTTCCTTCTCCAGACTCTTCTCTTCCCATCACTCTGGGACAAGTTGATCTTGGTCTCATCGGTCCATAGGATGTTGTTCCACAAGGCTTTTTAGATGTTGTTTGGCAAACTCTAATCTGGCCTTCCTGTTTTTAAGGCTCACCAATGGTTTACATCTTGTGGTGAACCCTCTGTATTCACTCTGGTGAAGTCTTCTCTTGATTGTTGACTTTGACACACATACACCTACCTCCTGGAGAGTGTTCTTGATCTGGCCAACTGTTGTGAAGGGTGTTTTCTTCACCAGGGAAAGAATTATTCACTCATCCACCACAGTTATTTTCGTGGTCTTCCGGGTCTTTTGGTGTTGCTGAGCTCACCGATGCGTTCTTTCTTTTTAAGGATGTTCCAAACAGTTGATTTGGCCACACCTAAAGTTTTTGCTCTCTCTGATGGGTTTGTTTTGTTTTTTCAGCCTAATGATGGCTTGCTTCACTGATAGTGACAGCTCTTTGGGTCTCAAATTGAGAGATGACGGCAACAGTTTCAAAATGCAAATAGCACAGTTAAAATTAACTCTGAACCTTTTATCTGCTCCGTGTAAATGGGATAATAAGGGAATAACACACACCTGGCCATGGAACAGCTGAGCAGCCAATTGTCCCATTACTTTTGGTCCCTTTTAAAAAGTGGGAGGCACATATACAAACTGTTGTAATTCCTACACCGTTCACCTGATTTGGATGTAAATACCCTCAAATTAAAGCTAAAAGTCTGCAGTTAAAGCAGTTAAAGTTCGTTTCATTTCAAATCCATTGTGGTGGTGTATAGAGCCAAAAATTTAATAATTGTGTCGATGTCTCAATATTTATGGATCTGACTGTAAATGTGTCTTTTTGGTTGCCACAGATCAGGGTTCCTGCATTCTTGGACCTGTTCATGCAGTCGTTGTTTAAGCCAGGTTCAAAAATCAACCAAGACCATAAACACAAATACATACACATCTTGGCTTATGCTGCCAGTGTGGTCGAAACATGGAAAAAGGTACAGTGACACTATATGTTGTCAATAAACCTCTTTTGATTGTTTTCCTCTTACTCATGATTGCTTCCTCTCTAACATGTTAAACTTTTCAATATGACCCAGAACAAGCGAGTAAATATTAACAAAGACGAGCTAAAGTCTACCTCCAAAGCCATAGAAACTGTTCACAATTTGTGCTGCAATGAAAACAAAGGTGCCACAGAGCTGGTGGCTGAACTCGGTACTTTGTATCAGTGCATCCGGTGAGTAAACTACTGAGTACACTTGCAGAACAATGCTCAAGGTTTGTGCTAACACACCACACTCTTTAGTTTCCCAGTAGTGGCCATGGGGGTTTTGAAGTGGGTTGACTGGACAGTGTCTGAGCCGCGGTACTTTCAGCTGCAGACTGACCACACTCCTGTCCATTTGGCTTTACTTGACGAGGTAAAGTTTTATTGAAGCAAAGTAACATGTTTGTCAGTACAGTTGAATCATGCCATCGTCTCTTTAGATCTGCACCTGTCACCAGCTGCTGCACCCACAGGTCCTACAGCTGCTCATTAAACTGTTTGAGACTGAGCACTCGCAGCTTGATGTCATGGAGCAGGTCTGTGAGTCTTTTCTTAAGTCATTTGGTTGTCATGGGTGATTAGCCTGATGACTGTTTTGTTCCTGTTTGTAGCTTGAGTTAAAGAAGACTCTTTTGGATCGAATGGTTCATCTACTAAGTCGTGGATACGTCTTACCCGTTGTTGGCTATATCCGCAAATGTTTGGAGAAACTCAACACCGATATCTCCCTCATTAGATATTTTGTTACAGAGGTGCTGTTATTTTACTTTCTTGCATTTTGTCTTTTGCACTTTCTAAATCCTTAACTGAACCATATTCTTTTTAAGGTGTTGGATGTGATCGCACCTCCCTACACGTCAGACTTTGTTCAGCTCTTTTTACCGATTCTGGAAAACGACAGCATTGCAGGAACAATACGCACAGAGGGAGAACATGATCCTGTTGCAGAGTTTATTGGTAAATTATGAAACATTGAAAATCTTTCTGTCTTTGTTGAAAATAAACATCTGTATTCTGGGGGGATTGTGGGGTAATAGTATTTCAAAGCAGTTACATTTAGATGAAAAAATATACAGCTGAAAACACTTTATATTCATATTGGGTATGTAGATATAGTTGCACCGCTGTGAGTACTAATTAGACACAACATTGATTTATTTAATTATTTGCATCACTGTTTGCCCTTTTTAGCCCACTGCAAGTCCAATTTCATCATGATCAACTGATCTTTTCTGGAGAAGATTTGTCTTGACTGCGTGCCCGAAAGAATGTTATTTGAGTCCTTCGCACTTCTTGTTCAATGATACAGCTCAGCGCCTGGAATAAGAGACTAATGCTGGTCAGTCTGATCATATAAATGGGACCGACAGTCCAAAGCCAACTTCACTTTGCTGGAGAATAATGGGAATTACAGCAAAATGCTGTTGAGGCCTTTGAAGGTGGAGCTAAGTTAAATTTTCTACATGTATATTTGACTGACATATTCTATGTTGATTTAATCTCATTTTTAAATAAATCTTATGTAGCTTTACTTTGTCCTCTATTGTAGTTGTGAAGAATGTTGCTCAATGCCATATTTAATGCCTCAATGGGAAAAAAATGACAATGCAAGCATGAATGATTTAAGCCAGCGATAGTGATAGACTGCAACTCCAAAAGTTTTTTTATTGACAGTTTGATAAAATAAAAGTTTGCATCAGCATGTGTAACCTTTTTTCATGTAAAAATATTCCACAAATGCAAATAAGGCACATCATTATCGCATATGAATAAAACCTTTTATAGTGCAGTATGAAAACACAAATTAATGTATAAAAACATTTATGTTCATTGCAGTTCTTTGGCTAAAGTAAAATGTAATCCCACACATTGTCCTACTTGTAACAAACTACTTTAATCACATTCTAATTGAATAAAATTGACTAAACCAACCTTCCTTCGGTACAATTTTAAAAACAGGCACAGTTGTATAACAATTATAACTCAAATGTAATCATTTTGCAAAGATCCTATAAAAAGTAGAGATTCCCTTTTCACACAAAACATCCAAAAATAATAGTTACAACCTCTGAACCCAACTGAGGAGCTTCTTAGTGGTAATTTTTTGGAACAATGACATCTCCGTACATGCAGTCCTCCTCCAATGCCAAGTTATATTTGCTTCCACTTCCTCCTTTGTAAGCACTGGTCACAATTCTCAGCCAGCCCTTCTCACCCTAAGAACAATAAAAATGTGTTGTTAATCTTTATCACAGGATGGGATTCAATAAATATATTTCACACACAAGTAGAATCTTAAAGGTTTGATTGTAATTTACCCATGGTTCTCCCCAGGAGTTGCGTACAATCCAATACTCAACACCATTCTCTACTCCCCAGCCTGCCACAGACACAATATGATTGATGTAAGCGTCCTCTACGTATTCAGAGTAGAGGCCTCCGGTATATGCATCCAGCGTTTCTGTGGCCATGATTCCACAGCTGAAAAAGGCAAACAACAAACTGCTTCAGCTTAACTAGTCAAAAAAGGAAAGGGAAAATTAACATTAACAATATTAACATTGTAAATATATTAACATTTTAAAACTGCAAACCTGATTGGTCCATTAGCATAGATCTCTGCCATCATCTTTTCTCGCCCGCTCACAGATCCGTAATCCCCAACTTTCCACAGAGTGTAGTTCTTCACAACATTGCACACCCCAAAAGTGGTACAGGTACCGCACTGATTAAAGGTGTTACAATCTGTAAGAGAAAAAAAAGAGTCAGACAGAACTACTGAACTACTGAGTGGCTGTTTCCACTTTTCTGCCAGTTTTTACAGTCACTTACCCTGGTCTTTGGCTTGATAGTTGTTGCAGGTCTCGTCTGGGATGCCGTGCTTATTGGCGTACTCCCACACTCCACTGTGGTCACCTCCATGGCAACTGCCGGCACCACCGCAGTCGACCACATTCTGGACAGACAGATACGCAGAGGGCCATGCTCCTTTCCTCTTAATGTTGATGCGATCTAGAGAGAGCAAAGTATATTAATCCATATCTCGCCAGACCAACTTTATACACATAGAATAGTTCTGCCCCAGACCGTTATACCTTTATAACTATAAACCTTACCTGCCATGGCACTAGTGCTGCCATGAGCCCAGCAGGAGCCACAGTACTGGGGGATGTGCTGGTTACGGGTGGTGCTGACATAATTAACACCTTTGATATTCCTCCAGTCCCAGGCCTGGGGCAGATCCGAAACTTTTAGATACTCATGAGGACGAAGTGTGTTGCTGTTAAAAAACAAATCAATGTCCAGCTTAGAGACTGTAAAGTGAGCCCTGCTGCCAGAATGATACAGTACCGGTATCATTCAGCATTTTAAAGAAATCACTTTTTATTAAAAAATACATAGCCTCAGAACAATTAAATGTTTAAATGATTCCTGACAACATTTTTTTAAAGTTTGGATACTCCAGTATGTAAGGGCTAATGTAAGAGTATGTTCACATGGCTATTAAATAGATACAACAGTCACATTAAGACTTTGCAACAGAGCCATTGAAGTCAGGATCTTTGATAAAGTGCATAACCTGAAAAGTTGCACAGTCATTTCTGATCATTCATTACGTAACCACGGTAAATCTCAAAATCTCTTTATCTTGGCATCTTTGGTTTTTAAAAAAAGTGCAGCTAGCGAAGGATAGTAGCCTATCAAGAGTTATACAATTAATAATGGATCAAAATAAGCTGATGGCAGGTTTATTTCGTACTTATTGTTTGGACATTTTGATTCTTTGTAAAATTGTTAAACGGAAGTGAATTGTCCCTTTGTTAACGTCTTCCTCTATCGATTTTAACAAGGCTATCTCAATCTGACCCCAGGAAATGAAACCAAAGCTTTCTTTGTGCTTAGAATATTTATTGTACTTTTCTAAGTCTTCGATATTTGAATTAGTCACATATTCAATGCTTATGCCTTCACAAAACAAAAGATAATGCGGTTAGTCTACTGTACCCACAAAAAAACGTTAGATCTAATCTAACTTACGCTAGCCAACTTCACTTAACAGCACTGAATTTAACGTATTTATCTCAGAAACAAACATACCTCACTCCAAAATCGTTTTTCCTGGGAATGCGGACATAGCAGGGCTCTTTTTGTCTGAAGAAAACACCGGCGGACACTGTGCAGAAGAGCACCGACAACACCGCGACAACCACAGTAGAGGGACCCATGATGTGACCAGGACGAGTCGTGGATTTTACCTCAAATTTATACAAGTTACTGTCCTGAGAGGGAGGTCTGTCATTCAGAGGTGTTTACCAAGTTGAGTGGACTTATCATGTGACTATAAAGACCCTTACGTCACGGTAATCACATGTCTCACTCAACGAAACTGTAAAAGTCACAAGTTTTGGTCTAACAAATCCATGGGTGGTGTGGAATATTAATTTGAACAGTTTGAGACATGTTTGCTGACTCAGTTTCTCTAACCGAACTACAACAAAAACCGAAGTGAAATCCAACTACAACAAAAATGCCAAATGTGTTAATGCAGTGAAATTATACTTATTTACTTTTCTGAAGACAGTGATCAGGTGACAAAGCTTTTATTTAAGGACAGAAGTGTGACTTGAGTAGAAATACATAAATGCATTTAACAACCGTAGTCAATAGCCATGTGACCTTGCTGTCAATAATTAATCCAACACCTTAGTCATCAGATCTGCTCATGTGCTCTTAACAGTCCAACCACAGACGGTGATACAAAGAAAGTGCAGTGGTTGCACCCAGCTTTACTCAGATTCAGATATTTACAATATGTATGGCATTTATTGATTTACAATAGAAAAGGTATATATATTAACCTGTAAAATGTTTAAAAAAAAAAAAAACACACACAGTTGAAGATATTAAGACCTGATTTATTTAAGTAAGACAGATGCATGACAAAACATGTAAATGATGTAAAGCACAGCTGGTCCAGGTAACAGACAACTGCATGAACATGAGATTTATTTAATAAATTGAAATCAGTTACAAAATGTTGGGGAAGAAGCTTTAGATGATCAGCAGAGCAGTCAGATTAATCGTCAGAATAATTGGAAAGTGAAGCCATTACATTTTAGACTAATTTTCTTCTTTTGCAGTCACGCTCCATCTGCTCCTCTGCGATGGACTTGGCTGCACCCACAGGAGACACCTGGTTTAGCATGGCATCATCAGACGCTTGGCCAAACAGAGCCATGAGCAAAGCAACACCAAAACCTGTGGCACGCTCTCCCTGCAGAGGCAAAACATGCACCATTAAACATATACAACAGAAGTCAAATTTCAAAGTGACAAACCTGGCCCTTTGTCCTGTCCTTTATCACTGAGCTAAAGTCAAAATCCAGTTTTACACTGGCTTTGAATAAGACTTTTTTCTCCATAATGTTTAGCATTTTTTTGAGAGCTGTTCTTGTCTGAGAGCGCCACAGTTAAAAGGTCTCTTCCATGTAAACAAAGAGTATAGTAAATTGTAGGCAAAGGGCAGTTGTTTTACAAATACAATCACTTTTGTTATAGCGGCCCATAGAAGTGTGTGTAGAAATTTCCTCAAGTGAAAATGATTTTAAAATAGTTATCAAAATCTTGGACCTCTTTGTTACCAAATCAGGGTCAGGCATTATAACTTAAACTCATTACAGAAAACAGTTTGTAGACAGGACTCTCTAGATACTCACAGCATGGACAGGGGAGGCGATATCGACATGGACCCAGACACCTGGCCAGTCGAAGCCCAGGTGTGAACCAATGAAGAGACCTGCACAAGAGCTCTGGGCATTTTCACGGTCCTGTTGAAACAAGAGACATGACCATCCCGAGCCACAAATAAAGTAAAATCACTGAGCAATGGACTTACACATTTGTAGGCTTCATACCAAATGGCACTATTTTGTATTTAATTAAATTTGAATAACTTTGAGCCAAAGTTATTTCAAGACCCCAACAACGTTGTTCTTTTGTAAATATATGCATTATTATTAATATATTTTAATTATATCTTATTTATTAACAATCAAATCAGTATAAATATGCATCAGAAAACTTACAGCCACTGAGTTTTTCATGTCTGCCACAGCGGAGTTGAATTCACTGAAGTGCAGCTCAGGGCAGTAAACCAGAGGGTGAGTTAGGTCCCCACTGCTGCGGCCAGCGCGCACACATGCAGCCTCCCACTGCTCATTATTTGTCATCACAGCAGCATGGCATTTCCCTGTAGAGATCCCCTGGTTCAGACACACAATAGCTGTTAGATCATTTATGAAAAGGGGTAGCTCTTATATCTGTAGGTGTTTTATTTATTGTATGTAGAATCTGCTGTCTGTCATTAACTAACCTGTGCACCTGTGAGTGTGGCCATATCCAAAATTATATCAGCCGAGAGGTCTTTGCAGGCATACACTACTCCATCAGCCAGGACCAACCTTCCCTCGGCATCAGTATTGTTGATTTCCACAGTCCTAAAAACACAAAGACAAGGACAACACTTGTAGTTCATTTTCCTGGACTTTGTGGGAAATTGTATTTAGAAATTTAAAAAAAGTCTCACTTTCCAGAATAGAGAGTGTGGATATCATCGGGTCGAGTGGCAGTCGGTCCAACAGAATTCTCTGCAAGGCAAAACACTGCATGGAGATTATCCTTAAAGCCCTAAATCAAATAGAAAAGACATAATATAAAGGCAAGTTAAATCAAAATTGAACTTCATGTTCAAATAATACCGACGATACATCACACCTGTTTAACTGTGGCTCTGAAAGCTCCAAGAACGGCAGCAGCTCCACCACAGTCTCTTTTCATTCCTGGCATCGTGGTCTAGGAAAAAGGAAAAACATTTACACTATATGTATAAGTGAGAGCAAACATATATACAAATTATAGAGGATAATAATGCATAATGATAATAAGATGAATCTTTTATTCTAAACGCAAGACTTCATTATTGCGAACGTGTACAGTACAGCAGGCAATTCACTAGGCTATATAAATGTATCCATGTACATAGGAGAATGCGGCATACCTTTCCTTTGATACTGAGTCCTCCAGTGTCATACACAATGCCTTTTCCCACCCATGCAATAGTTTGTGTGGCACCATCCGGTGTGTGACTCAAGACTGCTAATGCAGGGGGGTGTTCAGCTGCCTTTCCAACTCCATAAATACCTGGAAGAGTAAAAAATTATAATTTCTTCATTAATAACAAATATGTTCCCAATACATAAGCAGGGTCTATTAAAATGACTAAGTTCTGACATGAAAATGTCGATACACATGCTAGAACCCTGAATCTCACCTCCAAAGCCTTTTTGTTTGAGTTCCTCTCCACGAATAATTACTGGAGTTATTCCTAATTCAGCACCAACACCTTTGATTTCCTGTAAGAGAAACATGGTTATAGTTGTTGCTGGGCCGTTCAACTATAACCACTCACACCAACAAGAAAATGCTACACATACATTCAAAAACTGATCCGTATGCATCTCATTGCATGGTGTGTCTACAATTCGAGCAGCTAATCGTACTCCATCAGCAGCACTGGACAGACACTAGAAGAAGTTAGAAGACAAAGAAGAAGTTATGACAAAGTGCTACTGAGCAAGAAAAACATGACATTTCTAAGAATGCACTTTCAGTGTCCTTAGATAAAATAAACAACCTCAAGCTCTGTTGCATCCAGAGGATTGCTGTCTGGTCCAACAATCACAAACTCTACTGTGACGTGCTTCTTCTCAGTTCTGCGTGAAGATGCAGAGCGGCGGGAGAAGGTGGGAAAGGCCCTGGAGATGGCACAAGCCGATGGAAACACATCTGAACGCTCACAAACCATCTAAAGAACAGAAACAACCGTGTTCAACTAGGTCACACAAATACATCTATTTCCAATTTCTAACCTTTGAAGTGGCATTGGGCCACTTTCCTAAAACTGCATTCCTGTTGACTATCATTCAAACAAAAAAAAAAACATTTTTCCTCTTACTGAATCTTTTCTCAGAGATTTAGTGACAGTGACTTAAAAAAAAAAAAAAAGAAAAAATTAAAAAAATTTCTAAGCACAAGGAAAAGATACATGGGATTATATATAGTCTATTTCTTATTTCTGGAAAGAAAAAATTTATTGTAATAAAATGTTCACAGATCTCTAAAAAGTTTAAGAAACCCTGTATGATGTTACTCACCACAATGCAACGGTTGTTCCCTCCTGGTAGACATGAACGAACCAGACGGGACACAAAGTGGGCAGAAGAGGGGCTGTTGTGCCTGCTGACCCGTGCAGGAAGAGCGGCAACTGCTGCAGTGTTGAGATACAGAGGGCAGCTGTCCGTTGGGTTTGGGTTTAAAGCACTTAATGCTGCCTGCCATACCTGAAAGAAGAATACCATTTTAAGATTGGCTGTAATGTGCCATCTCTGCTGGAGACATTTATTATCTTAAAAAAGCATTTAGAGATTACATTTGTTTACTGTACTATTATTGTAAAAATTCTGATTGATGTCATTGAGCATTTTGCCAAAAAAAGATACTCTATGAATTATGCAACCCATCTTAAATTCAGGTGTAAGATAAAAATTAGCAGTTTTTAATAACCCATCAGTAATCAACAACGGGCCGGCCAGTGCACTAGATACCATTGCCAGAATACTGAGGCTCTGTACAAGACTTTGCTTGACACACTGAAGCTGTAGCCTCTTTATAGACTGTTGCACAACCATCTCTGAGGACTTTGCACACCTCAATGAATTTACATTTAGTCATTTAGCTGACGCATTTGTCCAAAGCGACTTACATGAAGCTTCTGAACCCCACTGGAGGCAAGGTGGGTTAAGTGTCTTGCCCAAGGACACAAAGACAGTCTAAACTGTGGGGAGAGCGAGAATCGAACCCCCTACCTTCTAGCTTACTGGTAGTAGGCACTCAAAGAGCTTTACATACATTAAGCTATTTACCAGTTTTACGGCTGGAACACCACTGGATGCAATGTAGGTTAAGTGTCTTGCCCAAGGACACAACGACAGTATGTGGGGGAGAGCGGGATATTATGATGTTTTTGGGATGTTTCGAGCGGGGATCGAACCGTCCACCCGCCGGTCGAAGAACGGCCGCTCTTCCCACTGAGCAAAATGCTGCAGTTAAATGAGTCTTGGGACCAACAAATACGAGTTCAGAAAGTTTAGTTAGCATCACGTTGTGACCGTTTTACTATTTTACTTAATACTTACTTATCTTACTTGTTGCTGTAACTGTCTTTATTAACGACAAAGCCTCGATTGCCATGTTGGTACCTAACCATAACTATGACCGGTAAACTAATCAAAATTGTTTTATTGTCAAATACTAGCTAATAATGTTAGTCACGCATTTGTCTAGGAAGCTCACTATATACAGCAAAGATTAGCACATTGCTAAAATTAGCTGAGTGACATTCAGTCATTATTATTACCACGTTCAACATTACCTCTTTGCTAACGACAGGCTGCAGCTTCCCTTTGATTTGGCTCCAGCTAGCCTTCTGTAGATTAGCCTGTTGTCCAATTATCAAAACAGGGCGAGTTTGTGGCTCGGAGTCGCCGGCGGAAGCCTTAAACTCCAGTACCACGTTCGCCATTTTGTGAAGCGCTCAGCAGAAAGATGACGGTAACGGCCCGGGATGTAGACAAACTGCTCTGCTCTCTTCCAGGCAAAAGCCGCTACAGACCGGCGACGGAAGCCGGGGGAGGGATGGGCTATGACTAGTAGTCCGTCTCGGTAGCTTCTTTCCTTAATGGCGGATCGCAACCAACAGTTAAAGTGCATACCGCCACCTACTGTACCGGAGTGTGTATCTCTCTTGGGCAGGGGTGGGCAATTATTTTTGCTCACGGGCCGCATTCGAATTTCGAACACAGTAGGCTACTATAGTGGAGGGCCAACACGGTAAACTCACTAATCCTCAATAAAAACACATTTATTTTGACGGTATTTTAAAGAACTTTGCAGGGGTTGTCACCCTTTTCAGCCCATCTGAGTTTGCAGGTATTTGGTTTATACTTGTAAATCACAGACCTGCTTACAAGTGTTAAGCAGGTAATAGATTTTTTACACTTGTTTTGTAAACACAAGTTTTGTAAAATTTCTAGGCCTAATAGATTTTTTTCTAATGTGAATGAAGTGTTGTAGTCAATTCACCAGTTTTCGAGTTCAAGTCACTTTCAAGTCCTCAGTGTTCAAGTCCGAGTCACCAAAGACTAGTCCGAGGCGAGTCATCTTTAGTTGAACTGCAAGTTCGAGTTACTAAAGGTCCAAGTCAAATAAATCTGAAAACTGTTGGAGCCAAACTGATACATTGATAGGGATTTTAGTTTTGTATAAGCCTTTTTTTCATTAAACACATATAATCAATGTCTGTTAAGGTTCTCAGTCATCCAGGACATAGTTAAAGTAAAAACGTGACTTGCGAGTCCATAGTGCTCAAGTCTGAGTCATCAGTCCTTGTGTCTGAGAATAAAAAAGTCCAAGTTTGAGTCTAAACCATACAAAGGCAAGTCCGAGTCAAGTCACAAGTCCCTGTGTCTGACAATAAATGAGTCCAAGTTTGAGTCCAAGCCATACAAAGGCAAGTCCTAGTCTTGTCATTGAGGCTTACCCCCGAGTCCAGTCACAAGTCACAAAAATGAGCCTCGAGTCTGAGTCCAGGACTCAAATACTCCATCTGTGTGTGTATGCCAGTAACATATTGGAGAGGTTTCACAGTAATATCCTCTAATCAAAAAAAAAAAAAAAAAAAGTAAAGTTGTTTTGTAGTAGTATACCCACTAGGCAAGGCAAGGCAAGGCAATTTTATTTATATAGCACAATTCATACACTGGGTAACTCAAAGTGCTTTACAGGAATAAAAGACAATTTACAAGATTTATATTAAGAAACAGAAGAAAAAATTAAAAACATTTTAAAAAGAAGAGTGAAGATAAAAGTTTAGGTTGTAGTGTAGGCGGAGCTAAAGAGGAAGGTTTTTAACCTCCCCTTGAACATTGTTAAAGTTGAGGCTATTCCAGGTTTTTGCTGCATGAAACTTAAACGCTGCTTCACCCTGTTTAGTTCTAACTCTGGGCACGAGCAGAAGGCCTGTCCCAGATGTTCTCAGAGTCCGAGGAGGTTCATAAGTAACTAGCATGTCAGAGATATATTCTGGTGCTAAACCATTTAGAGACTTGTAAACCAGCAGTGCTGTTTTAAAGTCTATTCCCTGAGCAACAGGAAGCCAGTGCAGAGATTTTAAAACTGGCGTTATGTGGTTGTACTTCCTGGTTTTGGTTAGAACCCGAGCAGCTGCGTTCTGAATAAGCTGCAGCTGTCTTAACCCTCGTTTTGAGAGACCAGTGAGCAGGCCTTTACAGTAATCTAACCTGCTGGAGACAAAAGCATGGATAAGTTTCTCTAAGTCTGGTTGAGACATCATCCCTTTGACTCTGGAAATGTTTTTAAGGTGATAAAATGCAGATGATGTAATTGACTTAATGTGACTGTGGAAATTCAAGTCTGAGTCCATGATGACCCCTAGATTTCTAACCTGATTTTTAGATTTTAGAGAAAGAGACGCGAGGTGGCTGCTGACACTTTCTCTTTGTTTCTGTGGCCCAAAGTTGATTAGTTCAGTCTTGTTTCTGTTCAGTTGGAGAAAATTATTTTGCATCCACATGTCAATATTTTCGATGCAGTGACACAGTGAATGGATTGGTCCATTTTCACCTGCTGTGAGTGAAATGTAAATCTGAGTGTCATCTGCATAATTATGGTAGGATACGCCACAGCTGCATATTAACTGGCCTAAAGGAAGCATGTAGAGATTGAATAATAGAGGTCCCAAGATAGACCCCTGTGGAACCCCACATGTCAGGGCCATTTGGTCTGATACACAGTTACCAACCGAAACAAAGTACTTCCTGTCTTCAAGATAGGACTGAAACCATTTAAGGGCAGTTCCAGTGATACCTATCCATTCCTCTAATCTTTGTGACAGGATTTTATGGTCCACTGTATCAAACGCAGCACTCAAGTCCAACAGAACTAAGACAGAGACTTTGCCTGCGTCAGTGTTCATACGGATGTCATTTGTGACTTTGATAAGTGCAGTCTCAGTCTGTGATGGGGCCTGAATCCTGACTGAAAAGGATCAAAGCAGTTGTTAAGAATAGAAAGTCATTAAGTTGCTGATATACAACTTTTCGATGACTTTCCCTAAAAATGGCAGGTTTGATATGGGCCGATAGTTGTTGAGCACTGTAGCATCAAGACTGCTCTTCTTTAGGAGAGGCTTAATGACTGCAGTTTTTAAGGCCCTTGGAAATGTTCCAGACTGTAAGGAATTATTGACTATATCAGTGAGTTGTGGTAACAAACTGCTTAGTACTGATTTTAGAAATCTAGTGGGTAAAACATCGAAGCAGCAGGTGGATGAACTCAGGCTGGAGACAGTTTTTTCAATTGTTCTGTCATTAATTTGTGTAAAATGTGTTAAACCAACCAAGTGCCTCCTAGGTGGCTGCAGTGTTGTTTTATGCTCTTTGGATTGTATGGCATGTTTAATGCCTTGAACCTTGTCGTTGAAAAACAATGCAAACTCATTGCATTTAGTGGTGGAAACTAATTCTGGTGGAAATGGAGCTGGAGGGTTTGTTAATCTGTTCACTGTAGCAAACAGGACACGCAGGTTGTTACTATTGTTGTTAATGATCTCTGAGAAGAATATTTCTCTTTCTTTTTGCAAAGTTTGATTGAAAACATGCAAATTCTCTTTGTATACCTCATAATGAATTAAGAGTTTCAATTTACGCCATTTTCTTTCAGCTTTTCGGCATTCCCTTTTCTGTGCCCTGACAGAGTGAGCATTGCTCCATGAAGCCTTCTGCCTCGTCCTGACCACTTTAACCTTAACAGGAGCAATGGTGTTCATAACATGTAAAACACCTGAAGTATAACAATTCAACAAATCATCAACCTGACCTGATGAGGCATTTTCAAACCTGACTGCCTCCATAAACTGTGTCCTGGTGTTATCGTTAATGTATCTCTTTTTTACAACAGTAGGTCCAACAGCAACTTTTGGAATTATGGACAGATGAAAAAAGACACATGAATGATCAGATAGAGCAACATCAATCACAGTGACATCTGAAATATGAACACCTTTAGTAATGACCAGGTCCAGAGTGTGACCTCTGATATGGGTCGGCTCATTAACATGCTGACAAAGACCAAAAGTATCAAGAATAGTAGAAAGTTCTTTGGCATTTCTGTCATAAACATTATCCACATGCACATTAAAATCACCAGATATGACTATTTGTTCAAATTCTGTGCAAATAACCGAAAGCATTTCAGTAAACTCATTAATAAAATCATGACATGGTTGGGGTGGTTTGTAAAGAACTACATATAAAATAGATGGAGAAAACCTCAACTGCATTTTGAATGACACATACTCAAATGATGAAAACTCACCAAGTGATAGCTTCTGGATAAGAATATTATCCCTAAGAAAGGCACATACACCACCACCCTTTTTGTTTTCCGTATTTTGGATAAAAATGTGAAATTCGATGGGGTGGATTCAATAAGGACCGCATTTCCAGTCCTGCTGTCTAACCATTTTTCTGTTAAAAACATAAAATCAAGCTTATTTGAAGTTATAAAATCATTAATTAAAAAAGATTTGTTTCCCAAAGACCTGACATTGAACAGTGCAAGTTTTAAGTCTGTTTGAGCAGGACCTGACTTTATCTGTTTGCAGGGGATTTGAATCAGATTTGTCTGATTAGACAATCTAACTGTAATTCTCTTCTTTAATCTGCGACTTCTGGCTGTAGTTATGTAGCTAGGGGGGAGTGTTCTCTCCCAGGGCCTCAGGTTGATAAGTGGTTTATTATGACGAAAAGTCCTGGAACAGCAGAGGCCCTCAGTGTCCTAATCGCTGATAGTAGCCTTGATGCTAGTCAAGGCTTTTGGAGCTGGTCTGGGAGGAGGTGGTCTGGGAGGAGCTGGTTTGGGAGGGGGTGGAGAGGGTCTGACAGGGGTGCATTGGACTCTAGGTAGTGGCCGAGTGGCCACTACAAAAATATAGACTACACATTAGTCTATAATGTGTAGTCTATATATACACATTAAACCAAAAGATTGAGATTAAATATTTTATGAAGCAACAATGTCTTAAAATTTCTGTATGTAATAAATCTATCTGATCAGTGTGTGCTTATTACTGATGCAAGTACAGCGTTGCATATTTAAACAAAAGCACGGAATGAATGAAAAGCATTAACGCATAAACTCGGAGACAAATGATTAAAAAGAAACAACCTGTAAACACTAAAAAAATAAAAAAGATTATTTTTGTCAAAAGCCCAAATTATAAAAAAAGGTAAAAACTATGCTTTAACTTTTATGGATGCCTCATCTACACAAACCGAACACACAATTAAAATATGTATTTTCTTCTTTATAATTAATGTGACTGGCAGTGAATTTCCTGATGAAAGTGTAAAAGCTAATACAGCTCACAGAATCTGGCAGCATAACACTTTTCCAAAATACAACATTAATTACATTACAGCAATTTGTTTATGTTCTCACAAGACTGCCTCTCAAAAAGGTCCAATGGTCTAACACCAGAGCAGTTTAAAAAGAAAAAAAGAAAATCAATTTGCAAAAACAATGTCATAAACATGTAGTGCTAATGTTCACCAGTCTTTATCTTTGGGCTGTAAACAGTTGACTCAACAAAAATCATCTTGAGGAACTTTTTTTTTTTAAAAGCACATTTCTACACACACAAATTATGCAAAATTACGTAAAAAGGGTTTAACAGTTTAACAAGAGTATAATAAGCCACAACTATGATCTTCATTTGTACTTTATCTATTTATATAAAGAGGTATTTTATATTTCTATTCAGTTAAAATATTAAAAGGATAAAATATACTTCTATCACATTTGACATTTCTTTAGTTCATAATGTGCTTTTTCTAAACTTAGAGTACAGTTAAGTACACACTGTCAACGACCTGAGGTTTTATATCAATTTGGATCCTCTATATAGCATAATTAAGAAATTCATTTATACCACTGTGCATACATTCACACACAATATAACAAAGTTACATTTTAACATAATTACCTTTTCCTACAAGTTAAGAAAATATAGGCTTGATAAGTTGCATAAATGTTAATAGCACCCATTACAGAATAAAAAGAAAAACAGTGGAACATGCTTAAATGCTCACACATACAAATAGAGTTATCTTGGATTTTATACTCAGACATAAAAAGTCCTAAAAACTTAATGGACAGAAATGTGTAAAATGTTGAGTAGTGTGCCAACGGTTGAACTTTCATTTATAAAAGTTTCCCACTTCATCAAAAGATTATACAAGTTAAAAGAGGTTACAACCAAGTTTGAGAAAAGATAATGAGTCTGATAAGATTAGAAATGTGTAAGACTATATCGTCAGAAGGCAGTCTTTGCTGCTCAAATTTGACATGCAAGAGCTAAGCGGAACATGTTCATAGAGTAACTATTGTATTTTAGTCAGAACTGCTTGTGGATGTGTTAACACAAATTTGACATACAGCTCTGGAAAAAATTAAAGAGACCACTACAATTTTTTCTATCAATCAGCATCTCTAGAAGTATGGAAACCATTATATTCCAATGTCTGTTGAATCCCAACACAGACACATTGATTAGGTAATCACCTGAACCAAATCTTATTTAATAAGGAAAAGTATAATCACTATCCTTTTGCAAATAAATGCTTTAAATTACAATATTTTTATTTGGAATTTGGGAAACATTGTTGTCAGTCACGTCACATGTTGTCACGTTGTCAGTAGTTTATAGAATAAAACAAAAATTATAATTTTACCCAAACACAACCAGAGAAACTGATAATTTTGAAGTGGTCTCTTAATTTTTTCCAGAGCTGTAGTTTGGGTATTTATGTAGCAGCGATGCCACAATTCTTCAAGATGGGATTAAAATGTGGTGCAGCACCAACAATGGCTTCTTTGGGAGAGAAAGGCTTCATGGTAGACAGGATCAAGGCCAAGCAATCAGCCACGTTCTTATTAGGGGCGCATGCCAGTGCTGGTGTGCGACCTGCAACAGGTTAGACACAAGTGTTAACATGTGTCTGTTATGGTAAAAACAGCTCCTTTTAGACATATCTGCTTACCTTCCTCATCTACAGCCATAACTGCAGCCCCTCTGCTCAGTAACACCTGCACCACAGTGGCAAGTCCATTCCTGGCAGCAATGTGTAGAGGCCTAATCAAAATAAATGAAATGTCTGTTTGCAAACAGATTATGCATGACATATTATTGTGCAGGGCATATTTAAAAACTTACATTTGTAATGAACTGTTTGCTGCATTTATGAGAGACGAGTCATTGATTTCTCCAAGGATTAATAATGCACACATCTCATGGCCCTAAAGAGTAAAAAAAGATTGTGATGGTTATTTTACTGACCTCCCAAAAAATGATCAAGCTTCAAACAAAGAATAGCTTAATTAGCTTAGTTTAATGAATAATTTCCATTTTCTATGATGTGTGTTATGTTAGGTTATAAACTATAGGTCATTATTATTAATAATAATACTAATGTTAATAAATGTCAGGCTGTGAATAAAGTTAACAGTTATTGTGTAACTACATGCACACATGCTTGTGTGGGTTTATGTGACCTTGCTGCACGCCAAGTGAAGGGCTGTGTTATTATGGACATCAACCAGGGACAGGTCAGGTTTCGCTTTGTGCAGCAAAAACTCTGAAAAGAAGAAATTAAGACTTAGTGAGGCTTTACATGAAGCAGAAGTGACTAAATCAAAAAGATAATGTATCAAGCAACAATTTCACTTTACTGTACCCTTGTGAGAATATTTTGTGTTATAGATTATGAAAAATTGAGAAGGACTCACCAACAGCCATTGTTTGGCCACTATCAGCAGCAACCATTAGAGCAGAGCATCCACTACAGTCCACTGGGTTGACCTCTGCTCCCTGGGCCAGTACCAGCTGGAGCCCAGCAATATTACCTGAATAAGCAGCAGCATGCAGTGCAGTCCTGCACTCACAACATTAACACACATGTTAGGAGAGGCCCACTGTGATGAAAAGTGCCTTCAGCTTTATGAATGATTGGTCCTAAAATAAAATAAATCAATGTTTCATAAAATAAATCAAAGAGAAACCCACCTTCCTTTAGCATCTTCAATGCTAACACATTGTGGGCCAATAGCCTTTAAAATAAGTTCAGCAGCTCCGTCATGCCCATTAATTCTGCAAAGAGGGATACGTTGCGTTATAAACTAAAATGTAAATTAAAAAGTTGATTGTAATTACTGGTACTCACAATGCACAGTGCAATGGTGAAAATGAATTTCCTTCTTGGTTGCTAAAGAGTTTATTTTTAAGTAAAATATGTAAGCATTTTTCATGCCCTGTAAAGAACGGGATGTAAATCATATTATTTATTGTTCATGTAAGTTTAAAGAGCTCATGTTCCACAGTCTCACCGTGGTACGCAGCCCAGTGGGTGGGTGTGTAGCCTCTGAAGTCTAACATGGAGTCCAAAGGGTCAGATTTCATCGCAGCTTTCAACAGAGTACGGAGAAGCAGTGCGTGGCCGCAGGATGCTGCGAGATGCAGAGGTGTCCTTCCCTGCGAGTCTCTGCAAAGAACTGAGGCACCATGGTCCAACAAAGCAGAAACACAATCCTCGCTGCCCAACATGGCCTTTAAACAGAGGAGCGAATTGATAAAGACACTATCTGAATATAATGGAGGGAAAATGCATATTTTCTACATCAAATCAACGTACCACTCTGTGTAATGCAGTGAAGCCCTTTTTGTCAGTGGTGTCGGGCTTTGCTCCTTTTTCCAGCAGAATATGAACACAATCAGTGTGACAGCCCAAAGCTGCAAGCATAAGAGCTGTCCTGGATACAATCGAATAAAATGATTATGTGCAGTTGTGCAACAAAAAACAATGAAATACTATGGAAAACATCTTGGTAAATTTTCTAATCACATAAGTGACAATAAAAAAAATTATAATAAAGTTTTATAGTAAATATGAGTTACTCACTGTCCTTGTGAGTCTGCACAGTCAATGACATCAGCACTTGGTTCAACACTGACCAGTAAAAGCAGACAATCTATGTGGCCCTTAGCCGCTGCACAGAGAAGAGAATTACAAATTTTAGATTTTTCTGAGAATAGTCAAACACACATCATTAGGTCCAGCAGCAATGGTCATATTGCACACCTTTGTTGAAACTTCCTCAGGTGAAGCTGCTTAAACAAATACAAGACAGTTCGTCCAAGTAATGGCAACCAATCTGCCCTTAAAAACACCCCATAACAATTACTAACTTAACAGATGGTTACACCTTACCCTGGATTTTCCAGCTACAACTAGAAAAGATGGTTACTGTCACACTCTTGATTTAAACCTTTCAGAGAGGGTCTGAAGATATAAAAAAAATATCTTTATATGTATATTGTAAGTATATAATATTAAACACACACCTGCAGCATGCAGAGCAGTCCGCTTGTGATTGTGATCTCTCACTGTGTAAGATGCTTGGTGTTTGAGCAGCACGTCCACACATGATGTGAATCCTCTTTGAGCAGCCAGGTGCAGGGCAGTCTGGCCTTCAATGTCCCGCACATCCAAACAGACCAAAGTCTCGCATAGCAAACTGAGAGCCCCACAATGACCATAATATGCCTGTGTAGTGAACACACAGAGCTAAAACACTACCCATTTGTATTTGTGTCCCAATCAAAATTTGAGAGCTTAAGCATTTCCATGTTTACTTACACTTAAGTGTAACGGACTGACAGGAAAATTACTTTCAACCTCTTCTAGACAGTTGAAGGAAATTTCCAGGAGCTATCACAGTAGGTAAAATATCCATTAGATTTAGTCTCCACATATAAATAACATTGAAAAACAAGGTATTAACCAGTTCCAGATGCTGTTTGTTCCCATACGCTGCAGCATAATGGACAGCACTATATCCTTTACTATTCTTCAGAGTTGGGTCTGCACCGCTGTCGAGCAAATAGTCCAAACACCTGCACTCGCAGAGAACACAACAATAGAGACAATAACAAATTACGCACAGTCTTGTCCAGAATGTCCAATAAACTGAAAGTAGTATGGCATTATTATTATTAATATAGTTGATATAACAGTATTGTAACTTACAAAGAGGCTTCTCGTTCTTTCTCTAGATACAAGTCTGCATTAGAGTCCTCTCTGCAAAACCAAAACATCACATTTAAACTGTTCCTAAATAACGAGAGCAAAATATGGATACTCACTCACCCGCAGAAAGTTAGTGAAGCAGCAGCATAATGCAGAGGACTGCAGCCCATCAGGTCACGCTCATTGACCTCAGAGCCAGCTCTCACCAGAGACACTGTGCACTGGCTGTTTCCATTGGCAGCAGTATAGTGCAAAGGAGATCTGTGAAATTAAACAGATATACAGTAAACCAACAAAGCAAAGGGAAATGGTTTGTTAATCCCAGCACTTCTTACCTTCCCAAATTATCCCTTGCATCCAGATCAGCACCACAATTTAACAGCAGGTTCAGACAATCAACGTTTCTGTTCAAAGTAATAATTAAATATTAGGTAATGAGTTATTAGTTACTTAACAAACTGAACAAACAGATTTGAAATGTGTTTATATAGTGTGTTTTCTGACCCTCCAGTGGCAGCAGCATGCAGACAGGTCCTGCCGTGTTCATCTGCAGTATTTATATCAAACCCAGTTGACTGGTTTTGGCTCAAAGATGGCATGATGTTGTACAACTGACCTAGATCACAGAGAAAAAATAACCTGTTAGATGTTAGAACAAAAACAAGTATAGCATGCCAGGTCACACATTATTACCTGGACACAAAAGCTTGCGACAACAATCTGGAAAGCCACAGAGAGCTGATAAATGTAATGGAAGCATCCCATTAATTGCCTGCCTGTAAAGATTGAATAAAATAATTACAGGTTGCTATTAGCGGTCTGGTTGCATAAGGCCATAACATTGAGTTTAAACTAAATGTTGCCACGTTTATTAAATGTAAAACAGAGACACCAACCTGGTTTTATCAGCACCATTGGTCAATAATGTGCTGATGAGCAACTCTTGTCCATACCTTGCAGCAACATGAAGAGCAGTGTTACCATAATTATCAACACTGTCAATCTCACCACCTGGAGACAGAAGAGATTACAACTGAGGGCATGGTCAGTGTTGCACTAAAGTCAAATGTCTTGTGGGAGAGAAGGTGTTCTCTGTGAAGGTTCTCAGTCATCCAGGACATTTTGAAGAAAAGGTTAAAGCAAAGCATCTGGACTAGGTTTTTAAGGTGAAGACGAACAACACCACCTGAATAGAACAGGGTCATTAACGACTTCCCTGAGCCTACAACTCTCACATCAGGAGTCACGCTGACCTTTCATAGCTAAAGATTATAAGACCAGGACAGCCTGGTCCAGTCAGAGTCAAAGCCCTCCCTCTATCGATACAAGCTCAGCTCTCTTACCAGTTGACTTCAGAATTGACAAAGTCTCTTGGAAAAGAGACTAAAGTTCTTCACCTTGAAAACCTAGTCCAGATGCCTTTGCTTTAACATTTTCTTCAAGAATTAGGTGTTGTTTAAAAGTCAACAAAATACACTGTGTGCACAATTATTATGCAAGTAATTATTTTGACCATATCATCATTTTATCCATAATTTCCAACTCCAAGCTGTATAAACTTGAATCTTTATTGGATTTAATGCATATCAGGTGATGTGTATTTGTGTAACAAGGGAGGGTGTGGCCTAAGGAGATCAACACTCAGGTGTGCATAATTATTAGGCAGATTCTTCACCTCAGGAAAAATGGGCCAAAAAAGAGATTATACAGACTCTGAAATGTCAAAAATTTTTTAAACGTTTTTCACAGGGATGCAGCACTCTTGCGAAAAGAAACGTGTCAAAATGAAAAGACGCAAATTAACCACCAAAGATTTGCGAAGAATCAAACGTGAAGCTACCAGGAACCTATTATCCTCCAGTGCTGCCATATTCCACAACTGCAACCTTCTTGGAGTGTCAAGAAGTACGAGGTGTTCAGTTCTCAGAGACATGGCCAAGGTAAGAAAGACTGTAACCTGACCACCTCTGAACAAGACACATAAGTTGAAATGTCAAGAATGGGCCAAGAAATATCTGAAGACAGATTTTTCAAAGGTTTCGTGGACTGATGAGATGAGAGTGACTCTTGACGGACCAGATGGATGGGCTTGTGGTTGGATCAGTAACGAACACAGAGCTCAAAAAGTAGATTCTGACCAGATCAAGAAACTGACTGACTCCATGAATGGAAGGCTCGTAACTGTTATCAAAAAGAAGGGTGGCTATATTGGTCACTGAGGTTTTTTTTTGAGAAATGTTTATTTGAGTTTGTTTATTATTCTCATTCAGGTGAAAATAAACAAGTGAGTTGGGAAAATCTTTGTTTTTCATTTAGTTGCATAATAAATCTGCACACTAATAGTTGCCTAATAATGATGTACATATATATACATATACCTATGTAGATATTCTCTTCACTTCACTTTTACTCCTTAAATGTTCAGGTTTGAGGGTTTGTTAACATTTTGGATTGAACAAGAGCACTGTAGTCGTACAATAACAAAAATAATCCTCAAAAATACAACTTGCCTAATAATTGTGCACACAGTGTATTTAATTACCATTTTGGAGAAGAATTTGAGATGCTGTAAAGCGACCATGCATGGCTGCCATATGTAAAGGACTCCTTCCTTCTTTATTCTGGTAAAAACATACAAAAGAACAAATGTGAATAAAAGTTTTTTACTGATTTGTTCTTGCTTGGAACCAATAATGCTGAAGCACTTTACCTCAACGTTGACATCAGCGCCATTGTTGATGAGCAGCTCAAGACACAACATACCACTGGAGGAGGCAGCAGCCAGATGCAGCGGTGTGTCGCCATTGCAGTTGGGCTGATTAATGTTGGCACCACAGTTGACCAGTTCATTGGCCACACTGTCTTGGCCCATATGACAGGCCACATGGAGAGCAGTCTTCCCAGATATGCTAGGTTCATCGGTCTAAGTGATGAAGAGAATGGGTGAATAAAGGCAAAACCATGTCAGCTGATCTAGTGGGGGAAAAACTATGTACAACCATCAACATAGAAGCAAAAGCAGTGACGGAACAGGAGGAATTTGAAACCACGCCAGACACTGTGTTGCTGATGCCTAATTTTATCAAACTATTTATAACCACTTGACTCTAGTTGTATAACTAAGAAACAGAGCCAGAGTATGCTGTTACAGACAGGAACACTGTCTGGGTGCTTTATTATAAATGTCTGTGGTTGCAACTTTAACGTATTTGGCGATATAAATCTAAAATTAGGCATGAGACAATAACCGGTTTCAAGGTATACCGTGGTTTTAAGATGCTATTCTAATCACATTATTGAAACCACTAAGAATACCGTGATATTCCATTATTTAATTTTTTTTCTTTTATAAAACTCTTCAAAAATGAATGCTGGCAAAATATTCAATAAAACTGTCTCAAAGTCACAACAACTGATATTGCCAAAAGAATAAACAAGTAACACCACTGAGTAAAAAAGTAAATGTACACATTTATTTGTAAGGATGCTGTGACTGTCACCTGAAATTAAAAGCATCAAAAGTTCTAATCACAATACCGTGACACCGCCAAACCGTGGTATTTTTTCAAGGTTTACATAACTTCCGAATCTCATACCGTCGCATGCCCTTCTACTGTCAGTATTTTGTAGAAAGCTTAAGCACAAACTATTTTATATAGCCGCTTCACCTCCACTCCAAGTTTTAGCAGATATTTGATGACATCTAACTGTCCAATAGAAGCTGCAGCATGAAGCGGAGTGTAGCCAAGTTTGTCCTTGCACATTGCATCTGCACCCTGAGAGAGAAGCAGCTTCACAACCTCCACATGTCCTGAAAAAAAGAGCAATCCAACATATTACAGTTTGTCTTTCTGAAAGTGTTTTTTTTTAACTTAACATTGGAATTATTGAGTTTGGCTTGTTTTCAGACATTTTGACACATGTAACAGGCATGTGGATGTACATAAGTTATGTTTACATTTGAAGAAAGAGAAAATTTACCAATATATGCTGCCCAGTGCAGTGGCTGCCTATGTTTGCTATCTTTGGCTTTAATGTTAGCATGTTTGCAATGGAGTAAGCTCACCATCTGTGGACAAAAAAAACATTATGGTTTAAGCAGTGGGGGGCTTAGAGTCTTAAACCAGGTGTGCAGTGGCTTATATTTCTATTATAAATGTATATTAACCTGTAGAACTCACAGCATTTCGGCACCTTTTTCTCCTTTCTATGTTAAAACGAATACAGAGGCAATACAGAGTGCAATATTGAGTGTCTTATATCCTTTTTTTCAGCACAACCTAGTCAATCTGATGGAATGACTTTTTTCCTTTTCATCAAATATAGAAACACTTTTTTCTATATTTTGTGCCCAGATTTTGTGCCCAGACCTGCCATTTCACAAAAGTCTGTCCTGCAAAAAAATTGTTCCTGTCCAGGATAGACATAGATTCACATTAAATTAAAATGTTATAATTTTCACCAACTACATACACAAAGAGAGAAAAAATCTAATATTTATATTGAAAGTGTTCTCACAGATCAAGCATTCGAATAGCTTGAAAATACTTATTCTGACAACAGGACATATGGAGAACTATATATTACAAACAATACCAAGACACAACTTCATGCCAGCATGTCACTCAGCAAAACAGTTCCTGTCTTAGCAAACAGCAATTCCAGAGAGAGGTGTAGCGTACCCCTATTTGTGGACACAGCTGGCACCTTAACCCAGTCATGTTTTATTATCAATTTACTCTGTTAAAAATATCAATATAATTTTCATTTTACCACAAAGATAAATATTACAATATGCATTCAAGAATATGATGAATTTAGGCTATGTTGAAGTTACTGTGGAGTGGACATTACAAGAAGCATAGATACTGCACACTGTGGTTCTGTATCACCTTGTCCATCCCGCACATTTTCCTGCAGGGGGCTGACTTACTTCATAATAATTTTACTCAAGTAAAAAGTAGTCATCCCAAAAATGATTCAAGCGTATTTGGTTAAAAGTCTTTTGAAACTAATCCCTGTGTTTGAACAGGACAGCTGTTGTTTGCTCTGTATCTGAGCCAAACATGCTTTGTCCATGAGGGCCAGGCTTGTTCACGGTCACTAGTGTGACCAGTTCCATGACACTGAGAATTAGGACACTTTGGCCCAAAAGTTAGGACAACAAGCCAAAAGTGAGGACATGCACAAACCAAAACCTTTTTCATTGGCAAAAATTTATATTATTGTTCATTTTGTCACAGTTTTTGCCACAAATAAACAAACCAACTAATGTGACCACATGATAAACCCAATGGCGACTTTACAAGTGTAAAAAAACATGTTTAAAGCCTGGTACAAAAGATGGCTCTGGTCTCTAATTTAACTACATGACAACTAACACTTACTTAACACCTAACACTTGAACACCTATAAACACACACCTCCAGGATGTCCATATAAGGAGGTGTTTATTATCCCCACAGCAATTTACCAAGGGTGAGCCTGCAGCAAGGGTTTAACACTCAAAAGTCCCTAATACTACAGTATGTAGTGTCTTATACCTTGTAAGTGGATTGGTGCGGCATGATAGAGAAAGTGTGAGAAGCACTGGATTAAAGGGTGTTTTTGCAGAAACTCACCTCTGTGTGGCCACTGTGTGCTGCATGATGCAAAGGTGTTCTTCCTAGTTTGTCAACAGCATCAATGTTGCATAAATGGGATATGAGGACTTCAGCACAACCTTTGGCCCAATTTGAAGCAGCCATGTGTAATGGTGTATGACAGAATTTATCTTGTGGGTCGACATCTGCTCCATGTTTTAGCAGAAGCTCCACAGCCCTCTGAGGAAAAACAGAATACACTTGAATATAAAATACAGGGTGATGAAGTCCTTTAAACTTTCTTTCATGTACCTCGTTTCTGGAGGCTGCAGCTCGATGTAATGGAGTCAGCAAACCACGGTCCTTGGCGTTGACATTAGCACCTGTAAAAAGAAAAAATATATGGTTGCTTTTTGTTGTTATGGCTAATTTGCCCACCATTAACTCAGCACTTTACCTGATGTGATGAGAAGGTCCAGGATCTGGACATCACCCAAATAAGCGGCAGCATGAAGTGGTGTGCTCTGCTCCTCATCCTGATTTATTTATTTGTAAAAGATTGTTGAAAATGCAATTAGAGTTGGTAATAATTGTAACACGTATCATAATTGCCGTCTTTCTTTATGTAGAATATATGGTTGTTTATGCATTACCAGTGCATTGACGTCTTCGCTGTGGCTCAACAAAAAAGCCACCTCCTCTACATTTCGACTGAATATAGCCTGGACCAAAGGAGACTGGAGAAGAGAAGAGCTGGAGTTATGATTGTTACAGATAAAAATAACCTAGTCCACACGACAACTGATGACTATGTCTAGCAATGTGTATTATGGCATTATCAAGATTCCGTTTAACAACGATCGTAAACTACATAGTAATGGTTTTATACACGGAGGTAAACTTTTCTCTTCGTGTATTAACAGGACTAGCCAGCTGTGTGCAGTGGTGATGAGAGACAAGTGTAACCTGTACGAACTGTTATATCTGTTATGCCTCTATCTATTTGTCGGAGTTACCTCGTCCGTAATGTTTCTTAAATCCATTTGACCATCAGCCTTGGACCGCCCTCATTAAGACTGACTGAGAATAAACTTGACTACATGACACAGAGCAGGATCTAGTTAGCTTAGCTTTAGCAGTATCCACGAACCACCATGGATGAAATATCGCGGGAATCCTTACGGGATTTCTGGCCCGCTTGTATTGATAGCAATAATTTGTCAATATTTGTTTAGTCTGTTATTGTTATGAAAACAATTCTAAATACAATTAATACATTTTATATGAATATAAATATATTTTCGAAAAAACAATCCACTATAATAAATAAATTGTACTGCGCGTGCGCATCTTGCAGGAAGCTGGGGACGCCATGCCTGACGTGGGGAGATACGACTTTGCCAGAGTCTGAGTTAACTAATTTAGAGGTTTTCCACATGTCGCTTTTGAGGAGCTTTAATCTTCAAACTCCAATTTTACTTATCTTTCGTTAAAGGATAACCAGGTAAGGGTAAGTAAATGGCGTTTAAACAGTCTGTCATACAGCAAATGCATCTTGTGAACAAGGTTAGCTAGCCGGTGCTCACACACAGTAATTGTACAGACTACACAATAGTTTGTGTTTTTACTGGCTCTTTAGAGAGTTTATTTATTCATCTTTTTATATATATATATAGAGAGTTTATTTATTCATCTTTTTATATATATATATAATATATATAAATATATATATTTTGCCAGTTTGCCATAACATGGCTATCGTCAACCATGATTAAACTTTATTATTGTTATACGGTTTGTTCTCGTAGGTTACCTCCATAACTTACTTATTATATATCAGAGGATTTGTAGTTTTTTAGTTTTGTAAAAAACATTTTTGAGACTTGCTCACGTTCATTTGTCACACAGTTCTAAAATGTCTAAACAGTATCTATCAATAACCTAGCGCCTTGTATCAAGGTGTTTTGTATCAACTGGCGATGTCTGAGAGTAATCTTTTTTTTCAGTTGACACAATTATTTTGGTAATAAGAACTTCATCACTTCACACTTCATCCCGTGTTCTTGGTACAGCAACCCATTCTGTTCGTTATTTATCACATTGGGAGTAGTCATAGATTCAGAGATTGTGAAAGCTGTTCTTTATAGATTAAACTTGTCTGTTATAGCCTCAACTTTGAAAGTGTTTTGTGGTTTACCCTGCCCACTTACTTTTTTAGTAGTCCTTTTTTAGGTTTTACTCTTGGGACATTGTGTAATTTGATAGGATTATTGCTGACACACTAGTGTTCAGATACACAAAGTTGCAAAGTGTTTTTGATTGGACAGAAATGTATTAGATATGACCTATGATCAGTTGCATTTGCACTGTTTGCTGTAATTAAGATGTAATTACAGGATGTTCTATTTGCCTGTGATCAGAATTACTTTACAACAACAGTAATAATAAATAATAAAAATCTTGTAATTGCTGGGTTTTAACATTTGGCTTATAAACTGGTACCTCTAAGATAAGGGTTTCCAATAGTTACAAATGCAATGGTAGTGAGTCTTACTGCAGTGGCTTTGTGGGTAACCAAGGCTGGAGGGAAGGGCTTTCTCAGTCTGCTTGTTGCTCACATGATCCCAAAGTCATGTGCTTTTAGAGGATTTATGGGCACAGTTGTGAAATAATGTAGTTTACCTGATACTTTTATACTATTACTGTGCTTGGTAGAGTATACTGAAAGAATAAGGATGTAAAAAGAGGAAATGAAACCCCTATTTTTTTGGAATTAACGATCTTTCACAAGATGATATGGGACTAGTTTAATGCGTTTTGGAAACACAAAGCTAAAACAATACATAGAGTATGATGGAAATATTTGAAGTAATATAATACAGCACTTACTTATTTGTTGTAGAAAAAACAAACATGCTTATTTTTGTCTATTGTCCTATCACAGAAAATAAGTTATTCATCATTTAGGTTTCCAGGGATCAAAGCTCCAATGAAAGCTGAGCAAGAAGAAGAGTTCCCTGAAGGTAACTGCATAGTAAAATCTAATCTTACCTCATTACATTTAATACTCTTGTTGTACTCTAGTCAACAGGTTGGAAAATATACAACGAGAGAGCATGCAGTAAAAATATTTTCCCGACTTAAGAACTAATTTTAAATATAGAATAAAGAAACTTTTATAGGTGCAACCAGGTAAAGTTAAATTAAAAATACAAAAAAGCACTCTATTTACACATTTACCCAGGGTCACGGGTCAATAGCTATACATGTGAGTTGTACAGTCTAATGGCAGTTGGTAATATAAATATAACAGTAATAGTTTAGTTCCCTTAATCCTAGGATTCAGCATTGTTTATTTTGAGGCAAAGGACATGTCAGTTCTTTTTATAAGTAACAAGATCTCAGAATGTCATTGTGATCTCATGACCTAAAAGAGATGGGACAAAGGCCGTCCTATATAAGCTGAGTCATTATTAGGAAAAAGTGGACAGTAAAGGAACTAGTTGTGGGTTGGAGATGAAAAGAATAAAGAGTCCAAACTCAGTAAGTTGTATTACATATGTGGTTAAAAACAGAAAGCTTTAATTTTATTTAAATTTGATTCATTGCAGTTACTTATGAGTATTACTCAAAAATGTGACTTTGTTTTAACCTGACTCACAATCTGATAACAAGTTTTGACATGATTTTATTAGAGGAGCCATCTCAAGATAATGGAGCCATCCACGCATACCAGTATAGCACTCTGTCTCCTACGTCCTTACCTGTGGCACAGGAGGAGCCCTTCTCCACATACTTTGAGGATAAGGTGCACATTCCCGCGAATGTTAGCCAGGTACGGTCCTAAACCCTTAATCCACATGAACTTGTTAAAATAAGGAATCAAAGTCTATTGTGTATATTTCTTGTGTCCAGGTGTTCAGTTTCCGTAAGCTCTGGGCATTTACAGGGCCTGGATTTTTGATGAGCATTGCTTACTTGGATCCAGGAAACATTGAATCTGACCTGCAGTCAGGAGCCAAAGCAGGTTTTAAGGTGAAATGTTGGGTGCTGACACTTATTAGTGACAAATTTGTGAATCATAACAATTCATTAACATAAATACATTTCCTGTTTGCTTGTGTTAAATATTTTATTTCATTTTATAGTGATTATGTTCACTTAAGACTGGTATTCAAAGAAGCTTTATTTAGTTGTAATGTTATTAATACTTTTGTTTTTTTAATAATCAAACAGAAACATCTTGAAGAAGCCTTAACCTTTCTTTTCTATTTGTTCCTCAGCTCCTTTGGGTGCTCCTTCTAGCCACTATCATTGGGCTGCTTTTGCAAAGGTTAGCTGCACGGTTGGGGGTTGTCACAGGAATGCACTTGGCTGAGGTCTGCAATCGACAATATTCAACAGTGAGCATTTCCACCGTGACGTTATACTTTTATTTGTAAATGATTTATTATTGTGAGTTATGCTGTATATGTAGGTGTTACTAAAAATGAAAACCCAGGTTTGAATACTCATTTCTGTAAAATTGCTCTTAATGATCTTGTACCCTTTTAAATTTCAGGTTCCTCGAATCCTTCTTTGGCTGATGGTAGAATTGGCAATTATTGGCTCGGACATGCAGGAGGTCATTGGTTGTGCAATAGCTTTCAACCTTCTCTCTGTGGGCAGGTACTACTGTCGCTATTTGTGGATGAATTTACCTGAGTGCTTAAGCAAAGCATTACAAAGATTGTGAATTATTTTCTTCTCCAGGATCCCATTGTGGGCAGGTGTCCTTATAACCATCACAGACACATTTGTGTTTCTCTTTTTAGACAAATATGGTATGCCACTTATATTTATGGATGCATTACTATGCACAGTTTTATATTGCATCTAACTATGTTTGTGCCTCTTTATAGGTCTGAGGAAACTTGAGGCTTTTTTTGGATTTCTTATCACTGTAATGGCAATTAGTTTTGGTTATGAGGTGAGTATTGCTTGAACCAGATTAATGTTGGTTATCAACTGGTGTCCAATGTTTAATTCTGTGTTTCCGATGTTTAGTATGTGCTGGTAAAGCCAGACCAACGGGAGCTTTTGAAGGGTATGTTTTTACCTTACTGTTCTGGGTGTGGGACTGTGCAGCTGGAGCAGGCAGTGGGCATTGTTGGTGCTGTCATAATGCCTCATAACATTTACCTGCACTCTGCTTTAGTCAAGGTTAGAAATGCACATTAAAACTATACATAAAAACTATCTAGATAAATAAAACGCTACACCAAACACATTTACAATGACCGTGTTTCTGTGTTTTTGACAGTCTAGAGATATTGACCGCAAAAATAAGAAGGAAGTAAAAGAAGCAAACAAGTACTACTTCATCGAATCCACTGTTGCGCTGTTTGTCTCATTTCTCATCAATGTGTTTGTTGTTGCGGTCTTTGCTTCGGCATTCTTCAATAGAAGCAATGCAGATGTGGTGGGTATACACTGCAATTTTAAAATAATAATTTAAAAATGACTTACAATGGACTGTTTGTGGCTGCAGATTCAAAAGTGCAATGAAACTGGCAGTCCTCATGCAGATCTCTTCCCTCCCAATGGCACACTGGAGGTGGACATCTACAAAGGAGTACGTCTATCTAAAATAATTTTGTATAATAAAGGGCAAAATTTCATAAACATTAATTTGATGCATGCCCTTAATTTTATAGAACAAAAATAAAAAACATGGCATTGAACCAGGGATATTACTAATGTTGGTCTGTATCATTCATTTTTTAATCTATTATTTCAGGGAGTGGTCTTGGGTTGCTACTTTGGTCAGGCAGCTCTTTATATCTGGGCTATCGGAATTCTTGCAGCAGGACAGAGCTCCACCATGACAGGCACTTACTCTGGACAGTTTGTTATGGAGGTAAGAATCACTACTGTTATTAAATCTGTCTTCAATGATAGTCACCTTCATCACTGGTCATCCTTGAGATGAATATCATTTGGTCAGTTCTGAGTGATCTCACTTTAACGCAACACTAAGTAACGGTGTACCATAAAAACACAAAGCCACAAAATAATTAAAGTATTTAGCCTCAAAGTCTTTTGATGGTTATCTGACATAATAACCCCTCTTTCCCTGACTCAATGCAATGGCCTGCCCACTTTGTAATGTCAAGTGACGAGGCATATTCTCTTCTCAGAACATACATCTCACTAGATCAACCCAACTCTCCTCACATGTTGTATCAAAGATACATACTGAGATGGTTCCTATGTGAATATTTGTTGTAGTGTAGTTGCAAACAGAGTCTTTAAATTGGTGTAAATCCTGAAAAGTTATGTGATGTTGCTTCAAAGAAAACTTGACTCGATTTTGTAGTAGGTAAAGATTTAGAAGAAAATTAATATTTCTGTCTAATATTGTTTTACATTTTATTTTCTCAAGGGTTTCCTGAATCTCCGATGGTCCCGTTTTGCCCGAGTGGTGTTGACCCGTTCCATTGCCATTACCCCAACACTGCTAGTAGCCATTTTTCAGGATGTTGAGCATTTAACTGGGATGAATGATTTTCTCAATGTCCTTCAGAGCATGCAGGTGGGATGCGGTCAAAAGAGATGTCAAAATGCATATTTTATTTCTTTTCTTCAGTTTTTTGGGGGATTTATTATTGTGTGTCCCTTGTCTATTTAAAGTGGTGTCATAGTGACTGTAAATTTCTCTTCCACAGCTTCCATTTGCTTTGATCCCAATTCTGACCTTCACAAGCTTGACATCCATAATGGACGACTTTGCAAATGGATTGTAAGTTTGCTTTTTCAATCATTCAGATAAATCAACATGAAGCTTAAGAAGTAGTAGTTAAGTTATCAATTGGTACTCATTTAATTAAATTACTGGTCCCATCTATTTTCCAGAGTATGGAAGATTTTGGGTGGCTTTGTCATCTTGGTGGTTTGTGCCATAAACATGTATTTTGTGGTGGTGTATGTGACATCCCTGAACAGTGTGCTACTCTACGTTTTGGCTGCGCTCTTCTCAGTGGCCTATCTGTGCTTTGTGGGCTATCTGGTGAGTTAAATCAATTTTATATACTCTCGTTAATTATTCAAGCAGTGAATGGCAAAACCATAGTGGTTAGTTTTTATAGATACAAATATAAATTTTTTGTTTTTAATTATTATTATTTATTGTGGCTTAATCATTCATAAAATAGTGTCACTATTTTTCCATGCTCTTTTATTTTACAAAAAGATTTAAGTCCAAACCATGTTTTAGTGCTTTTTATATAGATAAATATAAATATAGATAAATATGCTCATACGTTTACAAACCCTGGCAGAAATAGGTTGTTTTATTTTATTTATTTTTTTAACCATTTTTCAGAGAATATGAAGTAGTTAGTGGTTGGGTGAAGCCATTTATTGTCAAAGAATTGTGTTTACTCTTTTTGAATTATAATGACAACAGACATTTGATCAGGGTCATTTGAGTAGTTTCTGTTCTGATTTAAAAATGGTAAACACAGTTGTTTGACAATAAATGGCTTCAACCAACCAATAACTATGAGTGGAAAAAGGGTTTTTGTGTTATTATTCATATTCTCTAAAAAATCACACATTTTGCCAGGGTATGTAACTTATGAGCACAACTGTATAACTGGTGTTGCATGCTGAATTTTTTAAAATGTATTATTATTATTATTATTATCATTCTTTTTTTTGTGTCTCTGCAGGTATGGTACTGTCTGGTTGCTCTTGGAGTTTCCTGTCTGGACTTTCGCAGGAGGGTAAGGCACACACTCGTAGAGGAACATTCTGAGGGTGACTCCTAAACTGAACAGGACATTAACCACCAGCATGCCTCTGGTCTCTGGGACACCTCAACAGAACCAGTTACACAGTTTCTGCATGTATCACATGTTATTGTTTAGGACTGAATGTGAGCATTTGGTGTTTGAGGTATCCAACAATAGCCTACTCCACAAGTACCAACGTCAATGGCAAAGTCTAATATTTAAATCACCAGAGATTGAAAATACACTTGCAATAAGTAAGTAAAGATTATTGACCAATATGAAAGATGCTGCTTGTTAAGACTAGCTTTTAGGGTGCGTTCATTCTTGCTGTGTTTGGTGCTGTTCACTTGAACAAATGTGAATGCTCCAGACAATCCTCAGTGCGCACCAAAACCACGCTCCGAGACCCCTTCATAACAGAAGTCTCAGAGAATTAAATTCTATACAATTTATATCAAGTGTGAACCTCATGTGGACCCAAAAGCAAGCCCAAACATGAAGAGCCTCATGAATTGGCAACAAAAACATTGTCCAATATTGTCCAACTAAATAAAATGAGAGGAGGTCAAATGTAAAGTACCTAACCCTAAGCTAAAATGCAATATTAACATGCCTTATTAGCATTTGGGCTAAAGGCACCATCTAGCATCTTCCTTAAGAAATGCATGTTTTTTCTGTTTGCTCTGTTGTTTATAAGGCCAGCTGTGAACGCTCTGCGGACCGGAGCTTTTAGCTGACGGACCAAAAAATGAATTGTTTTCTGTTTTGGTGCAAACTAATAAGCGGACTACAAGTGTGAATACACCCTAGGCTGATTATTAATTAATCAATTAATTATTGGACCAAAGATTTCCAAGTCATATCTACCCTTTATCGGCTTAATGATTCCTGTGTTTACACAGACATGGGAATGACATTTCCTTTTTAACCCAATAATGACACATCCAGGTCTGAGAATGGTACTTTATCCACTTTCTACTGTATTTAAAAAATGAAGCTATAGCCTGGAGCTAGTTTGTCAACAGCAGGACATCAGGCTCATGTCAACCAAGTTCAAGCAACAAAAACTTCAATATTTTAATTGATGTGTAAATGGATTCATTTAATGTGGAGCTGTTTAGTGGAAGTTATTGAACTAAAACTGGCGCAATTTGGGACAGGGCAGGCCCTGACATTTCTAGAGCTTTTGGAGTCTCAGTTCCCAAATAATAATGTTTACATACATAAAGATATTGTGTGCATGTCTTGTGGCCATTCAGTTTCTTTCTTCACTCCAGTGTTTTGGAAAATGTTCAGAATTTGTTTAAGTGGTAAAGTTGTGTTAAAATATAGACCATAGAACATTTTTACAGAACAGAGTTCTTGTACCATTTCTCACATTGTGATAATGCATTTAATTATCCACTTTGTTGAACCGTCATGAATGAAGTTTGTCTATGATTCTGGCTTTAGTTTGCAATGTCCACAGATTTCAGTGGTTTTGTTTAAATTGACCTATACATTTTATACCTGTTCTGTGATGGGGACTGTATTCTTTATAAAGACAATGATGTACTGACAAGACATAATTTTAACATGACTTCTGTATTTTGTAATTCTGACCTGAAGTTTTTAATTTATTTTACACACCTTGTTACTGGATTGTTGTACCTCATATCCAGACCTCATGCAATACACATAATGTGACTGACTGAAGTGCTGTTTGATTCTCATGTAGCTCACCTAATACATCAGCGTTGAAGCTCTGAATTAATTCTGTATGTTTAGACCACAGGCTGATTTTTGTTTTGACTGCTAAGGGTCCAAATAGCAAATACAGAAAAATCTGTTAACACAGCCATTTAGGTAGTCCAGATGCCTTCAGAGCTAACTGTTTAAGGTGACGCAACTGTCAAATACATTTTTTAGTCCAACGTTTTCAATACAGAAACTGTTATCAACTGAAACCTCATAATGTGTAAGATCAAGACAATTTGTGCAAAATAAATGTGAACTACTGGATATAATGACATTTGTGGTGTCTTGTGTCTAGTGAACTCTAGTATTATTATTTTAACAATCAAATGTCCACATGCATATACAGCATTGATTGTACCTTTTACGCTCCAGAGAATTTAAATAAAGCTCTCGATAAGGGTAGATGGTAGATTGTGTTTTCTTTCAGGATTTTCCAGAATTAAATGAGGAAAAGTTTGGATAGTTTGACCCAAGGTGAGCAACTTAAGTGAATAAAACTGAAGGATAAAATTTTAATATAACTTAGATATATCATTATTCTAATAACTTAAATAAAACTTCCTCTATTTCTTTATATTTTATTATACTCTGCTGGAAAGTGTTTATGGTTTAGCTGCATTTTTTTGTCTATTAAGAATTATTTAAGATGCGTTTAAAATTGGTTCTATATGAATAAAGATTATTTATTCATGATTATTTAAAACATTTTTTTTTGTGAAAACTTACATTATTTAGTGATTAATGTTAACTAAATGGCCAGTAACTGATGAATAAATAAAAAAAGGCTATAATCTGTCTTCTCTTGTGATTCATCTGTTTCAGATTCCTGTAACATTTTTACGTCACACAGATGTCTACCTGCTGAACGACATCAACACTGATGTATTGGCTGACAGATAAAGCACAAGTAAATCCCCTTGTGGAGAATTGTGGGACCACTGAAGACTGGCCATTATGGGCTTTACTTTGAAACTCTGTGCCTATTGCACTGTCCTCACAAAATAAATAAACTTGCAGGTCAGTCTGTAACATCAACAAGCAACCAACAGCTGGAGGATTAAATGTACTATTAACTGTACTGGTGTCAACTAGTTTGAACTTATAGCAACACTATTTAACTGTATTTTTTATTTATTTTGACTGTTACAGCTCAAGATTGGTTGAGCTGTAACACTAGGTTACACAAAATTTAACTGTGTAGTCAAAGGTTTGTTATTTTACTCCTTCGGGTCAATAAACCATCAACTTTCATGCTATTAAGGATTTTGATGAATTATATATATTTTTCAGTTTAAGTTCAATAGTGTTGTTGTAACAAGCCACACATCCGCCGTGCCACAGACAAAACAAAAATTTAGATTAATTTGGTAGAAATTTTTAGAAAAAGCACAAAAAAATTTATATATTTATAATAATGAGTGATAAATCTTGACGGTAAAACAAGGGTTTCTACTAAAGGGTCTGCCCTAAAAGGAACATCCATGTTAACCCATGTTACAAATTATAGTATTATTCTTTGGCCTTTTTATGGTTTAATTTCACAGAGACAGTGTAGATACAAAGGGAACAGGGTGAGAGGGTAATGACACCTCCGAGCTCCGAGGCCCCCCAAAGAAACCCTTTAAATGCTATTATTTCATCTTTTATGATAAAATAGTTAACACTGTTTGTAATGTGTAACATATACATATATTTTTATACTGCAAATAAAATGTCATGTTACATGTCATTAAGAGTGTTTATAATACCATCATGCAGCTTAGTCTCAATCAAATTTAAAGTTTAAAAACTTAAAACAAACTATATGTTTCTGTTAAACGGATAAGGTCAAAGTCACAGTTTAGTGCCTTATTTTTTCTTTATTGCTCAATTAGTTAATTCGCTTTTTAATATTTTTTTCTTGTGCTAATGGTAAAAGTTTATTAATATATAATATATACTTGAGCTTTGTAGAGTTTTTATTGTCAGACTATGTAGATATGTAGTAGGATCTTCTGTCTTAAGTGAATATAGAGTAAGATATGGCCATATCTTTTTAATATACAGAACAAAGCACATATTCATTAAGATAAAATGCTCCAGAAAAACAGTCAACAAGAACTTCAACAGACCAACACAGTCTTATTCTTCTCTGACTCAAAGTCAAGCTGCATGTTTGTCAAAAATCAGTTTATTGTGTTGATTTGATTACATTGTGCCTAATTTTAACAATTTAAGGTCCAAACCACACTATTTAAAAACTGATAATTCCATTTTATTGCTGAAAGTTAAATACCTAGACAAACTATATATTTTGAGTAATTTGAGGTAATATAAAGTAAAATTCTGCTATCACCTAGTCTTCCTTGTATTTGATTATGTAAGGGTTGATATTAATGTAAAAACAATTATGAAACTATGTTACTTTCTAATTAATAATACAAACAACATCATTCCTTTTGAAGAAACACATTTTATGTATTATTGATTTGAGTAATAAATGCTGCTCTGAATGGTCACGGATAAGCTGACGTGCTTTGTTTTAACAGGTCAACACTGAGCACATAACACTAAAACTACTTGTTTTGTCAGTATTTAAAAAAAACACCCACATCAGCTTGTTAATGTGAATTCAAAGATGTGAAACTGTTTGCTAGAAAAGTGTTTTTTTTTTCTAAATATAGTATATTTTATTGTTAAATTACACATTTAATGTGTGACGAGGTAAAAATCTGACAAACTATTGTAATGTTGTGTTTGTTGAATTAATGTTGATCTGTATTGCCTTCATGACAAGTAAGAAAGGTTGCAATTTTGGACATCCTTACTATATTTAAGGTTTTACACAGCAGTTGCTTAATAAAACAAATTTGATTTAAAAAATGTCTTAATTGTGAATTATTTTTATAATGACAATTTTTATTTAATATTGACTTGTAAATTGATGAATTAAGAAATTAATTTTACATTATAAATAGCCAACTTACTGATGAAACTCTGCCGTTACCTTGGTAACGGAAACGCTTAAACCTTCCATTCCACGTGGGGGCGCTGATTGGTCCAGGGAGCTTCCTGCTCGGCTGTCTGTTGTCTACGTCACCACATTTTACCGAATGTGATGGAACAGCGTGGAAACCGTGGAAACGCGTTGACCGTGCTCCCTGGAGTTAAAAAAACCACGAACAAGAATTTGTAAGTTGACTAAAAGGTTTCAGAATTTTACGATTTTGTGTGGCTCTTATTCTTTGAAGCTTTTTAGCACCAGTGGAGTAATTTTAGTGTAGCAAAATACTTTTTATTAAAACATTTATAAATTGGTGCCGAATGCAGACGTAAAACTATCTTTGAATCCAGGTGAAAATGATGGAAGCTGCTCTACTGCTGGTAAAATGTGTACTCCTCTGTCACCTCCTGGATCTCAGTCAGGCGGCCAGACAGGGACAGGACATCAGATGTGGAGGTGAGTATCTTTGAGTCTGTATTACCTGTACAAACACCTCGAAAGTTTTCATGTAGCCTACTTTCTTTCCACTCTCAGCTTGTAGGGCTCTGGTAGATGAAATGGAGTGGGCTGTCTCTCAAATAGACCCAAAAAAGATGATCCAGACTGGGTCCTTCAGGATCAACCCTGATGGCAGCCAGTCCATCAGAGAGGTAAGCCACGTTTTAACAAAACGAAAAAAGTATTTTGCCCTTCTTTAGACATTCTTGAAGTAGTTGAAAGTTACAATGAATACAATTGTAGTAGTGCAGAACAGACTGCAGCATGTGTATTGTAAACATTAGTAATACAAGTAAATCTCAGTTATGTATTAGGATGGTTGTGGGACTGGGGGGTGGGGGAAGTAGTGGAACAAGTTCAGCATCCTGACTACCTGAAAAGCTCTTAGATAGTCTTGTGGTTTTTGTTGTCACCAGGTCCCTCTTGCTCGCTCAGAGGGAAACCTCCTAGAGCTAATGGAAGCTGTTTGTGAGAGGATGGAGGACTATGGCGAGGTAATGGATTCCTCTACAAACCGAAAGTCTTACATAAGGGTCAAATCTCGTACCGGAGAAACAATGGACCTCTCTGAGGCTAAGCTGGACTCAAGAGTTGCCTCCAGTTTAAAGTTTGCAGTAAGTTGTTCCTTCTGAAAATGCCACAAAAAGAAATACATTTAACTACCAAAACAACTTTTCTCATTCTTTCTCATTTGACTCCTTTTTGCCAGTGTGAAACCATTGCTGAGCAGCATGAAGATGAAATCATTGAGTTCTTTTCACATGAAACTGATAATGTCAAAGACAGATTATGTAGCAAGAGAACGGGTATGTTTTCAGTATATTTTTCTAAAGAATAAATCATGATAATAGAATATGATTTACTTAATGTACTGTATGCTCTACAGACCTCTGTGACCATGCTCTGATAATACCCCATGATGAGCTTTGACACCTACAGACGGCTGCTGTAGCTCCTCTACTGAAACGGAGACACCTGGTGCTGTAATAGATTTAGTTTTGCTCACTTATTGAAGGTGTTGGTGGCATATTACAAGACAGTAAGTTAAAATAGAACACAGTAAAATTGTTTTATGTGATTATGGACAATTATAGTGTTATTTAAGCCTCAGTTGGTATGTACATGTTTAAGAACTTACACTCTTGTCTTCTCCCTTTCCTAAACAAAGATATAAATTTTTAATTGCACGTAGATATAAAATTAGTGGCCAAAACCATCATAATCATTTAGCTGTAAAAAAAAAAAAAAAACACTTACCAAAAATATATAACAGAAATATCTATGAAGCAAGACACTAGAAACATAGAAAATCTACTAGTATTTCTTTTATGTGCCACCAGAGTGTGCTATAGTCCGTCACCTCACTATTGAGCCCATCTTGAATGAAACGTTTTTGTAATATGAGTTGTTTGTAAAAGGTTATTTTTGTTGAATTCATTTTACACTTGGGATTTAAATGAACTTATGTGAACATTTCCTTTATCTTTTTATAAATAGACTTGTAAGTTTTCTGCATTTATGTCTTTCATAGTTGAAATATATTTGTACAACATCCGCATGAGTTAAGCTGATCTTTTTGTGTGAATACTCAAAATATCTTTGAGTGTAAACTGACTTGACTTGGGGAAAAAAAGAACAGATAATAGAAGAAAGCACATTTTATTCACTCCATTGCTGTTTTCTTACAGCACACAACTTTAAATGCTTTAAATGTTACCACAACACACATTCACTTCTAATAATTAGCAATAAAACATTTTGTACTTTCTTTTAAATCTCACTGCCACAGTAAATCAAAAATAGCTGCTTACTTGTATAAAAAATGAAGCTAATTCTTGTTTTTTTTTTCAGCTCCCTCTAATTAGTCACTAAGAAACTCTTCAATCTGATTTTTGTTTTTTGTATCTCCATTATCAAATGCAGCTTGGTCTTTTTCTTCTCCAGCGCTGCTTTTATCCTCGTGGCGCTCTGCCTCCGAGTCTACATTTGTCTTTTCCGCTTCCTCATTTTCATCCTCCTCGATAAGCGTTTCCTCAGACTCCTGACTGCTGTTGCTGCTGCAGGACAGTGTGTCGTCCTTAGTGTGTCCAATCAGCGGCTCATCATGAAATGAGTCTGACTGCATCTGCCCCTCTTTTAACCCTTCAACAGCTGTATAAACCTGTAGCACTGCTTCATCAAAGACATTTGTGTCATCTTCTGAGCAAAATGCATTGTCCACTACACTTTCTGGATCCCACATATCTGTCACTTGATCCTCTTCGTTCTCAGAGTCCGGCGCCGTATGTTTCCTGATACGATTTACTGCGTCCCACAGAGATTTTGGATACTGTTCTTTCTCTTCATGCTCGTCCAAGTGTAGGGGCTCCTGGTTAGTATTTTCACAGGTCTCTGTGGAAGGAGCACTAGTGATAGAAGAAATGGGCAGTTCAGAGGTATCCAGATTAATGAATTGAATGAACTGTTTCTAAGATGGGGGCGGCACTGCACTCGAGGTTTGACCTTGAGGGACAAACTGCGGCAGTTTCAATAAATTTTTTGTCTGTCTGGGAGTGTAAAACCTCATCCACAGGTGGTTGAGTGTTTGTAGATAGACTGGTTTCAGTTTTAATGTCCTCTTCTGTATTTTCTGTAGCATCTTTTGCAAATAACCCCTCTTTGTTTATGCAAGTGTCAGTAGTAGCTTCTTCATGTGCTACGTACTCGGCTTCTTCACATGCTACATACTCAAATTGTTTTTGCAATTCACTATCTGTTTGAGTTTCTTCTGGTGTGAATTCTTTTGCTAGTTCAGGTGTAATTTCCAAAATGTCCAGTTCTTCTAATTGCTCTTCTGGATTTAACGTCTCTTTCAGACAAGACACATCCTCTATTTGACCACATTGCTTCTGCTGCTGCAAACCATCGACCCCTGTAGCTTTTACTGTTAATTCTTTATTTGTCTTCTCCAAATCACTTGCAATAACCTCATTGTCTTTTTCATTGACCATGCCCTCTTTAACGCAAGAAACATTGTCTGTTATGCCAGACTCAAGATGTATCATATTTGTTTGATTAGGTTCATCCTTTACTTTTTCTGTTTGTGTGTCTTGATCCTGGTCCTCTGACGGATCTATAGAAGTTGGAGGCTGGAGGCAGTTTTTTTGTGAATTGCAGCTTAGTAAGTTGTCATCTACTTCAGGCGGAGATAGATTTGAAGCTGCCTGATCCGGATCAGGATGTTTCTGTGTATGGATTTGTGCGAGACTTACATTTTCAGAAGATGTTATCAAAAGAGTAGGGTCAGATTCTGCTTCGCTAATTGAAGTGTGACAGATGTCAGTAGTTACAGTGAGACCTGAAGAGTGGTCTGTTTTGAGAGGCTGGTTTGTACCTTCACTTAAAACTTCAACAGCATCTGATTTGTGTGGGGAATTCTCTGTTAGCTGTGTTTGTGTGTCTGTTTTAGGAGGTGTTTCAGTGATATTCTCTGTGAATACATCAGAAAAAACCTCTGTAGAACTATCTGTAACTTGATCTTTGGCATCATTTGGTACTGGGTATAAATCTTCAATTTTATCTGGTGCAGAGTCATTTTGTGGTTGTTTGTTTTCTGCTTTGTCCTGGTAGTGTTCAATTATGTCATCATTTTTTATTTCATTTTCAACACTTGAGTCACAAAGTTCCTCTTCGGGCACTTGTGTTGTTGTACAGTCAGTTAGGGGGAGTCCTATTATTCTTTTTGTACGCTCTTCCAAAGTTTCAGGAATTAACTGGGAGTTTGTTTCATTTTTTGTAACATTTGTATTTTTCACCAGAAAATTAAGATCCTTTTCATTGTCTTCACATTCTTTTATTTCTACAGGATATGACTTCACTAATGCTGCATTGTGTTGTGTTGGTGAGATGTTCTCGTTCATCTGGACAGTCTCACAAGTTAAATGTGGATCTTTATTAGCCAGACTCTGTTCACCAGAGCTTAAATAATGAACTTGCTGTTTCTTTGGTGTTTGTAAAACCTCCATTTTAACCACAACACAAGTGGTGTCAATAACCAGCAAATCATTACTGTCTTTTAATTCTGTGGACATGTCTTGGCTTTCTTTGACTATGTTCCTTAGCTGGCTGCGAGAATTTACACTGGTTTCAGTATCTTGTAAATGATCTGTGTCTTTATAACAAACTGTGGATGAATTGTCAGCTTTAGTACAGCTCGTGAAACTAGGCTCTCTCCATAATGGATATTGCTGAGCAACTTGTTTCCCAAATGTTGTTTCAGCCTTATTTCTTTTGGGAATTAAAATATCTTTATCTGTTGTATTTGATAACAACTCTGTGAGACCCTTACAGATTGGGATAGCCTTCAGTTTGAAATAGGGCTTTCTTGAAGCGATGGGCTTTGTAAAGGTTTGGACTGGGGTTTTAAAGTCTACTTCATCAGCAAGTTTGAGCAGCTGGCTTGTTTGGCTTGTTTGGCTGTTAAAAACTGTATTTACTACCTCACTTTGAACGTTTGTTTCTGATGAACAACATGGCAAAGATGGGGTTTCTGTTGCTGTGTCAGCTATTCGGGACACTAGGCAGAATATGGTCAACCCACCTGCCTTTTTGTTTAATTTAAACTTTCTTCCTTCAATAATCGTTAGTGTTGTTACTTCATTATTCAAATCGTTTTGTATCAGTGGTGGTTGTGGCGGAGGTAACTTAGGCTGCTGGTTTGTGTTATAGATGGGACTGTTTTCAGGTTCCTTTGTTATAACCTCAGGTTTGGCAAGGCCTCCTTTCTCTCCCATCGTTTTATCATAAAGCTCTCTATGGAGGTCCTGCTTCTTGAGCACTGACTGTGACTTGTAGCTTTGTTTTTTACTTTCCCATTGATGCAGTGTGGGCACATTTTTATGTGGGCTGTTGTAGGGAGGAGGAGCCATGTAATTCGGTGGGTGACTATACGTTTTTGTTTGGTAGCTAATCTTTTCCTTTATATCCAAACTATGACCTGTGGCAGGAGCTTGTGGGAAATAATAGTTTGCAGCTTGCTGCCTACTCGCTCTGTCCCACAATCCAGATTCTCTGTTACTTGTTGGTGGTGTCACTTGCTGCAGGCTCTTCCCTTGTGGACCACTTCTCTCTACAAAACTGTCTGACAAACCCTGTGAAGTCTTTCTGAGCTCTGCCTCAATACGTCTCCTCCTCGGCAGTGAATGACTGTAGCGTAATGCCCAAGCCTCCAGCTCTCGAAAACTGCTCTCATTTCTTTTTGGCATGTCTCGGTTGTAGTGGACAGGACTACAGGGCTCCATTCTCCTTGGCCATCCCTCCCTCTGCATTCCTCTCTCATTTTCTCTTGCTGCTTGCTGAAAAGCTGTCCAGTCTCTGGCGTCTTGGTGCTGGTACTCTCCCTGGTCCTGGTGCTGCTGAGCCGGATGGTCCAGAATGAAAGGAAAGTAGGAGGAAGATGTTGGGGCAGTCAGTGCTGGGTCTGTCCAGTTTATGCAGTCCTGTAGTGACCCTCTTGATCTTGACCCCTGCACAGTCCAGTAATCAGACTCCATCCCTTTATCCAGCTGCTCTCCACCATACAACGGATAATGTGGTGTCTGTTGTCTGCCATGAAAACTGCAGGTTAAAAAGTGGAGAAATGTATCAGTCGTCTAACTGCAATATACAGTATTGTTCAAAATAATAGCAGTACAATGTGACTAACCAGAATAATCCAGGTTTTTAGTATATTTTTTATTACTAAGTGGCAAACAAGTTACCAGTAGGTGCAGTAGATTCTCAGAAAAAAAGACCAAGCATTCATTATATGCACGCTCTTAAGGCTGTGCAATTGGGCAGGGTCTGTCGTTGACTGTACAAACTCAAAACTATTTTGTACAAACGTTTTTGTTTCTAGGATTTAGCAAACCTGCTGTGACTCTCTAAACTAATATTTAGTTGTATGACCACGGTTTTTAAAACTGCTTCCCAACTTGTGACACCTCTCAGCTGTTATTTCACTCCATGATTCTTTAAAAACATTCCATAATTGATTTACATTTCTTGGTTTTGCTTCAGAAACAGCTTCTCGATAACTTCATAACATTAATTTTGTTGGTTTAGAACCAAGACTTTGCTTGTTTACTCGTGTGTTTGTGGTCATTGTCTTGTTGAAATAACCATTATAAGGGCATGTCCTCTTCAACATAAGGCAACATGACCTCTTCAAGTATTTTGACATATGCAAACTGATCCATGATCCCTGGAATGTGATAAATAGGCCCAACACCATAGTAGGAGAAACATGCCCATATCATGATGCTTGCTTCACTGTCTTTACTGTGTACTGTGGCTTGAAATAAGAGTTTGGGGGTCGTCTCACAAACTGTCTGTGGCCCTTGGACCCAAAAAGAACAATTTTACTCTCATCAGGCCAGTTCCTCCATTTCTCTTTAGGCCAGTTGATGTGTTCTTTGGCAAATTGTAACCTCTTCTGCACATGCTTTTTTCATGCTTTTTTTTTTAAACAGAGGGACTTTGCGAGGGATTCTTGAAAAAGAGATTAGCTTCACACAGACGTCTTTTAACTTTAACTCCAGACTGTCTTTGATCATCCTGGAGCTGATCATCGGCTGAGCCTTTGCCATTCTGGTTATTCTTCGATCCATTTTGATGGTTGTCTTCCATTTTATTCCACGTCTCTCTGGTTTTGCTTCCATTTTAAGGCATATAATTCTTTGCACCTCTTTTTAGGATTTCCCCTCTCCAATCAACTTTTTAATCAAAGTACGCTGTTCTTCTGAACAATGTCTTAAACGACCCAAATGCATGTTCAACAAGTGCTGGTGGGTTCATCCTTAAATAGGGGCCACCTGATTCACACCTGTTTTTTCACAAAATTGATGGCCTCAGTGATTGAATGCCACACTGCTATTTTTTTGAACACACCCCTTTCAACTAATTACCCAACTGCACAGCCTTAAGAGCGTGCACATCATGAATGCTGGGTCTTGTTTGTTTTCTGAGAATCTACTGCACCTACTGGTAACATGTTTTCCACTTAGCAATAAAAAATATACTAAAAACCTGGATTATTCTGGTTAGTCACATTGTACTGCTATTATTTTGAACAATACTGTAATAGCTTTACAGCACTTTGATGCTGCTGTGCTGCCATGAAGAAGCAGGATTTAATTCAACAAACAAACTAAAATAGTGGTATTGGACTTAACCTACTTTTGTGCACAGTTTCTCGCAGGAACAGTGCGAAATGATTGCCCCTGGTTTTCTGTCCAGAAATCCATCTTGAGCTCTGTCAGATAAAAATATTATGCAAGACAAATAATTAAGATTGAAATGATAAAAATTAACAAATGATTTAAGTTTAATATTGTATAATCAATAGATTGGAACATATGAGGAAAGCACACTCACCTTTAATACAGCCTAAAACATAGTCCTTGCTGCTGTAACATGAGGTCTAATGTACTCCAAACAGGACAACGTATTTTAAGGGCCCTGGGTGTAGTTGTTCCCTCCCACACAAACTCCTTTGTCACTAAGGCCTTCCCCTTTTGACAAGTCCAAAACATGCCCAGTTACTGTAATGCATCAGTCAAAAATTAATAAATCAGGTTAAAGGATTTGTTTTATCATTGCCCACTCTACCAACTATTCTGAAAGCAGCTGTAAAACTGTCAACAAACACAGAATATTATGGTTTGACTGCACATTGTCACTGCTTTTAAAATTGTTTACATTCTGTTTCAACATAATCCCTAATCCTGTCCAAAAAGAACATGGAAAAATTATAAATGGACTTTGCTTGAAATATGGGGGGGAGTTGTAACCAGGAGCAGAATGTATGGGATGTGTTGTTTTGTCGGTAGAGGAAGAGACAGTGGACGCGTTGTCGTCCTTTCTTTGAAACTCTCCAGCGTAACAAACAGGCTTTCCTTTTCTGAACAGAAAGTCTGTACATCAGCAGAGTGCAGGAGAGAGGGGATGAAGAGTGGTCTGACAACTGAGCTGTTGATGTTGAATAGTTGGATCGCAGGTTCATTGTTTTGACCCAGGATAAAGGTGACTTCAACAATTATTGAAATAATTAGTCAAATGCTCACTGCACTGTTTCAGTGGATATTAATGCTCACAATCATCTACACTAATGGAGGTTGACATGCCATTTAATAAGGTTTTGTAGGGGATTAAACGCATCATAATCAAGATTTTAAAAATAAAACTGACACATTGATTCATGTTTGTCATTTTAATTGAATCTACTGTCCACAGAATACAAATAGCATACACAACTATAACTCATGACCTGAGAAATTAAGGTGGTCCTAAAGTCACTTCTCAGTCCTAATAGATGCCCTGTAGATGTTAATGTTTTGCTGTTCATCTCTGTGCACAATTTGCACATTAAAACTGCTGGGCAGGTATTCCTCATAAAAAATTTGAGTCCTGTGCTCTCTTCGCATTTTGGATGAGAGATATACCACAGATCCACTGTGGCACAAGTGAGCCAGCGTTTCTACCAGCAGTGGAAACGTCTCCGGGAGGTAGATAATATCTGCACACAGCACCATATCCCAGTCTGAGGCAAAGTTTAGGTGGTCTTCACCCCAGGACAGAGGCAAGACTGTGGGACAAGCAGAGGGCCAACCACTAGAGGGCGTGTTAGCGGAGACATTGGCTTTGAGGTGTGTGATGGCCACTGGGAGGTCTGTGAGTGTCACAACTGCACCTATGATGAAATTCAGAGGTATACCCATTTCATTAGGATGGCAGTTTGCTAAACTAGTCCACAAATGTAGTGAATGATAAATAAAAAAATGAACACAGATTGTTTCATGAATACGACTGAAAGGGCACGTACCCAGTCGTGCAGCTAAAATTCCCAGCAGTCCGGTGCCTGCGCCCAGTTCAATGACGCGTTTCCCCCTCAGCTCCACCGACTGCAGTTCCAAATAACCACATAAGTGTATCGCCTGTAAAAACAAGAACTTCGAAGTTGTTATTGTAAGTTATAAAGCTTATAATTGAACAATAGCAGCTTATTAAACCCAGTGACATTTTTCTTACAGCTTCCCAGACCGGTGCAGCCACGCCGAGGTTAGCTCCAAACACCTGTCTTATCCTCAGCTCCTGACCGCTCACATTATACACAATATCGTTTGAAAATGTTTCTTCAAAAAGACAGTCGTCAACGGGAAAGGGGTCCTCTGCTTCTTCATTCATTCTTTATGAATAATAAAGAAATCATTTGGATATTTATATGGATATTTATAATTTACAATGTACACTCGTGGACCTTAGTCTCACGGTAATGAACAAAACTGTGGCGTTCATCTTCCAGGGCAGCAGTTTAGCAACAACGCAAAGATATATTATAAAATTATATTTGACACCTACGTGTATAAGAACTATTGGACGGTATTATGAATTTGACTCGTGCGACGGAAAAATTAACCTAAAGGATGTAGTACATCCTCATGGATTATTAATGTATCCATGAGGTTGGGAGGTTACTTCAACTGTACAGGACTTTTAGTTTGAAATGCAACCTTACACTTCGTTTCCGGGTTGGGAGCGGCTTAAAAATATAACTTTCAAAAGAAGACTCAAGCACATGTTCACACGGTCTTGTCTGTATAGTAGCCTGCAAATTGCCTATATATGCATTAGTTACTAATAAGTTTTAATTATGCTATATGTGGCATCTTTACACAAAATAAATATTAGTATAGCCTACACAAAACGAATCAGACATGGGGCCAGTTGCAGTTACATTTTGTCTCATAAATTAGATGGGTACATACTCATCAAAAATATTGTAATATATAATATATGCTATTGTTTTTTATATGCAGTATATATTATATTTTCTTTTCCCATCATTTGCTTTATTTTGTTGTCTTCAATTAACTGTTATCGGTGGAGAGCTGCACAGAAAAACATCCCTCCAATGTACACACAAGAGGAAAATTAAAAATACAGGCAACAAAATGTTTACAGCCACCTCCATGTTGTTCTAGAGGGCCATAGGTGTGTAATTAGAGGGCATATTAAAGCTTGAACACACACATCTATAAATAACTACAACACTCAACATCAAGTTCAAGATTTATTAAAAAACAAGTTCCTCATTTTTCTTCTTTCTGACTTGTTTAGGAAAGAGTACCACTAAAACATGTTCACATATAACTTCACATCAATGACAAAGATGATGTAACACATGTATAAAGTATAGACTACAGAAATGACAAAGCTCTTCATTGTTAAAGTTGGTCAGTCTGGAACATGTAGTGTTTCCAACACAGTAGATGTAAATATGTCCAAGACGAACTTGTAATGCTGTCTTCATGTCTGCTTGTGTTGGGGTACACCAGTTTTCTCATTGGAGTGGACAACAAGTGGGTTTCAGCTACAGATACACATCTCTGTATACAGTAATGTCCTGCATAACATGGAAACCCTCTGAATCATTGCAAGTTAATAAAAAATAAATAATTTTCATCATACAGATGACAGTAGTACTACATCCATAATATATCCCACCCCAGCTCAGGCCCCCATGTGCAAACGGCAAGAGATTAGAAAGGTAGCACATTATCAAAGAACTATACTAAAAGAAATTAAGTGTTTTTCAATGGGCACTTCATGAAGAGTGCAGCAGGTGTGATACAAGTTTGATTTTATGGATTTGAGATGAGTCTGAAGAAGCTCATGGCATTGTATATCTTTTCCGGGCAACAGTGACATGGATAATTAAGCATGGAGCGGACATTTTAAAATTGGTGGTCCTTAAACCAAAGGAAGGAATATATTGCTGCTCTGATAAAATAATAATACAGTTTAAAGGGAAAATACTGCTAAGGGCACTAAATGTTACACTTTAAGTTAAATTACCAATTGCCACAGAAATGCCACAATCCATGCTACAATGCTAATCCATTTCCATTCACACATGGAGTTAAAGACATGTCAACACTATCTTTTATGATAAACCATTGTCCAAGTCTCAACACCGTGGGTCAAGTCTTGTATAAAGTAGCCATGGCTCAAGCAGACTGATTGTTTTGTTTATGTGCATCAAACCCAAATACACCTTCACAGCCCCAGAGTGCACCTGAAGACACGTCTTATCATTGATATAAAGGCGGTCAGCACTGTTTCAGTAGAACCGTGATGAAGTCCACACAGATGCACAACAAATACCCAAACAGAAAACAAAAGTGCAGGAATGCATGATTAAAACTTTGTTCCAAAAAGAATAATAATTAGAATGACGACTATGACGACCAGGATCAAAATAACCAACATCTTCCTGTTTTTCTTCTGATACTGTTCAGCCTGCAACACAAAAACAAGTTTTTCTTGTCATGAAGTAATCTAAATCTAACGTGAAATGCAAAAGGAACAGCTTGTTATTACCTTTTGTAATTGTTTTAACCCATCTTCTGTTTTCACACAAGCTTGTTCCACATTGAAGTCAATTCTGTCAAGAACCGTTCCCTAAAATAAAAAAATACACACATTTTTACATTAAAATGTTTACTGTATAACACTGCTTTAACCAAGCAATGCAAGCAAACTCTTTTTCTGCATGTATGTACCTGCTCCACCACCATTCCTGCCAAATCTCTGAAAATCTCATTCAGGTCTGAGATCGACTGCACGATATGTCTGATCTCCCGCTCTCGCTCTTCAACTACTACTGCGTTCTGCTCCACCAGCATCAACTGGTTGTCTGTAAAGCCCTGACACAATAAAGAGTAAAAACAACTTGAGTATGAGCAGGAAACCACTGACTGCTTCATGGAGTGGAATTTTATGCCAATCACCTTTTCATAAAGAGCTAAATCTTCATCCTCTTCCATAAGAGGCCCAGAGTCAAAAAAGTACTTTGATCTCTCCTCACGATTTTTCATACCTGAAGGTCAAACAATCAGTGTGTGGATAAGGGCACAATACACCCTAACTGTAACTATGTAAATAAAAGTGAAAAGACAGACAAATGTCCTTACGTTTTAAGTAGCTGGACTGTGTGTGCCTAAAGTTTAAGGACAGCTCCTGAAGGCTTTGTGCCAGTGACGAGACCACGTTTCTCAATAGTCTCTCCTCCTGCTCCGTACAGTGACCACAGCGAGTCTGTAAACCTGTCACGGTTCGCTGGCATCGGTGTAACATCTGCAACATGAACAGTTTCTTTGTTAAGTCTGCTTTTCGTTAACATGCTTTCTTCATCTCAAAAACGTTCAGTTAAATTGTCATTTAATGTCTTTGGGGAGCTTCATAGGAAAAATAGCTTTGTGACTGATGTACCTGTGTGATCTCCTGCGTAGTTATTTCTATTGCATGCTCTTCCTCGCTACTGTCATCTAGTGTAGGACGATTCATATGTTTGTCGTGAAACGCCGCCAGCTCCTTCATTTTCTGACGAACCCGTGAGATTTCATACTGGATCTAAAAGACAATAGATTATACTTAAAGCCAGGTAAGATCACATTGAAAAACTGAAAAAAATATATGAATATGCATATAAACATTTCTAAACTAAAGCTAAAATTATTTACCTCATCCACCCCATCTATCCACTTGGGGGGCAGTTTCTTTGTGACTCCTATAGCAGCTTCTGGATCCAAGCTAATTCCTGACACCAAGGCCATTCGATCATCAGCCAGCTTAAAAGGACAAAAACTCAAAATTATTGTATGTTTTACCTGGTGCATTTTGTCATGAGTCTAAAGCTTATCTACCAGGAAAGGAAACAACAGTACCTCATCAAGCTCCTAATGTGATTGGCAGCAACAAGAGTGATCCAGTCCAAAGAGAATAGGTAAAAGAGAAAAAGGGGAGAGACAGTGACAGCGAGTGAGTGCCATAAAATCTGGATCATCAATTTAATAACCAGGAAAAAGGAAGGATAACTAAAGGCAGAATACCAGAGTACCCATCTGCTGGTTAAATTAAAAAGATTTAGTTCACTTATAATTTGCAAAGGCATACATTTACATCCCCATTGACAATCAGCAGAAGCAAGTGTGAGCAAAGGTTTAACTGAGAAGCAACAGAAATATATGAGGCTTACAGCTTTGTGAGTGATTCTAGGAAACATAATTCTAGGAAAACATTGATACCTCCTTCAGGATCATGTTATTCAGGTCTATAATCGCTTCAGGAAACTTACAGTAGAATTATATTTTGACAATTCCTGTTGATACAATCTCATTAATCAAACAACCACTAATGTAGCATAGTGGCAATACTAGTGCAAGTAATAGCAACAGCACTGCGTGACATCTATAGATTGTGTGTGTCACAAGGACAAGCTCAGCTGACAGTTACAAAACACAAGGATAAAACAATGTAACTATTTTCTATACTATCCTCTGGTATATAGTTCAGTGGGGAATCAGTATGGGGTTAATTATTCACAATATATGATTTGACTATAAACTGCTTATGGAATAATATGCACTTTTATACACTACATTTTCTTGAAAATCCTGAACTAGCATGCATTCCCACTGAGTATATGAATAATAATAATGTGATGGTTAAAACCAAATGTGGAATAAAATGGATGAATGAAGCAACAGCAATAATAAAAGATTTGGAGCTCTACGTAGTGCTTTTTGTATTTTTTTAACGTTGTAGGGATACAGGTGCATTGGTAAATCCACGTCACAGACTCTTATGAACGGTCACAAATGGCAAATCTGACCATCCTCCATCTGGTCTCCTTTCCTGAATTAAAACACTAAGCAGTTCAGACTGAGTGGGCCCAAGAGACTGTTCTGACAACTTTTGTTAAGTCTTTGTAGCTCATGGAATACTGTACATTTGAAAGGTCTCCTATTATACTTCAGTGCTACATGTCTTAACATACGTTTTTGGTAATATAAGATTACAAAGCAAAAGCTAAAACCTGGATTAGCATTTTACTGCTGAAAATTGTAATTCCCTCATCTACTTTGAACTGTTCCTGGATTTTTAAGTCACTCCTTTCTCAATTCCTGTTTTAACACACCAATAAAAACTAATACCAGTGGTTCAATAACAACAATGGCTGTATAGACCGTAGATTGTTTATAAAGACCAAATGTAACTTATTTTAGTATACCTAATGACCTAAATATTAGCATCCAGAAAACAACATTACAGATAAAACGCCATTATGTTTAATGAAGAGTAAATGACATGCAGCATACAGTCTGTCCCACGTAGCGGGGCTGCAGTGTCATAATACACAGAGGAGGTGAAATTACGGCTCACAAAAACACTACCGACTTATACTTGGCAGCTACATCAGGTGACTCTAGCTAGGACAGCCTAGTGACTGGCTAAATGAAACACACACAGTAAAATGTCAAAACGATGCAGACCACTCACCGCAGCATTGCTACGTGTACTCAGACGGGGGTCGTATGTACTCACTTGCTCAGCCAATATCTGCCGGTTTTGGATTGCATTGTTCCGCATTAACAAGAAGGCATCGGTCAGACGCCTAGTGGCCATGACTGCCTACCTCGATAAGTTTAAAATACTGACAACACTTATCAAATTATGTCCACAGCGGTTGCTAATACACCACAAGCTAGGTTTAGTAAGCGTTCACTGCGATGGATGAGTAGAAAAAGAGCGAAACTACGCATAGAATAAAGATAATACGGCTTATTTCTGTTCATTTGTCAAACATGTCAATAATATCAATAAAAATAAAACAAGACGGTTTATTTTTCCTTTAGAATCTTGGATTTTAACTGTGACTTGTCGCGTTTTCCCGATGAAGGGAGCTGCGGAAATAGGAGGAAAAACGTAAACACCTACGCAACCCTACGTAAAGCAACGTAAACCGGACTTTCTTCTTCTGCTGTTCTAGTCATGCGTAATATGTGACCGTTATCTCTTTGCCGCCCTTACTGGATCGACACGAAAGACTAGGGTATCAAGTCTTTTTTTGTTTTTTATTTGTCTAAAAAAAGTTTATCTATCAAAATGCTCGTTCTTTATCGCTTTATTCATTATTTATTTTGTACTCTTTTTAATGTATAACTTTAATAATAATAATAATGAAACGACTGCATGATGAAACTGAAACATTGTGTTGTGCCACATTTGTGGTTTATAGATAATTATTGTGCAGTTTATGGGATTTTGAGCATTTAGCATTTGTTGGAAAGTAAACCAGTGAGCACTAGAATGCACTGATATCAATTTTCAACATAAAACAATCCTACATGCTTTTAACAATGTTCAGACTCTAAACAATACTACTGATAACTATTTGTGTGCTTTAAAAAAACAAACATAACTATTATAACGTGATCACTTACTCTACCATTACAGGTGATAAAGATAGTCATGAAGATAATATAGGCTCCTATTGTCAACAATTAAAAACTCTGTTAAAAATATTATAAAAGATTAATTGCTTTAACATCCACGTATCCAGGCCTATCTTATCTCACTGGGACTTCTCGTTGGTCTTTTGTACTCCACTTTCTCACTGTGCCATATTTGAATCGGGCCTTTTAGTCTAAAGTGGGGATATATTCTCTCATGTCAGAGTAGGCCTATACCAAAATGACTTCAGACAAACAGATGCATAGTGTTACATTTAAATAAATCCATGTACTTCATGGATTGGTATTTATAGTTGTATATATTGTTGTGTATAATGCTTTCATAGTGTATTGCCATTGTTTTTATAATATTAGTGTAGAAAAAGCCCAACCAGGGACAAGAGTTGAGAATTAGTATTTGCTATAAACTCTATATACATCACATCAGCTGCAATATTTGTTTTGTAACTATGTTTGATTGTATGGTCCCTGTAATAAATAAATAAATAAATAAATAAATAAAAAGCCACTAATAACTGAATCAGTGGATGTCACTGTGCTGTAAAGCTGCAGTGGTGATTCATTCATTGACGCCTGCAGCTCATTCAGATTTTGTGCTTAAAGCCCATTGTTCAGAAGGGGCCTAAATGTGATGACTTTCTGGGTGTATGCAATAGATCCTACGAGCGTGCGTGTGCGCGGCGCAGATTTTGTGTGTGCAGGTGCGCGCCGAGGCGGTGCCACTCGTGTAATTATGTGTCCAAAGGCTCCTCCTCCGCCCGATTTTAATCCCTTATATCCGCTAATACCGCGGCAGACATTACCCACACCAACATCAGAAAAGCGACGCAACAAAGTTTGGTGCACCGCGTTCAGGACACTTCTTCTTCTTCCTCTGCTGAAGCTGAAAGACGAACACTGAAGAAAGGTAAGGAATCATCTTAAGTCTTGGCGGCTCTTTGGATGACCGACCACCTGTGCGTAACAACAAAAAGATGATGAATAAAAAAATAGTGCCGCTGCTGCTGCTGTCACTCACACGGCCACCATGGCTTCACGTTTAATCCGCTCTGATGGATGACCCTTTCAAAGGTTTAGGCCTAATTGTCGATTTCTTAATGGCTTTGCTAACTCTAAAGGGCACAGCAGATGTGTGAACTAAGCCACTTGGATAATGCACAATGTGGTATTTAATCATTTAATTGGACATTTACCAGCGAACACCTCGTTGCTGATGCTAACAGCAGGTCACATGGGAGTCCCATTAAGTTACTGTTGGGAGGTTTGACTTGAGTTTGGCACCTATACATTTTTTAACAGTTAGAGATATATATGGTTTAACGTTCTTGCCAACCATATTTTTTTAGAGTGATGGCTATCTCCCTAAGGAGAGACATGCCCTGTTTTGTTATATTGGTTTCAACGACACCCCCATCATTGTCTAAGTTATTGTACTTAATTATAAGAGGATCATAACGTTGGTAAACTGATCTTAATGGGACCAAACTCTAGGCAGAGCAGTGCAAGAGCCATGCAAGTGTACATGGATCTACCAAACAAAAGGAGTCAATGATTATAGTCACTGAAGAACATAGGTTCCCTGAAAATGACACTAAACAGAAACCAAACATGCATAAATCTGATTCAATGCATTTTCTTTTTTTTTTTTTAGTAGGGTAGTTCCATAGGTAGTCAATTTCATTCTTGTGTGATCAGTAGTAGCCACAGGAGTGCCAGACTTTGAGCAAGTGAAGGAATGAAGGTGAACCAGTTTATGAGTGACTGCCAAAACTGACGCTGCATACAAAACACTTTTGCACCTTCTTGTTTCTTGCAAAGAGTTTTCATTCTCTCTCTCTAACAGACCGGTCATTATTTTGTCTTGGCTTATTCATCTGATAGGTATGGCCTCATCTGACGATACAGAAGGTTCTCTTACACCAGTGGATTTTATCCAGCTGCAGCACTATATGGAGTGTAAGTTAACCCTCTCCTCATTCAAATAGGACAGAATAATTATTATCTCTTGTCAGTTTTGGAGAGAAACTAGTAAAAGCTTAGTTTAAGTCCAAACAAACTTTTTTAGTTTAGCGAGAAAACAAAAAAGACACTTGTCAAACAATGTTTTATCAGATATATATAGATATATTTATAAAACAAGTATGTATGTATTCATTTATAAATTGTGTTTTAATGCAGTTTTTATGAATGAGTTGGCTGTGTGTGTGTTGTATACTGCTAGACAATTGAATTGAATAAAGTATCCATCTATCTATTACTATGTTACCACCCCAGAACAGATGGCACTTTGGATGCATTTTATAGGTTTATTTTGAGTAGCAATGTTTTTTTCTGACAGACCATGGTCATCCTTGGTTATTTCATATCTATCACGTTTTTGTGTTTGTGCTTTTGTCTCTCACATAATTTAGATGCTATAGATACCAAAAGAAAAGAAAGATGACCCTGCTTTCATCCCATTTGTATTACATACTTTCTAAAGAGCTTTCAGCCTCAAACACAACAACACAGGCTTAGAGTTAAGGCAGAATATAATAGCCTAGTCGACAGGAAACAGGAAATTATGCAGGGAAAATATAGTCCAATGCTTTTGAAAGAAATGAAATGGGTTTGTAGGCTTTCAGTCTTAGGAAGAGTATTGGTACTGTTGGATAATAGATGCTCCTTTTGAATGAGAGAACAGATTTAATGTTGGATACACTGTATGACCACAGTTAGTGATGATCTCACACTGCGCTCCTGTTTGAACACCCATTTCATAACTATAAGGACAAATTAATGACAATGACAAAAATCCATAAAATATAGATAATAAGATAAACAAGTTGACCGTTAAATCAATTACATTTTGTACATTTGACTATGTTTCTTTTTCTAAATTCTTACATTTAACCTGTTCTTGCAGACAGCAATTTAAAGGTAAAAGATGTGATAAAGGAGTTTCACCCTGGAGGGCAACTGGCACAGCATACATATGGAGAAGTGAGTGAAGCACTGTCCCATGTAACAGACAGAGCTTTGTTATTTAGTGGTTGTGAAAAAATAAAAAGAGATTTAAATACAAATGAGTGTTTGAATCATGGCTGCGGGCTGCTTTATGTCTTTGATGACAACAGATACAAAGTTTTATTGCTCTTCTGGTTTTCTTCTCCAGTGTGTTGATGAACTTGGCTTCTCTCTGTTCCTCAAAACCTACTTTGAAGTGGATGACTTCCCCCTGGATCTCTGCAAGCGTCTCTTTCTCTATTTCCAACAAGTAGACCCAAATGGCTCAATAAACTCCCAGCTGCCAAAAGGAGGTAATGCATGCAGCTGAGAATCTCTTTCACTTAGACTTCACTTTTAAGATTAAAAATAATGTGAAGGAGACTACCCAGATACACAAACAAATAAATGAAGGCTACTAAAATCCCAGGAGTATTTTTCACTGACAAACACTGCTTTACTGCACCTATTTGAGCCATTAAAAAAAAAAAAAAAAAAATTGGTTAATGTTGGTTTTTACGTCTCTCAGGTGGCGTCTTTCTTCGGGATGTGTCCTGTTATTTCTCTGTTTTGGAGGAGGGACAGCCACGGGACAAACTTGAATGTCAGTTGACACTCATAATGTTTTTGTTCTTGTAATAATTTACATTCAAACCTTTTATTGTGCACGTGTGGCTCTGCTTTCTCAATGTCGTTGTTGTGTTTGTAGTTACCTTTAAACTTTATGACAAAGACGGAAATGGACACCTGGACAGTTTAGTAAGTGTCATAGTGATGCTGTAATACAGATATTGTTTATCATTATGTTGTAATAAAAAAACAAAAACAACAAGTGCTATCTCTCAATAGGAAGTGGATCGTATTATCACCCAAATGATACGTGCTGCTGACTACCTGGGCTGGGATGTGACTGAACTCAGACCAGTATGAATATCTTTTTGTTGTCTTCAAGTCAAAAACGATTAATAAATTTGATAACATGATACAATTATAGGATAGAAAAATGGGGTGCTGTAGTTTAATAGTTACATGTTGTCGCAGCTTATGTCACATATTATAATCCAAGGGTCTTTGTGTGATTGAACAGATGCTGAAGGACATGATGAAAGCTATTGATGTTGATAACAGTGGCACCGTCACTCTGGAGGAGTGGGTGAAGGGAGGCATGAACAATGTGCCTTTACTCGTGCTGCTCGGACTGAAGGTCACTACTGGTGAAGAACAGCTTTATTCTCTGCCAAAAAGATGCTTTATTTTGACGCCTTCTTCTCTCCATGAATCCTACAGATGACAGAGAAGGATGGGAATCATATTTGGAGAATGAAGCATTTTAGCAAGCCAACTTACTGCGGTGTTTGTCAAAACATGCTGCTCGGCCTTGGGAAGCAGGGGTTGTGCTGCACTTGTAAGAGCTTTAGGCCACCAGTAGGGGGCAGCTTTACAGACAGAAAAGTTGATACATCTTCAGTTTGTTTCAGTGCACACCTTTAAAAGTATAAAATATGCTTCTTCTTTGTCAGATTGCAAGCACACAGTCCACAATCAGTGTGCCAACAAGCGTCCTGAGCCCTGCTCTCGCACCTTCGTCAGGTCCAAGAAGGAAATAGGCGTAAGAGATGCTTTTTTATTTTTAGTCACTCATGGTTTTTGCCTTTTAGGGGAGAGTGCTTGGTCATGTTAAAAAACAAGACATCCTGTTTAGCTATAAAAAAAAAAAAAAAAAAAAAGCATAACAGCAAATGTATTACCAAAAGGGAACATTAGAGTGGATTAGTCAGTACGCAAAACCCATTTTTAAGTGTGGATTACAGCTGGCAGAGTCTGCTCTGTGCGTCTGTTAATTTAGCAGAAGTGTCCAGAGGAAGATCTTCACAGTCTTTTAACCCAAGTCATTCACTCATGCCACCTGCATCAGTAAGTTGTCAAAGTATCCTCAGCTGCTCCTGGGATCCGTGCCATGTGATTGATCTGATGTTGTCTGCCACCCTAATAGTTATTCTAAACGCTATATACCACAACGGTGCATGACCTCCACCGCTGCGCTGAAGAAGGGTGTGCGCCCTCATCAAGAACATAATTTTTAGTGTAGTCATTCAGGGCTGGGCCTTTCGGGCATTGCAGTCAAATCTTTTGCCAACTAAAACCTCATCTCGACATTAGTAGCAGATGTTAAAGTGGATCAGGCAAGATGCTGCAATATATTTTATGGCCTAACATTCTAATATTATTTACAACACTTTGTTAATTGTTTTGTGATTTAGATTGCAACTCACGACTGGATTCGAGCTGACGGTAAATCAAGAAAGTGTGATGTCTGCCACAAGAAGACCAAAACCTCAGGGGGGCGATGCTGCGCTTGGTGCCATGAGATGGTGAGCATTATGAATGCTTTACACAAAACAAGCTATGGTGGACACTTTCTTACTGTTATTGTGTGTTAGCGTCATGATGAGTGTGTCTTAATGGGCCTATCCACCTGTGATTGTGGGACGCTCAGGGATCATATACTCCCTCCATGGGCCATACATGCTGTTTCAAAGGTACCACCTCTGCTTTGTGTCCTATTTAATAGTGAAGATTTCTGAATTTGAACTATTGTTAGTCATTGTCTTCGCTTTTTGTTTTACACAGGATGAAGACTCAAGTCTCTTAAATGTGACGCCTGATGGCCACAACTTACAGGTCTGTTCTTAAATCTGCATTTCAGATTTAACGTATTTATAGATGCATTTTGTGTACCATGACCTGAGTGAATGAGAGCCAATACCATAAAAAGCCACATCTATCATTATGTTGTGCCGTAATAATTTAGTTACTGTAATTTTTTTTCATCAGATCGTCCCTATACCAGGAACACACCCCCTGCTTGTATTTGTCAACCCTAAAAGCGGAGGAAAGCAGGGAGAGAGGTAAGTCCATTGATAAATCATTGAATTATTTAATAGGTTTATATCCAAGTGCACTTCAAAGGAGTCTTTGTGTGTAATTTTCCAAAGAGTGCTGAGAAAGTTTCAGTATCTGCTGAATCCACGTCAAGTGTACAATTTATCAAATGGAGGTCCTGCACCGGGGTAAAGTGCATTTTACTACTATGGAGCTCGCTCAATTCAATATATTAACTTGTGAAGCATACCCATTTTGACTTGTTTTCTTTCAGTTTGAAGTTCTTCCATAACTTGCGCAACTACAGGATATTAGTATGTGGCGGGGACGGTACAGTTGGATGGCTTCTGGATGCTATAGGTAATACAAATGTACGTTCCATTTTATTATACAGTCATCTTGATTTAATTTCTTTAAAATAACCAACACTGTGATTTTTAGACAAGGCAAATCTCCCAGTTCATCCTCCGGTAGCTGTCCTACCTTTGGGCACTGGGAATGACTTAGCTCGCTGTCTGCGCTGGGGAGGAGGTACACACACACTCTATGCTCTCAGTGTCATAATTTAAGCTCCATTCTTGGCATTAACCTTTGAAATAAACTGTGTTTGAATCCATGAAAGGATACGATGGCTCAGACTTAAGAGTGTTTTTGAAAGAGGTTGAAAATAGTGAGCTGATTCCTATGGACCGTTGGAGCATCCGGGTTGTGCCAGATGACCCACAAGAGGTGGGAGACCCTGTGCCCTACGAGATCATCAACAACTACTTCTCTATTGGGGTGGTAAGTGGAAAAAAGAGGCCAGGCATATTTATATACTTTCATGTGACCTTTAGACTCTCCAATTCAATAGTGAAATCATCTGATGTAATTTTAGAGGGAAGCCTAATTCTGTGTGGGTTGGCATTGAAGACTGATGACCCAATTGAAATGTAGTTGCTTCCCTCTTTTGCAGGATGCGTCTATTGCTCACCGTTTCCACTCAATGAGAGAGAAACATCCCCAAAGATTCAACAGCAGGTAAAAAATTAAACCAACTCATACAAAAACATTTATCTTGTACCAGTGTTACTGTTTTGAATTAAATTACTGGAATCATCTTTTCCCTCTAAGAATGAAGAATAAGCTGTGGTATTTTGAGTTTGCTACATCCGAGACTATCTCTGCTTCTTGCAAGAGGCTGAAAGAGTGTCTCTCTATTGAGGTGATTAACATACATATGTGTATAAATTAAATGTTGAGGTTATTTTGTAGGTATGTACTTGTAACCACTTGCCTATCCACCAGTGTTGTGGCAAACATCTAGATCTAAGCAGTTTGTCTCTAGAGGGCATAGCTGTCCTCAACATACCCAGCATGCATGGCGGCTCCAACCTATGGGGTGAATCCAAAAAGGCTGATAGTGTGCCAGAAGTAGGGCAAAGTGAGGTTATCACTGATCATGAACTTCTTAAAACAATCACACAAGGTGAGAGATGGTCTCAGCAAAATAAATCTTGTATATTACTTCATATGACTTCTGTTTTTCAATGGACTATCAGCTGTTTGAACCTGATATCTGTGTGTTTATGACTTGTCAGATATGAGCGATAAGCGCCTGGAGGTTGTAGGGTTAGAAGGGGCCATCGAGATGGGACAGATCTACACTGGCTTGAAGAGCGCTGGACGCAGACTGGCCCAGACATCGCAAATAACCATCAGGTTGTGCACAGTGTATATGAGCCTTCCTAGTGTTTTCCTGAATGTCTGTTTGTTTATACAATAAGAGTATAACTGATATTGTGCAGTTGCAGTTGTGCTCAAACGTTTACATACCCTGGCAAAATTTGTGATATTTTGTGAATCAAACACAAAACTTTTCTTTCACTCACAGTTAGTGTTTGGGTGAAGCCATTTTTCGTCAAACAACTGTGTTTACTCTTTTTAAATCATAATGACAACAGAAACTACCAAAATGTTTACATACCCCAGTTCTTAATACTGTGTATTGCCACCTTTAACATCAATGACAACTTAAAGTATTCTGTGGTTTTGTGGATGAGGCTCTTTATTTTCTCAGATGGTAAAGCTGCCCATTCTTCTTGGCAAAAGCCTCCAGTTCCTGTAAATTCTTGGGCTGTCTTGCATAAACTGCACGTTTGAGATCTCTCCAGAGTGGCTCAATAATATTGAGGTCACTGAGATGGCCTGACCAGGACCTTCACTTTATGCTGCTGTAGCCAATGACAAGTCGACTTGGCCTTGTTCTTTGGATTGTTGTCAGTTTGGAACGTCATCCCATGTGCAGCTCCGGGCTGATGAGTGCAAATTTTCTTTTAGTTTTTCTGATAATATGCTTCATCTTTTCCTGTGCCTTTGAAGCTCACACATCCCCAAAATATCAGCAATGTACCTCACAGTAGGAATGTGTATCTTTCATCATAGGCCTGTTTACTCCTCCTTTGTGGCCAAAAAGTTCAATTTTGGTCTCATCACTCAAAATGACTTTGTTTCAGACTTTTTGAGGCTTGTCTCTGTGCTGTTTGGTGTATTGTAAGTTGGATGCTTTGTGGTAATGTATTTCTTCACCATACAGCCCATTTTTCTTCATGTGCTTCCTTATTGTGCATCTTGAAACAGTCCTGTATTTCAGCTGAAGTTATTTGTGGGTTTTTCTTTGCATAACAAATTTTTCAGGCAGTTGTGGCTGAAAACTTTGTTGGTCTATCTGACGTTTTCATTTTCACTTCTTAATTCTTCTTAGTGTTTGAACACCGCTTATTGTCATTCTCAATTCCTTTTTATATCCCTTTCCTGTTTACACACTGTTGAATTACCTTTTCCCGCAGATTCTTTAACAATTTTTTTTGCTTTTTCCATGACTTAGAATACAGAAACATCAACCATTCAAACTTGTTTGTCAACTTGTGTGCATGGTATCAGGCCAAAATCATGATCAGGGTCATTTGGGTAGTGTCTGTTGTTAATAAAAAGAGTAAACACGTTGTTTGGCAATAAATGGCTTCACCCAACCACTAACTATGAGTGAAAATTTTTTTTTGTATTATCATTTATATTATCTGAAAAATTGCCAAAAGAAAATCACAAATTCTGCTAGAGTATGTAAACTTATGACACCTAATGTATATTACTCTTGTACTCTCCTCTTTCTATAGGACAATCAAAGCACTGCCTATGCAAATTGATGGAGAGCCCTGGATGCAGCCCCCATGCACTGTGAGTGTTATTAACCGTTACTAAAAGTGTCGAACTCATATGTTCATAAAACTACCAGAAAGCAGAAAGATTACTGACTTGAAAATAAAGGAGCTGTTTTGTGACTTGTGTTTAGATCTATATATCTCACAAGAACCAAGCTAATATGCTAACGGCTGCACCAACCAAACAGACCGGCTTCTTTCACCTGAAGTAAAGAAAGTCAGTGAAAGGTATCAACTGTATTATCACAAATGGCAGCCTGAACACTGCATTATTAAAGTTCACAAACTACTTTACTCTGAATAAGAAGTGGTAAATGTAAAGGGTGACCACTATACCAAAACTATGACCTAAGGTTTGCACAGGACATTTATTTACTAGACTATATAACCACTTTTTTCAATGTATGTATTTTGCCTTTCACCTTATCCTTTATAATTTCTCTCCCTTTTGGTGCCAACATTAAAGCAATATATGTTTTGTAAAAACCTAATACCTTATGTTATTTGCACACACAATGCTAATCCATACAGCTTTTATTTGAGATGTACCTGTGGTTTATGTTCTGGTGGCTTTCTATTGTGTTCTAGATTACAGTCACATTATATTCCATCTGTATTTTATTTAATGCAGCTTAAGCTCCTATTTGTTTGACCTCTCTAAAGCAGTTTAGTCTTTTCATAACCATCCTACCTGTGTGTTCACATGTATGTCATGTAATAGTCTTAAATAGGTCAGTATAGGAAATTCTTGGCTGAATTTTTTTTAATTGACTCCTTAAAGAAAAGGGTCACAAAATATGTGAATGACTAAAACCTACGAAGACATCTTATTAAAATGTTGCAAATAATAATAAATATGTTTTACAGGGTTTTGTTCATTTTACAGTCTACATGTCTTTGTTGTTTATGTATTTGTTTATTGACTGCCTAAAAATCAAACTAGATTATTATTATAATTTTTTTTACTCTGTTTGTTGTATTGTCTGTTTTTTAAAGTTAAAGTGACAATGACAGGAATACACAGAATAACACACATAATCCTTTGGGAGCACAATTGATGAAGGTAACCTTGTGTGTGGTGAATAGAAGATGTGTATTAATGTATTTTGTGTTGAACCTCGCCATTGCATATAGTGAGGCAGACTGAAGAAAAGTAGGTGGATTATTTTAATATTGAGTCACTGTTGGATATACGTTGCATACCAGGACTAGGAGTGAGGATCAAAGACTGAGGTGAGGGCAGCCTAAAAATGAGCTGTTGGAAAAAAAAACAATAGAACAATCCTTTAACTAGATTTACTTTTTGTGAAGAAAGTAAATATAGGCTCTTATATTTGTGCATATTACATTATTTGTATCTGCACATTTTAGTCAATTTATAATATAATTAAGAATATATTATTGTTACTGTATTGGCTTTTCATTGTTTTACTAATTGACTGCTCAAATCTTTGTCTGTTTTGTGCTTTGTATGATTTGAAAGTTGTTTTTTTACTAAATATAAATGTAAATATACTATTATGTGTATCTATGTTGTCCAACTGTCTTGGACACATCTATTTCATGGCCTGTCCCTCCTTCTGTGGTTCTCCCTGAGATTGTTATTATTTTCCCAGCTGTTATTTTTTATTTTATTTTTCCTTACCCTGATGGAGGACAAGAGATGTTGTCTGGTGCAGTCTTTAAGTTAAGTTGTTAAGATATTGGGCAATACAAAAATAAATGTCTTGTCTACTGAGAAAAAAACTATTGTGAAGTCAAAATCTGCTACATATATTCTTCTTCATGTGCTCATGTTAACTAAAGTGTGACTCAATGTAATAAACACAAACATAAGTAAGAGGACAGAGAAGAACTTTGTCTTATGTAAGAGTAGAAGTGGGACAACCCTTGAGATTAGGCATTGTGGGTGTAGCATTTCACCCTTTTCAGTGAAGCTTCTTTTAATATAGCACAACTGCTGGATTAGCTCACTCCAGTTTCCGTGTAGTATCCAAAACACTGTCTTTGGGGAGAACCTCGAAAGGCTGAGTGACCTATCTCACTTTCTTCATTCTTAAAAAAGAAACAAGATCACACCCAACCTTCCCCCAGGAGAGGCCTGGGTACACTGTTTTGCTGTGGTTGTTGTGGAGAAGTTGACATTGAGGGTATTAGATGATGCTTAAATTGTTGATGACAAACGGGTGTCTGCAACTGTGACTGAGAAGTGTAAAGAACAAATTGTCTGATGATGACACTTTGGGCTTACCAAATGAAGGCATCCATTAGCATCACTTAATCAAATGTCAAAAGAAAGATTAGGCTATTTGAATCAAACCAAGAAATGCTTACAATACTTACTAACAAAAATGATATAAACGCAATGTTGTTTCTATAGGAAATTGCTATTTTGTGAGTTTTTGTACATTATTTTGTTCGAATTTTCTGTAAAGACACAAATAATAGAGGTTAGCATGCTTGCTTTGAGATGGAGACGGAAGTGAAACATTCCCAAATCTCAGTCTATTTTTTAAAGCCCGTTTAACGCTTTTAAAAGAGAAGCAAGTAGTAGCTTTAGAAAATGTAGCGGTTTGAAGTGAACACACTACCGCCTACTACAAAGGATTAGTGCGCGTTTAAACTAGTTACTTATGTAAAGACTGAGACGACACTCCCTTTCTACTTCAAACATGTTTATATAACGTTCATTTCCAATCAACACCTGCAACTCCAAAACGTGGTTATTTTTAGCCCTTTTTCATACACTAATAGCTCCACGTGAGCGCCGCAGCTCTTTCTGTTTAAATTTAGACGCACGACGCTACCACAGAATTTGCGTCAATGGAATCCCGGGCGTGCGTCACACGGAAGAACGTCTGTGTCGATTGTCGACGATTGGCTGCGCTCCGGAACGTTCCACCGCCCTGTTTTCCAAATATGGTCAAAGGCCCGCCTCTTCAACAGTGAAGCCAAAATAAAACAAGAGTGTATGGAACCACGAGCCTTGCTCTGACCCAGTGTGTGTGTGTGAGTGTGTTTGGGTGAGTGTGTGTGCGACCACCAGCTGCTGGCTTGGGGGACACTTACTCACTTAATTTTTTATTCTGTTGGAATAAATTACCTTTTTAATTCGGGATAATTTCTTGAACCAGGTAAGTAACTAAGTGTTTATATAAAATAGGCTATATGCTTATTTCGTTTTTGCTAAGATGATATTATATAATTGTTTGATGGTAGTTTAAATTGTCATAAATTCTTCATAGTTGCCATGGATGCTATTCAATTCTATTCTGTGTCAGAGGTTGGTTGCCTATGTTTTATGATAAGTAAAGCAATAAGTGTTTATCAGGTTCAAGTAGAAAGTTTGTACAAAGTTTAATAAACTTATCTAACATATTCACACAAGACAAAAAAAGACTTTGACATAAAATGGTTTGTAGATTTACATCTTTTCTACGTCCATGGACAAACGCAACACACAGACTGGTTTGGCATCCTTCACACTGGAGCTGGCACTGTGCCCACCCTGAAATTCAATCTGCAACATTCCCTCATACAGTCCTTGCAAAAGAGGGTTGCCCTCTACTGAGGAGGTTTTTAGAGCATTAACAGTCCGTAATACAATATCTGCCAGTATCTGACCACTCTCCCGAAGCGTTTTCCAAGGAGGTCTGAAAAGGGCCAGAGGCATAAGAAACTGTATTTTGGGGAAACGAGGCAGTATGTTTCCACAGCTTTAACACTGGCTACTGTTTGGATGGACACAGGATAAAGATTAAGATAAATATCTAATCTACAGCATGGTTACTTTATTGCATGTGTAAGAGCACACCTCAACTGTCAAATATTTCTCAGCCAAGTTATCCTGTTCATTTAGTCAATTACAAAAGTGTTAATGCCTTCATCTAAAATAAATGTTCTGTTTTGTTGGTAGCAATGCCCTGTGTACAAACCCAGTATGCATCCGTGCCCCATGACAGCTACTTTTCGTCTGAGCTCCTAAATCCTGACCATAGTGCCAAACTGGTGATGGACATCAGTGACCAAAAGGACGAGCTGTCGGCCTCTTCCCTGCCCAGCATCAACACTTTAGTTGGAAATGGTTACATAGGGGAATTTGATACTTATTCCTGCAAGATCACCACCTCACCTGCCGTGTCTGCTGCCTCATTCAGCCGAGCAGCCGCCGACAACCCCAGCCCTCAGGTGCAGAACCAACCCTTCAAACTGGACGATCTCCAGGTGTATGGTTGTTACCCAGGTTCCTTTGCACTCAGTTGTCTCGACGAGACTCTGTCTTCATGTGGCTCTGACTATTATGGCAGCCCAATCTATGCGGCTGGTTCCTCTCCAGGCTTTCAGAGTCAAGCTGCACCTGTCTGGGATTCCCCTTTTAGTCCTTACTGCGCCACCCCCTCATCCTCTGGGAACGACAAGGCAGCCATGACCCAGCAGCGCTCCTTTTTTACTTTTCCCCCCACATTGGAACATCATCATGAGCCTCAGCTGAGCCCGGACGAGTCCTACTACCTGCCTCCCCAGCAACATGTGCTGTCACTTCATGGTCCACAGATGTCCCATGAGCATGGGTCTTTGGAAAGCCCCAGGTCTGTGGAGGGAGCTATGACATCCCCTAAACCCCAAACTCCAGGATGCAGTGAGGGCCGCTGTGCAGTTTGTGGCGACAATGCATCCTGCCAGCATTATGGAGTCCGCACATGTGAGGGATGCAAAGGCTTTTTCAAGGTAAAAGGTTAATATTTCAGTTAATTCATTAGTAATGGGTATTTTATAGCTTGAACAGCCCAACACAGTTCTATAACTGCCTTAAAACAATCTATACACCTGCACTAACGTCCTGCTTCCTCTGTTTGACAGCGGACAGTGCAGAAAAATGCAAAGTATGTGTGCCTAGCCAATAAAGACTGTCCAGTGGACAAGAGGAGGCGAAACCGCTGCCAGTTTTGTCGTTTCCAGAAATGTCTTGCAGTGGGCATGGTCAAAGAAGGTAATGCAATCAGACTCTCTCAAACCTTTCATTGTCTATTGTATTGTTTCTCGATGGAAAACTGGGTTTGTAATGACAGTCTTGTAAAACCAAAGCTAGACAGATATATGTAACTTGAACAGAACCAACTGCAGAAAATGAAAAAACAATACAGCAGTTGTTTTTAAGCATTGGCCATGTGAGCTCAATGTTCATAAACATTAAATGCTCCACCTCTTTTCTATCTCTCAGTTGTTCGCACAGACAGCCTCAAAGGTCGCCGTGGACGTTTGCCGTCCAAACCCAAGACTGTGGCTGAGCCCTCATCCACCATTCCCAATGTCAACATTATATCTTCTCTCGTCCAGGCAGATCGCGAGTCAAACCCCAGCACGGCAAAGCTTGACTACTCCAAGGTAGATAAGACATTCAGCTGTTAAAGAGCTTTTAAAATCATTATACCTTTTAACATCTCACTTCATTTGTTTTTACTTTAGTACCAAGAAATAGTGGACAGCCTGCCAGAGAAGGAGGATGCAAGTGATATCCAGCAGTTCTACGACCTGCTGACCGGTGCACTAGACGTGATTAAAACATGGGCTGAAAGTATCCCAGGATTTACTGACTTCTGCTCAGAGGACCAGCAGCTTCTTCTTGAATCGGCCTTTGTAGAGCTGTTTATCCTTAGACTGGCATACAGGTTGGTTTTAGCTACTATGAGATGTGATTTGAGTATTTGTAAACCTGTATGTTTAATTTCAGGTCAAATCCAGAGAAGAGCAAGCTGATCTTCTGTAATGGTGTGGTTCTGCATCGGAAGCAGTGTGTGCGTAGTTTTGGCGACTGGATTGACTCCATTATGGATTTCTCTCAGAGCCTTCACCGAATGAACTTAGATGTCTCCATGTTTGCCTGCCTCTCAGCTCTAGTTATCATCACTGGTGAGCGCTACAGATCTTAAATGTATATTAATACTCTGCTTTCACTTACACAACCCTTGTGTGTAGATCGCCATGGCCTTAAAGAGCCCAAACGGGTTGAGGACTTCCAAAATCATCTCATTACGTCTTTGAGGGAACATGTGAGTGGAAATGGGGCAGAACCAAGCAGGTTCCAGCCCAACTATCTTTCCCGTCTTCTAAGCAAACTTCCTGAACTGAGGACTCTCTGCACACAAGGCCTGCAGCGTATCTTCTACCTGAGACTGGAAGATCTAGTTCCTCCTCCACCCATTGTGGACAAAATCTTCATGGATACCCTGCCATTTTGAAGAATGGTTTTGTAAATGGACACCTAAATGGTGGAAAGCACTAAATGTGAAGTTTTGTTCTTTAGCTCTTGAGGTCTGCCTCAGCAACAAACTTCTGACCAGATGACATTATATTTCAAATGTAAATGGTGCAATTGTATTACACGCAGAATCATTTCACATCTAACAGATTCAGTTTATATACAAATATTTGTGTGCTTTTACTCAATTAAATTTTATTAATAGCCCAATATCACAAAAACAATTGCCTCAAAGAGCTTTACAGAGACAAGGATGCGAACATGCAAACATGCTGTACCAGACAACATCCCCTGTCCTTAGACACTCCATCAGGGCGAGAAAGGACTTAAAAAAACCCAACCATGGGAAAAAGGAAAACCTCAGGATAAATCACAGAAAGAGGGATCCTCTCCCAGGACGTACAGGCTGTGCAATAGATGTTGCCTGGACAGTTACATATATTACATTAACAAATAGTCCATATATATATATATATATATATATATATATATATACAAATGAATGAAAATGAAAAGTCCATATAATATCAGCATAAACAGATGGATATCTGAGTGAGAGGGGTCCGGGTGGATCCATGGGTCAGGTCAGGAGCACAGATGGACTTTATTTTGTGCTATGTGTGAACGATGAGTAAATGCACTAAAGTGTTACATATTCAGATTAAGAAACACACTAATCCCTTAAAAAGCACATTTGAATGTGTTTTCATCCCTCCAACTAGAAAAGAGTAGATCAATTAGAAAAATAAGTTAAGGGCTTCTACGTATTACTAAATCTTTATAGACACATGAGTAAATGTTAGTTTAAGTCTTCATTTTTGTGACCTGTTAACTCTCTTGGACCAAAGTTGATTAACACAACCCAAAAAAATATTTTAAAATTTTTCTAAAAGATTTTTTTGGGCTTTTTTGTCTTTATTTGACAGTAGACAGTAGGTCGACAGGAAACAGGCGAGAGAGAGGGGAACGACATTGGGCAAACACATATTTGCATATTTTCATGTGCTCCACTGACTAAGTAGAGCAACCAAAATTATTCTTGCCATTGCACCGCTTTGTAAATGCTGCTGCAGACACATTTCCCAGTGAACCCCATATTCCTGACATTTTTGTGAGAGTGGATTTGCTAAGTGCCTTTGACAAAAACTTGTGTATTCTTTTTAACCACATAGTCAGCCCCATTCATATTTTTGCATGCATCATAACATACAGGTCATTATGGGGCAAGTCTAAGCCAGCGTTACTTTAAAGTTCCTGGGGCGGAGAACACACCTTTTCAAACTGAACTGCAGTGGGGGATAGCAACATGTGACGACAGGTGTTTGGGGCAGATACATTCACTGAAGCTGCCAATAGTTTATACATCTAACTCCAAAATCCTATCTTTGAAAAACATAAACAAGTTTGCATTAGATTTTTGCCTGACATACAGGAGATGGTTAGTTATCTGAAGCCTATAAATAGCATCCAATGTCATCCTTTCATTGTTCTCGTCTTTCCGTGCCCCACCCTGCCACCCTCTTCTACTTACCTTCTCCCGGTCTGTCAGATACAGCTCAATGCCCGACAGGCTGTCATCTTTAAGAAAGCAGCGCCTCACACTCATTTCTTTAATTCCTAATCGCCCAGTATGTTGAGGTCATGGTCCGTTACTCATGAATTCTACTGAATAGAGTTTAGTTATTTTCAGAAGAACTATGAGATGTTTCTTAAGATCATTCAGTGAATTATGATGAAAATAGCAGCTAAGTGCACCTCAGTGTTTTTATTTCTATTTCTGTTGAAGCTGTTTGAGAATATGCCACGATATGTCCAGACTCAAACATTAGTATCTTGACTCACTTCACAAACATAATTTTTTTTTTTCAAATTAAGCAAATAAGTATACTTTTATTTTATTTTTTAACTAATGCGACATTTCAATGTTAAAATGCATTTGTTGGCAGTTGGTTTGTCTTGTTATTTGTAAATGTTTATAAATTGCTATTAAAACTTTAAAAAGTATTAGAAAATCATATGAGCTCATACATATGTCTGTCTTTTGGAATAACTGTCACTTCCTTAAACTGAAGACACTCATGGAGCATTTGATGGGTCTATTTTGAGCATCTGAAAAAAAAAAAAGAATGCAATATACAATAACTAAGCTCAATATTGCAAAAAGATATGAGTTTCAGTATTTTAAATTATAATTTTAAGGGCATTACCAAGCTTTTTTATGATTTTATTTTCTATATTACAATAATAAGTTATAGATTAACAGAAAAGTCTACATTTAATTCCTTTTCAATTCAAGCTAGTTTAAAAAGGGCACCTACACTGCAGCTCCAGGTTGTTATTGCTTTATGCTATAAATGATGTGATGAAAAGGGACCAAAAGCAGTCCTTCATCTCTTTTTCACGCAGCCTGAGTTGTTTTGTCACATGTGGCGTTAATATTGGCACCCACCTGGACCAGTGGAAGACACCAGACACCAGGCCACTCTTTGCTGAGGCACAGACTACATTCATCCGCCGAAACCTGATCCTACTGTACACCACGTTCCGGTCATCTGGATTTTGGTGCTGGCAGAGCAAATGGAAAGAAGGGACAAGGGGAGAAAGAAGGAGGAGGCGTTATGAGAAGCTTGCATTGAGATGTTAATTATATTACAAAATGGCAAACTTGAGTCGGACAGGAACAGGAGTTGAGTACAGTTTCATAACAAGGATTTAAGTAAATGCTGTAGTTCTTTAATTAAAATAATAGTATTTTAATGTTAACTAATTTTTCAGGTCATTTGTTACATATATATTATAGATTAAACAAAATGAATATTTCTGTGGTTATGTCCCAGTTTTTGGACTGAACTGTGTTTTTACCTTCACCTTTTCAAAAGTCCTTTACTCCTTTAACTCCTGATCTCCTAACTCCTGACCTCTGACCTGACATGCTAACATGCTAAATTCAGATACAAACTGAAACCCAACCCTGTGCAGACATGGGACATTAGGTTCAGACCTGTAATATGTGGTTTACATGTCACAGTGATTTGTTACACAAACATGCCCTACTGGAAATACTAGCCGGAACCTGCTTCAAAACGTGGTCACAAGATGAACTGACCTAATGGCCCTGACCTAAACTGCCCTTAATAAGGCCCCAACGGTGCAGGTGGGACTGGTCAGATAATAAATCAGAGAATCACCAAACAGAAGCGGCATTGAAGAGAAGTGTAAGTCATCTAAAGGTCTTTAATCTTAGACTTTTTTCAACTTTTGAGGTCAACAGAGATTTAAAAGAACCAACAAATTGTTGAAACCAGCTGGTACTGATAATAATAATAACTTGATGATTGCTGAACCAATGTGTTGTGTTTTTAACCTTACACTGGCAACAAATAAAATTCCCAAGGACTGGAAACCTGCATTGGTGATTCCACTGTTGAACTGTGGCGACCAAGCCTCTCTCATAGAACCCCTCAAAAGGGCCTCGAGTAAGGCGCCACCATACACAATATACCTCCGTCCACCAGAGGGCAGGCTCCAAAAGCAAAATATAAGGAGAAATCCAATGGCAACTTTACAAGGCGGAAAAATATTTTTTACAGCCTGGTACAAAAGTTGGCTCTGGTTTCTAGAGCTACGTTTTTACTAAAAATTTTAATTAATACAGTATGTCCGTTTGTGCTATCTCAAAAAAATATTGTTTTACTATGCGTAACAGCAGAAAAGCCCGGATGTAACTCCACTTTACTGCCCTGTGGGTATCAGTGGAGGAGCTATACTGTAGACCAATTTCAAACTTTCTGTTGTAGCAAAGGTGTTTAAATCTTTGGTAAATCAAGAAAACCTTTTTTTGCTTCTAATTTCAAATGCAAAACCTTTTGAGTTCCTTCAGCTTGCTTTTGATAAAATTCAAGAGCAGCTTGTCCTCAATTTTCTAATTGATCAAGTTTTCAAATTAAAAGATCACATTGATCTTTTAAGCTGCACATTCAGCATTTGATAAAAAAGAGTTTTATTTGGATTTTACTATATAAATAAATCTAGCTTCTTTTATTGTTAAACAGAGATTGGTGGAATCTACATTCATGCCTGTTAGTGATTATGGAGATTTGCTGTACATGAATGTCTGAACATGTTGGACAGGGTGTATCAAGGTGCCTTGAGGTTTATAACAAACTGTTGACTGCTAACTCATCATTGTTTGCTTTAGTCTAAAGTTTTTGGGCTCACAGACTTTCTCATTTGCATGTTTTTATTTACAAAGACATTTTAGGCAAACTCCCCGAGTTTGTGTCATATTTTTTAACCATGAAGCCTAAAGCATTCTGCTGATGTTCTGCAGTTTGCTGTGCCCAACCTACGGACTGAACTGGTCAAAACTGTTTTTAGGTTTGTTGCTCTCTTTAAAATAAACAGTTTTAAGTCTTTGGTGAGGTCAGGTAAATTGTTGAGATTGTCTATGTGCTTTGTGTGATGTTTATGTGACGATTATGTAATGTTTATGTGATGTTTATGTGATGTTTATGTGATGTTTATGTGACGTTTATGTAATGTTTATGTGATGTTTATGTGATGTTTATGTGATGTTTATGTGATGTTTATGTGATGTTTATGTGATGTTTATGTGATGTTTATGTGATGTTTATATTGTCTGATTGTTGTAAATCTGTGCTGCTGCTTCTTGGCCAGGTCTCTCTGTGATCTCAATGGGATTATCTGGTTAAAAAAAAGGCAAAATAAATAATGTTGTTGCAACTGGACGGAGGCCTTTTACACACATGGACAAAAATGTTGGTACCCTTCGGTCAATGAAAGAAAAACTCACAATGGTCACAGAAAAAACTTTATTCTGACAAAAGTAATAATAAATAAAAAATCTATGAATGTTAACTAATGAAAGTCAGACATTGCTTTTCAACCATGCTTCAACGGAATTATTTTTAAAAATAAACTCATGGAACAGGCCTAGACAAAATTGATGGTACCCCTAGAAAAGACTGTAAATAATGTGACCAAATGGACATTTTAATTCAAGGTGTGTGCACTAATTAGCATCACAGGTGTGTACAATCTTGTAATCAGTCAGTGGGCCTATTTATAGGGCTTCAGGTAGTCACTGTGTTGTCTGGTGACATGGTGTACTGTGTACCACACTCAACATGGACCAGAGGAAGCGAAGGAAAGAGTTGTCGCAGGAGAATAGAAAGAAAATTATAGACAAGCATGATAAAGGTAAAGGCTATAAGACCATCTCCAAGCAGCTAGATGTTCCTGTGACTACAGTTGCACATATTATTCAGAAATTTAAGATCCATGGGACTGTAGCCAACCTCCTGGACGTGGCAGGAGAAAAATTGATGACAAATCAAAGAGACGGATTATCCGAATGGTAACAAAAGAGCCCAGAAAGACTTCTAAAGAGACCAAGGTGAACTCCATGCTCAAGGAACATCAGTGTCAGATCGCACCATCCGTCGTTGTTTGAGCCAAAGTGGACTACATGGGAGACGACCAAGGAGGACACCATTGTTGAAAACAAATCATAAAAAGCTAGACTGGAATATGCCAAACTACATGTTGACAAGCCACAAAGCTTCTGGGAGAATGTCCTATGGACAGATGAGACAAAAATGGAACTTTTGCCAAGGCACATCAGCTCTATGTTCACAGACGGAAAAATGAAGCATATCAAGAAAAGAACACTGTCCCTACTGTCAAATATGGAGGAGGCTCTGTTATGTTCTGGGGCTGCTTTGCTGCATCTGGCACAGGGTGTCTTGAATCTGTGCAGGGTACAAGGAAATCTGAAGACTATCAAGGGATTCTAGAGAGAAATGTGCTGGCCAGTGTCAGACAGCTTGGTCTCAGTCACAGGTCATGGGTCTTGCAACAGGACAATGACCCAAAACACAGCTAAAAACACCCAAGAATGGTTAAGAGGAAAACAATGGACTATTCTAAAGTGGCCTTCTCTGAGCCCTGACCTCAATCCTATTGAGCATCTTTAGAAGGAGCTGAAACATGCCGTCTGGAAAAGACACCCTTCAAACCGGAAACAACTGGAGCAGTTTGCTCATGAGGAGTGGGCCAAAATACCTGCTGAGAGGTGCAGAAGTCTCATTGACACTTACAGGAGTCGTCTGATTGCAGTGATAGCCTCAAAAGGTTGTGCAACAAAATATTAAGTTAGGGGTACCAACAATTTTGTCCAGGCCTGTTCCATGAGTTTATTTTTTAAAATAATTCCGTTGAAGCATGGTTGAAAAGCAATGTCTGACTTTCATTGGTTAACATTCATAGATTTTTTATTTATTATTACTTTTGTCAGAATAAAGTTTTTTCTGTGACCATTGTGAGTTTTTCTTTCATTGACCAAAGGGTACCAACAATTTTGTCCACGTGTGTATATTTGTACACCTTATGGAGAATGATTAAAAATACATAGCCTTGACTGCATTAAATGATGCTGTTTACTAGATGCTCTACAACTGACCGGGTTACCACAAGTAAACCTGTGTTGCCAAATCAACACAACTCTCCACCCGTGATATGTACTATATTGAGACATAGCAGTCGCATGCTTTACAGCAGAGTAGTTGCAGAGTCCTTTAGTGGGTGCAAATCTTTAAAGGTTAGTGTTGCTTTAAATACCAGGCCATAACAAGAGAATTTTGGCCACGTGAGAGCTTAGAGAGACAAGCATTGTCTCTGTTAAATCTCATATAATAATAATAATATAAAAATAATATAAAACTAAATAAAAAAAAATAAAAAAAACATGGGCTGTTCTCTCAACAATTGTTTCATAACTTAAACTTGTGACATTATCATTAAACCTTTTGCATCAGCGCAGTAACTTACAACCAATCACATGGCTTCTGAGTGAACTTGTCTTGTGTTTTAAAACTCTGGAAAGGTGCAAACTATTTACTATGCTGTTCTGACAGGGTAAAAGACAAAAAAATAAACATTTTATTGTTATTAACACCAACAGTGATGGAGATTATATATTAAAGTTTACCCTTCATAAAATATCACTTATTTAACGCTACATATAAATCATTTACATGATGCATTGAGTGTAGCTCTTGGTTTGCAGCAGCTCTGTGTTTGGAGACCCGAACAGAGCAGTTCGTCACGGCTGAGGATATTGTTCCAGCGAGAGGAAAGCTAATAGGTTTGTTTGTGAGGATGCTGCACCTGTCGTTTATTGATGGACGGAGCTTTAAATAACTTTGTGAGGCTGTTGAATGCTGTGGAGGGATTCTGTGTGTGTTTTCCTATTCTTTTTCTACTAGACTTTCTCACACACCGCGAGGCACAGGTGCACACACTGTAATTTGCACATAAGGATGATATTTCCGGGCACTCAGTGAGAATCCCTCAGTCTTATGTGTTTATTTGTGTAGGGCTCCATGAAAGGGATGCGTGATATTTCACAGCAGAGCAATGGCAGTGGGGAACACAAAGTCAACAATGTTCATCTTGTGCGTTTACTATTAGTACGTGTGTGGGCGTGTTACTGAGTGTGGAAAACCCTCACTGTGTGTATTTATAGCGCTCCATTGTTGAGCCCATAGAAACCTCTGTAATAGGATCTGGCCCCTCTCACTAAGAAAGTCTGGCGATAAATTAGTTAGGAGACGTCATTGCTCATGCCATCTCTGTGATAACTGTGTACCCCACATCACTCCTGAGCTCTTAGTCCCCACAGGATTAAACTCATAAGTGGACGCTAAGATGGCCGACTTATCATCATTAAGTGCACAGAGGAAGTAAAGGTGGGAACTCGTTGACTCTGTAAAAGATGCCTGTGTCTGTCTTCAAGATGTCCTTGTGACAGTGAGCCTCTCAGACGGGACAGATCATCCTTTATTTTATATCAAGGTCCTGAATGTTGGATAACCCCTCTTTTATGTGTATTACAAACAACAGCAATCATCTTGACTCTCCTTTATTGATTATTATTTTAAAAATTGCACACTTTAGTTTTGTGTTCTTCTTTGATGGACATTCAGACATTATTTCAAACACTAGATTACTCAAAGTGGTATATGATACTGTATGGGCCTAAATCTAAATCCCAAATAAAGCTAAATAGAGATTACATTAAATATTATACAAGCTGCTGCATCAAAATCAAATGTAAACAATCACACAACAACAATCTGACAACACTCTACAAAGCTCCATTATTACTGTTCAGGTGCAGCTGTACTTCAGCAGCTATTCATTCAATCAAATTGTATTCAAATTTCAAAATAACTTTAATCCCCAAGGGGAAATTCAATTGTTAGGTCTCTTTAGATGAGCTGACTCAAGAGTTCTGTCCTGCAGCTCACTGATCTCAGATATCAATTTGATTCATTCTTTACAACCATTTATCCTGTTGCATCCCAGCAGCTGTGTGCATAAAGTAGGAAACATTCCAGACAATCGTTGGTTTATGGCAGGGCTAACCCTTAGAGACTTGCACTGACAGACCATTCCTTCATTTATTCACTATTGGCTATTGATTCATCAGTTCACCTACACATACAATAAAATGTGTGACATGTCTGCATCCCCAAGAAAAAGTGTCCACATTTCTATATGTGTATTAAAGTAAACCAGTTCTTTTGTCTTAATCTCACTGAATACACTTTTATTTAATAGTGCTTTATAAGAGTAATCGATAATACCAGCAGCCCAGCTAATCTGCAACAAATCAAAAAACACTGCAACATTATGAACGAAAAGGTGAGACTGACAGTGAAGCAGAAATACATAAAGATAAACTAAAGTTTATTCAAAATCAGAAAACCAGAAAACCACCAGAAAAGTATTGCAAACCATAAAAAAAAATTGTCCTGTCTCACTATGTTGGAAACCTTTCTCAGCTCATATGAAGAATCTGAGAATGTTACAATTATAAAACAAGATTGACAGGACGGATAGTGTTGCACTGGCAGATGACGGTTCTTGGCCAGCTGCCTGGAAGTTATTCGCAGCATCACAGCAAAGCCCACACACACACACACACACACACGGACGGACTCTTCAGAGAGACCACCGCCGGGATCAAGTGCACTGTGCGAGAGGAGGAGGTGTGGTGCTGTACAGACGGTGTGTACCGGGTTCAAGGTCAGAGCACACATAAAGTGTGAACCAGCAAACAGGCACAAGGGACAGATACAATGTAAAGCTCATGTAAAAATAGCCACATTTATCAACGATTCACACTCAACGGTTGCTGCATGATGACCTGGGTGGGGTCACATTTGCTCCTAATGTCTACAGTCACATGCATGTATTATATAACCAATGAGAAGTAACAACTCTTGATCAGATGGACTTTTGTGTCTTACTAAAGATGCTTCAAATGTTATTAAGTAGACTGGTATGGTAAATAACAAGCCTCATTACTCAGTGTAGGCCTCGGCCAGTTGCTCAATAGCAGAACTAAAGAAAACACAGCTAACGGGATCAGCTTTAAACCACAGTGGAACCTAAATTTAATGTTGACCTGTCGGTGAGCACACAAAGTGAAGCTGTCATACCATAATGAATTGCCCTGAAGTGCCCTGTCTGTTTATTTTTAAAAATCACTGACACAGTCTCATAGTCGAATGTTAGGGAAGGTGCCATGGTTTGTGATCTGTGCACACATACTGAAACATACAAGTTTCTTCTAGTTTATACATCTTTAAAGAATGAAATAGATTGACAGTTGAGAGACACACGTTTCTTGGTGTCAGAGTAGCATAAGATTGTATTATTTAAAAATAGCTTTTAGAAGTACGGCAATGTAGTGAGGAATGGCTGTTTTTAAGTTTTTTTTAATGTTTTTAATGTTGGAATATTTGTTGTGTATGGAGCAAAGAAAATGTTCTGTTTTTCTATAAACAGACAATAAAGTTGTTTGAATCCTTGAATCCTTGCATAATGAGTCTGAAGTAGAGGCAGCTGGCCCCATTTCAGATCACAAGGTGCAATGGTCAACCCAGCTGTCAGTGGCTGACAGTGAGAGCAAACTCCTTCAGTGTCACTGTGTGACTTGAAAAAGGGTCTTTTAATGTTAGTCTATATTTAAAACAGTGTCAACCCCGGTCGACACATGACCAGGACTCTCTGAGGAGAACTAATACATTTTCAAGGATACCTCTGTGCAAGCACCTGTCATCCACTAAGAGCCAAAACTTTCAGATGAAAATATAACTCAGTTCTTCCTGTCAAAACATTTGCAGCTTTTATTTTGCCATAAGGCAGAACAGGAAGCTGGTTAAACAGGGTCAAGTAAGTGCTGCTCTGGAATGTCATGACGTAAAATGCAGAGCTTGTTTGACGAATCAGGTTCAACACATCTCTTTTAGTAACGTATGTGGTTGAAAACTTCCTGCTGGGATTTCGTTTTGCCTGCTTCAAATGTAAGTTAAGAAAACTCATAGATATGCATGTTTGACTTGTATGACTAGTTAGACAATCTAAACATATAGTCTTAGTGATGTAAACACTGTTTATCTTTACTGTCATTCATCTCAAGATTTGGCATTATATTACTCTAGATTTCAATGTTTTAAAATGAAACATGACAAAGCAATTGCATCGAGTCAAAAGTATTTTAGTTTAGTTCCTTTTAAAACTGAAACCCTTTCACTTCCCTGTTTTTAACCAATTCCTCATGACAGTGTTTGGTCATAAACTTGTTAACAAAGCAAGGACATATGCTTTAAATGAGCGGTCAGGGGTCACAATCTCTGGTTTAAAGATGCTCTGATTGTGTTTTGTGCCAAATTTGTAAAGACTGGAGCCTCTGTGGGGTAAGTGACACTGTAGATAGATTTATATATGCCTGCTATTTTGTCTTACAGCTTTATTATTACCATTGTTGGTTAATAAAGCTGATTTGCTTTATGCTTATCAAATATTGAGATGTGTATTTATTTTGTGTAGCTGCTGGTGATGGAGGAGGCATACATTCAGCTCTATCAGGAGTTTCTTCGCTTGAGGTCACTCTGCCTCAGACAAGCTGCTCTGTTGCGTCAACTCACAGCAGCTTCTCAAAAGCAGCAAGGTCCATTCCAATCATACATATCTCTCTTTATTTTATTTTTTTATCATTGATCATTAATCAAATTAAATCTGATTTGTTTGTTTTTTTCAGGAGCAACAGTTGCAAATGGGGAGCTGAGTACAACTGCGCCTCTCACGGTTCAATGCACCCCAGAGATCTCTGTTTATCTTAGTGAAACTCCTCGACCACAGGCAATGCTCGGCCCTGAAGCGCCGAGCCCCTACCAAAATACGGGGTCCTACTCGGACCTCCTGGCTGAAGATATGTTCAAGCTGTGTATGGAGAAACCGGTCGACAGAAAAGGAGCAAAGTCCGACCACAGAGTTCCTCCTTTGTTAAGTTCAGACACATCAATGTCCCAAAGAGCTTCACACAGTGTTGTCAAATATCCGCGACATGTAGGCCATCCCGGTGAAGATGCAAAGGTAAGTCTTCTGTCTTTGGGCTTTGCATGTTCACCCAACATCCAAAAACATGTGCATGTGAATAAGGGAATCTAAAGTTGCCCATAGTGATTGAATGTTTGTCTGTGTATGTCTGTGAGAGTTAGTCTAAAAGATGCACTATAGTGTTTGTCCAGGGTGTACTCCACCTCATGCCTCATCAAGTAGCTGTGATAGGCTCCTGTGCTCCTGTATTTAGAAATACCTCATCATATCATCATATTGTTTCCCTTGACAGTTAAGAGCTTATGAACTGTTGAAATAGCTTGATGAAGTGGTAAGCACATCCAACATCACCAAGGAACCATTTCCAAATCTGCTTAAATATTAAATATATTATTAGGAAGTCTTGTTGAATATATTTCTTTTATCATGCTGTACACCTCAAAATGGCCAGAGCTATACAGTACCTAATCTATAGATCTTTTTGCAAGTGTTTAACCCAAGTTTTCCTTCACAAACCTTTTTCTGTGTCTCTTTATTGCCAGAGACCCCTGGGAGGCAGTCTGTCCCACTGCTGTGACCTCCAGACAGAGTCCGGTGTGATGTTGTCGGATGTGGCGCTGCAGTCCCACATTTGTGAGTTTTGCCAGGCAGTTTTTCCTGGAAACACAGCAACTGGAGGAGAGTTCCTACGACACCTCCACACCCACATCATATAAGTCAAACTCATTCTTCCTGCATCGGTTGTTCACATGAACCTATAACTATTTGTGTGATTGGACTGTAGACAATGTTATCCCTTCCAAATGTATGAAGGGATTATGAGCAGGAGGAGCAGTAATGAAGATGGGGCCAGACAACAATCTATGTTAAAATACCTTCTACAAGATTTTAACATCCAAGATGTCCTGGATGACTGAGAACCTTCACAGACACTTTCTACACTGCACACACTTTTACTAATAGCAGAAGCTTTGTTAGCATTTATTTGGATATTGTTGATATCAGCCTTAATTTTCTTTACTTGTAAGCATTTTGGGTCACAAGTGCTACTAGTGGTGTGTAATTTTGTACTAGTAAACCAGTAAGGACATAAATGCTTACTAGTAGTACTACTAATACAACTACACTGGACACTTTTGACCTCACTAGTGCTAGAGGTCCCAGTAGGTCCCACTAGTACTACTTGCACACAATTTTAGCCTCACTAATGCAACTAGTTAGTATTTTGCTGTTACTAGTGTTACACATAACCAGTTTTTGTAGTCGACTGTAAGAAAGTGGGACCAGGATTCTTATTGGCCAGAGTAGAAATGACTGAAGGACCAAGTGTAAGGCTCAAATTATGCACCTATCCCGCCTCCTACTCACAATATAGTGTCACTAGAGCTCCCTGTACACCACAAATGTGTTTAGTAGTTCATAAGTACCAATTTTAGACCTCACAAGTAAACAGTCTAAAGTTTTGTGCAAAGTCATTTGTAAATAAATTGCTCCACCTGGGTCTCTTGGACACAAAAAATTTATTTAAAAAAAATCTGCCGAGGATATAAAAGAAAAAGTAAAAAAAAGTGAAATTTTAAATCACCCCAAAACCAGGGCAAATTCTATGGCATTTGCATCAACACAGCCAAAGTTCTGCAAAAATAAAGAAAGAAAAATCATAAAATAAATGTCCAGAGACCCATTCTATCCTTGTATAAAGATTAACTTTAGATGATGCATTGTTGTTTATTATTTTATTTGAATGTTTAATGTATCGTTTCTTTTCAGACAATGGGATTATAAGTATCTTGTACTTTCTTTATATTTTCTGTCATTTTAAACTAGTGTACATTATGTGGCTACGCCATGTTGTTTCTGGTATAAAGGTTTTTCAAATGCTGTGTTTTATTCTTCTTTCGGACACAATCTGTCTCACATTAACAGGAATTGGCTTGATATTTGATGAATGGCTGTTATGTTTGTTTCTCAGCTGTCTGCGACTGAGCTCTGTGTTACTGAGGAAATAACAGGGGCTAAGAATAGAAGATGTAACTTCCTAATTAGCAACAGATTATTAACATTGGCAGTTCCCATCATCTGCTGCCAAATGACGAACTTAAAGGAAAATCAAGCATTCTGTAAATTAATATAAAAATATTGTATAATCTCCTAACATCTCAGCGACTTCTCTTTGTGACACACTAGGGGGCTTGAGAGTGTCCGTGTGTATTTGCGGATGATCAGATGACACAGGTGAGTCATAGCTCATAGTCATAACTCAGCATCAGTGCAACAAACAAGACGGCAGCAGAGGTGTTGCTGTTGATCTGACGCAGTTGCTTCAGATCACAGCCAACAAAATCAATCTCTCACTTTAGGCAATAAAATAACATTTATTAATTGTGGTGTAACAAAATAAATAATCTGTTCTGCAACATAAGAAACTGAGGAGACCACCGATGGTGGAGAGAAGTTCACTGAGCCAATACACTTACATACAGCTTACAGAAACCTGACAGTGTTAACATGATGTCATTGTAATTGTGTGTTTAGAGCCGTTGCATCAAACCTCAAGAAACACCAGTTGTCATTTTTCCAGATCTGTACATGTCTGCCTCCTGAAGTAAACCTGTGATGAATGAATTTACTAATAGTCTTTAAGTTGCAAGCACTGTTTTCTGATCTATGACTACAGAAATAACCCCAAACATACGCAATAGTCCTGAGCAACACAAAATCTACACTTCTTAGTTGAAGAAGAAGCTCTGTAATTATTATTTTTGTACAAACTGTGCATTTAGTGTGTGTACAATAGACGGGTAAGGTAAGTTAAGTGTAAGGTATGCAGATAACAGCATCCTCTCAGCTTTTGAAGTCATGCATTAGATGTCTGATTCGACTAAAGACAGAGATTATAACGTATTACGCAGTGCCCCGAAACAAATACCACCTTTAAATCAAGTTGTTGGTGCTGTCGTACTGACATCGAGCTGTCGGAAGAGCCCTCATATACAGTAGAGAGTGTGCATAAACTTCAGTGTCTGTCAAGTCTTGAGTTAATTTCCAAAGCTGTGCTGCCACCTGCTGTGTCATCTCAAATGAAACAAGCTACCACAGGAAATATCGGTTAAAAGTTTTTGTCTTTTTCTTAAATCAGTAGGACAACAGGATTCACCTTCCTATACACATAAATAAAACGTAAAAACAGCTGAGACGTGACTCTATAGACCAGTTTCTGACATTTGCTGGACTGACTCTGCTCTTAATCAAAGTGGCTTTCTCATGCCCTGCTGGTCATATTCGCCAGGACTCATGGCCCCAGTGGACTCTGAGTGGAGTTCATTGGCAGGCAGCGCACAGATTCTCTGTTGTCTGTGATGTTCTCTTCATTTCCCTCGATGGTTGGTGTCATCTTTAGTGATGCAAGGGCTACTGCTTCTGCACGCTAGTATGGAGCTCCGTCTGTCCACTTTGTTGTCATGGTCTGTAGAAAAAAACAAAATCTTAGGCCCAAAGCAAAGTGAGAGAAAAAACAGTTTATTGAGTACTGACTGAGGCTAGTGAGTGGATGTGAATTTAAAACAGAAGTTTATGGAGTATGTACATCCTTAGTAGCATTTACATTTGCCTACAACTATTACAAAGAAATGTCTAGGCTAAGTAGATGTAACCAGTGTTTTAAAACCTTCAGGGGAATTTTCCAAGAAAATTCTCCCACACTCACTGAAGTCATCGTGGCCAACACAAGCCGCAGTACAGCAAGAGTCATCACTTCGAGTTTGTTTGATAAAGTTATGGAATAGAACGTTTATTCAACATTAGTGTCAGAGGTCTGCAAAGACCAATAAACCGACTCAACAGGATTTTGTGTGCATAGGCCACCTCTGCAGCGTTAGTTCACAACATCAGTCTGAGTGCTTGAGACTAAAAAGCACAAGAGTCTCACATGAATTTTTCATGAGTCAACATTTACTCATCGGCAGAAAGCGGCTACATACTCACTCTTTTATTTTTTCACAAGAGGTAATACAATACATTTTAGATAGTTTTGTTTTCATAATTTATTCAATATGACAGAGAGAACTACAATGGCTGAATATTATGTGCTATTATGGATTGATAAACATAAAAAGTTGTTAATACAAGTGTCTGTCTGTATAAATATCAAACAGTGGCATTTAATGAAAACTTTAATAAATTAGTTCATATTATCATAATTTTTGCCCCTGCATTTTTCACTTTTCTGTATGATGTTTGTTGACATGAATCATTTATGAACATGCACTTTATCTGCTCAGCAACTGTCAGTATTATTTATTGACATTGTGGGTAATTTTTCCTAATTGACATGTTTTTTTGTTCCTAAAACGGCTTCCCTTTGTGGTTTTTACTGTAAATGGGGAATAAACCTTAAACTTAACATAAGGTAATAACAGAAGATGAGAAGTTTAAAACCGTTTCAACATTTAACAGAAGGAAACTTGAAGTGACAGAAGTGTGACTGACGTCAGTGATAAAACATATGACATTTTTGTTATTTCTGCAGCAGTCCTTTTGGTCGAAGCAGAGACGTATAAAAAAGACTATGCCATTTCCCTGCCCACACCTTTTTATTTTTGTACACTGTCGCTTGGTGAGTCAATGTAACGCCCCTCCAATTACCTCCCACTCGTTCGCCCCCACGCCCCATCATCCATCCCGCCCTGCTGCCCACGCACCTAACGCACTGTGCTCACTCTGACGTCAGAGGCAGGGGGGCCCGATTCTGCCACCCACAGAGCGCTTCCTCTCCCCTCCCTCCCCCCACGCCCACTCATGTCTTCGCTGGCTTCCTTCTCCACTAAAGCTTTGTATCTTCAGCTGGCTATCACAGCGGAGAAGATGCCCAGTGATGCAGGAGATGAAAATGCTACAGTAACAGGGTTATTACAGAGGTGTGATAACAGTGTAACACCCCCTCTATACTGCGTTCAAGCACTTTTTTCTTCCCAGCTCTAACTTGCGGCTCTCTAATTTGCAGTCTGCTGAAGTTCACATGCGCATAGTGGGAGGCGTCACCGCTCTGAGATTATGACTCACAAAAGTTCAAGCTGTGGAGCTATAAAATATTCATTGTTACAGCAAAGGTTAGGGAATCACTGTCTGCCATTTTCAATCCATCCCCAGCATCAAATTATTTCTCACAGGAAAACAGTGAAAATGTATTTGTGAGCAGATGCACAAAATCGTCATGTCATTATCTGAAAGGTCACCTGTTGAGTGTATTCCCTCGGACCCGAGGCTGAGCTTGGCTGCCCGATCACGTGACACCATCCGAGCCAATCGCAGCCCTTCATCCATTAGCGTTTGCTGCATGAGGTGGCGACTCCAGTTGGTGTGGTTGGAGGTGTCGTTGTGGGGGCGAGGGGACGGAGCCTGATTGCACTGTAAGCCTGTGTCTAATGGGACAAACACATTTTGGCGCTTTAAAATGCTGGAGCAATCCCCGAAGAACTATTACTATATTCAGTATTCACCATGTGAGTCCAGGCTTTCAGCAGATAAGCTGTCTTCGTCAGTCCTTTGGGTCAGACTCTCTGAACCCTCCACTCCCAGAAGAGACGGCATGCTCTCTGGCACCATTACCTGAAACATGTCACATGTTATACAGCACTGACCAATCTGACAGGGACATGCCAGTTCTTTACACGTTTCTTGTGTTTATAAAAGACAGTATGGCTCACTCACTTCATGTCTTGCTCTCTTCAGTGGCAGTATGTTGCTCTCCTCTGGATTTGTCCTGTGGGGAGACAACAGATTCAGTGTAACAAAATCAAGATTACTTTTTGTTTTGTTTTTATAGCCTAATGTGTGTAACTCCTTACAAACCTTAAATATTATATGAAGGTGTGGTTGTTGAATGAGCTCAAGTTAGGATTGCATGATAAAAAAGTGTGTTGAATGTTGTAATAATAATATGACTTGCAATATTTGAAGTCACTTTGGCACATTGTTCACTTTGGATAGATCTTTGTGATTGCTGATATAGAAATAAAGATGAGTGCAATATATTGTATCATTCTAATCCAAATACTGTACAAGTTAAATGTAAAGAAACAGAGGTGCATTTTCATTTGAGCCTACAAATTGATGGCTTTGTGTGTTTTCTGTGCAGCTTCAAAGTCTGCTCATGGCACCACTGGGGAGAACAGGAACAGCAGAAGATCCTGAGTGATTCATTTCATTCACATCCATGAATGTGATGCTATCTTGATTGAAAAAACAAGTGCTTGTGTGACTAGTTTCCTTTTATAGCAATGTAACAAGTTGTTCTTGAGGCGCAATCAAGCCATAACAGCAGCGAGGAGTGTTGATCATTAGTTGCTGGTGAACAAACCACTGTAAGGACTAAGCTTTTACCTTGCATTCTTTAATGTGGAGGTGTAGGCGCATTTCCTTGCCACCTGCCGAGCCAAAGAAAACAGTTCGACTCGTCTGAGCAGAAGGGCATTGTCACGTATGCAGAACTGAGCCGCTGCCTCATTGATGATCAGCTAAAAGAGGCATGTACATACAAAGAAGTCAGAACTTCAAACATTGAAATGTAGACAAAAAGGGGTCTGGTATTTTTTATTGTTTTGTGGACATGAAAAAGTATTTGAAAATATGTTTTTATTACATATCACAATTTTAATATCAAATTTGTAAACTTGATTTTTACCTCATGATGTGTGAGCTGCTTGCCCTCTCTCCTTTTAGAGTCAAAGCGTCCATAGATGAGACTGTACTTGCGAATCTCTTCTTCTTTGTTCAAATCTTGAGACCCCATCTTAAAGATATGCCCCACTGTCTTTGCCATTTTCTTGTTCATTCGGAGCAAAGTCTTTACCTCGGCTGGGTCAGACCTGGGGAGGGTCCGGAGCAGCCTCTCCACACTGTCCACCACCGCTCTGGTCGTGTCTGGGTCCAGCTGTCCCCCAGGCCATGCTGACAGTGTGATTGGTGCAAAAGACACAGAGGAGCTTGGGGAGGTTGAGGGACCCGGTGGACACGTGGACAGCAAAGGAGGGCTGGGCACCTCCTCATCGGCTCCGGAGGTGCTGTTTCCCTCTGGCTCAGGGCTGAGCCAGTGTTGCTCCATGGGGGATAGCTTTTCTCTGTAGTGTGAGTCTGGAGGCTGAGGGGAAGCCTGGGAGCAAGGACTTCTTGGACTTCCACTGTGCATCGGAGTTAGACATACCCTGTCCTCTCTGTCACATGGAGACCCAGGCTGTCCGTTACTCAAAGACTTCCCTGGCCTGCTTGTACCCGTACCATCTACTTTGAAAAGTGGGATACCCCCTAGAGGAATGCTAGAGACGGGCTGGCTGAAAAGGGCAGGGTTTGCGGCCCAGTCTCGGAGGGCCTTCTGCAGCCTACGTACATGCAGTGGCTTGGTGGCCATGCCAACTAGTGCCATGATCTCCAGAAACTCCTCCTCGGCTGCTTCACAAAGCTGCTGCACGTCGTCTCCGCCCTGCTGGATGAAGGTTTCATAGTAGGCCAGCAGGTTGGCCCTCTGCAGCACACGATACAGCTGCAACTCTCCAAGTGTGCGTGGCAGGGACATGGCACAACACTGCAAAGGATAGAAATGAGCTTAAGTACTAACCCTGCTGGTGATCATTAATCATCAGATGTGACAGTAATTCACTTGTGCATGGTCTTAGTTAAACATAAGTTGTTTAAGTATAATTAACTTACATCACACCTCAGACTGATTTTATGCTGACACATAAAGCGCTCACCTTCTCTAGATCAGGTACACGGACGATGTCCCCAGCGCGCACTCCCAGTGTAAACTGACTTGCAGAAAAATGTGAACAAGAACCAGTTTTTAATTTATCATCAAAAACAAACCAAAATGGTGCAAAACAGAAGCAAAAAGAACTCGATTTGGAAGAAAACCGTCGTTATCATTAGCTTTTGTCAATTACCTTGCACTTATTTCCGAAAGCGTCCCCGGCTGGAGCTGGCGTAGTAAATCCCCTTTGCGTGTCGCTCTCGTCTGAAATCACTGGCAGAAATCCTCCTCGGGCGCACCGTATTGGTTGCTGGCTGCCTTTTTGCTGTCTGTGTGGGCTGGAGAATGACGGGGGCGGACTGCAGCACGCCATCTGACCGAAAAAGAGCCTTCCTCTCCCGGTAGAGAGGCGGCTTTCAAATTAGAGATGTGGGTGGTGGGTGTGGGGGGATGAAATTATCTGCGTCTTTCAAGATATGCCTCTAATGCACAAGATTCAGGGGGTTCCCAGAGTTTGCCACACCACAGACCCTCTGCTCTGCCCATACACACTTTTAGGCAATTAACTAGTGTGTCTTTTATAGGCTACAGGCATTAAATAATTAGCTAGTTAACCATTTTGTTCAAACTGCCTTACACGTGTGAACAATAAGAGAAATTTTTACTTAATTTATTTGATTTTAAGTAAAAAAAAAATAAATAAATTGTCTAATGGTCTTTTTCAAATGATAATTTTTAAATATTATAACAAATAAACACGTATACCAATCAAATACTTACAAAATATTTATTCAGCTTATTTAGTATTTCAAAAAGCATCCTTTGGACTAAATCAGAACTTGCAAAGCCTAGCTAGCCTATTAGGTCAGCTCAAATAGTAAGCTACTGTATTTTATCGTGTATTGCTGTCTGTATGTCTTTCATTGTTTGTGTATATTTGATAACAATTTTCAGTTTTATATACCTTGGATTTGAAAATACGATTGGGCTAAAGCATACAGCCTTTATAGCGTATTTATGTGATACACAAGTACAACAGTAGGGGAGGTAGTGAGCACAAGCTTTTTATGAACAGCAAAACAGCGGCCGAGAAGAAATGCACTGGAGGAAACTGAAGAAAGTAGGAAAAGAAGCAGCAGCAGAAGAAGAAGTGGCTAAATAAACAACACGGACAGTTAATAAACTAGGTTACACAGACACCACCAAAGGTATATGACTTCTGACGAGTTGGAAATGCAAATGCAATGTAATATGCCTTCTCACTGTTGTCGTTAGGTGCTTACAACATGCTTTAGCTTTACTTGTCAAACCTCAAATGAAGGCGTTAATATGAGCTCCAGGTCCAGCTCGACACTGCTTTGCTAACACTTAGCTTTGTGGTTAGCGACTGAAAAATAAGTGAGTCATTTGCTTTTGGGCATTGCTGTTTTTCCTCGTTATACTCGTCGTTATGTATGTCGCTAAACATTATTCCATGTCTTTCAAACGATAGCTTGTCAGGACTAAGCTAATTGTAGACTTCTGTCTGCCATCCTTCTTGGTAAGGCTGCTAACACTCAGCTGTGTGCTAACATTAGCTATTAAAATAATATATCGTGCTTTGTATAGTTAAATAAAAGTAATTGTATACTGAATATCTCGTATGCTGTTTGAATGTGCCTGGTCTAGTTGCTATAGCATCATAATTATTAATAGAAATGAATATGGTGTCAGGCTATATTTATTATTAGACTTCCTTATTTGTGACCAAGCGTGCAAATGTCAGCATTTTAAATGTGTTTGAGAGATTACACGGGCCAGCGCCAACATAAAAGTTCAACCTTTAACCAATGACTCCTTGTCTTTCAATAATTTATACATTTATTATGCAATTGGCTTAAGACATTTCCTTTGAACAAATGAATACGTTGTTGTGAAAACTGCAACTGTTGTTGCATTCTTAGATTAAGATGTAGAAATAAACATAAATGCACCTTTCTACCTCTTTGTTGTTATAACATGTTTCATTTTCAGGAAAGGACATAATGTGAGCTTTTAACCCTTGACTCCTGGAAATAGCTGCTGAGATGGTGAACTTCATTCAGACCCCATTGTCATCTTTTTTTTTTTTTATATGACTCTGGGATGAAAGCTGCTGTGACAAAAATGACTTTGGGATTACAATACTGATTTTAAAAGGGATTTATTGACTCGGCTGTGGAACAATGGAGAGAGAAGCAGCTGAGAAGGAGCTGGAAGGGGTCGCAGAGGATGAGGAGACCTCTGATGTTAATCATACTGCATCTGCGGGTCAGTGGGAGGCCAGAGAGAACGTTGAGGAAGAGGATGAAATGTCTGATCTCAGATCTAAATCTCAGGATGTCCCAAATCTATCCACTCCACCACATGACTCTGGGATTGGTGAATTTGAGTATTGTGGGACTTCAGAGGCCAAAGAGGACAATGAGGACGTTTCTGATGAACTAGAGCATGAAAACACTGCAGATATTGAGACCATAGAGATCATTAATCAAGAAGAAGATCAGGCTGCCAAAGAGCAGCAGATGAATGGAGAGTCCAGTTGGAGAAATGTGGGAAGAAAAGGTAAAGTTAGGAGCAGTGGATCTTTTTCAGAGGCCACTCCTGCCTCAGTCCCAAAAAGTACTGCTGTATCGAGCGGCAGCAGACACAAGCAGGCTCGCAGACGAAATCACCACCACCATCAGCAGAGCCGCGGCCGCAGGAGGACAGGCAACCAGCTCCTCTCAGCCTTTAAGGAAATCTTATCCGAGTCTCTGTGCTTATGGTGCATCTCTTGTGTCCATATGATGATTGAGATTATTGTGACTTTAACTCATAACTGTGGAGTTGGAGTTGAGAGGGGAGGAGTCAGACTTTACAACTTTGGGCAGCACCTTCTAAGTAAAGTCACAGACTTACCTGGGATGAAGGCAGATGCCACACGGATATTGAATTGGACAAAATGTACTGCGATGAACCTGTTAGATAAAGTAGTTCTGTCTTTAAAATTTGCAAAGACTTCTGCCTTATTCTGCTGTAGACTTTTATGTGCTTTGGTCATTCTTGGATCTCAGTGGGTAAAGTGTCTATTCGCTCGTATTGGTGGTGAGCGAGGAAGGCGCTGTTGGACACTTATTCATGAGTCGAGATTTTGGCTGAGAATGGTGTCTTTGATGGAAAAAGTCAGGAACTGGTTTAAGAAAAGGGGCCAAAGGCCTGCGTCCACCCCAGAGTCACCGGGCCAAGGAGGCAGAGGTCCGTCAGGCCAGGAGCTCGAGAGACTCTTGGCATTGGCTGATGTGCCAGAGGATGAACTCGACCCCTTTTCTGTGCTTGGTGTCGAGGTTCATGCAACAGAAGCTGAGCTGAAGAAGGCCTACAGACAGCTGGCTGTCCAGGTGTGTGCTTAATACACATGATTATACGGAAAGTGTTTATTTTACAGCACTATCTGAGGCTGGTTTTTCATTGCAGGTTCATCCTGACAAGAATAAACACCCTCGGGCTGGGGAGGCATTTAAAGTGTTGAGGGCTGCCTGGGATATTGTTAGTAATCCAGAAACAAGACGAGAGTATGAGTTGTAAGTATAGACAGAAAGCTTTAATGACAAGACGGATGTTTTAACAGGATGCCCTGCTGGTTCACCTGTGTGCATATGTAGAGCAGCTTGAGTTAAAATCTGTTTCTCAAGTTTTATTTTTCTACTGTCTCAATCTCTAATGAGGTCTAAAAAGACTTTTGCATGACTCAATACACATTAATACAATTAACAGTTATTTCAACTTTAACTTTAACTTGCTCTTCCTTATTTGTACACTTTATTGTCACACAGAAAACGTATGGCAGCAACTGAGCTTTCAAAATCTATGAATGAGTTCCTCACTAAACTGCAGGATGACCTGAAAGATGCCATGAACACCATGATGTGTACAAAGTGTGAAGGGAAACACAAGTATGTTTACGATTCTAGCATTGTATTCTTCTACAGTTCACAAAGACTTTTACTGAGTTGTTTGTTATGAAGAATATATTTTTTACTTTTTCACATGTCTGATGCAGGCGGTTTGAAATGGACCGTGAAACCACAGAGGCTCGATTTTGTGCTGAGTGTAATCGTTGCCATAGTGCTGAGGAAGGGGACTTGTGGGCAGAGTCGAGTATGTTGGGCCTTCGCATCACATACTTTGCCTGCATGGAAGGCAAGGTCTATGACATAACGGGTAAATGACAAATTAGGTTACTGTGCAAAATGTTCATACATTCTGATGCTCACAAGAAATAATGTGACAGTGTCCAGTTTAATGTTTACGAGCAGTTTTGTGTAATGCCATGTCTTTTTTGCTACTTTTCAGAGTGGGCAGGTTGCCAGAGAATCAGTATTTCTCCCGACACGCATCGTGTGCCGTATCATATCTCCTTTGGGTCAAAGAACAGCAGCACCTCCACACGACATAGGTTTGCCAATAACATAAACACACTACTCGCGTCTAGGCCTTCTACTCTAATAGTATATTTTATTTCAAAGTATGTCAAACTACCTTACTGACAACTTGTATAGTCTGCTGTTTTTGTGGCTCATTTAAAAATATCATCTGACTTATTCTATTGTCCTATTTTTAGAACGCCTTCAGAGCATCCACCAAGCCCAACAAACCCGGCGGATTTGCAGGACTTCTTTAATCGCATTTTTAAAGGAGGACCTCCTAATGACATGGCTGCCAATGAGGGCTTTTTTCCCTCAGGTCCGGCCCATCCTCAACCTGGTGCTGGGGCACCAAACTTCCCCCCTCCCCCAGGGCCGACAAATTTCTACATGCCAGGCAGCCATCGTCCTGAGTCTAGTGAGACCTGGGCTGAGAGTGGAAAACCCCCCAGGAGAAGGAAAAAGGTCCGCAAGCCCTTTCAGAGGTGAAGTCAGTAGAGTACGGACACAGGGAATCATGGCCATGTTTGAATTTGATCTGCAGTGGGTCAGTGTGACAGGATCAGGAAAGCTGCTTGTTGTTAAATGAAGAGAATAATCTGTGTGGGCTGCGTTGGTGCTTTATCTCCAATACCACATTAAACCTATGTTTCTATGTAAGGCGCCTTGGAATCAAGTATCCTCACAATGACATTTTCTTTTTCATAATTTCCTGCCAAATGCGAAGAAATGCACGAGTCGCACCTGCCTTTTAATATTTTGTTTTTTTCACAGTGATATGTTTAAATACAGTTATGTTATGGGAGTTGAAGAAAGGGATTGCGAAGTACATGAACATGAAGATATGATCAGGCTGCTTGAGTGTTATTGGCACTTTTTATGAAGAATGAATCCAATACAGATCCACTAATTTGAACTTCATACTTTACCATCAGCAGTAGAGTTTTCTATGCAAAAGAAACACAGTTTAACATTGTCTGGTATTACACTCATAACCAACATTGGAGAAATAGTTGTCTGTAAAATGCAATTAAAGTCTAGCGTCTGAGTTATTCTCATAAAAAATGTATCTTATACATACATTCTACTGAACACCACATTATCAAGTTTTAATTTGAAGACAGTGCTACACCTCAATTTAAGGCCCGTGTGTGTAGTTCTCAAACCAGTCAAAGGGAAGATGACCACCATAATAAAGATTTCAAAGTCAGATGTTTTAGCAGCTTCACACAAAGCTTTTACTGCTTAAGGAGAACATAAAGCTCCAGATACCTTGACAATTTAAAATGTATTTTTCTCAAAGATTTTATAAAATCATTTACTTTTGGGTTTGTTGACATTTTTTTTCTTTCTATAATTCTCAGATAATTAAAAGATCAGTAATCTTTATTTCTTGACCCTTTTCACAATATTGCTGTAAACTTATGTTTAAAGTGTCAAGGGGTCATCATTGATCAAAATCAATAAACAGAAAGGCAGTTAAATCTCCAGTGTTGATGCATTTGGTTAAACTTCTGTTTGGTTTCTTTCTTCTCTTTGCAGACATTGCAGTGTATTTCAGATTGATTTTAAAAAAACAGGATTTGCTGTTTACTCCTGATATATGAAGACAGACATGTTCGCTGTGTGATGTGTTTTATTTTGGAAGTTGAAACATTTGCATTTGTGTTATTTAGCTCTCTCACTTCAGTAATAACACCAGAGGGTCTGTGAAAGCCTAACTTGTCTCCAGCTGCAGTAGAGTAGGAGGTGTAGCTTATTAGGCTAACAGCTCATGAAACATTTTGTTTTTGGGGAAATCTGAATTTCACAATACATTTGCTTTAGTTTTTATTGTGTGAGTTGTGAGCTACATGATGTTTATTTGTATGGTTCAGGAGAAGAGTCCACTTGTTGCCATGTGTCAAATTATTTTCATTTTATATTCAAAGCTTATGATTCTATGGGAGGGGAGATTTAATTTACACAAATTAGCACTTTATAAAGTTGAGTGATAGAGCTCTCTTTATAGAGTTGTTCTCAGCATGTTCCCACAATCTACACTTCTTACTTTGCTTGCATAATAATTCAGTCGTTGGACCCACAGCTATAAACCATGATGCTTTGCTGTCCACACCCCCTATGACTTGGGAATGTACAGATCTGTAAGCTAAAAAAGATAACAATTTAAAAGTCAAAGAAGATCCAACAATCCAGGAGTTTGTCTTTATGTTTTTAAACATAAACAGAATATGCAGAAGTATCATAAAAATATGACAATCATCGTTTTGTAGAAAATGAGGTGAGGTCCCTGGCTGTCAGACAGTTTTAAAATGTCCCTGTTGGATTTCTTTTCCTGCTTTTTCCTGGTTTTCAAAATAAAACTTTCCTACATGCACAGTTTATTTCTTTGTGTTTGGTACAGACATTATTACGACAAAGACATTTCCACAGAAACACAATACATATCAAAGTTTAACACAAGAGACTGAAGGTTGCACAGATAAACCCTTACTGTGCAAATGTGTCCACCAAACTGTATAAACCCCTAAACCCTCACTGAAAGACCCCTGCATCAGCTTTACCTCATAAGGCTTGTCCATTCACTGACCTTGTTACTGAATGGTGTAGCTCCTTAAAAGGACACTCGTCACGGTGTTAGATAATTACTTTCACTTGCTTTGCCCTGACTGGAAACTACATTTTTCCCATGTTATTCCTTCTCTGGCAATCATCCATTACTCAGCCGTCTAGCAGTGAAAGCACCTACTAAGTGCACCGAATAGGAAAACCAAATCTAAATCTTGCATGATTTAATAAAAGATAAGTCCAAGTAAATTCACAATAAACAGATAATAAATGTCAGCTTGCATTATTTTTTTCCACTAGTCCTTTAAAACCTATAAAAAAGAAACCTACAGACAACTAATAGACAATAGGACTATTGTTTGGCAAAGACTTGCATCTGATAATATACATGCACAGGTTGAAGGATGTTAAAGGAAAAGCTGTTCAAATCTAAATAACACCAGTTCAGATACACTTGTGATGATTAGGTCCTTCAGCTACAGGAGCACAGTACAGTATATTATTTTTAAATAACTGAAGTGCATAAATGTTTACAAAGCTCACTGTTTGAACCTCAAAGATGTCAGTCTGATACTCAGGGGACCTAATGAGTCTCATTGGTGGACCACCGTAATGCAGTGAGTCCTTCTGTCCAGTAGATGTAGGCTTTGAGGGAGCATCAGGTTTTTCCTCAGTATGCCACTTTCATGTTTATAATAAACAATATATAAATTATATAGATTTATAACTTTTATATTCACCATTAAAATACGTCATCCTTTGCCCCATATATATTTTCTCTAATATAAAACCAAACTAAAATCTGACATGTGGCAGTGAGTGCGGGTTACATCTTGCCTTTAAGAGCCTCTATAACCCGACAGAGCTGAGAGCACTCTCGGTAGGCCACTAGGCCTCCGCGGTTCGCCCAGCGGTCCACCCCTTTACACTCAGTAAAAGGCTGATGGTAGGTCAGTTCTGCCTCCTCTGCAGTGCTGGATTGCAGGGCCTTTGTGAGGTCCACAACACCTCCTCCAAGAGCTCTAAGCAGGGCGTGAGGGGCACAGGAGTCCCACTTAAAGGTGCTGCCCTGTGACAGGACGTACACATCAGCCAGGCCCTGAATGACACAAAGGATTTTGTATCCAGCTCCAGAGGCGTACATCAGTTTGTTTGGACCGCACAGTGACGTCAGAGCCGCTTTAACAACAGGCTTCTCACTGGAGCTCAGCACCGCTGATATGTCCTGTCCCCCTCTGTCCTTTGGTCGGGACAAGGAGCACACATTGATCCCATCACAGGACACACCCCAGAAATGTTTCCCTCTCCAACTGTGAATAAAAAAAACTTTTGAAAATGAATGAGGGTAGTCCTTAGTGGTTCAGTACATTTGCCAAACTGAGTAAATCTGGTAGCACTTTGTGGACTATGTAACATGGAGAAACAGAGGAATTATTGAAAAGACTAAAAACTGTTCAAATCTTTATTAAATAATTGTTTTAATCTTATGGTAGTGCCAGACTTACCTGCTGCCGGCTGGATCTTTGTGATTGAATGGCTGGTTGATGACGCCCATGACTGGCTCCCCTGTGCTACGGAGGTAAACCCCGATAAGAACTAAGGCACAGTGCAGGCCTGATGGAGACAGGACGCCCTCCTGCAGCAGCTCCTCTTTGCCCTCAATGTACTGACTGGTGGCATCTGAAGCACATAAAACTGAAGCACTGAGGTCTGACTCATAACAGTAATGTTTGGGATCGGTTTGCTGGCATGGTCACCTACCTATGGGGTCGATCCAAATACCAAGCTCGGAGGGACGAAGGGGAATGGTCAGTCCGTCTGTGCTGGCATCAATGGTTTCTGGGTCTTGGTGAACGGCTTGTGCCAGGAGTGACGCTGCAGTCTGGTCACCGTCCAGGACTGTGGCCAACAACGCTGCCGTCTCTGCCTCTGTGCCGCACACTGTGACGATCACACTCTCTCCTGAACGAGAATGTGTCATGTTACTTTACAATTATGTTTACACAGCAATGAAATGATGCCATTGGATAGTTAATTTATTCCCTGTTGTTGAAGGTTGTCACACTCAAAGCCTCAAACTCTGAGTATGCTCACAGCTGTCTAAGAGATACAGTCAGGTCCATAAATATTGGGACATCGACACAATTCTAATATTTTTGGCTCTATACACCACCACAATGGATTTGAAATGAAACGAACAAGATGTGCTTTAACTGCAGACGTTTAGCTTTAATTTGGGGGTATTTACATCCAAATCAGGTGAACGGTGTGAGAATTACAACAGTTTGTTATGTGCCTCCTACTTTTCAAGGGACCAAAAGTAATGGGAAAGATTAACAATTATTTAAAAAAACTTTTATTTTTTAATACTTGGTTGAAAATCCTTTGCAGTCAATTACAACCATTTATTGTGTTACTATTTTTGAATCACAATGACAACAGAAACTACCCAAATGACCCTGATCAAAATGTTTGCCTGAAAACTTAAACACACGTTGACAAAAGTTTGAATGGCTACTAAAGATAACCGTCCTCAACTGTGATCTGTTTGTTTGTAATCAGTGTGTGTGTATAAATGGTCAGTGAGTTTCTGAGCTCCTGACAGACTCTCATCCAGTGTTGCACTGACATTTTTGTATTCTGAGTCATGGGAAAAGCAAAAGAATCCTCAAAGGATCTGTGGGAAAAGGTAATTAAAGGAAAGGGAAATAAAAAGATATCTAAGGAATTGAGAATGCCAATCAGCAGTGTTCAAACTCCAATTAAGAAGTGGAAAATTATGGATTCTGTTGAAACCAAACCATGGTCAAATGGACCAACAAAAATGTCAGCCACAACTGTCAGAAAAATTGTTTGGGATGCAAAGAAAAACCCACAAATAACTTCATCTGAAATACAGGACTCTCTGAGCAGTCAACAAGGGCTATGATGAAAGGTACACCATTCCTACTGTGAAACATAGAGGTGGATCACTAATGTTTTGCGGATGTGTGAGCCCGGGTATGGGACATACTTGGACCTTCCAACATGACAATGGTCCAAAGCACAAGGCCAAGTCGACCTGTCATTGGCTACAGCAACAGAAAGTGAAGGCTCTTGACTGGCCATCTCAGTCTCCTGACCTCAATATCATTGAGCCACTCTGAGGAGATCTCAAACGTGCAGTTCATGCAAGACATCCCAAGAATTTACAGGAACTGAAGGCTTTTTGACCAAGAAGAATGGGCAACTTTACCATCTGAGAAAATAAAGAGCCTCATCCACAAAACCACAAAAGACTTCAAGTTGTCACTGATGTTAAAGATGGCAATACACGGTATTAAGAATGGGGTATGTAAACTTTTGATCAGGGTCATTTGGGTAGTTTCTGTTGTCATTGTGTTTTAAAAAGAGTAAACACAATTGTTTTGACAATAAATGGCTTCACCCAAACACTAACTGAGTGAAAGAAAGGGTTTTTGTACAACTGTATATATAATCTTAGTAGCATTTTCAATAGGATGAAATAGAATTTCTTTATTTTTTTAGGACAGCGTACAATGTACATTAAGCCGAAGCGGAGCAGCTTGTACCTGATTATAGCTTAAACCGCCAATTTCCATCTGTTATGTTGTAACCATAGATTGTATAATAATTAATATTATATAATATATTATATTATATATATATAATATTAATAATTGTAACTGCAACTCTAGTTATGTTTGTTTGTTTGTTTGATGTCTGCTATGGCTGTACAATGCCTTATTTAATTTTCCGTAAGATCTTTGCACCTGAAGAAATGGCTGCATTGGTGTAATTGTAATCTTTATGTGTCTATCTATGTATAAATGTAATATGTTGCACTGCCGGTTGTGTATTCTGTATATAACTGTGTATGTGACAAATAAATTATATTCTATTCTACCTAGACTAGGTTTTCAAGTTGAAGACATTTGTTTGACCTGAAACTAACGCTGATTGGACCAAACATTACTGTTTTGATTTAGATGTCAAAACAGTTTTACTCTAGAAGGACAACCACACCTGAATGGAACAGGGAAATTAACGACTCTCACATCAGTCACAATGCCTTTCCAAGGTAATAACTAAGGGTGTAACGATATTCAAACCGAACCGAAAAACCGCAATACCACAGCCACAGTTCGAACCGCGATACTCGCATGTCAAACCGAACGCGCCCCGCCCCCTGCTGCCCTGGCCCAACGTTCACTTCATTTTGTCACAAAACTATTTTTTTCTTCCTTGACATTTGATTAAATAGTAATTAATGAGTACACTTTTAACAACTAATAAGAGCTGTAGTTTTAATAAATATTATTTTCATATTATTTACTAAATAAAGTGCATGTCACGTGATTTGGGTGATCGATAACACACGGGAGTTTACATACGTTTACATAGTTTACATTTTTATTAAGTTAAAGTGAATCTAGTGTTATTATTGCTGGTGCCCTGCAATGAACCCTGCCCCCGCAGCAAACAGAACCGAACCGAACCGTGACTCCAAAACCGTGATCTGAACCGAACCGTGGCATTGGTGTATCGTTACACCCCTAGTAATAACTATTTTAATATCTAACAATCTGGTCCAACCAGTTAGCGCTCCCACCTCACAGCAAAACCCTGGCCAACTCTGTACTTTCGGTGAGGAAACACATGCATATACAAGTCAATTGGCAACTCTAAAGTGTCCCTAGTGAATGAATGTAGGAGTGAATGTCCACCCACTGTCCAGGGTGTTCCTCGCCTTTAGGCCCAAAGTTGCTGGGATAGGCTCCAGTCACCTGCAACCCCTAACGGGACTAAGTGGAAGACAATGAATGAATGAATCTTGGAATTAGACACGAAACATCTTCACCTTGAAAGGAAACGTACCAGAAACGTATCTTGAGCTACAACTTTTAGAAAGCAGACATTGTCTAAAGTCTACCACAAAAATACAACGCAGCCTCCTAATGAATCCAAATCTTGAGGTTTACATTTGACTAATGTAATGTAGCCTGCTTTAACTCCACAGGTGCTGACAGTCCAGCAAAGGCTTCAAACTAGGACCTTACCAAGCCCGTTTTCAAACTTGTTGGACTCCTCTCCATGAATGAAATCAACCATTTCAGGAAACTGCAGGAAAAACATACAGACAAAATTAGATCCAACATGGTACTTACACATACATGATTTTAAATATTATAATATCTTACCTGAGCACCAACATTGTGCCGAATCATCTCCTGGATCACCACATCAGCGAGCGTCTTAAAGTCCTGCACAAATTCTTATTCTTGTCGGCTCCAGTTTTTTCTTGAACAAGAAGCTGGAAAAGAGGAGCCTCTTGTCTGCAAACACGAGCCACGTTGGCCGCTTTCTCTGCCACTGAGCAGCAACTTCAGGAGATCAGCCATGCCTGAAGACAAACAGAGAAACACTACACTGTCAAGTTCAAAAGAAACAGAGATTGTGAGAAAAAAATGAAAGAGCACTGAGTTACTGAGCTAATTTTAGCCTCAAAATGAAAACAGGGCACCTCTGATGAAACGAGTGGGGGAGATGATTAAAGCTTTGATAAATCTGTAGCTTGATTATGAATATGCAGCTTTTAAGATTTAACTTACTGATAATAAAGCTCTTTGGCAATGTATTTAAGACATGGTGGAAGTTCCCCTTAATGAACATTTGCAGCATATACTTAATTAATACATTGAGAAATTGATTGTTTTGAGTCCAACTACACCCAATTTAACCGCAGAGCTCCATCACTGCTCCCATAACCCCACCGGACAGTCTAGCTTAGGTTTAGCCCTGAATAATAAGACATAATTTAGCAAAGCATTTTAAACGTCAAATCTTTGGACAAACTCTACTTGCGTTACCAAAAACAGGTAGAACACTGGTTATTTTCCTTCCGTCTGCCGCTCCCAGTTTGATGCCTCTCTCTGTCCGCCCTGTAGACACCGAAGGCGGGTGACAGTAAAACAACTCAGCACTGCTTTCTTTACATGCGTTTCCTCTCGAAGGAAGGGCTTCAGCGGCAAAGTCACAGCAGCGTCACCAGGAAATACAGCTGTGGGGCGTTCACGTACAGCACGGAATTATGGCTTCTCATTTTCACAGCGCTATGGAAACCTTAGATTTAGTTTGGCAGAAATGCATTCTTAAAAATATCAACTAGCCTACACTAATGCATACAGTATGGGCCCTTTTTATGAAAGTATTAGGCTGTCTCTCTTTGACACAAATAGAAAAATAAAATTAAGCAAATGCGTCACAAAATTCAATAACATAAGGGCATATCTTCTTGATCAATACGCAGTTGTTTGGCAGAAGAAGCTCATTGAGGCGCCCCTCAATGACCCTCTAAATCTACTTTTTCCGTGAAGGCGGTGGCGGTGATATAAATAGGCAGGACTTGAGCCAACGCAGGTATCAAGAGGCAGGATTTCGACTTTTAACCAATCACAGGGCACAGATCACATTATTGTGATCATTAAATTATATTTCTTTATGCATATTATTTTATTTTAAAGTCATTCGAATGTAATAAATGCATAAAATTATCTTTCATTCTTTCATTTTTAATTTATTGTTAAGCCGTTCTTTTTTAATTTTGGATGAGCAGCAAATTCTATGAATTATTCAGACAAGCCTATACTTTCTTATCTTTCATTTTTATTATAAACAAAGTTACTTACATCCAGATGAAAAAATATATGATCATTATTTTGGCAGAATTGGGATTTTTATGTCAGGTTTTTATGTGTGATCATTTTAGTACCATTGGAGTATTTGGCCCGTGTAAGAAGTATAATTCATTAACACATTGAATTTATAAAAAGGAAGTCAGCCGTTGTACACAGAGACCACTTCCTTTCAACATAAAAAATGTGAGCTAAACTATTGGCGCTGCGGAAAAACACTGCGGTCAAACCAGCCGCCTTCGTCTTTCCGTGGTCAAGTAATTTTAGAATGCACTATTATACCCCTCAATACGTTAACACAGTGAGTGAATAGACCGTGAAGCGTTGAGCAGTGAAGAGTGAACCAAATACCTCTACATCAAGCATCTTTACACATGAAGATAGCCTACTTTTACAGTGAAAAAAGGTTAAAGCAAATCTGGGCTCAGTTTTTAAGGTGAAGAAGTATCGTCTCTAATTCCAAGAGACTTTATCAATTTTGAGACCAACTGGTAGGAGAGCTGAGCTTATATGTCTAGAGGGAGGAGTTCCCCTGAAACCAAACCTGATGGACCAAGCTGTTCTGGTCCCATGATGGTCGTTGGCTCTGAAAGGGAAGTGTGACTCCTGATGTGAGAGTCGTTTAGGCTCAGGAGAGTCCTTAGTGACACTGCTCCATTCATTTACATTTACATTAAATTTAGCTGACGCTTTTATCCAAAGCGACTTACATTAAAGTTCCATTCACCAGTGTTACAGCTGGAACACCACTGGAGGCAAGGTGGACACAACAACAGTATGAACTGTGGGGAGAGCGGGAATCGAACCGCCTACCTTCCGGTTGAAGGACGACCGCTCTACCACTGAGCCACTGCCGCCCCATTCAAGTGCTGATTTCACTGTTTATTGTTCTAAAACACTGTTATAAATACTAGGCAACATGAATCTGAGGCCACCTCCTCTGTTCAAAGAAGGCTTTTCAATTTTCCCAAAAATGGCTTCCTTCACCCCTCTCTTAAACCCTCTGGCCTCTCTGGCCAAAATTTAGACATTGCTGTTCTCAAAGGAATGTTCTTTCTCTTTGAGGTGGAGGTGGAGGTGGACGTGGACTGCAGACTTAGGTTCTCCAGGATTGGCTCTTCTGTGCTGATACATCCTCTTGTGAAGCTGTTGTTTTGTTTCTCTGACTCTTCACTGAACTGAACTGCATAAACTACATTACTTTTTTTGATTGTGCGAGGGGGATCTTGTCTTTAGGATGGACCAGTTTTTGACGCAGCGTGTTGGTTTAAAGTGGACTGGAATGTTGTGTTTGTAGAAAATCCTTTTAAGTTAGTCAGATAAACCAAACACATAAGGGATAACTACACCCTTCCCCTTTGTCTCTGCCTGGTTCCTGTTTGGTTTCTGTGTCCTCTTGGTTGGGTTTTAAAGTCCATCTGGGGTATCCACATTCTTTTTTACAGATGTGTTGTTCTTCTTTACATTTACCTTCTGAGGTTGTGGGCACCTCTTGTGCTGAAGAGTCCTGATGACTCCCAGCTTGTGCTGCAGTGGGTGGTGGGAATCAAATATTGATCTGTGTGTGTTGGCTTCCTATAAACTTCTACTTGGAGAGTCCTGTCCTCACAAATAACCATTTGGTTTGGTTATATACAGTCGGGTTCATAAATATTGGGACATCGACACAATTCTTATCTTTTTGGCTCTATACACCACCACAATAGATTTGAAATGAAACAAACAAGATGTGCTTTAATTGCAGACTTTTAGCTATAATTTGAGGGACCAAAAGTAATGGGACAATTGGCTGCTCAGCTGTTCCATGGCCAGGTGTGTATTATTCCCTCATTATCCCATTTACAAGCAGCAGATAAAAAGGTTCAGAGTTCATTTTAAGTGTGCTATTTGCATTTGGAAACTTTTGCTGACAACTTTCTAATGAGATCCAAAGAGCTGTCACTATCAGTGAAGCAAGCCATCATTAGGCTGAAAAAACAAAACAAACCCATCAGAGAGAGCAAAAACTTTAGGTGTGGCCAAATCAACTGTTAGGAACATCCTTAAAAAGAAAGAACGCATCGGTGAGCTCAACAACACCAAAAGACCCGGAAGACCACGGAAAAAAACTCTGGTGTGTCGTTGAAAAAAAAAGTGTATTATTGTGGAATAAGGTTGAGAGAAAACAACAGATGCCTTTTGGTGATTTATTCAAAAGTTAAAAAGGAAAAAAGAGTTCAGAATCATCCTTTGTTCAAAAGAAGAAGTGGACATACAAGTCTGTGTGTACAGAGTTACATGAACAATCCCAATGATATGTAGACAGGCTTAGAATTTATACTGAAATCACAGCAGATAAGAAAAAAAGAAACACTGGTTCACAGAGAGTGAGCTTTCTAACACGAATCAGCATTTTACTGTTTTTCCCAGAAAACAGAGTTGTCTCTGTATGTGACAATTGTAGCAATTTGAGAACAGTATACGCACAGATTGTCCTGCACAGATAATTCTACTGCAGTCAAGGATGTCACAAATAAGTAACAAACAAGTAAGTTAAGAGAAATAGACCATTTTCCCATTACAGGTGGGGAATTCTTTCCCTGGTGAAGAAAACACCCTTCACAACAGTTGGCCAGATCAAGAACACTCTCCAGGAGGAAGGTGTATGTTTGTCAAAGTCAACACTCAAGAGAAGACTTCATCAGAGTGAATACAGAGGGTTCAACACAAGATGTAAACCATTAGTGAGCCTCAAAAACAGGAAGGCCAGATTAGAGTTTGCCAAACAACATCTAAAAAGCCTTCACAGTTCTGGAACAACATCTTAGGCAAGGCAAGGCAATTTTATTTATATAGCACAATTCATACACTGGGTAACTCAAAGTGCTTTACAGGAATAAAAGACAATTTACAAGATTTAGATTAAAAAACATAACTCAGGCTGGAGACAGTTTTTTCAATTGTTCTGTCATTAATTTGTGTAAAATGTGTTAAACCAACCAAGTGTCTCCTAGGTGGCTGCAGTGTTGTTTTATGCTCTTTGGATTGTATCGCATGTTTAATGCCTTGAACCTTGTCGTTGAAAAACAATGCAAACTCATTGCATTTAGTGGTGGAAACTAATTCTGGAGGAAATGGAGCTGGGGGGTTTGTTAATCTGTTCACTGTAGCAAACAGGACTTAGCCTTCTGCCTCGTCCTGATCACTTTAACCTTAACAGGAGCAATGGTGTCCATAACATTTAAAACACCTGAAGTATAACAATTCAACAAATCATCAACTTGACCTGATTGCCTCCATAAACTGTGTCCTGGTGTTATTTTTAATGTATCTCTTTTTTACAACTGAAGGTCCAACAGCAACTTTTGGAATAATGGACAGATGAAAAAAGACACAAGAATGGTCAGATAGAGCAACATCAATCACAGTGACATCTTAAATATGAACACCTTTAGTAATGACCAGGTCCAGAGTGTGACCTCTGTTATGGGTCGGCTCATTAACATGCTGACAAAGACCAAAAGTATCAAGAATAGTAGAAAGTTCTTTGGCATTTCTGTCACAAACATTATCCACATGCACATTAAAATCACCAGATATGACTATTTGTTCAAATTCTGTGCAAATAACCGAAGGCATTTCAGTAAACTCATTAATAAAATCATGACATTGTTGGGGTGGTTTGTAAAGAACTACATATAAAATAGATGGAGAAAACCTCAACTCCATTTTGAATGACACATACTCAAATGATGAAAACTCCCCAAGTGATAGTTTCTGGATAAGAATATTATCCCTAAGAAAGACACATACACCACCACCCTTTTTGTTTTCCCGTATTTTGGATAAAAATGTGAAATTTGATGGGGTGGATTCAATAAGGACTGCATTTCCAGTACTGCTGTCTAACCATGTTTCTGTTAAAAACATAAAATCAAGCTTATTTGAAGTTATAAAATTATCAATTAAAAAAGATTTGTTTCCCAAAGACCTGACATTGAACAGTGCAAGTTTTAAGTCTGTTTGAGCAGGACCTGACTTTATCTGTTTGCAGGTGATTTGAATCAGATTTGTCTGATTAGACAATCTAACTGTAATTCTCTTCTTTAATCTGCGACTTCTGGCTGTAGTTATGTAGCTAGGGGGGAGTGTTCTCTCCCAGGGCCTCAGGTTGATAAGTGGTTTATTATGACGAAACGTCCTGGAACAGCAGAGGCCCTTATCGCTGATAGTAGGCTTGATGCTAGTCAAGGCTTTTGGGGATGGGCTGGGAGGAGCTGGTCTGGGAGGGGGTGGAGGGGGTTGCATTGGACTCTAGGTAGTGGCCGAGGTAGAGAAGTGGTACTTCTGGGTGGTGGTGATGTTTTTAGTGATGATGATAGAACCCGTGACCTGGCCAAGTTAGGTGTAAGGGGTATCATCTTAATTCCAGATTTTACTAAAATTTCCAGGTGATCTGAAATCCCATTGGTGAATCCGGGGATGGGACAGGGATGGTGAGGTCAGCAGAAGGTGTTGATGTTACTGGGGGGGTCCAGGGTCCTATTGGGGGGTCCATTTCAGTGGTGGAGATGTTGATGGTGTCATGGTCAGAGGAGGATCCTTGGCTGGTGAGGCAGGAGTGTTTTTTTCATTCAGTGGCTGATAGCTTCTCAGAGGACTCTTTCTTTGTTCAAGAGGGCGCCCAGTAACATTTAGGTGTCTCAGGGAGTGCAGGAGATCATCCGTTAGCCTCCTGACCCCTCCTCTGTTTATGTGGGCCCTTTCCTTTGAACAGGTCGTCACGTTGCCAAAACAAGTTGAAGTTATCAATGAAGTGTACTCCTCTTGTCTCACAGGCCTTGGACAGCCATGTATTCAATGCAAGCAGCCGACTGAATTTATTGATCCTTCTGTCGATGTTTGGGAGTGGTCCACTGATAAAGGATTGCACTTCCAGGTTTTCAAGTTTATCTAAAAGCCCGGAGAAATCCTTTTTTAAAACTTCTGATTCCCCCTTCCTGGTGTCAACTGCACCCACGTGTAACATCAGCTGTTTAATTCCTGTGTGTTTGAACATGACTTTGGGGAGGAGTGCTGTTATATCCGTGACTGTAGCACTTGGAAAGCTGCATGTAGCAAATCTACTGTTGTTTATAATGATGATAATAATAATAATGGATTGGATTTACACACTGGTGATGGTAAGCTACAACTGTAGCCACAGATGCCCTGGGGCAGACTGACAGAGACGTGGCAGCCATTTTGCACCTACGGCCTCTCCGACCATCACCACATACATTCACTAAAGATTCTTACACATTCATACGAGGCATAAGCTCTTCATATACATAAGCTCTTGTGATGCCAGCATTATTTTTTCTAATCCAGTGCTGCTTTGGCTTGGCACCAGGTTTATGCCAGGTGGCATTATTTTGTTTAAGTACCTTTGCTTTTCTCAGTTTTGGGAATGACACTGTATCATCCAAGTTTAAATTTACAGTCTTACCATATTGTGTGATCGGGATTGTCTCCTGAAGTCCTCTTTCAGATTCCAAAGCACAAATCTTTGTTTGTAGCACACTGATTTCCTGTTGATATTTCCAGCAATTTTGGCAGAAAGAGTTTGTAGTAGTTGTTTTTACCCCAGACATGTTGAAAAATAGATACCAAGGCTCCAGTCACTTGGCAGGTCCAACGTGTTGTTTAAAAAGTAAAACATAAAAATCGAGTTAAAAGAAAGTAAAAAGTAAAAAGTAATGTAAAAAAGTTTATCATAAAATCATTGGCTAAATGTAGAGATAACTAAAAAGAAAAGTAAAGCAAGCATGAGCAAGCAGAGGAGGTCTGCACTCTTTAGAAGCAGGAAGTACACTTAGTACATCCTATGGACCATGAGACCAAGATCAACTTGTCCCACAGTGATGGAAGAGAAGAGTGTGGAGAAGGAAAGGAACTGCTCATGATCCAAACCATAGCACCTCATCAGTGAAGCATGTGGTGGAAGTGTCATGGCGTGGGCATGTATGGCTGCCAATGGAACTGGTTCTCTTGTATTTATTGATGATGTGACCACTGACAAAAGCAGCAGGATGAAGTCTGAAGTTTTTTGGGGAATATTATCTGCTCATATTTAGCCAAATGCTTTAGAACTCATTGACGGGCGCTTTACAGATGGATAATGACCCGAAGCATGCTGCGAAAGTAACCAATAAATAAAATATATATATTTAATGATTTGCAATTTAGAAATGAGCTAATTAATATAATTAATTTATTTTCTATTTTTATACCAGAGCACTGTAATAATAATGTGCATATACAGTTTCTACTAGGATTCTCTGGGGCTTATGAGCACGTCATGAGTATCTTGGTCAACATCATCTGGTCAGCTGATCATATGGGCTCCCTACATTTTGTTCTTAAGAGCTCCTGCAGAAATCCCACAAGATCACTTTCTATACAACTCAAAACCATATACTCAGCTCAGATGAGTGCCATCAATGTCTATGGATAGAACCCAATTATAATAAATTGGTTTAAAATAGACATTTATCACAAACATCTATTGCTTTATTAACAGACATTTGTGTTTGCATGAAAGTGACTTTTATTGTATATTTAAATTTCTTTGAGATGCTTTAAAAAAATATGTTCAGTCTTGGAGATGGTTTCTAAATTACATTATACAATCTTTCAGGCCACATTACAGACAAGGAAAGCATGAAAACACTGTCATTTGCCCAGCACAATTACACAAGCACTTTCAAACCATAAGCAAAGTGACAATACGTGACCATATAGAAGTGATACATTTTACCAGCAAATGTTTTTGGTCAAAGCTCTAACCACTGGCATCCATTAACGGTGCATTATGTAGCGAAGTGAAAATGAGAAGGCCTAATAGAGTAGATCAATACAGTTTAGTCCACAGTGAGCAGGGTGAGGCACTGATAGAGAAGTCATCAGTCGCACTCACGAGGCAGAGGAGCTACTTCAGATGGCGGTAAGAAACAATACATGGATATATTTTTCAGACAAAAACAGTCTAATGGACATGCTGCAAATGCATTAAGCTGTTACCATATTTAGGCAATAGGTTTTGCTTCAACATGGCTTTTATTTAGGGATCAAATACATGACTGTAGCTGGTGTAATTTGTTTTTTCAGGACTTGGAGGATGGCATGTCAGAGTTGGAGAATGGGATGGTTGCCATCATCCGTGTTTTTCACAAATATTCAGGTCATAAGTGCAACCTCAAGAAAGCAGAGTTGAAAGAACTGATCAACAACAATATGAATCACTTCATAAAGGTGAGTCTTAAAAAAAAAAAATACAGTATCTTATTTAAAAGCTTTTGAGACATTTGAATTTTACTGCAAGCTAAATCTTTGACATTCTCAGTCATCAAGATCTGGGCTTTAAATGTAGTGATCTGTGCAGGATTTTATAAGGAGTCCCATTAGTTAGAGTGACAGGCAAAGATTTAAGCTGCGAGTTGTTTAAGATGTGGGTACATTGCCACTCCTCATAGCAGAACAAGTCCCCTCTACAACACAGGGACCAGGAGGTGCCTGCAAACCCCAAAGGCACAGATAAAACAAACAGCCCGACCATAGCATGTCGCTCCACAGACAGAAGAGCGACACACCTAATTATGGGATAGAAAATTGGGGCACATGGCACTACATAGAAACAAAAGCTTAGAAACTATTCCCACCTATAGAGCAAATCAGGATTGTGAAGTTTTTTTATCCTTCCCAAACAGAAAATTAATGAGAATGAAACTCTGGATCAACTCTTTGAAGACCTGGATCAGAACGGAGACCTGGAGATTGATTTCCAAGAGTTCATCACTTTAATCGCAATGGTCACCTCCGCATGTCATGAGCTTTTTGTCCCAAGCACCCCAAAAAAGTAGTTACCCATTTTCTTTTAATGGTGTAAAATTTAATAAATATTTGACGGATCCAGAGATAAAGTATGTACAATTTGACTCTGTGATACCGGTGAGAATGTGACATTTGTTAAATCCTTTCCGTCAAGACTAAAAATGTAATCAATGCATGGAGTCTTATTCCAGCTGCCTACCCCCAAAAACCACCACATATTGAGTACAACACTGAGTCCCTCTTCAACTTCTGTATGGGACTTGTCATGTTCATCTCTCCTTGAAATAAAACTCATGCTTGTATGTTTGTGCCATTATGTCCTTAATCAGCCACAAACCAAATACATAAAAAAAAAAAAAAAAAAAAATAAACATTTAAAAGACTAAAGAAAAACTTCAGGATTAAATTCAGTAGAAGATATTTGAGACTTTTTGTGGACATTGTGACTACCACTTTTGTTGAGTCCAACATAATGATTTACTGTCTTTCATTCAATGATTTTCCATCTGAGGTGGATGTCCATAAAGCCCAGCATCTTCCTCCAGGCATCTTCCTGTGCCGCTGCATGTGGCGCAGGAAGACCTCCCCACAGAATGATGACTGCAACAGAATCACCATTTGAATCCATGTGAACTATCTGAACAGAGATTTACAGAGGCTGAAGTGTTGGAGGATACACTGACGTTTCTTTGGCGTGGCAGTCCACAGGGATGTTCTTGAATTAGGTGAATAGGGCGGTTCAATCAGGTGACCAGCCCCAGGGTATGACAGTCGGGTGAACAGATGGCCTTTACCTGCAGCCTTGAGTGTCTCCTCCAGCTGATGAGCATAAAAATTAAACACTGTATCGACAACACACATTTACAGTGCAATTTTAGTGGGTAAAAAACACTTACCACATTGGCATTCTCTCTGCTTGAGGTGGCCAGGTCATCCTCTCCCACCATGAACATGATAGGACAAGTGAGCTTCTCCAGCTGAGGAAAAAATTATTATTTTTTAATAAACACAGCACTGGCATAATATATAAATATTTATATGTACAATAATGTGTTATGTCCTTAAAACTATTATACTTTGACTTTGTTTCCAGGAAGAATGTTGGCAGGCGATGAGATAAATTTAAAACTGATTTTGCTCTGGTCATTATATTGCCAATGTTTCTGGTCACTAAAATAAATAAAAAAAATATATATAAATATTAGTCAGAATTAGCATTTTAGCAGAACTGAAGCACATAGCAGTTAAAAAAGTAGGATAATATTCTGTGATATACCTTTTTAATAGTTCTGTGCTGCCGTCTGTGATTGAAATGACGTTACCCACTGGTCCATTAATGCAAATCAAACAAGAGGGCTTGATAAAAATATAAATTCTAAATGAGTGATGAACTATCTTTAATGGGAGGACAAAGGCAGATATTAAATTATGCGACATACATTGACACCGGTTAAAGTTGCAAGTTGAAGAGTCAGGTACACGCCAAAGGAGAGGCCAATAATGCCCACTCTGTCAGCACAAACTTGCTTGTGATCTTGAAGAAACTGAAATGCTGACTGTACAAATATAAGAAATGACATGCAATATTTTATAGCATAATGCTTTAGGTCCAGCTAACATCCTACCTTTAAGTATGCATCACCAACATTCATACAATGTGGCCCGGGAAGTTCTTTGTGCTTAAAGTAGGCCAGAGAAAAGCTAACAAAACCTCTGGAGGCTAACAGGGCTGAGCGATACTCTACCAGTCCTCCACCCAGACCCCACAGGTCCAACACAGCAGGAAATGGGCCTGGACCTACAAACAGTCACACATTTGTAGCCTCTAAATAGCTTTACAATCATTATCCTTTTTCATGTTCAAACCCTTTTAGTGAGTGTTGCCAACATGTTTATGAGAGGTGTGCTCACCTGACGGTAAGAATAAAGTCCCAACAATGCCATTATGACGAACTTCTATTCTCTTGACACCGGGTGCCATGTACCAGCGCTCAGTAGTAAAAGCAGCAAGCTCTCTGCTCTGTCCCTCACTGGGAGACAGATGCCCCTCAAATAATGATACATGCACTACATATGGAGTCTCCACATTCTTCTTCCTTAACCTGTGGAGAAAGAAGCACAACAGACAGCTACCAAACATTAACCAATATTTTGGGCAAATGCAAGTGTCATTATTACATCTAATGTCCATTGTTTTCAACACCTGCCTTAAGCCTTCTCTTCCTCCTGGTGCTGGTTGAAGCCCCCAAAAAAGTCCCATTGGTTCACAACCGAAATATGAACCACCAACTGAATGATCCCTCGACACTATTGAAGGGACAGAATATAGAACTTTTGGAAGGTGACGTGTATGCTTAACAATGAATGCAATTATCTGTGAAGGTTCTCAGTCATCCAGGACATCTTGAAAAAAAAGGTTGAAGTAAAAGCATCTGGGCCCAGTTTTCAAGGTGAAGAAGTTTTGTCTCTAAGTCCAAGAGACATTGTCAATTCTGAGATCAACTGGTAGGAGAGCTGAGCTTAAACACTGAATGGAGCAGTGGCACCACCGACTCTCCTGAACCTTAACGACTCTCACATCAGGAGTCACACTTCCCTTTCAGAGCCAACAAACATGTGACCAGATCAGCCTGGTGCATCAGGTTTGGTTTCAGGGAAAACTCCTCCCTCTAGAAATATAAGCTCAGCTCTCCTACCATCTCAGAATTGATAAAGTCTCTTGGAATAAGAGACAAAACGTCTTCACCTTGAAAACCAAGTCCAGATACTTTTACTTCAACCTTTTTTTTTTTTTAAATGAATGCAATTATAAAATAAGTAATGTGTTTCAACAGAGTTGGCATACAATTTAAAGTGCCATCTGCTTCGGTATTGTAGAGGGCAAAGGACTGCCACAGGTCCCCGTCCTCACTGTGCATCCTTGCCCACAGTGTAACAGGGCTGTGTGGGGACAGAAAATGCCCTTTGATGTTGATTTTTTCATCAACGAGGGCACGGATGGGATCGGCCATTAACAGGGGAGGCTGTCTATGGCTGCTACCCCACTGAACCCTGCCAAATGCACCTGCATGAAAACAGAGTCAGTACACTTCAACACACTGATGTGTACAAATGTTTATTATCATCATTTTTCCTTTTCCTTCTTTAGCTAATAAACTTCATTACAAAACAAAAGCTAAAACAAAGATCTTACCCACAGCATGGCGCAACATTGCCCGTGTTGTGTGTGAACAGAGCCACGCAGTCATCGTCTCTTAGAAGAGTCTTCTTACGTCTGCTCTTCACTCTGAGACAGTGGAGGTGTTTCTGTCCTCCCTGAGTGCAGGGGGCTGTTGCTAGAAGCCGATTGAACAAACTCAGAGCTGTAGAGTAAGTTCTGAGTTGATAAAACCCAAAAAATCCAAACTGGGCAACTTTGGTTTTCCACTTTCTCTCTTAACACAGGTTTAAACCATTAACTATTGATTAATGGGTGTGTTTGTGCAAACAACCAATAGCAATTGACCTGGAGGAAAAAGGGAGAGAAACAGGAAGAAACACAATCACAGCCAAAAACAGGACACAGAGGAACAAAGCTGGTTGTATAAATGTGTACATTTTATAACAGTAGTTGTAACTGGCTCACACTGAGGATAAGACCAAGTTATCTTGACATATTTCACACTAAGTGTAAACAACATGTAAAACTGTAGGACAATTGCTTTCATAAACATATGAAAAGGATGAATCAACAAAAACAACAAAAACTATTTTTTTATAAAACTTAGGTCTGACCTAAGTTCAGAAATACTGTGGCAGCAAATAAATGAAAAACAGAAAGCTTTCAGAGTCATGTCTTCTACATTGATTTTGTGCAGAGTTTAATAATGTATATTCTATAAAGCAAAAGTAGAAAAAAAAAGAATCAGATCCGTGTGACTTGGCTCACATCTGATCGGTCCACTTTAATTTTATACCTGCTCTAGAGCAGGGTAGCCCTAGTGGGCCTACTTTAGATTGAACAATAGCAATTGCAATAAGTGTAATCAATCTTTGTTAATCTGTAAAATTATTTCACACCTACGGTCATTAGACTTTAAAATACAAATGATAAAGCGGATTTTTCTCGCATAAATACGGAGCACCATTCACAAATGTTCATGTGTGCCTATATCAATGATTTGAGACTGCACACACCAGAAACATTACTCTAAACACAAAGCAAGCCCAATAAAAAATTAAAGTAAATCACACCTCAACACAGCAGTCTTACTTCGATGTTGGTGTCTGTCCTGGCAGTGGAGTCAGGTGAGTTTCTAAAAAGTAGTGAAACATAGAGTAACGAAAGTTGCAATTTTATTTGAGTCCAGAGGGTGGCGATAAAACAATACACTAAACTCTAAAACACTGCTACCGTAAAAACCCGAGGAAGAAGACTTTTGTGTGTTTCCGGGTGAATTGCAGAAACGTCCGTGTTTTCGTTGGAGCTTTATGTGACGAACACACAGGCCTACTTCTCTAAAGTCAGGTTTTTAAACGGAGTGACCCACGGCACGGCTTATCTGACAGTATTTCTAAGGTCTGTATGAACTTGTTTTGTATGAACTATTAGCTCTGCTCATACAGTTGTTGCACACATTTCACTGCATTGGCCGTTTCTGTTTGTCTGGTTTAGTGGGTTATATATTGTCAGTGTTATTGTCGGTTGTGTTTTTGTGTTGATGGACAGCTATCATGAGCATTTGGCACAGACTCAATAGGACTCAACGATCTGTATTTATCCACAATAGTTTCCTTAACACTAAGCTTTAGTGGATAGTATTGTTGCTTGGTTAATAGGCTGTTTAGGTTTCTAAAATGTTCATGTCTCAGGCTTGTTTTTGAACCACTACTGACTGAGTTAAGTAAAGGACAGTCCATTAATGGTCTTACTATTGAGAGTAATCAATTCAGCCAAGAATCTCAAGTGACTCTTATCAGAAATAGCTGTAATAATTCTTTACCTAATGTAAAGCAGTGGTACAGGATCCTTGATATAACGTAATTGTTGGTGTTATACTATCACTATGTACCTTTTTTTTCATTTCAGAATTAACCCCTCACAGGCTGGTCACACTGGATTGGCCAACTGGTGAGAGTTGGCTCTAGCTTTTAAAACTTTTGGGCCTGAACTTGTAGCATCTGTCAACAATGGCCCACTTCCGCAGCTACATATGGGATCCGATCCTCATTATTTTTCAGATTGTTCTGATGCAGTCCATCTTCTACGGCTTCTTGGGCTTGTGGCTGGCAGGTGTCGACAGTCTGGTTCAAATTAATCGGTCACTAAACCAGATTTTCAGCTATGAAGTGAGTAAAAATCAATTTAACCCTAAAACTCATTATTTCCTAAGTTATGCAATAATTATAATTGATAATTATGTTTTTCTAGGTCCTTGGATTTGCAACAATACAGGGCAGGCTCTCAATGATGGCCTTTGTATTAAACTCACTTACCTGGTAAGAATGCTAGGCCTTCTGCAAATCAATAAGATGCTTTATGTGTTGTCCAGTTTGTAGTCATTATCACTTTTCTCCCATTTCTTCTACAGTGCCATGGGTTTGTGGTTCTTTATTCGTCGAGGGAAGCAGTGTCTGGACTTCACTGTCACTGTGCATTTCTTCCACATGATTGGCTGTTGGATCTATAATTCTCATCTGCCAGCCTCATTGTCATGGTGGCTTGTAAACGTGGCCTGCATGGCATTGATGGCAGTGACTGGCGAGTACCTGTGCATGCGGACTGAGCTCATGGCCATCCCAGTCAACACTGGACCCAAGTCTAACCTTTGAAACATTGTAGACATCCTGCAGAAATCTGTGGACAGTTAAGGAACTGGCCTAATCAAGTGTTCTCACTGATAGGACAAGCAACAGTATTACTAATGCCTATCAGTGGTATGTTTGCTGACTGCTGTGCATTTTCTCTTTTGATAATAGACCAGATGAACTATTTATTCTAAGCTGTCGGTTAAACAGTATCAGCTGTGTAGCAAACTGAAACAAATGTTTTTAACAAAAAACAATGAAATAACATTGTCCCGCAAACAAAATTACTTAACATGGGGTGTATTTATTTTTAAACTGAATTGTGTTACACCTTATCACATAACAACATGAGCATTTTTCTTGAAGGAAGAAACTCATTTTAGATAGATTTCATTTTTGATATCTGTGTGATCACTTCTACAATTACAGTGGAAGACTCTTTGAGAATATATATTATAGGAAAGATAAATGTTGTGAATTAGTGTAACTACTATTGTGTGTGGAGTAATTATTCATGTTACTGTACTGTATTACAGTACACTGTAAACACAACTTTAGATGAGTTAATTATTTTAGGTCCCTCAACCGAATCTGTGCAAATATGAAAAATCTGGTAAATATCACGGCCCATTTTAGCTTGTCTCCATTTATGCTACTTGATTTTAATTTGCGATTTATGTAGTTTCATAATGTTTCAAAATTATGGACTTAATGGAAGTGTTCCTACATCATTAAGAGAAAGTGAAGATATTTCTCTGTAAATGACAATGTTGGCACCAGCATTAGAAGTTACCCCACTGTGCACCTACCTTTGTGCTGATGCCAGTTGTGAAAGCACTACAGCATAATGAAGACTAAACTACTGTTAAAATTTAAATTGTTTAAAAACTAAATGTTCAATATGAGATGGTTGATCCAAAATGTGTTTCCTAATGAGAATCATATCACATGCAGATTATTCAGAGGTTTTTCACCATGGATTCTCATCTTCATGTGGAAGTTATATTACACGCAGGTTCTTTGTGTGTTTTTCACCTTTGGGCTTTTCTCTCCAGTTGGACAGAAACAGATGGGACATCATTAATGAGTTGAAAAGAGTTGCTCATTACCAGCCTTTTGCTTGAGGAAAAACTAAAATCAGAAAGTCTAAATCAGTTTGCTGACTAAAGGCTTTTCTCCACAATTTATTGCTGGTTGATTGTGTTTTTTTTTCCCCATTGTATGTTTCTAAAGTGGTGTGATCTCGCTGAAGGCAATGCACAACACCATTATGCACTTAAAACATGGTGCTTTATTATTACAAACACACAACTCACATATTGCTTTATGCAGTATTGTTAATAGAGTGCATTTGTCTGCAAACTAAAAAAAGGAACAACACGATACAAAGCATGTTTTATATTCTGGCGTTCAGTATAAATTGTCACTAGGCTTGGTTTCCTATGGCATAAAGTCATGCTTTCTTTAACAGCATACAAAGGGAATACGGCCCTCTTTGAAGTGACCATACATATTGCTCATGCTTTGAGGACATCACGACTGTTTTATACTCACCACAGTGCAGAATGACATTATGCTACAACCACTTTGTGAAACTAAATTGAAACAACAAGAGCAAACATGCTAATTATGGTAAAAGGGAAGGAAAGTCTTCAGAGGAAGGGATGCTGTTACATCGAGGAGCTAGCCTAACTTCATGCACAGATCATTACCACTGGACACTGGTGTGCCTTTGGACGAGCTAACATCAACAGACTCCATTTTTCTGAAGCACAGTCACAGAACTCATCATGCATTGTGATAAAAGAGGAGAAATACTAATGAACACGCCCATATTCATATGACTTTTGGTACCATTTGACTGTTAAAGAAATACTGTATGTGAAAAATTAAAATAAATATAAAATAATGTAAGTGCTTAGGCTAACTCAATTTGCTGTGAACACTTTTATTGTAGTCTATACAGTTAGCGAAATGAGGCTAAGGGAGTCTAAATGACACCCTAGCTTTTAAAAGTTCAATTAAATACATTCTTAGACCAATTAAAAGTATGAAACTTATAAATTACATAGCACAATAACAAGTTTATAATTTGCTCAGAACTAAGTGCAATATATTAACAAGAACTTCCATTGAAATCAATACATGGTGGATATTTGGCTCATTTAGAAAAATAAGCTCTTGTTTAAACAGCAGCTCGTCACTTTACTATTGCATACTATATGGCTAATTCATTTCAAAGTGTTCAGTGTGACCCAACAAATTTAATTAAGATTTAATTATGTGTGTATGTGAACATTATGATTTTAAATGGAATGTTTGATAGTTGATGGAATGTTTTCATCAAAATCCTAAAGTAAAGAGTTACTGATGTTGCAAGAAGAAACAAAAATGAGAAATGATGTATGTTTTTGGTGTCTTTATAGCAGCCGTGTAACATCAGCAGCGTGGGCTGAAGTGTTTGGGGGAGAGTCATTCATTTGCACAAGTTCACTGATTGTCTTAGACACAAACACTTAACTTGGATTAAAGTGGCATCTGTGTCTAACACTGGGTCTTTAACTGGATAAACCTAAACAATGCTTTTTTGTGTGTGTGTGTGGGACCCTTTGAACTTACTGTACTTGTAAGAATACTTAGTTTAGTAAAAATTAAATTTTGTGTCCACTTTTACAATTGTAAAAAGTAAACCAAATTATTTAATACACAGAACAGCAGGGTGGACATAGAAACAGAAACAGCCTTTAAAACAAGATACTGAAAATCAACAGAGCAACTGACAATGCTGCTGTAAATGAGTTCAAAGAAACTCCACATGTAAAAGCATCAGAGACATTCATTATTGCAGAGTTGTTGTGTTGCCCAAATGAATGTTAGTAGTAAATAAAATAAAATAAAACATTGTCCACCCTGTTTCTTTTGGTGACACACAGCCACAGGTGTCTGCTGTTTACATTTTAATGTGACTCATGAAACCATTCTCTCAGACATCTGTGGCTCTGTGTCTGGAAAATTATTAAAACATTCAGTCCTCCTAAATCCTTGGCTTTAGGTTTTAACTGTGCTCAGGAGGACTGCACCTCGAGGATATTGAAGCCCACATCCCACCCTCCCACACCAATCCATGGTATTCCTCTTTTACACTGTACCCCAGTCAGGCCCGGCCAGCATGAGCAGCCCCAGCAGTGGCAGGATGAGAGCTGTAACAGGTGAAGTTAATCTGGGAGAAAAGCTTGGACTGCACAGATCAAACAAACTTCCTTGAAAGCGCATCTTCTTGGAGTCTTGCCGCAGTGTCTCCCAGATGGAGCTGACTTCCTCCTGACAGTCGGACAGTGCTGAGAGGGCACATGTGTGGAAGGCTTCCCAGTGGCTTTAGGAAACAAACAGAGGATCATTAGATATGCGTCTGTGTTGCATCCCACAGACGCGCACTGGCTGTTGTGGATTAATGTACTTGCCAATAATCAGTCAGATGGAGAAGATGGCTTCAAATAAGTCGAATTGTGCTTGAATTACCATGGCAACCGCATCACAGGGTAAAACAATATTGCAGAAAATATTGGGAGAGGGCAATTTTCAGCAGAAGGCTTATGTGTAAATCTTTGTCTTCAATAAAGGGAGACAGGGTTGTAGTCCTTTTGCAATAACAATGACAGAAACGTCTCAGAATTTTATTACTGCTGCTGCAAAGTCATAAATTATTTAGTATAGTGGCTCAGTGTCTCAGCACCATTCATTTCTCTACTCCCCCTCGGAGATTATGGCATCTGCTCTTTCTCTCTCCAGTCTTCTGTCAGGAGTTTTGTAGCTCACGCAGTGTCTGTCTGTATTACTGCACTCAATCATACACCACTTTGTTCTGAAGAATTACACTGTGCACACTTTTAAAATGGGTTTGCTGTCAATAATGGTTTTGTTACAATTAATCACAGCTGCACAAAAGTCTTAAAAGTGCAATGAATAGAATTTTAAAATAAAATAAAAGTCCTTAACAGAGATGATGCTCTACATGGCATCACTTCTCTCTGAAATATAAACTAAGGGCAGCTGTCATGTTATTTCTTTTGTACAATTTTGAGCTGGATATAGATACAAATACCCCTTTGATAAGCCTTGTTGAACATATGCAAGTGCAAACTACAATATCTTGACATTCAATTTTACTTTTAATGCACACTCTCATCAGTCTCAGATGCAGGAGTCTGCGCCAACAAAGTGCTACTCACCTGCACACTGCGGCCACTCCCTTTTCGCTGGTCACGTTTTCTTGGTAGTTGTCCATACTATCACCCAGTTCCAGGACACAATCAGAGAAGTCCTTATAGACGTTTTCACACCTCACATCCACGGCCTGTCCCAACGCCGCCAGGGAGAGAAAGACTGCAGAAAAAAATAAAAATAAAAGACGCACTAGTGACACCTCACTTACGGGACACAATGGTCTACTTTCCTCATCTTAATATAAAAAGTATATTTTTTATGTCTTGTCAATTGGTGCTTGCGTCAAAATCATTAATTTTATTGCTTTAAATGAACTGTGTTCCAGATTCGTCACGTTGAGGACGTTATGACACGTTTAGCCAGTACAAGTGTGTAATAGTATTTAGAGCTGTTAATTAAAGATGATTTCTGAAACAGAACAACTTTAACACAAACACCACAACCTGCATGTTAGAGCATTGATAAAAAAAGACTCTGTTCTTATGATAAAGGCTGCATCCCGTGGTCTAAAACATAAGTATACAGCTCTGTGCAGTGGGTGTGAATAATGCTGCTAGCCACGGTGCAGGTCACTATCATGTTCACAACACGCGTAATGCAACACAGACGAAGATGAATAAAGATCACCGCCCAGACAAGAGGAGATATGCAACATGGACGAACAATGCCGTTCTCACTGACAGATCCCCCCCCATGTGTGAGAGGAGATCTCTTACCTAAGGCAAACGCTAGAGTAACGCCAGTCTTCGTCGACATGAATAATCCCATATCATCCCATTTCAGAGCAAACCGGAGGCACGGCAGGCACAAGATGTGGATAAAAGAAGCGAGTCACACGGAGGAGCGCATCAGTTGGCCACCGTCTATCCGTGTCGCTGAGAATTGGTGATTAAGCGGTGACAAACGCTCGCTGGGCGCGTTTTGTGCATCAGCCTTTTCCAACCCCGGCCCACTGCTGACGTTACCTGCCCCCCGGTGCGCGCTGAGCTCATCTTCCCTCCTCCCTCATCACAGGACAGCTCTACCCCAGCACCGGGGAGGAAGCTTCCACTCTATTTCTAAATTAATAGACTTCAAAAAATACATTTGTGTGCGCTTTTGGGACATAGATGTGTAAAATGTATTTGAGCGGAGAACAGAGTAGTCAGTAATACAATATTTATGACATAGGAGATAGTACTTACTATAAGCTCTAGAAATATCCACAACCATCAATTCTGTTTAAAAAGTGAATGAATAATAAACACACTAACAATAATAAAATAATAATAAAACACTTGTTTTTTCTTAGAAATAAGCTGCACTTTATTTATATGCACTTACACCAAGTCTGCAAGGCTCCAAGTCAAACCACACCTCACAGAGAAAACACTGTTTTGGTAGCTGCAGCTTCAATAAAATATAAAATCCAAATATTCAATAGTTTCAGTTGCATCCAGTTTTGTGTTTTTTTGCGACTGGTACTGCAGCTGTATGAGGCACAATGGTGTTGTCCAAAAAAAAAAAAAAAAAGGGATAAGAATAGGAATATTCTGAAACTAATAAATCCACATTCTCTTGTTGGGAATGTGGAGTAAGGAGTGAGTTGTCTAAAATTATGCTGACATGGTTACAAGTCCCTTTAAACCTGAGTCATGGCCCTGTTAGTGTTATGATAGTCAGGTATCAAAGCAGCACAGTCCAGGATGCTCTCAAGCCAAAACACCTTACATACTTTACTCAGATGGACATTAGATCCCACAAATGCTCCATTGTAAAATGGTTATCAGGTTACAGTGACTGAGAGATGAGCGTTGAAAGCCAGATGCCTCTGTGTTGATGGACTGCAATTGACAGGTTTATTGATCTGTCCCTGCTGCCCTCTTGGTCCGCTTCCGCGGAGATGTTTTAGGGAGTGCCTTGTCTGAAAGACAGGATGTAAATATGAGCTGTTTCTTTTGCAATATGTATATCAAGAGCAGTATGAAAATAAAACAAGGCTGCATTTTAAACATTGGAGAAACAAATGAGTAAGGAGCATATGTGTTATTACTTGTAACAGTTGACAGTAAAAATGAACCTACTCATGGCATTAAGCGTCTCCTGCGGTATCCAGCTAATGTCCACATCATTTATACTACCAGTGCCTTTCTCAATTTTCACTGACAGTCTCTTTCTCTGTAAAACATGAAACAGACAACTGGTAAATATTTTCTAGTGAGAGGGGGAAGGAGATGGGCAGCATTTTTAACAATTTGGTGAATTTGCAGATAGAAAAAGACTTCTTAAAAGAAGTATGTAACAAACCGTTCTTGACTCCAGGACTTGGTACATGCCAAAGAGTGTCAAGGCCACCAGCCCGACCAGGAAGATATACAAAAACATTCTGGAAATCAAGCCAAAAAGAGAAGTTGAATAAGGGCAAGCACAGAATATTTCTTATTAAGTAATTTATCTTATTAAGACAATCCACCAACTTGAGGAAACTATTAGATATTACTTTTTATGCAAACAGTAAAACATTTATTCAGTATAAAATCAGCAAGTTTACGTTAATACATTTGACATCTTATTGGTGCCCGTGCTTGTTTTAACTTCATTATTTTTTATGAGCTTTTTAGGTAAAACACTATCAGAATCAGCAGTACTTATCACTTAGCTGCCAGTTTCACACCTCTCCTTATCTCAAACTGGATTAATATTGTTTGTAAAATAAACACATCCATTATTAATGTACATCTAAGATGCAAAAACCTACAATGCCTATTTTTCTCTGTTCTTTCTAGTGCTATATACTTTGAACAGATATAGTTAAAAAAAAATACACAAAATACAAAAAAAAAAAAAAAAAAAACATTGCAAATTTCTTTTCAGAGAAAATGAATGACAACACAAAACTGACTATGACTATGTGTAAAAAATTTACACAAGTAACTTAAGCTGAAATACAGGACTCTCTGAAAAAAGTTGTTGTTTAAAGATGCACAATAAGGAGAATCTTGAAGAAAAATGGGCTGCAAGGTCGAGTTGCCAGAAGAAAGCCATTACTACCCAAATGCCACAATGCATCCTGCTTACAATACGTCAAACAGCAGAGACAAACCTCTAAAGTTCAAATTTGATGAGATCAAAACTGAACTTTTAGGCCACAACCATAAATGTTACATTTGGAGAGGAGTCACTAAGGCCTGTGATGAAAGGTACTCCATTAAAATGAAACACGAAGGTGGATCACTGATGTTTTGGGGATGTGTGAGCTACGAAGGCACAGGAAAAGATGAATGCAACATGTTATCAGAAAATACTGGAGTAAAATTTGCATTCATCAGCCCGGAAGCTGCACATAGGACGTACTTGGACCTTCCAACATGACAACAATCCAAACCACAAGGCCAAGTCATCCTGTCATTGGTTACAGCAACATAAAGTGAAGGTTCTGGACTGGTCATCTCAGTCTTCTGACCTCAAAATAACATTCCGCTCTCCCCCACAGTTCATACTGTCGTTGTGTCCTTGGGCAAGACACTTAACCCACCTCCAGCTCCAGTGGTCAGCTGTAACACTGGTGAAGCGCTTTGACTAGGTGGAAAAGCGCTATATAAATAATAATAAAAAATAAATAAAATATATCATTGTGCCACTCTGGGGAGATCTCAAACGTGCAGTTCATGCAAGACATCCCAAGAATTTACAGAAACTGGAGGCTTTTTGCCAAGAACAATGGGCAGCATTACCATCTGAGAAAAAAAAAAGAGCCTCATCTACAAAACCACAAAAGACTTTAAGCTGTCATTGATGTTTAAGGTGGCAATACACAGTATTAAAAACTGGGGAATATAAACTTTTGATCAGGGTCATTTGGGAAGTTTACGTTTTCATCATGATTTAAAAAGAGTAAACACAATTGTTTGACAGTATATAACTTCACCCAACCACTAACTGTGAGTGAATTTGTTTTTTGTGTTATCATTCATATTCTCTGAAAAATGGCCCAAAAAAATAAAATAAAATAAAAATAAATAAATAAATCACAAATTCTGCCAGGGTATGTAAACTTATTAGCACAACTGTAGATGCAGGACACCCTTACGTTTCTCCATCAATGCCCTCTTCTTTCTCAGTGATGTTGACTGTCTGGTTGTAGATGGCGGTCTGGAAAGTGTTGCCCTGAAGAAAAAAATAGTGAAACGTTTTAGAGATGGCTGCTTAACATTTGGTTTACACAAATAAAGCCATACAAGCAACAAAACAAATGACATCCTAGAGTTCGGAGTCAATAAAACGTGAAAACGGTAAAGCTTGCATCATAAAACAAACTGCTCTGCTGACAACTGCTTTTTTGACATTTTAATTTGTCAAAAGATAAGTTGACAAAATGACAATAACCTCATAAGAAAACTCTGATTCTGCCAAACTTTAAAATATAACTTAATGAACGATACCTCTGTGTTGAGATAGGTGAGAAGAATAACCAGGCCAAATGGACGTCCAGCCATGGGTTGAGCTGGGATGAAGGAGTACTCAAAAGAGGCCTGTGCCTGGGGTTTGACCACAGTGTCCAGGGGCAAAGCTGTGAACTGGAAACAAATTTTAAGCAAAATTTTCATCTTACTTGTCTTATTTATTTGTATGTGCTTAAACCATTGGCTTGGCACTTACGTTTTGAATATAAACTTGAAAGTCTTGGGGGTATCGGAAAGAAGCCTCCAAAGATTTAACGGTAAAATCTTGAATTCCTTTGTTGGTGAGACCCACCAGGAACCTCACAATTTCATTGGCGGGAAACTCTAATCAATACAATGACAACATTAGTATTAATTTATACATTCAAAAACAATGATGGCACATGTACAAGTCAATAATTCCCTTCACAGATTTGACTTTGGTTCAGTTTTACACATTACTTCCTAACCTTCTCCTGTCGTGAAGATGATAGTTGTGTCAGCATCAGGGTGAGACGTCATAGCTTGGTCAGAAGCTTCAGAATCTTCGTCTTCCTCTTCCTGCACAAAAACACGACATAAATGATGTGTTACTCTACCTCATTTTAAACAATCTACTCCACAACTCTGAATTGTCCACAAAACACACCGTAGCTTGTATCTGATCTTCTTCAACAACATCTTCATCTTCCTCTTCTTCATCTATGGCGACATCAGGATCAGTGTCTTCGGCGGAGTCCGAGTCAGCAGAGACATGACCTGAACGAGTAAAATACACATGCTGATTGCACATATATGCTACTCATAAACTGGGACAAAACATGTGTATGGCGTCAACACAGGGTCACAATTAATAATTGTAAACAAAAGAAAGGAATTGGAATTGTAAACCTAGAAGCATAAAACGTAAGCGTAGAAATGTAAGCAAAGAAACGTAAATAAAAATGGAATTTTAACCGTAGCCTTAAACGTTTTTTAGAATTCACATTTTTTAAATTAATGTTTAATCTAAAGTGTAGATTCAATTAAATAGTTCAATAAACAAACAAGTTTTTTAATAAAAAATATGTAACTATTAAAATAAATATTTTTATTTCTATCTGGCTCGGGTAACACATTTTATACTGTTGTTTTTATTGGACTATTTAAATTTAGGAAAAATATTTGTGGTTTTTGGTGTGGGGAAATGTAGGAGGTTGTATCAAAGCAGATCTTAAAAGGGTAACATTTGGTTGACGTGTGTATATATGGTTTAATTTATTTGGGATTACAGTTTAAGTTTTTCTAAATTGAAGTGCTATTTGTCCCACTTCTCAAGAATCAGTTAAAGGCTACTTATTCTTATTGATATACAGTAGGTAGACTGTAATTCATTAAACTTTCAGGGTAGACACACCTGGACAATTTCTTCACAAGATTAATAAAATAGGCTATACAATTTTACTTTTTATTTTTAATTTAAACGTATTTTTACTATTTTGAATTGTCTTGAAAATAAATGTAATTTTGAACAACTTTTTATTTTCTCCAGTTTTCCTATCAGTAAAAACTGTCCACTAAATTAGGCTACCATGAATTAGTAGCGGTGTTGTCATGGTAACACGTCACCGTTGAGAAGATTATCTACGGTGACGTGTCTCTAAAAAAGTGACCCCTTTACTGTTCTGCTGCTGCATCTCCAGTCAAGTTTATATATTTGTTCAAACCAACATTCAAACGCACATTTTAGTTTGACGTGGCCCGTATACAGTACTACCAACTTCTACTACTACTGCACGGACGACAGTAACAGATTTAATTCATTTTTGTGGGACAAAAAACTTTGACAAACGCATCAATAGGCTATTTCTAACCTTCTACCGCGAAACAAACACACCTAAACCTAGCATACTGTAAAGCTAACAGATGTCCAAGTGTGGATACATGCCACGTCAATATGTTTGAATGCATTATAACGTTTGCCGAAGAAAGACATGCACTAAAACCTAGAAGGCAACTGAAAAATTACTCACCAATAGATATCAAGCCACAAGGGAAGGCAAGAAGGAAAAGCAACAGTAATTTTGATCCGAAGTTGAACATTTTGCAGGCTTGTAAGTTGTAGTTAGTAACACATCAGCACTCAGGAGAAAAAGGGAACAGTGGAGCAAACATGGGCGGGATAAGAGGTGGCTCCAGGCGCCTATTGGTAGATACGCCGTGCATTTGGGAGGTCCCTCAACTCCAGTCGTTTCACGCTGTTGTCCTGCCTTGGTTGCTACACAATGCATTGACCACCCACATTTAAAATATTTAATCTTTTATGTTTGTCCGGTGATACTTTTATGTTCACATCACTTTTAGCCCCAACATTATTAAAGAATGTTTCTTCAAATTAATTTAGATGGTTCCCTAACATAACAAAGGAAGAACAGCCTCTAGATGTGAACTATGATGGATGAGGCCATGCTATTCTTTTGTTAGATCTCATCTTTTGATAAACTCTCCACACCTCTTATGTGTAGGCCACATAGGCCAACTGAAACGCAGTGCAGGCGTGCAGGGCATGTGTTTGCAGTGCAGACAATATACTGTATGAACACAGATGAGAAGTGAGCCCAACCCCACAATACGTTCAGTAGGTGGTATTTTAATTGGATTTGAGCAGGTTTTAGTTAGATTTGAATCAGATTTATTGTATTTGTTACATGAAATCTTATAGGTTTTTGATACAAGGATAAATAAAACCTATTCAAATCCAAAGTTCAAATCCAACTAAAAACAGTTTTCATAAAAGGAAAAACATAAAGTTATATGAACTGTTGTGATGCAGACTCAAATAAACATGAAACCACATGTTCAAAAAGTAATAAAAGTTTCCATGTGTCACATAGTGTCACTAAAGTGGCCACTCGCCACTTTTAGTTTGACACCTCTGCACTTGATGATTTGCTGTGGTGTTTGTGATTGGACCATTGACTTTTAGATGTCACTGTGGTTTATTGTGGATCAATAAACTGAAATGTAGGCTGCACACTGTATTTATTCTAATAGTTTTTAGTGCTGATCTTAGGCTCTATGATAGTATCCCACTGTTAAAATAATACTGTTTAGGACTGTTTAGCTCTTTGTTTCACATTTTGGATTCAATAATGCTTCGCTGTGTCAATCTGCATTTATCTTCTTTCATTTTCACCAATTCATTTTGAGTAAAGTTAGGCGGGCTACAGGCCTGTTTTTTTAAAATTATTATTATTATTATTTTTAAAAGACAGACTTCAGTATCACATTTTTCACAAGTCACATCGTACAACTTTAAATCTTCCCAACTTTGTGGTTTTCTGCAACAGCACACATCCTGTCACAGAGAAACAGTGATCTGAAACGCATTAGCGTGTATATAAGTTCATACAGTGCAGACGGTTTCTACATAGCGACAGCAGCAGACACACACAAGGAGCACATTTTAGTTGTTTTTGTGACTGTTTTTGCCATGTGTTACAATGGGACATTCATATATGGTAAGTCTCACAGGAAGTGCATGTTGCATGGTTTATTTCTATTTTTCCTTTGTTACAAGGCTGAAATTTTACTTTAAAACTCGCAATATGGAATCTAAGAATTTGCTGACAGTGAACTATTATGAATACTTGTAATATTTCCAGAGTGAATAAATGCTGCACATCAACTAGATTAAAAACAAGGTTCTGGTGCTGTGACATGCTGTTCATCTTTTGATTACATATCATGAATAATACTGTAATAACTACTACTACTACTACTACTACTACTACTACTACTACTACTTACTACTACTACTACTACTAATAATAATAATAATAATGACAATAATAATAATAATAATAATAATATTGTGTCACACTGTATATCTGATCTTTGTCATTATTAAACAAACAAAAACGTTTCAGCCATTGGTGCAGCAGAACAAACTGAGGGCTGAGAACCAAAACGGTCTAAGTGACATTTGGCAAAATTGAGACGTATTGAACATATCAAATTAAAGCTCTTGGTGAGCTCTTTTACTGCCATAACCATCACAATGATACTTTTAATCAACTTAGACTTATTCAGGAATACACTGCGAGAGTGATCACATTTGTTTAAGATATGACACTTAAATTGTTAAATTAGTTAGGGAATGTATAGCTGTACAGTCTGTGAATACCACTACATCACACCTACATCAATCTAACCACCTGACTTATTTGACCTAAGGCACAAAACGTATTATTGCTCAAACTGACATTCAGTTTGTGAATATTATAACTTGCATTCTGTCTGTCAGCATTTGGAGCGATGTGTCGTAGCGATCAGGTGATGTTTGGACTTCTCATCACAATGCTCGCCTTCTCTGTGGGGTTGAATATTTGTTGCTGTGCATGCAAACATATCTCAGGTAAAACATTTCTAATTAGTCATAATAATAAATATATTATAGACACATTCTTTTCTGGATGCTAAAACCATGATGTTGTAAACAGGAAAAAGAACCAGGAGACAACAAATGAGAAGGTATTTATGGCATTTAAAGGAAATGCAGTGTTTACATCACTAAGACATTTAAATGAGTCTCCTTTTGTCTATCTGAAAGTCGGAACCAAAGGCAGATGGAAGAAAATCCCATCTATGGAAACATTGCATTACAGTGCTCACAAACAAGTAAGTAGTAGAAGTATGGGAAGATTTGTCGGGTCGGTATGCATGAGATCATTATCAAGATTATTCTCAGCTAGGTTGGAGTTGTGGTTGAGTATTTGTTGCACTATTTTTAGTAACCTGGCATGTTGTGAAACATTTGTATGTCTAAGCCACTAATGTAATGCACTGTAATGTTTTGTTCTTTACAGTCGAAACAAATGTAGATTCCCCAACCGTGTCCTTCAGTTCACCTTTAAGAGATCAGCAGCGAGTTGAACCCCAGTCACCGGTACTGGCTTTATTATTTTGCTAAACAGTCCAGATTTATTTAGAAAAGGATAAACATATAGCTGCAACATCAAATCATTGCGCTTGTTTTTTCCCTTCTTGTCGTTACAAGACTCAGGACTGCTATGCCAACCTGACCCTGAAGATTCCCAGGGTTGAGACCAGACCCAGCACCCCTCAAGCACATTCTGAGCTGGAATCGGAAAAGGAGGCAGACAACACAGATGTATTGTCTACTACGTCTGACTTGTATGCATCAGTGCAAACACGCACTAAAACAGTGGAGAATGGAGAGAGTAGTGAGGACTATGCCAACCACCTCTAAAACAGCCACAAATGCTAAGTTCTGTTCAGCCATGTCTCCACACAATGCAATTTAAAATATTTGAAACTTTTTTATTTTTTTGTAATGTTTGTGCTTCACTGACTATAATATTCTAATTTTAAATACACATTCAGCACAACATTTTTTTAACCCTAATAAGAAATGAGGAAGTAAGTGCTACACACTTATTTGAGAAATTCAGTAGTACTTGTCATTGGACCAGCAACCTCTAGACGGCACTGTGCGTCAAATGTGTTACATCAACAAACAACCGCAGACAGATCCTATTTAAGGAAGTGGTTCTCTGCTGAACACTCCCTGATAAGAAAAAAGACTTATACAGTAGATAACAGTAAATAACTGTAACTTTCAAGACAGGTTATGATGCTGATGCTGCTGGACACGGACACCAGGAGGGCTGACATGGGTGGGGGCTTCCTGTTAAACATCTGTTGGAGGCAACAACAAAAGAAAATGGTTAATTGGTCAAAAGAGCTTGTTAACATCATTAATGCAATGTGCAGTTTTAGGTCTTCCCCAGATGTGTCTCCTTCCTACGTTATTTACATATTGCACTGAATTAATTGCTTTTGCCTATAAAATTAAATTGAATTGCGGTTTATGCTACATGGATCCTCAGAAAAAAGGTTCTTTTGAGAATCTTCCTTCTTGGGTATCCCTGTATTTTTTATTGTCCATGACAGATGATAACAAGAGGCCATAATCAAAGCCAATGATAATAAGCAGATATATTCATTTATAGCAGGAAATGTGTATTATAATCCTTGTATAAACCCACATACCTCCTAATACAAACTCATATTGTTAATGATGGCTTTGTGGCTCCTCTCTCCTGTTTTTTCTGAAGGATACACTATTTTATTCAATTAATTAAATTTGATTTCTAGAGGTAAATGGTATTAAAGGAAAGTATGTTTTTAATATTAGAACACATGCTATAAATTAGTATATGCATGGTATTAGGGCATGTAGCTTTACACCTGTATACACCTGTAACCTCTGGTGCAAACTGAAGTCAAGTTCAAAACAAAATATCTCTATCACTGACCTCAGATAACGTAGGGCAAAGGTTTGATATTGTAAAAATAGATGAACATTGATGCTATCATAAATTATATTGTTATAAAATAGAATAAATAAAAATAAAGCTATACATGTTAAAGAATATTGCACAGGATTTAAAGCTGAAATGGTGTTAGGGCAGACAAAAAACTTTTACTAAAAGCATTTGAACATGATATAAAACTCACTCCATGTTTAAAACATGTTGAATTGATTACATAACAAATTTGGACATTTTTGATTTAATAGAGATAGATTTTATGGAAATATATTAGATATAATTGAATTTTAATATTTATGATACAAAATAATGTTACAGTTTACAAAATGCACCTTAAATTAACAACATCAATGATCTTTAAGGTTTGTGTTCATTGGGATAATTTGACCGTTCTCGTCTGAGATTTTGGGGTTACTGAGTATGCATACACTATCAAAGTCTGGGGGCACATCAAAGAAGATCTCATCGTCAAAGCAGTCCTTATCGGCAGGTGATGCCATGAAAGGCAGCTGCATGACCAAACCAGTGAGCAGCCCACCCACAGTAGATGCAGCTATAGTGGAAAACACAGCCGCCAACTGGAAGAGTGCTTGTTCCTGAGCAGTACGTCCCAAACCCGGCTTTAGTCCAGGAATTAGATTCTGCAGTTCCAGGAGTTTTGGGTCTCCCTTGGAGGAGCGCGATGGGAGAAGATCTGGTACAGGCTGGGGCCATACGTTTCCTCTGTGGCGAGCAGAATAGCACAGATTCCTGCAGTGGATGATATAAGGCCAGTGAGGCCGTGGAGATTGTGAATGCCACATTGGTCTTGAATTCTTAAGCGTTTGGCCATAAAGGGAGTCAGGTACTTGTACCCAAAGAAACAAGCAATGCAACCCATAATCCCCAGCGCATAAGCAGCGGCAGGGGAGATCATCATGTCCACAGATGCTCCAACAGTTACACCACCAGCCAGAGTCACATTCTGAATATCCGCCATTGTAAGCTTCCCTTTTTTGTTGAACGCTGCAGAGAGGGCAAATGCTGTGATGGTGGACGAGCTTAGACCTATAAAAGTGTGTAGAATGGCTCTGTGTTGGTCGTCACCTTTAAAGGTCAAAGCTGAGTTAAACGACGGCCAAAACACCCAGAGAAACAATGTGCCCATCACAGACAGAATATCTGAGTTATAACTAGTAATCTCCTTTGCGTGGCCGTTGTTCAGGCTTGGCCGATATAACACAAAAGTCACTCCAAGACCAAAGTAACATGCAAACAGATGAATGAGAATACAACCACCTGCATCGTTGATCCTAATGTATTTCAATACAGCCCACTCCGTCACAGCAAAGACTGGGATTTCTAGCAAAGCCATTATCAGGAGCTGCACAGGGCTTGTCTTTCCAAGCACAGCCCCAAAAGAGATGAGGACCACAGCACAGGCAAACTCTGCATTCAGTAGATTGATTACACCAATATGAATTTTGCCATCATAATAGAATTGAAAAAAGCCCTGAATTAGGATTGCCCACTGGATGGCAAATGCAGCTGTCAGGAAGTTAAAGACCATGCCACTGAAACCGTAGAATCTGAAGAATGCCAGCAGGCAGCCAAAACCTATGAAGATCATCACTTGTACATCTGCAAAGTATGGGTAATCTTGATATAGTGAGTTTTCCATCAGCTTGGTCTCATTGTTTTGCATCTTAGCGTTGGCATCATCATCATATGTGACAAACACAGCATACAAAGCCAGCATGATAACCTCCAGCACCAATATTAGTACTGGCAGGCGCACCTTTAAACTGGTAGTTGATCTCATGGCTGTGCACAGCTCACGACACGGACAGTCTCTGCTCCTGCTTCGCTAACAGACTTTTTAGGCTTGTCTTGAGTTAGATAACAGCAGCTAATGTAAGGTCAGGTTTACAGCTACACTGTTACTTATTAGTGCAGCACATTGAGCAAAGACTGTCCTTTTTGTTTCCCAGAGAATGACCTATCTCCTCAACTGCAGAGATATACCAGTCATAAAAAATAAGTGATCATTATAGGTTAAGGAAAGGTTATCAAAGGCAATAAGGCAAAACATAATCACACATTGTCTTTTAATTATTTAACCTTTATTTATCCAGAAAAGTCCCACTGAGATTACAAATCTCTTTTGCAGAGGGAGTCCTGGCCCCAAGTGATGAGCACTAAAATAAAACATGGTGCACAGGGCCAGACCACCCAGTACTAGTCACTATACTGTCCTTAAGTTTAAGATGCTAAAGATGTCGCACTGAAGGATGATCTCAGTAAAGGTTTTTATTTTTCACCAAAAGGCAGTGGTGGCAATGCACTTCAATTTGCAGCAGTCGCTGTAGAAACGAAGAAGAAGCAGAGGAGGAGAGTAGATAACTCCCATGATGCATTGCATTGCCAACGTATGCAAACCAAACAGGAACATGGCTACCGGTGTTTAAAATCATCAGTTCATTTATAAACCAGCCTCAAGTACCCGGACACAGCCTGTCACGACATTATATTCTCTGTGTCCCTGGGACTAGAGTACAGCCGCCGTAGCGTCCACCCACGGAGCCTGAAGAGCGCCTAAAACCGCGTCTTTGTGAAATATCCCCCATAGACAGGTAATAGATGAGTTAGCTCTGCTAGCTTTTAAAGCTAACCAGCGTTAGCATTATCTGAAATGTTACGCTAAATCTATCTTAAAACTCAGTTATCATTGTGTGACTTTCTTTTAAAACCCATTTACCAACAAAAAACGCCAAAAGCCATCAAAATGCTTTTTGTTGAAAAACACAAACTGTTGAATAGCGTAGCCTTCCTTCTATTGGACCGAGCCAGTGAGACACGACTGCAGTTTTCTGTCAAAGACTTTGAATTTTTTTGTTTTTAAGAAAGATAATTTCTTTTGCACTCAGAGATCGTAATAACTTGCTGTGTTGTAATGATTTGTTATTAATGGAACATTGAATACTATCAATCACTATAATGGCACATTTCCATAGAGTTTCATGTTCTTTAATGTTTAATTAAAAATGAAACTAATATTATTACAGTTGACACTGCTAGATGCTCTGTTTTTTATATGTTATGATACATTTAACACATAATTATATATAAGCTTGTACTTGTAGCTAGACACTGTCTAGTAGTTATTGTTTTTATATGTGTATGAATTTTAATGTTTGATGCGTTTTGTTTTAGAGTAATCAGTCCAGGGACAGCAGATAGCCATTAGGCTAACTCTGGTACATTTACAGAAATGTTGATGAATCTACGTTTTCCCTGCCAATTAAACCAGGGTAGCTAGTAAAAGCACATTAAATGTCAAAATAATTCTTTCAGTGGCTGACAAAATGGCAAGTCCTAGGACCAGAAGAGTTTTAAAGGAAGTGAGAGCTGAGGATGAAAATAATGTGAGTGTTTGCTGTAACTTGACATCTACTGTTAAATAACTATTTTACCAAGGGTTTCTCTGTTCTTCACAAGATGATACATGCGTATATTAACCAGACATTTTGTTTTTTACTAAACACATAAACCTTTTTTGTGATGGTTTGGATTTGTTTCCAGCTCTGTTTTGAGTGTGGGGCCTTTAACCCTCAGTGGGTCAGTGTCACCTATGGCATCTGGATTTGTCTTGAGTGTTCAGGAAAGCACAGGGGCCTGGGAGTGCACCTCAGGTAGATACACTAATATTTTTTGCATATTCAATACTGTTTTTAAGTTTATTTGTTTACTTCAAATGTGTATTTGATTGATTTGTATTATGTCTTTTTTTAGTTTTGTGCGTTCAGTTACAATGGACAAGTGGAAAGATATTGAGCTTGAGAAGATGAAAGCCGGAGGCAATAGAAAATTTCGCATGTTTCTTGAACTTCAAGATGATTATGATCCAACCTGGAATTTACAGGAGAAGTACAACAGCCGGGCAGCTGCACTTTTCAGGGACAAGGTGTGTTGACCTGATGTATTTGTATATGCATGTGGTATATAATTACTTCCTGGACATTAAATAAAGATTTCTGCTGCTAACATTATACGGTAGGTTGCTACTTTAGCAGAAGGAAAAGAGTGGTCTATGGAAACGTCCTCTGCCAAAAACTGGACATCCCCCCAACCCAAGACCAGCCTCGCATCCTCTCATCGGTAAGAGAGCAAACTATTTTTTTTATTTAAATTTTTATTCCTAGTTGAGCTGCAATATTGTAACGCAGTACTTTTTTTCTTCTAGCTCTGGTGTATCGGGACAGGACTCGGGAAAATCTGGTGACAAAGCTTTTGAAGACTGGTTGAGTGACGATGTTAACTCCTATCAAAGGTTTACCACGCGCTGCTTTCGATCTTGTGGTTTTCTATTCAGATTGATGTCTATATTGACTATGGCTTTATCTTTACTCAGTGGAGGGGGCTACAGCGGGAATCAAGAAAACCGTTATGTTGGTTTTGGCAATACAGTAACCCCGGAAAAGAAAGAAGAGGACTTTTTGAACAATGCCATGTCCTCTATTTATTCAGTAAGTCACTCTTTACATTGACTTGGGGCTGTGGTTTTGTTTGGTAGCTATTCTATTCTATTTGGTATCTATTCTCATCAATATCTACAGCACTTAAAACAGCACTTGAACATAAATAGCTCCACTTCTCAAAAAAATTATAGTCATTTAAATCCCAGAAACTTTTACTCACAAATCTATAAATTACTCACTACGACACCACAATTGGAATACCAACAAATGGACACAAGATCTACACTGTTCCAACACTCGGATATCAACTGGAACATTATCTGCAATATCACATTCTCAATGTCAACCAACAGTAAAATACAGTTAATCCAATACAAGATTATACTTAGGACCCACATCACTAACCATATCATGCACGTGATTTTCACCCTGCCCCAGAAAAAATGGCAATCATATTTACGCACTCTGGCACTGCACACTGGTGAAATGATTCTGGTCAGGTGTCATGAGAGGGCTGTCGAGGTTCAAATTTACAAATACACAGAAAAATGTATCTTAATTTCATTAACCATTGCAAAAAAATAAATAAAAATTCAGTTAAACTGGAATAACAAAAACAAAAACTCAATAACTCACTGGCTAAACCTAAACACAGAATCCTGATTACAATAAAATATGATCACGTTTATTCTAGTTTATTGGTCAAAAATAAAAAATAATATTATTAAACATTGACCAAAAGGGTTTAGGCTGAAGTTGATTCTAATTTAAACCCTTTTAAAATATAAATAAGTGCTAAGTATATATCATAACAAAACTGCAAAACAAAATAACAAACAAATATAAGCTCCATTCATAAAACAGAAGAGGAAAAAATTAAATTACTATTGTTATTAATTATATTTTAAGTAAAACATTTTAATACATTTTCTTATATAAATTAATTAAAATTGTTTTTGCAACATTTTTTGTTCTATTTACAATTCATTTATACATTTCAGTAGATCTGTTAAAGATACTAATTTCCTAGATCATATTAGTTAATCAATTTAATTTAATATTATTTACTCATAATTTTTCACGTATATTCACTAATACTATTTTTGTTATGGTGTTTAATTTTCATCATGATTTTCTTACATGTGACAGGGATGGAGCAGTTTTACAGTTGGAGCGAGCAAGTTTGCCTCTTATGCTAAAGATAATGTAAGTAAACTGTAAATTTTTTTTTTTTTTATGACCTATTAACTTTAAACTGTCATTTTTATTAAGTTCTATTTTCTACGCACAGACATCAAAACTGGCTAACCAAGCAACATTAAAGGTAAGTATTAAAGGTAACTGATTTGATGGTTTTGCAGTAGGTTTTACAAGTTGTACATTACAATATGCCAATTTGCATAATAATAATTTTAACAAAATCTTGAATTTGTGATTAAATAATTTACTACTCTAATATCTCTCTGGCCTCTCTGGATGTAGTTACGGGGCTATAAAGCTCCCCCAGAACCGGTAAAGCAGTGCATAGGTGCATGGCGATCATCCACATTATGTTTTTACAAACTTATTCTGTGCAAAACATTTTAGCATACAATGTTTGTCACTGTTATTGTTCATTATTTGTAGCATCCTATTTTACATTGCAAAATGGTGTCATGTATGCATGGTTGTGCATGCATATCTGATCTTATTATACATAAGATGTATACATAAGAAAGCTATGGAAGAAATATTGTGGCAATCTCAAGCCCATTATATATTATTTTCTGGCTTCAATAATATATTATGTGCAGGGTATTTGCCTTCACGCTGCTCCCAAAATGTTAAGTTAATTTTTCATGCATGTCTTTGTGTTAACAGGAACAGAGCTCTAGAGGTGTAATACTTGTTAAACACGCATAACAGCATCTTTTTGTAATGAGCCGGAAAAGTCTATTAATAAAGCCTTTCTTGGAATTTGGAGTAATAAATGAATGTTGGCTCAGATTAAACAGATTTTTGACCATTGCACCCTCTAGTGCTTGTTCACTGTAGTGACTGGACTGAGTAGTTGTGCAACAGAAGGTTGGTGTATGTTGCTCTTCTGTGAATGCTAAACTCTCTTTCATTGAAGTCTTCTTTCTAACTCCCAACTAGGCCACTGAATTAGGACAAACAATAAATGAGAATGTTATCAAACCAACTCAAGAAAAGGTAACATTGATGTTTGAAGTTGTTGGTCTTGGTGGTGGGATGCAGTAGAGAATATAAACAGCTTCAGATGTGAATGTGCTATTTTCTTCACCCTTTTTCTTGTCACTGCTTGCCTTTTTTCGCTTTATGCCAGCTTTGTGTTTGCTAAGGATGCTTCTCAGTCAGTAGCCCAGTTTCAGAGAAAGAAAATGATGAAAATTTTAAACTATGGTATTCTTTACATAGTTCTGATGAGACAAGTTGGGGCTTTTCAGTTGACAGTTTTGCTTCGCACATATTTTAGTCTTTAGTCTCAAGAGAAATATCTGCAAACAAGCCCGGGCTTGTGTCTCATCATCTTTTTTTTTTAAGATAAATTCATGTTCACTTTGACTTTTGAACAAACTACAGCCACTTATTGGATATTGTTGTAATTGTGAGGATTCATTTAATTAATAAAATCAAACTGACTGAACCCTGACAAGTAAGCAGCTCCTAAATGTGCATTGTAGTCTGGCTTTTTAGTGTTCATGCTGCGGTGGTCAAATTTGAATGATAATCTGATCTTTATCCTTTCTTCTGCTTTATCTAGTTGTTATTTGGCTGCATTAATCCAGTAGTGTCTAATTTGCTTTATTGGTCTCTTACTACACAAAATTATCTTATTATGGAAAATCTGCCTTTTTAAATTTTACCCATTATGATATTTTGATTGTTTTTTTTTAAACTAGACTGTTTCGTTTTTAACTAAAGGTGAAAGATGGCAAATTGTTAGATGAAATGGCAGTCAGCATCACTGGGCTGGCAAACAAGGTATGTTTATGTGTACAACTGTGAAACCAGTCTCCTGTCACTTTTAACTTGTCATATCTGCGAGGGAGACTGGTTTTGCAGTGTTTGTCAATGTTTGAACAATACTTAATGAATTTTGTCTCTTGTCTTTCTTGCTGCCTTTGTGTGGTGGTGAGTATTGTACAGAAAGCGTTATCATAAATGCTAAATGCTAATGTATTGTTATAAATTCTTCTTGTTCTCCTTGTTGAAACTGTGGGCCATTATATGATAATTTATAATTTTAGTTAATAAATGATGATGCTTTTTTTTAGCCTTTTTTTTTTACATTCTATTTGTAAGTTCTGTTTAAAAGTGTTTTTTTTTTTTTTACTGTAAAGCTTTTGGCTCTAACATAATATTTTCTTTAGATGCAGGGGGCTGGCTCCAAATTGACAAACCTCTTCTCTGGACAGCCTGAAGATGGGTAATAATAACATTTTGTGCAGTTAGTTTGTTAACACAATATTAATCCAGATTCTTAATAAATGCAACTGTTGTGTTAAGGTCGACTGGTGAGAGCTACCAGAACATGGATAACTCTGAGGGATATCAAGGCAGTTCAAGCCAAAATGCTGGAAAGGATTTTTGGGAAACCTTTGGTAGTAACAGCTCCTTAAAGCCTAAGAAATCTCCCAGCAGTGACAGCTGGACCATGGCAGATAATTCAGCCAAGAAGAGCTCTGACAGTTGGGACAATTGGGGCTCTGAAGCAGCATCCAACAACAAACACAGCACTGAGGAAAGCTGGGAGGCTTGGGACAACAACTGGGACAACGCGGATAGTAAGAACAAGAAGAGCCCTTCGAAACCTGTTGAAGAGAGCTGGGATAATGCAGACTGGTAAAACACATGCAGCTTTACTTGTTTTCAGTATGTCATCTCACTGACACTTCCAAGGAAAGAAAATACTGTTGTGCTCATGAGATATTTATAAAATTCCCTATAGGGACAGAATGGAACCCGGGTTTAGGTTGAGTTCATTTTGAAATAATGTAATGTAAACAGCTGTAGGAACTAAAATGGATTCCTCACTATTTAATGTAGTATTATAAATGGTGAATGAATAGATGTGAATGCTGTAAAATGGGTTCTCTCCTACTGTAATCATTTACCAAAAAAAAAAAAACAATTAATGCATGAATTAAACATCCAATTTGTAAATACAAGTGCATTGTAGTGTGTTTCATCAGGTGATTTGTCCAGAGGTACTTTGTACAATCATTAAAAACCATAAAGCATTTCTGGCAAATTAGTTGCATGATGCTTTATAAAAGAAATATCTGGAATCCCTAACCACATTTTTAAATGAAATGTATATGTTGTAACCTTTATTTTATAAGGGTTTAAAGTCACCATGGTACTACGTGTACTGTAAGTTTTAAATACAAACAACAAATTTTGATATACTATTTAAAAACATTTAAGCATAAATAATTTAGTGAAACCTATTTTTGACACTCATTTTCCCAGTATTATTAAAGTACTCGCCAGAAACCCAAATGTATATAAAATATCTGTTTGTTGTCAATGGTCTGTTTAAAGAAAGAACAAATGATTTGAACGTTTGTTTGTCTAGAAACCTTGATGAGTAAACCGTATGGGCCAGTGATCATTTATGAGTGCCTGAGGTTGCTTTGATATAACCCGACCAGTGGTTCCCAAAGCTATTTGAGAGATGCCTCTACAGTGTTTTAAATATGGATTAATATGCTGTACACACTCGCAGCCACTTAATAAATGAGATTTTATCACAAATTTCAAAGGTTGAAATAAAAATCAAATAGTAAGCACATTATAATTTAAGTAACCTCAAGCCATAAAATGTTTATTTTTTCATATTTTAAAAGGATTAGCCGCTGCACTCTGTAGTTTGTTGCCTTAAGTTAAAAATGTTAAATGTTCGAAACAATTCTTATTACTTAATGAATTTTAACATTATTATATTGCTATTTGTGTTTGTTTCAATGGATTATGCCGTTGTATAACACTCAAGGGGCCTTGATGAAAATTTTAACTAACATGAGATGGTTTTTCCTAAATGTTCCTATTTCATTTCCTACCTCTGACATCACTTAGTTTACATTTTCTTGAAGTTTACCCAGTAGTAAATATTTTCTCTCCATCAGAACTGTTTTGATGTTGTAAAACTGCAGCTGTATGTAACTCAAAACAACAAAATGACATGTAAATCTGTGAAAAAGATCTGGTATATTTGTGCATCATTGCAGTCCTGTTAAAATAATAATCTAAGAAGCTTTAGTCAGTTGTGTTTTCTTTCATCATGTCAGTTTCTGTGTTATTGATTCAGTGAGGTATACATGTCAGTCAGTGACCCTTATAATGTCTAACTGGATTACAGTACTGAATGTTTGCCAAATTACTGACTTAATAATTTAGGATTGGGTTTCTCTGTATTTGTAGATAAAGAGATTCTGTCAAAAATACTATTTTTAATGTCAAGCATGAGTTGTGATGTGGAGCTAAATTCAAATTTAGGATACATTTATGTGTGAATGTACAGTTGTCTGCTCACCGGTTCATCAGCAACATCCCACTGAGCTCAAGCTGTGGATATTTTTGTGTTCACAGATTGTGTGTAAAATAAAAAATGTGTTGTGACTGTATTTGTGTATTTGGTATTATGTCCAATCATAGAGCCTTGGCTTTTCCTTTATTGGCAGTCGTTTTCATTCAAAAGAAAGGCCTATATAAACCAAAACCATTATTTTTCAAACTATTTAAAATTAAGACCCGCACCTTTGTGCTTTCAGCCAACAATCAAATATTCTGGAGAAATTACTTTGCTTTACACCAGCTTCCAAACACATTTAAATAATTTTCTTTTTACTGTAATACACACCTGTCACGACCTCATTCAAACTAATAACTTTAGGGTGCTTTAAATAGTAAACGTTTAGGCCTGCCGTAGTCGGACAGTAACATTTTTACTGCTCCGCCTACAAGGCGTGGATTCGTGTCTCCTTTCCAAAAGTACCTCACAGCAGTGAGGGGGATACCAAGTGCATCATCAATGGCCCTGCTCCATGGTAAGTAACACTGACCATCATCGTTATTAGTGGTTAACTAGTCTCGTGTTCAATCACACCGCAGCTTAATATGAAGACAGAGCACTGGGATCATCGGGACAGCCGCACTGAGACGGGCAGCATTTGTCTACAATGGTGGAGAAGGCTGGATGAATACAATAGTCGCCTTTCGAGAAATATTACTGGCGATATGAGCAATAGCAAATACATATGCCGTTTTACTTTTGAGAAAGAGTCTTAAAGCGTAGCTACTGCTGTCTGTGACGGGGCTGTTTATTATAAGACTGTCATTACTGACATACTAGCAGTGATTCATCCGAGCACAGGGCTGCACATTGAGCCAAGGCTGTATCACCGAGCTCCCTCTAGTTCCGATAGCTTCCACCAAATCATGCGAGGAAGGCCTAAAGGTAAAGGCTCCTCAAACTTCAAATAGCCAAGCAGTCTAGAAGCGTGGCTGTACTGCGATCCAAAATAAATGGCGATGTCTAGAGGAAAGACTTGATAACACAAAATAACCTCCCAGCTATCGGTTGGCCACATAGTGCAAACAGATAAATAAAATGTTTTATGTTTACCGCATGAATACATTTTTCAAAAGAAACCAAATAAACTGATAACATAATTATCGTTATTCTGCAACAGACCTTTTTCTTAAAAAGTGTTTTTGACCAGAGGAGGCGCCACTCCGCTCGATTAACTGGATCAACTATAACATATAACGCTAGTTATAATAACACCGGCAAAAATCGCGTTAGCTTTTTGAAAAAGTTTGGCCTTATAGAAACATAGTCTTTCAATTGTTCTAAACTGCAGACTTTTAAGGAAGGTGAATGGTAAAACGGGCCGCTTGTTGCGATAAATGTATGTTTTAGAGGGCACTTAAAATGTGTTTCTATTGAGGCTGTAGTACGTAGTTCCTTAGCAGCTGTTGCTATGCTACGATCACACTCTGCACCAAAGAACCTAAAATCCGACCAAAAGCCAGCGGACCGGCACTCATATAAATGAACCCAATGCACATACACCCAGTTAGATCTAGCAGCTATACAGGCAATGGGTCGGTTTGGAAAATACAAATATAAAATTTTACAGACTGAAATTTGGTTTGCACTGCATTTAAATAAATAAATAACGTTAAATGCACCAGCGCAAGTTTAGAGTTAAATGTGATGGACACTGCTCAGAGATGTGCAGGAGGTGTAGTTTAACTGTTTAGCGTCTGTTAAACTGGATTTTACTTATTTCACTTTTGGTTTCATTTCTCTTTTTTTCCCAACAGTATCTTGAGGTCATAGCAGAGACATCTCCTTCTGTTCCCTTCTGTATTCTGCTGCTGATATAGTCTACAATCATTTCCACAATCTGCAAGCTCAGCATTTTAAATTGTGCTTCCTATTTTTGTCTGGTTTTGTATAAAAATTTTTGTTGTTGTTGAGGTTAGGAGGGGTAGGCAAAAATAAGTCTCTTGACTTCAGCCTATACCCTTTTGGTCAAGATAAGCTTTGTTTTAATATTTGGAATTTCTTTTGGACAAGCCTTTCACAAATGCTTGAGGCCTGTAGGCAGAAGGGAAGGGTGTGGGTGGTTGCATGCCATCTGTGTGATGAAGAGAATCAGACCTGATGTTAAAGATTTAGATTGACGTGACTAAAGCTGGTTTCTGTGTTCTCAGGGGAGCAGACATATTGGTTTGAACAGAGGAGCGGAGCTGAGTAACTGAACCCATTCTTTTATATTGAGGTACAACCTCTAACAAACAAACATAAGTCTAAAAAAATCAACTAAAGAACAATTTATATTAATTTACAACTTTATTTTCTAGGGCCACATTAAGCACTGCCATGCCACCACCAGCAGACATAGTGAAGGTGGCTATCGAATGGCCTGGTGCCAATGCTCAGCTCATAGAGATGGATCAGGTTGGTTTAGCTGTGACATTTAATCCAGCTCCATTTTCAGTTTTTCACCAAGCATACAAGTTTTTTTCTGAATCAAATTTTTTATTCCATTCCCTTAATCTCAATATAAGTTGAAACAACATACTGTACATATCTTTGACTTTTAAGTTAAAATTAAGTAACAAAACACAAACAAAACATGTCAAATTTAAGAAGATATAGTTCAAAGTTTAAAATGTATTTTATTGTATTTATATTTATTTAAAAAAAAACAAAAATAATGTTTCATGTTTGTATGCTGTTTATTCACCCATACTGTCTTGTACTCAGTACATTTAGTGGTCTTTGTTACTGCAATACAGTATTTTTACTTCAAGTCTTGTGTTTTTGTCTTTCAGAAAAGACCATTGTCATCAATAATACGTGAAGTCTGCGATGGGTAAGCCTTAAATACTGATACACTCTATATGCATATCATCTCATTCTAGGAAACATATAAACTGTTTAACCTGCTTGTAATATTCTGTCTCTGTTGGGTTGTATGATGTGCTCTATGGTTCACACATTGGAATGAGATCAGATTGCTGCAAAATCATTTTTATTTACTGTTTTTTTCTGTTGTGTTTTTTTACTGATAAAAAAAAAAAATCTGTGCACTTAACACCCACTGAATAATTCTCCTCCACAATCTCACACTTTGCAGCTTGTGTAAATACCAGCAGTAGAGGCACATCCTTTTCTTCTTACATACGCAAATATTATCCTGCCTTAAACCACTGCTTTATATCCTGGAATATAAATCAATGGTTTAACACAAAGGTACCTTATATTTTGCTTTTGTTATAAACCTTTAAATAAATACAGGCTATTTTGTGTCCCTATCTTCAGCTGGTCTCTGTCTGGTGCTGAGCAGTTTGCACTGCGCTATGCTGACGGCCCTCAGCTTTACATCACTGAGCAGGTGGGCTGTTGCATTTTTAATATTTTTTTCAGTGCTTTTGAAACTAGTCCAATATCATTTGGTTGTTATGTTTCAGACTCGCGCGGATATCAAGAATGGTACTATTCTTCGATTAGCAATTTCTCCTGTAAGTTTTTTTACTTGTCATAATTTCTGTCTGCTCTCAGTATTCTAAAACCTATTTTGGTACATGTGCTAACAAATTGAAATATGGGTGTATATTTCTGTGCCTTGTACAAAAGGCTGTGAATTAACGCCAGTGACATTCCTTTGTTTGAAACACAACAAATAGTGGTTCCTCTAGCAGTGCTGCATGCATCTAGAGTAGTTGGGAGGTTATGAACTGGGTCACTGTAAGTGTTGTGTTTTTATGGTTGACAGGCCCGTGCTGCTCGTCAGCTCTTGGAGAGAATTCAGTCCCATGGTATTGACGCCCGCCTGGAGGCTCTCAAAGAGCTAGCTAAGCTGTCTGCGGACCCGACCTTTGCTTCAGAGTTTATTAACATGGAGGGTATTGGGACTCTGGCTCGTCTTGTTGAAAGTGGCACACAGTATGCACTTTTTGCTTTTTGATAATTGTTTAGTTAGTTTTTTTAAAAAGCTTGACCGTTTGTATAAAGGCCTGTTTGTTTCTGACTCAGTTTTGGGGAAATGCTGGCTTTCACTCTCACTGCTTTCCTGGAGCTAATGGACCACGGCATTGTGTCATGGGACCTTATCTCACTGTCTTTTATCAAACAGGTACATCCTACTGAATCTAATATTATTTGAAATTGACCTGAGGACTTTAGGTCTAAGATTGGTGTTTATTTTATTACATACTTAACCTTGTGGTCACAAACTCACAAAAATTCAACTCGCACATCTCCAAGCAAAGCGTCTGCTGTCTGTGGCAGTTTGACAATTATGGGTATGTTTTAGGTAATGTTACAAATGTAAAATACATGGCATTGCTCTGATTGCATGTAATTGCTTACTCAGTTACTCACAGATGATAAATCCAATCACCGACCAGGTATTTATTTACCTGCTCTTTTTAAATGGTTTCTATTGGGGCACTCCAAGATGGTTCTGAATAACAGACAGACCATCTGGCAAGCCAGTGAACTAATTACATATCCTTCCTATTATTATATTCTTGCCAGAAATTAAGAGATGTTATCTTATTATTTGGCACTCATGCTGTATGTGGTTTAGTTTTAACAATTTATAACTCTTGTTTATTAAACAAGAGTTTGAGTCATGCCTCTGTCCTGTAGATTGCAGGTTACGTAAACCAGCCCATGGTGGACGTGTCCATCTTGCAGCGCTCTCTGGCCATTCTTGAGAGCATGGTTCTCAACAGCCACAGCCTCTACCACCGAGTTGCACAGGAAATCACCGTGGGACAGCTCATCGGGCACCTGCAAGTGTGAGCACACACACATGCACAGGGGCTTTCTGCACTCTGCCCTGGGACTATAAATGTGTCCTTTTATTAATATTAAGGGGGGTGGCGGTTTACTGTCTGCTACTGTCCTAACTGGTCTGGCGTCCTAACAAGAAGTAAGAAGACAGACAGTAGCATAGATTAGCTTATAGAAAAATGGTTTTGTGGGGCATGGTGCTTCTAACTGCTTGTTATGTTTCTTGATATTCCTTCAGGTCAAATCAGGAGATTCAGACCTATGCCATTGCTCTCATCAATGCTCTTTTTTTGAAAGCACCAGAGGACAGACGGCAGGTCAGTGTACAGCTTCACAGCCATCTAAAAATGACCTAACAGGCTCCTAATAATCAGCAAGTCAAACAAAAGCCCTTCATATAATCACATGACATGTAATAGCTGTCTACTAGTTATTAGTAGTTAGGCTTTAACAGCTAATGTTGGCAACGATAGTTACTTAAAATTGTCTGCTCGCAATTATGTTGTGGATTCTGTGGACATTTGGACACTCACACTGAATACAACCTGCAGTTTTGCACATTTGTTCTGCTGTAGTTATTTCAGAGAAGCACATGCAGAGATCTCTCTCTCCAAAGTTAAAAGTTCAAATTTAGTTATAATAGTTTCATTGAATACCATTATGTTAATTCTGACAAATTTTGTTAAATGTTCAATTATAAAGATGTTCAAAAATCCTATAGCTTGGCCTCCTAGTTCTTTGCAAACTAAAACAAAACATTTCTTTGAAATATCTCAGTAGCAGACAAATGTTACAAATGTGATTTCAATGTCAGGTCTTCTGCTGTCGTTCTGTGTTGCTCTGTGTTCAGCGTGTGCCTGTAGTACCTCCAGTCTTCCCCACTCTCGTGTCTTTTCTACTGATCCATACTCTTGTTCCTCAAATTGTTTTTAAATAGGTTGTACTATTTGTAGTTCCACTTTCAAAAGTATTTTAAATATTAACTTTGCATCTAAGATAGTTTAGATATAGTATTTATTTGCGTTGATGACTTTGAGCATGCCACAATGAAAAACACTTTCTATGTGATACCATACAACAAAGAGTTTATTAAGTTTGGCCTGTTTGATGGAATAATACTTACAGCATAGTTTATATACTCAATTATTTAGTCTTTGATTATGTTTATTAAGTGTGGATATTGTTCACCCCTGGAGTGCAGACTGGGCACAAAACTAACTCAATTTCAAATCATGCAATTAAAAGTCATTAGCTATATTTGAGTCTTCTGTGTTACTTCTTTCAAATTTAAAAATGGAAGTTTCACAAAAGCTGCTTCAAATAATGTTTTTCTTTTTGATTTTACACAATGTTTTTTATGCTCATATGTGGAAGCATGTTCTGCAAGTGTTGTATCTCATGGTCTATGTGTCTGCACTGTTTCCATAATTGTTACACCCATGCCCCCCCTCCCTACAGCAGGAAGACTATAGTAACCCACTGGAGTGGCATCTCACTGTGAGTATGCTTCCTGTGGCACCTTATGTCATCCTTTCCGCTTTACAACTCTGTTTTTCACAGTCTTATTGGTGTACATTAAAAAGAACCACAGCATTTTGCAACAGCAGACAGACAGCCTCGAGTTAGACTTTGCAATTTCTTTCAAAACAAGTGTGACTTTAAAGTTATTCAAAAGTGCTTGAAGTATAGCTTTAGAGAGTTCTGCATATAATCATCTCCTTGCACTACTTTGCTGTAAAGTAATTTGCATCCCTGTCTTTACTCCTAGGAAATGGCAAGCACTCTGGCCCAGAAGCACCTGCGATCCATCATCCTCAATGTAAGTCTTAGCACAATTTTAAACTGGATGACATGTGCACCATCTCCAGGTATAAATACGGGACACAGTGATCTGAAAAAGAAGTGGGACTGGTTTGAGTTTAGTGTTTGTTAAATAAATAAAAGTGGAGGCAAAATAAAATCTGTGATGGCATGTCCATTAAGTAGAGCCAAATGTGTTCTGAAATTACTCTTGTCATTCGCTTGTATGGAAATGCCTGAGCTGAGCTCTGACTGAGCTGGAAACATTTTAAACACATTTCTACACTTCTTAACATTCTTTTTTTCTTTTCAGCATGTTATTAGAGGGAACCGACCAATCAAAGCAGAGATGGCACATCAGCTCTATGTGCTTCAAGTGTTGACCTTTAACCTTTTGGAAGAACGAATGATGACCAAAATGGACCTGAATGACCAGGTTATATAATAATAATAATAATGATTACATTTATATCACATAGAGCTAGTGTGATTTTTATGTGATGTAATTGTCAAAAAAGGGAAAATATGTAAGATATTTTTTCACATACTAAAATTATATTCTGATGCTGAGCTAGTACTGTCATCAAACTAAAATAGCAAAACATGTTATTGTATCCCAGGCTCAGAGAGACATCATATTTGAGCTGCGAAGAATTGCCTTTGATGGAGAAAATGACCCTACTGGCACAGAAAAGAGAAAGGCTATGTACACCAAGGAATATAAGATGCTGGGTTTCACTGTAAGTTTACATTTCTTAAATCCATTGCATTATAGATTTAAAAAAAGAAGTATAAAGCATCCACAACTTTTGACCCTACTTTTAAATATGTCTTAAATGCAGAATCATATTAACCCAGCCATGGACTTCACCCAGACTCCTCCGGGGATGCTTGCTCTGGACAATATGCTGTACCTTGCCAAAGTTTACCAAGACACATACATTAGGGTTAGTTCTGGCCTCTGGCTTTGCTCATCTCACTAAGGTAGAAAAAGTCCAAAGCATTAAGATCACCATTATTTCTTTTGTTACAGATTGTTCTGGAGAACAGCAGTCGGGAAGATAAACATGAATGCCCCTTTGGCAGGTGTGCTATTGAACTTACTCGAATGCTATGTGAGATACTTCAGGTCGGAGAATTACGTAAGTATAATTATAAACAATATTTTTCAGATAAGCTCTAGGGTAAAATATACTGTGGTATCATGAAATGTTTTTTTTTTTTTTTTAGCTAACGAGGGCTGCAATGACTACCACCCCATGTTCTTTACTCATGACCGGGCTTGGGAGGAGTTCTTCTGTGTTTGTATTCAGTTACTTAATAAAACCTGGAAGGAAATGAGGGCCACAGCTGAAGACTTCAATAAGGTTTCAGAGTTAAAAATATTCACAGTTGTCTAATTTCACAGTTCCTTTTCACACATTTTTAAAAAAACTTTTCAACGCTCCACCTTGGCTCGGAATAAATCTTAGTATTGATATAGGTCTTTCACACACTCTGTATTTGGGCATTTTGTTGCATTGTCCGCATGAAGTAAAGACACCTGAAAATGTATTTATAAGAAGGGTGTTAAATACAAAAATACACTGTTTTGCTAACACCTAAATTACTTCTATCTAGGCTCTAATAAATGAGAAATGTGTATGTATTACATGTGTCATCTTATTGTGTTGTGTAGGTCATGCAGGTTGTACGTGAGCAGATCACTAGGGCTCTGGCTATGAAACCTTCATCTTTGGATCAGCTGAAGAATAAACTACGGGGCCTCAGTTATTCAGAGATCCTGCGTCTGCGGCAGTCTGAACGAATGAGCCAGGATGACTTCCAGTCTCCACCAATCATGTCAGTCTGACTCAAAACACTTATAGCCATAATCTTAATTTAGGTCTTTGTTTTTCACAATAATGGCATGTGTTTGTGCTGACCTCTGATGTGTTGGGCTGCAGTGAGCTGCGGGAGAGAATCCAACCCGAGATCCTCGAACTCATCAAGCAGCAGCGTCTTAACCGTCTATGTGAGGGAAGCTGTTTCCGTAAACTGGGGAACCGCAGAAGACAAGGTACGCACATTGATACGTGGCTATGGTTTTATTCTACTGAAGTGGGTACTGCTGCTGCTTTTGATTGTCAAGTGAGCATTGTATTTATTCTGCTTTCTTTCTAGAAAAGGTTTGGTTTTGCCGCCTTTCCCTGAATCACAAAGTGCTGCACTATGGGGACTTGGATGAGTCACCTCAGGGCGAAGTGCCTTTTGAGCTGCTCAGTGACAAGAGTAAGACAAACATCAAGAATAGTCTATTTTTCTATTAACACACACTTTTGCTCACGTGATAAATCTATACAAAACAACAGCAAATAATGTGGCGTTTTAATCTTATCTCCCACAGTCCCTGTCTCTGATATCAAGTCTGTGGTAACTGGCAAAGACTGTCCCCATATGAAAGAGAAAAGTGCTCTGAAACAAAACAAGGTATTGCACAGTATGTTTTACATTCAAGTCACAATATTTGTTTGTTTGGTGAAGAGTACCTGTTACTTTGAATTCGCTTTATTCTTTAGGAGGTGCTGGAGTTAGCGTTTTCAGTTCTTTATGACCCCGATGAGACCCTCAATTTTGTGGCAGCAAATAAATACGAGGTAACTCAGAAACGCCTTATCTTTTGGATGCCATTACTACTTTTTGGCTACTTCTACAGTTTGTTAACATTTATCTGTTTTATTCATTTGTGTGCTTGGGGCAGTACTGCATCTGGACTGATGGGCTGTGTGCGCTTCTGGGCAGAGAGATGGGTAGTGACCTGACGCGTAGTGACCTAGATACTCTAATCAGCATGGAGATGAAACTCCGCCTCCTTGACCTTGAGAACATCACCATCCCCGAAGCCCCGCCCCCTGTACCTAAAGAGCCAAGCTCGTACAATTTCACCTACAACTACAGCTGAGATGTTTGAATGTGTATGTGCGTGTGTCAGGGGGCAGTTTTACTTCTGCTGTACTTCTGGACAAGTGACTCCTCAGACTTCCTTTTATTTCTTTCTGGTTATTCCCTCATTGAGTTCATCACTTCTGCTAAAAATTGTTTCAAATCAGAGTATATTTTTATGTTTTTTGGGCTATAATTCATCTGACACTCCATATGGCGCATGTGCAGTGGAAACATCACACAGAAAGGGGAATGTGAGTTGACAGAGTTTGCATTTTTAACTTGCCACTGTTTACATAATGCTTCTAAAATGCACATATCAGTTCATACTATACCAGAGACATAATACATGCATGTACGAATCTCATTACTTTGGTTATTGTTTGATAACTTACTGCTCAGCTTTTACACCTTTTCATTTCCTGTTATATGGTTTGAGTAGGTGAAGTGTGAAAGATGCCCCTACTGAACCATATGTGTCTTTGAATGTGTGTGTTGTGTAGGAGTTGTATCTGACTAATAACATTATTTCACTGCTCTGAAATTCGGCATTAAAACAATATAATCGATGTCCTGCCTTATTGGTCAAATGCTGTATTATAGTGTTTTGGTATTTTGATCAATATTTGGATTTTCTAGACTTTTTTTGGTTAAATAAAAACTAAATAAAAAGAAGTTAAAGAACTATGGAAAACTAGAAATTGTAAAACCATAGACACAGATGTTTGAGCTTTGAGAAGATGTATGTGTGCTTTTGAATTGGAAACTCTACTGCTACTGCTTGATGTCATTTTCCTGTTCTGACACTATTGTGTGTATTATTAATGCCACTTTAAGTCTGACAAACTAATCATTGCTGACATGTATTATTAAGGTATAGAGTTATATTTTTGTAAATGATTATACAATTTTACCATCTGTGAAAAAAACGTTTTAAAGATTACATGGCATTTTAACTTTGTGTGACTAGCCACGACATGTATCATCAAACAGTTAGCGCTTAGGTTTAGAGATGACACTTTTGCCAGCACCTAAAGATGATGTCAGTGTTGTATATTATATAGTATACTGTTGATGGTGGGAACTGTTTGTGAAAAGAAATCTATTTCAGATGTGTTATTTTCTAATGTTTTCTGCTGTTTTAATGTGTATAAGATCATTTTATATTCCATTGGACCATTAAAAGCTGCAGTGAGTAAAATGGCTGTAGCTACACTATGTCACAAATTGCAGACTGTTGTATTGGATGTACTAACTATGACTTGAAAATTTTCACTCTTTTACATAACTTGCTGAAGTTTTTGTTTACACGTTAGTGATGGTACAAAATGACACGTAATGACATAGAGTTTAAATACGCTTATCATATAGACTATTTTATGTATATACAGTCTTGTGTTGCCTTAATGAAAAAAATGTATAATGTTTTGTCTGAATAAATGCAAAGTCTTAACTACAGCAAAGGCAAAGCATTATTTTCCACCAACAAATCTTTTTTTTTTTTCAATTTACTTAAAACCCTCATCTAGTGATGTTATGCTAAATCTAGGCTAAACATGAGTTCATCCCAACAGCAGCTTGGTATTCTCTTACATCTTAAACAATATAGTGTATATATTAGTAAACATACATGAAGATTTACTTGTGATATGTCCTGAAAATATTAAATTGATTTGCCTTGTTCTACCTGCAGAAGGTGGTTGTTAGTGACAGGTCTTACCCAGCAGAGGGACACATACCACTGATTATTCAGTGTTGCGTGTGATAGTGTAAGCCACTACTGTACAGCAATTCTTTTAATTATTATAATGTCATATGGAAATACAACAAAGCAAAGTCACACTTGGTAAATTTTAAAGTGTTTTATTATATAACAGTTCAAAATAGAGTTGAACACAATCACTGAAATTATTTTGATGCTCAAACAGGGACTGCAGGGTTTTGCAGGGGATCAGGAGGAATATACAGTGTATGTACTGCAGTCCATGGTAGTGAAAGCTAAGCAAAAGGCATGTTTATATCAACCACTTTGACTTACAGCCCATGTGAGCAAGGATTTCATTTTAATTTCAGTCCCAGGACAGAATTTCATCCGGCTTGATACAGTGCAGACCAGTCTGTTGAACATGTAGACAGGGAACATGACAAATACCCTGGAGGTCTCAGCCACTCTCCTCTCTCTAATATCTGTCTTTTGATTGAATCAGGTTTTCTGCAGTTGCAGTTCAAGTGAGTTATCTGCTGCTCACACTCATTTGTCTCTAGTGTTGTTCTGTGCTGCAGACTGATTGTCCATTTTCTTTAGTCCCTGTTAACTTTTTTCTTTACAATACACTTTAACACGGAAACAATGTCAATATATACTTTATATGGTATAGAAAATAAATACAAATCTCTATTTACATCACCTTACTTCTCCTTTTTGTCACAGCTTGCAAATTGTATTGTTGCATGTCTGTATCAATGTATGTGTCTGTCAGTACATTTGTATTTAGCCAACACAATATACTCAGCAGTTCTGATGTAATGGCACTTCCCACTCCCCTTTTTTCCCTCAGCGTTTTGATCAGTGAGCGGAGCCATGTGACTTTTGATTTCCTGAAGGAGGGCGACATGGTTCCCCTTGGTAGACTCAGTGTCCCAGCTCTGTCCAGCCAGTGCGAGCAGTATGAGCGCGAGGAGTAAGAGTGTGACTGCGGTGGAGGTCAGTTCTGGACGTAACTGCAAACTGAGCTCTGGCTCTGGTGCTTCCTTTGTCCGAAACGTAACACACTGAGGCTTTCTGATCTTTCTTGAGCTCTTGTTGACATGCTTAGTATCTTCACTGACCCCGAGGTGAAGACACACTCTGTAAAATGTCTCTGCTTGTAAGTGAGTTAGATTGAAGCTCTGCGTCCCAGCCAGGATGCGTGTTGTGTAGGTTGGTGTGTTTGTATTTGAGTGTATGGCTTGCCAAGAAAGACGAGTTGAGGGAAGGTTGCGCAGAGTCTGCCAAGACAGGATGGCGTAGTGTTCTCCAACCCCCCTCAGCTTCAGCCTTGCATCTGCTCTGAACAATGCATATTGTTTCAGATTGTCTGCCGTTCCTTTTCTCCTTTTGCTTTCTCGAACATGCACACCAACAGTAACGCTGCGTGTATCGGCTCCCAGTGCATTCTCAGCGATGCAGGTGTACAATCCTGCTTCACTGGATGTGACCTTACAGATCTCCAAAGTCCCCTCAGGCAGTAGCTTGTAGTGGTTGTTTGGGTTACATGAGGTATTGGCTTTATTCTGACTGTCTGTGTGGCTGCTTGAAGTGGATGTGTGGTTCAGTCCAGTCAAACTGTGACAAGTAGGTAGTGCACCAGATGAATGACTCAGAGCCTGGCCCAACCTAATTCCAGAAGGAGTAACCCAGTAAAGTTCAGGTTGAGGATCTCCGAGTGCCCTGCAGTGCAAAACTAGTTTACCTCCTTCTTTGACGCCTACATATGAAGGGAGTGAGTTGGAGGGGATCATAGGAAGGCAGGATGCTGACATCTCTCGGGAGGATACCTCTCTTACCCTGCGAGCTCTGAGTTCAGGAGGCTCAGAGCAAAGGGTAGCCTGGGGTTGAATGAATCGTACAACCCGAAGTAACTGCAAATCTGCTTGTACGCCTTTGCCGAGGTGAAGATGAGGAGACTCTTCTGCAGCCCAGCGGAAGAGGCAGTCACAACGCAGGGGGTTGGAATGCAAGCTTACCTCCTGCAGATTGGGCAGAGAAAGCATAATGTTGTGGTGAAGTGCACTCAGAGAGTTGGAGTTTAGCATTAGACTCTCGAGTCTGGTCAACTTGAGAAAAGCATGTGGATGTATGAAAGACAAACGGGGGTTATTCGTGATCTCCAGCTTTGTCAGTTCTGGGAGATTTTCCAGAGCACCTTTCTCAATGGAAACTAAGTCATCCATGTTGTTGAGGCCTAGCTCTTTGAGATGGACCATATCACGGAAATCCCCTGTTTGAATCAGTCTAATCTGGTTTTTATTGAGGTCGAGAAACTTAAGTCCAGGGACTCGACGCAAGGCCTGTGTGGGGACTTTAGCAAGCAGGTTGTCATAGAAGGAAAGACTCTCTAGTCCATCCAAACCTTCAAGTGCTTTTTCAGCTAGTCCTCTCAAGCCCATTCCGCCGAGGACAAGACTTCGCAGAGATGTTAGTGCAAGGAAACCCTTCTCAGGTAAAGCCTCCACTGGATTTCCTCCAAGCATGAGGACTTCCAAGCGAGGTAGAGCATTGAACCATTGTGGATCCACAGTAGTCAACCTGTTATTGTTAATATGCAGGCGCAGCAGGGCATCTAAGCCAATAAAAGCTCCAGGTGCTATCGTATGCAAATTGTTGTGGCTGAGAAAGAGTTCCTGTAAAACTGGCAGTGATGTGAAGGAGGCCTCTGGTAGGTGGCTCAAATGGTTTTCCTCCAAGTGCAGGGACAGCAAAGAGCGCAGAGGGGAACTCTGAGTTATTGTCCGAATGTGAATGAAGCGGTTTTGTGAAAGGTCAAGGTCAGTGAGGTTGGGGAGTCGGTGCAGCGGTGCAGTGTCCAAATCGGACAGGAGATTACTTTGCAGGCGTAAGGTGTGTGTGTTTTGGGGAATGGGTGAAGGGAGCTTGGTTAACAGCAGGTCGTTGCAGTCCACTGTGGGAGCTTCATGATACAGAGAGTCGAAGGAGAACCATGGCTTGATTTGACACACACAGCGCACAGGGCAGGAGACGCGCCACGGCAGTGAGTGTGGTAAGGAACCCACAACGACGGGCACACAAAGTGCAACAAACACACACAGGATACACTGCAACTGGTAAAGCACTAAAACGGGCCTCATAATCCTCACAGATCAGCAGAGTGGATTACAATAAAAAGGAATAAGAAAGTGGTGGGTTAGCTCAACAGACTGCCGTCATTCTTTCAATCTATTTAGTTTTCACATTGTATTTTATCATCAAATGAACACACAGCCTTCCGTCTGAGTAAATGTGGCCTCTAGAGAACAAAAAGGGCTTTTATATGCAAGTTTGTAGTGATCGTCCAGGAGAAGTAAAAGGCCAGTCGTTTAATGGCAGCTTTGGTGGACACTCTTTCAACCTCGCATCCAGGCGGCAGGTGGCTGACTCATGGCTTCTGATGTGGCAGCTCACAGTTTGACTACAAACAAGAAAGATGAGAAATAAAGAGCATTACATCACAATAGTTTTGTCTGCAAAATGTGGTATGAATTTTATTTTAGGTTACAAGAACCCAGATCTATTGTAGGAGCTGTTTGGAGGTATATCATGATCAGAACTATAAAGGCAGAAGGGCTGTGCAGAAGACTGCAATGGATGGAGAAAAGAGACATTTGAATAGTGGATGGAAATTTTGAGATTCATAAAACAAAATACAAGCTGGAAAAGGAAATGAGTCAGATACATAAAACTTACAGGAGAAGTAAAGCAAAAGGACTGATGAAATCATGGTGAATGGTAAATTTTTCATGTCAGCGCTTTATATTCAGCTCCTCATTGTGGAGCAGTGCTTCCCAAAAATGCTCCTTATTATGTTACCAGAAAAAACAGACCCCAAGGATCTCTTACACTTTCAGCCCAATGCTTAAGGCTATATTGGTGAACCAACACACTCAAGCACAGCCTCTAGACTTCCATCTACATTTAAAGTATCTGGCAGACTATTTTGTCCTGAACACCCCGCACAATGCCTCCCAGTACTTAACAGGCCATGGGCTGACAGCAGTGATTGTCCCAGTAATTAACTTTAGGGCTCAAACACTATAGGGAGTCATTTTTTAAAGTAGCTAAATAAGTCAACCAATTAGCAAGGCCTGGAGTGTCAGTGGCGTAACACACGGCCTGGGCCTAATCTGGCCATATGCTCATTTTTAATCAGCTTGCAAATAGATTATGGTTGACAATAAGATTTAGCCAGACCTATTTTAAGAATACAAATATGAAACATGTTGGAAACTTGGTGCTCATCTGATAGCAACCTTTCAGAAATACACAGTATGTGTCACCTGGTAGTACCATGTACTCGGGAGACCCAGGTTCGATTCCCGCTCGGGTCATTTACCTCTCTTTCACCCTGTTTCCTGTCCACCTACTATCCTATCAAACAAAAGCAAAAGGCAAAAACAAAAACAATCAAGAAATGTATCATTAGCTCTTTTGTATGTGTAAGCTGTGCATTACTAACACATTAGCCTCATCTTGTTCGCAGCTCTATGGCTACTTAAATATTGTCATCTGTAACATCATTTTAAGGTATGAACTCAAATACACCCAAGTTTCAGTGTTTTTATGCCTTATTGAAGTCTCCACTAAGATACACAGACAAGAGCTCCTCACACTCGGGCACACACAAAGAAATCATGCAAAGCTTAGTGCTTGGTTGCTATGGGAACAACTCTCTTGTTCTTGCTCTGTGTCTGTGTTTTGATGTTTACTTTGGATTTTGTTTTGGCCCAGTTTGTGTTTGCATTTGTTGATAAGGACAGAGATTCGGCAACCGACAAAATGTACCCTCTGAAGTCGTCTAAAGCTGCCAAACAGCGTTTCCCGCTCTTTCCTACACTTACTTCCCATTTCCATTCACCAGCTGTCTTTCATTTTTCCCTGTAATAAACTAGATATTAAATCTGCTTTTAACTCGTGAAGATAAGGCTTTCTGTTCTGTCAGATACAGCGATAAAACGTCAGTCTAGTGTTTCATTGTTACTGAAAAAATACTGTAGCTGCTGCTGGCTGTGGACGCGGGCAAAGTGTGGACAGAGGTTTGACACATTATTTCAATCTGATGCCATAATAAGCCAGTGGGGCATCATCTCTAAACAGAGTGCAGTTAAATAACAAAAGCCCTGTGAGTATCTGTGCATTTGTGCATTAAGTCTGTGTTGTTTTAGTTTACCCTTCTGAGTCTTCTATCAGCCATCCACTTTCATCTCTCCCTCTCTGCCTCCATGCACCTGCTCAATAATAGATTAATCTTTTAATTTGGATGCCCCCGTTTTTTTGTCACGACGTCTTGAAAGCTAAGAGTTTTCATTTTCATTTGCTTGAAAGCAGAACTGTGTCCAATGGCTGCAATTTAAACTTTTCCAAAAAGCAGAATAGTGCTGTATGACTCAGTGGATTTCTTAACAGTCTTTCTTCTAAACTCTCCACACAATTTTCCCGCTGATCTGTGGTCATTATTATCACCCATACTGTTTTTTTTTTGTGTTGTAGGCACTTTAGAGATCGTATAAGTGTAAGCAATCAGTCACAAGCTGCACTTAACAGCTCTTAACTTAATACTTTTCTCTCAGAATTAAATTCAGTTTAATTTATTCACATTCAAAAATAAAAAATGACATGGCCCTAATCTTTGTTTCCTTACTTTCCTTAAGAGTAAGAGATGTCATAAAGCCATAGATGATTTCTATTATAATGTGCTATTTGCTGATCAAACCATTTTCTCGTTTGAAAAGATGGGTACTGTCTGTTTCATGTTGTCAATAAACATTTATCAGTAATACAATAAAAATGCAAGAGGTTGTAGATTGGTCATGTGTATATAACTGCATTTCTATCATCTCTCAGCACACAATAGAAACCTTTAGGCTTTCATAGAACTTCTTTTCTCTTAAACTGTCACTGCAATGGGATTAAAAAAACAACTCGGAGTGGAAAGGATGGACCCAATTTGTGTTGTATGCAAGACTAAAATTAGATCTGAAACTATCTCGCCCTCATAATGCTTTATTAAATATGCATTTTATCATCACAGCCTCTAACCTCAACTAGAAGAACCAAAATCCCCCAACTTTCCAGAAGTCCTGTGATCAATCAATAGGCCCAATATTATTTGCATTTAAAGAGCGTACCCAGTTCACAGTTAGGACTGGTTTGTGCCATGAAGACGCTGCAACAGGGCGTAATTAAAAACCATGGATAGACAGTGAGAAATGTGGAGACTCTGAGAGAAGCAGCAGCAGAGAAATAAAAACCCACATCACATTAGCCTGCAGGTGAACATGTACCAAATACACACACCAATGACTTCTGTTCCCCTTCAGCCAGCTCCTGTCTGATCTACTCACACACCTATGAATTATTGCAGCCCTCCCTGGCATCATGCACGTATCCATGCATCTGCTGGCTCCCGTGTGAAAGTGAGTGTCTGTATGAATGCTGCAATGCCCTTTCTGCCTAAATCCCACATATTTCTGATTCCTTACCGCAGCAGAATGGCCGGGCTACATCTCTTTTGCTCTTGTCTTCTGAATTCTTTTTTCTCAGTCTTATCAGTGCACACAGCTCTTCTTCTTGCTCTCCTGCCTCTCACAATCACATCTCTCTTAAGATTCCTGAAATAACGCTTCTCGACTCCCTCTCCCTTCCCCTTGGTCACTGAAGCTGAAGCGAAGACTGGCACAGGCGGATTCTTTCTCTCTTCCTCTCCTCCCTCCAGTCAAAGCAGAGATGAGGTGTGTTCTGCAGCACAGCGTCTGTCCCGCTCGCCTCGGCTGCCTTTCCTTTTCTTTGACTCAATCCAACAAAGAAAGTCTTTTTAGTTATGTCTTTTCTTGATTTTGATTCCCATTTTTTCTCAATATGTCTGTATATTAATGTGGCCAATGTCATAATAACATCAACATAACATCTTCATAAGACTTTCCAGTTTTATTTCAAGTGCCGCTGGATGCAACAAGCTGGGATTGTGTCAGATGAGACAACTCTGTGAGCTTACACAACCTTTTGGACCTTTGCTGCAAAAATAGTCCTTTAAACAAAACTACAATAGCATCACATTTCACATTTAATCTGAAGATGCTTAACACAAAAAACACAAGTTTCTCTTGAACAGAGTTGAAAACCTCTGCAGATCCAGGCTCAAGAAGAGTTTCCGTTTTGTTGGTGTTAGGGGACAGAGAAATGGGAAAATGGGACAAACAGACAACTTTGAACAAGAATCTGTTCAAACCACTTAAATAACCCTAACTACAGAAAACAAAGTGATGCATACTTTTTATGATATTGCATCTAAATTGCTAAAGGCACTAATTTGTATGTACAGACACATACAACACGGTGGCCACTGCAGCATAATGACTCATATTTGTTCAAGGTATGTCCTTACTTAACACACAAATGAATATACAAAGGCAAACACATTCTTGTCTGATTCCAGCTGCTCAACAGTCCTGGTCTTCTTTGCTGGAGTCTTTTGGTTTCTTAATGCACCAAATGTTTTTTCTTTTGGTGATCCTGTTGTGATGGATACAGTATGTGGTTTGGCATTGTCTTGCTGAAATATGCAAGGCCTTCCCTGAAAGAGACGTTGTCCTGATGGCAGAATATGTTGAATTCATGCCTTTGATGTTACTGACCTGTTGCCAATAACCTAATAAGATGCTTCTCCAGCCTTCAAATAAAAAAGAGCTATTATTTTCCATGAAAAGGTAAAATGTCTCACTTTTTACAGCTAATTTGTTGTTTATGTTCTTGGACAAACCCAGCTGTTCAAAAGAGCACAGGATGTACATTTTTTATTCATTATCCTCACTTTAAGAGAAATTGCTTAAACAAGGGACATTGTGTCCTTTTGACTTAGTATACCCTGATATATCCAGAGATGAGTCACTCATTGCTGATTTGTGAAAGCTGAGCTCACAGTTTCAAAAGGTCACAGTGATGGATCATTGCAGTTGTGCGCAGTAAACATATAACTAGTTATCACAGATCAAGATTTAGATTAGATCTGATTAAAAGTGTTGTTACACATCTCCATTTGACTACATGGTGTTAAGATCTATTGCTAATGCGTCAAATAAAGTTGTCTGCCGATAAATACATGCAGTGCTAAAACGAGCCCTCATGAGGGGAGGTGTATAGATAAACAGCCTCTAGTCACTGATGAAAAATTCACCTTTGCCGATGTTGACTCACAGGTTTCCAGCTCTTTGACTCAATAAAAAACTGCCGGTAAACCTTCAGATCTAATATCTAACACTGAAAAGCAAAGGATGGAGGTTAAATCTGAAAGCAGTCACAACAATCATAGGTCACTGGTAGATACAAACCCCTCTGTTAAATTACCAGAACATTTCTTCCTTTTATTATTTACCGAGAGTGCTTGCAAAGAGTGTATGCTTTTACTACTTACTGTCTGAATAGTTTGGAGAAAAAGAAAATGAGGAGAGAGTGGACTCATGGAGGAATATATTAGGAGATAACATCAAATAAAAGAGAGAGAGCAAAGAGAAGAATAAAGAGGCATGATGAGAGAACCCAGAAGAGCCAGCCAGCTTTAAAGTAACATTTCAGAGGGCTAAATGAACATGTGATGTTTTGTGTGTGTGAGACAGAGGGGAACAGTCAAACTTGGCTCTCAAATGGCTTTCCCCTTCATTTGCTTGCTCCATTCAGGAGTCAACTCACAAAAGCTCACACACCCACATGCCCCGCTGACTGAAAGGCAGCAAGGATAAGTGGTAGCTCGCTGAAAAGGAGGGCGAGAGACCGGGTCGCCATAGCAACATTAGGGGGCTGTTGCTTTTATAGGAGAAGAAAATCAGCTCTGCGTATCCTCTGCCTTAGTCGACAATTCTTCTCTCTTTCCCTGTGTTCATTTCATCTCATGAGCTGACGTCAGCGGCCTGATACATGTGAACATTCAAGTCACGTCTGCTCACAAACTGTCTTGTTCTCGGGACTTTCAATGTGGAGTGGACCTGAAGATACAGTAACATTTGTTTACAGTGCTTTTATTGGGAAAAATAACTTGCTAGAGTTGTGACAAACGTAAGATCAGACTTCATACCTGGAAGGTGCAACAAAACAGAGCAACAGAATATGAATCAAATGAGCTGGTTTTAATAGTGACTTGTAACACTGTCCCATGTGAACATCACAAGGTCAACTTGAGGAACCCTACAGTACCTTCACTTGCATTATTACACATTTTAACACATCTCAAAAAGACCCGCCTGAAAAGGACTACAATGATAAAAGTGTGTTTTTGCTCAAGCCTTGTCGTTTTGTGGCAGCATTTGAATTCTGTTCACAGGTGGACAGTTCTCCAGCTGGACCTGCAAACACTCAAGGACAACCCTCCCACATCGCAGCTCAACGTCTCTCTGTCACACACACAGCAACGTGGCTGAGAAGAAATGATTGAGAATTTGCTGCCATGGTGACAAGCGCAGCAGTATCTAATAGCAACGGCTTGTTGAGAAAGCTGCATTTAGTGAAAGGGGGAGCGAGGAGGTTGGCGGGCAGAGCAATGGAGATGGAAGCAACTAAATACACAAATAATATGTAACATTACATGACATTATAAAACACTCAATGACACATGCACTCTACTGTAAAACATCAGCCTCAATTTGATATTACATTGACCTTTTCCTTGCCCTTATGGAGGGCCTTGTCTTGTACAGTCTTTAAAGTCCTATGAAGCACTTATAAATGAAAAAATAAATAAACCTAATATAACACTGACTAGTCTCTGTAACACAGTTTACGATTACAAATCATTTTGTAATGACTTTCCATCAGTGTTTTTTTGTTAGATGGCAGCAGGACTGTGTTTATCTCCTGGTTCCTGTACACGGTTGCCATGGCGAAGTATGCATTGCTTTATGAATCAGTATGTTTATATAGTTTAATTCAGAAATAAAATATTTTAGAGTTCATGTGAGCAGCTTCCCTGTTTGCTCTGTGACATTAAACCATGTCGCACCTCTGCAATGGGAGCTAAAACGATCTGCCACCTTGGATTTCATGTCAATCCTTTACGAACATCAGCTCCTGCGGCTCATCTGCTCTCTCTAGTGGAATGATCTTGTATTGTATAAAGTCTTTAGAGTATTTCCAGGTGTAAATGTATTTTCCTGTGATCCACACTAACAGTACAGTTAATGATGGCATCACAGGGATCTCTGTCACTAAACCTTGTGTAAGTTTGTGTAATTAAACATACCGTGGAAATGATGCAAAAAGTGGGCAGTGACATGAAACAATGACAATATGTAGACAGCACAGTGAGGGTGAACTGTTGTAGGCTGAAAGTCTCATGCTATAATACTATTTTTACACTTTATCATGTAAGTACTACGCTGCTGCTTTCATGGGAGACATAGTGAAAGGGGTTTACATTAAATTAACATGCTGCACCAACTGACCACAGGGGAGCAGTGTACACAACGTCTCACAAAGGTATCGATAAAAGTAGGGTATATAATTCAATGCATAAAACATAAACATTAGTTCATGAGGGACATTCTCCTTTAAACACTGACTGGCTCGTTTGTGCACAATCACATCTGCTTTCAGGACAGGAACAGGTTGCTTTTTATATTTTACAAAACTATTGTAATGGATTATTGTATTAATTAATGCAGCACTAATTTAAAATTGTCACACATAATCTGTAGCCTAAATAGTTTTTTTATAGCTCATAAATTAAAAGCACTGATCACGGGAAAGGCCAAGGTGTTTTACTCTATGCATAGTTTTTGTTGATTCCAAATTGTCTAAATGTAGCCCTCATCATGTCTGAACCATGAAGCAGCTTTGGTGGTCAGTGGAAATGCTCACTGATCAAGACACAAATACAGTAAGTGGACTGAAACTGCTGTTTGTAAAATGATGTTAAGCTAACTGACTGTACACAGACAAAGCCAACAACAATGTGCCAACAGATGCACCTAGGTCTTAGTCATTTTATAACAGTACAATATCAAACAAAAGTCTCATTAGTCCCTTTTTCAAAGAAAGAGAAGAAAGTTCAGAGCATATGTTGTATAATCAAGTATAAATGAATGAAAAGCCCTCTTCTCCAGGTGGATGAAACACTTATTTTTTTAACAATATCAAAACTATATGTCTAACAAGAGCGGACGAAAGGTACTCGGATTTTCTTGCTCCCATCGTCGCAGACCATTTTAAAGAAACCAAAATACACAATAATAGTACAGCAGGTCAGCAACTGTGTAGAGGGACAACGGGTCAAAAGACAATGTGGGCTATTCAGTCATTTCTTCTTCATTTTGACATTGTTCCACTGGGTAGCGCTCTCCTCGATTGATATCCAGAGAGGGATGCCACTGCTTACTTGGGCTGCACAATGTCATCAGTCGCTACAAGGAAACATTTTTCATGATCAGTTTTAAAGCCATGGAGTTGCCAAAGAAATAAAACCTCCCTACTATAACACACACACACACACACACACACCTTCCAGGGATTTCCCTCTGCCTTCGCAAACTTGTACAAAGCAACGACAGGGATCCAGAGGAGGATGAATGCATCCATGGACCAGCCCAGAGCCAGACCCCACCAGGGAAACTGGACCTCTCCATAAGTGGGAGGGACAAAAGTGACCAGAGACCACACTAGGACCACCTACAACATAAAGTCAAATAACAATATGTTAAATTCATTTGAGAAAAACCTGATAATGTACACAATGCTGATATATTACGAAAAACATGTTTAAAGAGATTGGTGTATATTTACCAAAATGATACAGGGAGTAATGTAAAACCAACACGCTTTCCAAAACATCCAAGATCGAGGACTTTTTTCCCCAATCATCATCTCAATGTCCTTAATAAAAGTGTTTCCTCCTGTAAATGAAAGTAGAAAAGAACTGTAGCGTATAAAATCCAGTACCTCTGTGTATTTAGTTCTGTGTGTGAGGATGTACCATAAATAAAGCAGATCCCAATCAACTCCATCAGAGCCAAAACCAACACCACCCAACTGACTGAAAACTGGTCCAGGAGAGACACCCAGTATATGCCAGCCTTAGAAACACAAATATGCACAATATATTAAGTGGTTACATTGGAGTATAGTACAACAAGTACAGTTACATAACAGACGTACGTTGGTGACGCACAGCAAGCCCAGCAAGAAGATGATAGCACACGTCAATAAAATTGTTTTGGTGCGAGTGGACTTGGTAATTTTGGGAAGGGCATCCAGCACTGTGGTGGTGATCACCTCTAATGAAAGACTTCAAGTTAAAAGTGAAATAACGAAATACATTCAATGCAAGAAAACGGTATGAGCTGCTGCCAAACTCACCCATGATCACAAACTGAGAGTCGAGCCCAACGATGAAAAGCATGAAAAAGAACAGGATGGACCAAAATGGAGAAAGAGGAAGTGTAGCCAGAACTTTTGGGTATGCAATAAAAGCCAGGCCAAACCCTAAAACAAAAGAACAATAATAAATCTTATGTCATTTCATTTATAAGGTACCCCACAAGATTATTTTTGTTATTTTATGTCTGACCTTCCTGCACAACATCACAAACAGGTCTCCCATAAACGTGCGCCATGTTCCCCAAAACGCAGAAGATGGCGAAGCCTGCAAACACACTGGTGCCTTGGAGGAGATACAAATGGTGAAGATGCACCAGTAACAGCGTGATATTGTCTGTATTACACCTGTCAATGATTATACCTCAATCTACTGCTTTAGTTCATGCTTTAAATCAGTGGTATTTATGAACCACTTTAACACAAATAATACCTTTGATAAAAAGTAGATAGTGTCCTTTTGTTTTTTTGGCGTAAAGTCATTTTCACCTTATTTGATTGTACTTTCCTTTTTGTTTGATTTTCATTAGAATAACTAAATTGCTTTGAGTCTAACTGATGTAAACCTTAGTATTTATGGACATTATATAATACTTTTTTGTAATTACCAAAATTGGTTAGAGATAAGATGAGTGTGTCCGAGTAAATGTTGTTGTTAAAGTTGCTGTAAGAGGCGAGGGCAGTGACTCCTCCAAATGCTATAGACTGTGAGAAAAAGGTCTGCGTTGCTGCGTCTTTCCAAACCTAAAAGAAATATTTGAATTTAATGAGATACATTTGTTCTGAGACCACTGTCTGGAGCATAACGCACAGTGACGCACTTGTCCCTCAGCCAGTTTAGACCAGTTGGATTGAGACCCAATGTAAAAGTCAACACCATCTCCAGCTCCCTCTAGTGTCGCCCCTCTGACCAGCAGTGTTAAAATCACCACATGAGGAAACAAAGCGGTGAAGTACACAACCTAGAGGATAAAAACACACACACGGTTTTATCAAAATTGAGTAAACCTCTGTTGTTTGCATTATTTAAATGAGTTGTCCTACTTTCCCTGATGACTTGATGCCTCTGATGAGCGCCACAGCAACTAGACCAGTGCTGAGTAGGAGACAGAGGGCCAGTTGCCAGAGAACCTGTCCTGTCTCATTCAGACCACTGGACCTCTGCAGAGCTACACGGCTGATGAGGAGAGGAAACGTGATTATACAAGCACACCATAACAGTATCCGGCGCAGAAATGCAAGTGCTGGCTCAGTGTGGCGAGTTCTTACTCCCAGTACTGCTCACTTGGGCTCTGGGCTTGATCTGTGACCTTATCAGATAAAGGGCAGGTGATGTTTTCCTTCATCCAGTCGGCCACTAAAACACCACTGATATTACAATAGACTAAAAGAGAGGGCACAAAGAAAGACTCTGTATATCTGGCAGGTAAACTTCAGCTACTCAATATTATGACTCCCAAGCAATCTGTTTATGATAGTACCTGTTGGTATTTCACTGCAGTTTGTGCTGGCCCAGCTGAAGCATCCGGCCCAGGGCAGAGGGGACTGGAAGGAGGCAAAGAAGTAGTATAGAGTGTAGCTGAGGATAACATTGTAATAGATGGACACTATGGCATTGATGACAACCATAGAAATGCCCACACCTGTGATCAGTAAACAAAAGTCACAAGTAACATTTGTTCTTGGCTCAGATTAAAGTAAGCTTTAAGTACAGTTCTTTTAAATGTCAGTCTTACCCTGAAATATCGGCACGACACTCCACACATTAACAGGTCCTTGGCTGCAGAACTGACCAAGTGCACTCTCCAGGAAATAAAAAGGAGCTCCAGTAAAAACAGTCATCAAAAGACAAGCAACAAAAAAGGTCCCTGTTGTGATGGGACAATAGCAGTAAGTGTTACAGTAATATGTTGAATGTTTTACCAAAAGTCCAATAATCACCCCCTCCATTCTTGTAGGCCAAATAAGGGAACCTCCAGATATTTCCTAAGCCGGTAGCATAGCTGATCATTGAGAGGATGTACTTTGTCCTATTGGTCCCATCATGCTCTGGCCTTTCCTCCTCCTCCTCCTGTTCCTCCTGAGAGAATAATATCATCCATATTATACAATATAAATTCAACAATTCAACAAATAATTAACACAAAATGAATAAAAAAACAACAACAACTGTACCCTTTTTTCCCTCGTCCTAAATCGTGCTCTGGCATTTCTAAATAGGAATCTGATGCCCAGAAATTGAAACCCACTCATGTTGATAATGTCACTCTGTCAGGAGTTGTTCACCTGCTGCTAAGAGAAATGCATATGGTCTGACGAGGACATGCTCTTCAGGTGTCAGGCTCTGTCTGTGATGAGGGACAGTTTGTGTGCATGACCTTTACAGCAGGAGCTCTGAGCTGAGATGAAACAAAGGTGTCTTTCATTCATTAAAACAAACTCAACTCAAAATAGCACCACTGATAGAAGAAAAGGTTAAAACAAAGGCATCTGAAACCTACGTCCAGATGCCTTTGTTTTAAGCTTTCCTTCATCATGTCCTGAATGACTGAGAACCTCCACACAGACATGTTGCCACCACAGGTAGAGGATGTTTTGTTTTGGTGCTGTGTGTGGTTTAACACACAAAACCTAGTGCTTAAGAAGAGTTTTCTGATTTTCCTTTCAACATCACAATACATTCAGTATTATACAATGACATGGCTGTAATTAGTGATAATAGTACCACAACTATTAAACATGACACAGTGACACAAATGTCATTCGCTAAAGCAAATAGCAGTCGTCTGTTTACACATAAACAGGTTCTTTTGCAGAGCGGTTAGTCTTGCCGGCTCAAACATCCTCGGCCAACTCAGGACTTTCTGTGAGGAGTCTGCATGTCCTTCCCGTGTTACCGCGGTAACTCCGGCTTCCTCCCACCATCACTTCCTCGCACCACCCAAACACAGGTATAGGTCAACTGGCAACTCTAAAGTGTCCCTAGTGAAAGAATGTGAGAGTGAATGGTTGTCTGTCTCTAAATGTCAGCCCTGCGAACCAACGGGCCACTGTCCAGGGTGTACCCTGCCAAGGCCCAAAGCTGCTGGGATAGGCTAAGGGACCAAGCAGAAGAAAATGAATAAAGGTTCTTTAGCCAAGCTGTTAAACACACATTTATTTATTTTGATTTATGTTATTAGTAGTCATTTAAGGAGCATTGAACAAAATAACTCTATACTTTGTATCAACATAAATCAAAGACAATAATAAATGCAAATGGGATAAATGTCCAAAAAAAAAAAAACACTGAGTAACAAAAGTTAATAAAAAGGTGTTTGGATAATAATTGAAAGCAGATATAGGACACATCAAAGCCATGAACTAGCGATGACATTCGCACTTGATGTCTCTCCAGGTTTGGGCACATTTTGACTTTGGCAGTGCTCCTCTGAGTACTGTTCTCCTCGATGGACGTCCAAATAGGGATGCCAGTCTTCAGAGGGATTGCACAGTGACTTGAGACGCTGCAAAGATGAAGAACATAACTGTGAGATGTCATGTGTTAAAAGAACTCCATACAACTCACTGTACATTGTGACATGTACCTGCCACAGGGTTCCTTCTGCTCTGGAGATCTTGTACAGAGCAACACCAGGGATCCACAGCACAACAAATAGAGCTATGCACCAGCCCAAACCCAAGCCCCAGCCCGGATATTCCACTGACCCGTAGGTGGGGGACTTAAAGGTGACCAGAGACCACACCAGGATCACCTGAACATTAAAAATAATATTTCAGTCATTCTATTTGAAAGAAACAGTACTTTTACTTGTGTATTTTACCTCAGAACCTACCACTAAGTCATTTTATTCTCACCGAAATAATGCAGGGGCTGATGAAAAACCAACATGCTCGCCACCAAAACCAAAAGCAGAAAGTCTTCTCTCCGAGCATCATCTCAATGTCTTTGATAAAACGGTTTCCTCCTGTGAAGGGTAACAATATGCACAGTTGCAGTTTCGGACATTTCAGTTGTTTTTATGAGCTTATATCAAATGTATCAGCTGTATACCATAAATGTATGAGACCCCAACAACCTCCATCAGACCCACAATAAGCAGCACCCAGGTGCCAAGGAACTGGTCAATGAGTGTCACCCAGTATATTCCTGCCTGTTTCACACACAGACCATAAACACAGCATGTGGCAGAAGAACAGAACATACATTTACACTGAAAGGGACTCACTCTTGTGACACATGGCAGACCCAGCAGATAAAGAGTGCAGGATATTCCAATTGTTAGTAAGGCACGTTTTGATTTAAAGATTTTAGGGAATGCATCGATGAGGCATGTGCTGACCTCTAAAGAGAAAAAAAGAGTGTTACATTTACATTAGAGAACATTAAGTATTATATACAGGTCTTACCTATTCCTGCAAACTGTGAGTCCAGGCCGACAGTCAAAAGCATAAAGAAGAACAGGACTGACCACAAGGGAGAGATGGGAAGCTTTGATAGAGCGTCTGGATAAGCAATGAATGCCAGGCCAAACCCTAAACATAAACCAAATAATAACGGTGTATCATTCTATAGGTATATAAATACTGTATATATCTCTTCCCTTGCTCACCTTCTTTCACCACTTCCCCTACAGGCCTTTCATAAACATAAGCCATGTGACCCAGAATGGAGAATATAGCAAACCCTGCAAACACACTGGTCGCTGACAAAACCGGAAGAGTTACCTGTCAGTTATTACACTGTAAACACCAACATGCTTTATCCATATACACATTATGCTTTCCCTAATACCTGCATTGGTCAGAGATACAATAAACGCATCTTTGAACATGTTGTTGTGAAAGTTATAAGAAGCAAGTGTTATGACTCCTCCCCAGCCAATAGAGAGTGAGTAGAAGGTCTGAGTAGCAGCGTCTTTCCACACCTGCGAAACAATCAGAACTGTATTTATTATTTTTTATTTTTAAAACATACGCTTAATTGTAATTTTTTACCTGAGCATCAGTCAGTTTACTCAAGTCTGACTGACTCCCTATGTAATACTCAATGCCATCTCGAGCTCCCTCTAGTGTCACACCTCGGATAAGCAGAATAAGTATCACCACATAAGGAAATGTAGCGGTGAAGTACACAACCTGAACAAGAAGACAGTACATTCACTTTACTACCAGCACGCTCCGGGTATACCAACACAATTCACTGTATTCCTGTTATTAGACATGATTTTAGACTGGGACTTACTTTGCCTGAGGACTTGATGCCCTTGATGACCGATGCACCCACAATGATAGTGCTGAGCAGGAGACACAGAGCCAAGTGCCACACCACCGGTCCTGTTTCATCCAGACCGCTGGACCTCTGCAGAGCCACACGACTGATGGGGAGGAAGACACGTAGATTAAACTGTAAGACAACACTTAGTCAATCAACACATGAATAACGCTTGGCATAATTGGTTCTTACTCCCAGTACTGCTCACTTGGACTCTGAACTGGAACTGTGATCTTGTCAGGCAAAGGACAGGTGAAGTTTTCAAGAGTCCAGTTGGCCATTAAAACCCCACTGATGTTACAATAGACTAGATCAGAAAAGAATTCACATAGAGTCACAAATACCTTGCCCGAATAAGACTAGACATCAACATAGTGTTGAAATGTATTCTTCATAAAGCAAGAAAATGCATTGGATGTCCTTCCTGTCAGATGTTCCAACACACATACCTGCAGGCGTTTCACTGCAGTTTGTGCTGGCCCAGCTGAAGCAGCCGGCCCAGGGCAGAGGGGACTGGAAGGAGGCAAACATGTAGTACAGGCTGTAGCCAATTATAACATTATAGTAGATGGACACGATCAGAGTTATCAAAACCATGGCAACACCAACACCTGGACAGATAAAGACACAGTGAGCACTGTCCTGGTTGCTTCTTAGATTCTTCAAGTAATTTATTTCACATTTAAAATGCATTTCCTCCAGCTCACTAAACAGTAACTGTATTGACTGTCATCTCTTATAGGCAACAGACTCCCTGTGCAGAGTTTTATTTCCAGCAAAACACAGGAGAATGTTTGTATTGTAACTTAACTAATAAGTTAAAGAGTCATAAAATGTGAGCCTCTAGGGCTCACAGGTGACCTTTACCCGACTTCAACCTCTTTTAAGTGTCCACCTTCAACAACATCAACGATGGGCTCACCCTGCAACAGAGGCACTGCTCTCCACACATTAATCGGACCCTGGCTGCAGAACTGGCCAAAAGCGCTTTCCAGGAAGAAGAGAGGAATTCCAGTCAAAAACAACATCAGGAAATAGGGAATAAGGAAGGCACCTGTTGCAAAGATGCATTGTATCCATAAAGATAAGTGACACTTGACAGCTTAGTAAAACAATGGTAAAAAGTTCTTTACCCCCTCCATTCTTGTAGGCCAAGTATGGGAACCTCCAGATATTCCCCAAACCAACAGCATAGCCAATAGTAGAAAGGATATAGTCCGTCTTACTGGCCCAGTTTCCACGCTCCTTATTCTCATCTTCATCACCCACATGTGGGTCCTGCACAATAGAACAGTGCACAGCTAGTTATCAAGATCAGACTCATATCCTGTAACAGAGTTCACTATTTTGTAGACATTTCAATTACTGTGTTCAGTTGTTTTATGTCCACTTCACAATGCTTAGGAGGAAAGTTAATGCTAAGTAAAATGGTACTTTATTACATTTGCAGAATGTAGTCAAAGTTTATTAATTGAACATTTGTATCATCCCTGTCTGTATCATATGACAAATAAAAAGAAAAAATCCAATCATTATGCACCCCTACCTGGTTAACCACAGCTGGATTTCTTAAAATCAAATCAGTAAAACTGTCCCAGCCGTTATTCTTCATGTCCTTGTTGTTTCCTGTTAAAGCTCTTGAATACTTTCTCTTGTCTCAGGTAGGTTCATTTTAAAAGGCCCCTCCCCCTTTGAGCAAACACTGGAGGCTGCAGGTGAGCCAATCACATCAAAATCGGAGAACTGCGCATTTGAAACCAATCAAGACCATTACCTGTTTAAATAGAATTACCTGAATGTTCTCACATACAAACGCTCTCTGACTTTTTAATTTTGTCCTGCTTAAGTAAAAACACGAAATGTCAAGCATCTTACATGAGAACGGTTTATCAATACAGGTTGCTGCGTGGTTTACGTGACACACTTAAGGTCCTCAATAATTACAGTCTCTGAGGTCATGGTGGTGACTGATGATGTATAAGGCTAGTTTTGGTAAGGACAAATCATCACGTTTTGTAATAATACATGTCACAATTATTTAAGGAAATGATACCATGGTCCACTGATGCTAAGTCACGAGAAGCCTCTAATTATCAGTTTAGTGCAACCTGTTTAGGGTGTGTGCAAGTATTACTCAGAGATGCACATACACTCCTGACCCTGACCCACATTCTCTGCTCTGAAAAGATTTTCAGCAATGATTGAATAAAGCCTATTCATTCAGCCCAAACACCTTGTTTTATTTTTTAGGCACCTGTGTAAAATGTCATTAATTTATCAGTTTTAGATAATTTGGTTTTAGCCCCATATTTCCAATACTCTGCACTCAAAGGCACTTTCTTGGAACAGGTGAGTAGGACGGGTGTAATTCAACCCAAAAAATAAGACCACTGTATGTGCTGTAATAGATCACAGACTGTAAAGTCAAAGGTAATAGGGTATATGCCTGACTCTATACTAGGTTAGTTAGAACTCTGCAGCACAAGGAGACAAAGCCTGATTGTTACTGTGCCCTTTGCTGCATGGACTTTTTTTTAACCCTAATGCTTTGGTCAATGATGTGTGTCCACAAAACCACAGTAAACACATGAGACATCTTTGTAATGACTGTATCTGCTGCTGTGGGCGCTGAATACAACACACAGTGACAACAAAAAATACCCAAACACAACACAACAGGATATATGTATGTCTGGATATATGGACTGAGAATAAACATACAAAAACAATACAAGAATATACTGTAAATGTTATATTAAAGTTTCAATGGCTCCGTCGACAGCGCAGCGATGTTAGGACTGAGAGAACATCAATATTTGCTTTGTTACCTTTCCTTTTTTGTGAAATGTGGCTTAACGCCTCAACAAGTGCAAACAAGACCTTCAAAGAACTATCATGTATTATCTTCTTATATATTGAAAGGGTAAACATACCATCACTTAGTTCACCAAGTGGTTCTACTGTACAATCACAATCTTGTTTTTCTGACGGCCCTTTTAACAGTTGTCATACCTTTTGTACTTACATTACATGCTGCACACAAAAAGCACAGTGGGCGGTGAAGAGATCTATCTTTTATTTCAAACAGGCTCGTAAACCTTTGTCAGTGTAAAGCTTATGTTATGTAATGTATAACTCAAATTTATCATCGCCAAAGCATACACTACATACAATTCTAAAGACTGAGGCGATATTTGTTAACAAACAACACTATCTTGGATATATGTGGAGTAAAATGTAGGAAATAAATGTTGCACAATGCCCCTAAATCACACTAAAAGACACAAGACTGAATGCAAATATCAATGATCTACATTAAATATAAAGAGGATTATGCTCTTGTATTCTTCAGTATACAAAAAACAAATCATCACAATGTCTTATATTAGTGATAATATGCTTTGAAACTGTTACTAGAGCTACAACCATCTGCAACAGTAAATTATTTTTTGAGGTTTGTGTGATGTAAACTATGCTAATTGGCTCAATGTCACGTTTTTAACACAAGTTTAGATGTTGATGTCAAAAGCCTGCCGCAAACAGAGGGACGACTCTGACGGGATGTCCTGCTGACTGATCTCGTTCCCTTCCAGTCGCAGTGTCTGAAGCTTAGAGAAGTTGGAAATGTCTACATTGCTGCAGAAGCTTCCCAGAGTGAACTCTGTGCGACAGTGGGACAAAGTAAGAGGCATTCAAGAGGCTTTTTGAATAGATAAAAGGAGTTAGTAGTAAATTGTAAATATTTACCTTTGATCTGATTGGCTTGGAGGTAGAGGTGTTGTAGTGTAGTACTGATGATGGGTATCCTCTCCAGTTTGTTGAAGCTCAGGTCCAGCTCCACCAGGCCGGTCACATTAAAAGTGTTGGGAGGGATGCCTTTGTCCGTTAGCTGGTTGTGTGCCATTCGGACGTACTGCAGTTGAGTGAAGCGGTCCATAAAGCCTTCTGGCAGTGAGTCGATGGAGTTGGACTCCAGGTAGAGCTGGTGCAGATGAGCGGGTAGAGATTCAGGGATCTGTCAAAATATAAGAAAATGTAGCTGTTCGATGACAAAGCAATGGACAAAATGCAGGACAAATTATGGGAGATATGATGAGGTAAAACATTAGACTAGCTCACAGTTACAACATGATTTATTACAGTAATCCAATAGGCCTTTGCAAGTAATCAGTATCATATTGTAGTGCTCTTGGATTCCACCAGTCACTGTGTCGTCCAGCTCAGCAACAAGAGTAGACTGGGCAACTTGGAAAACAGGATTAGTTTGTACTGTGAATGGTGGTTTTAAACATTTTAAGTGTGTGGACCCAACAATAAAATCTAGGCTCAAATGTCTTGACTTTTTGACGTTGATGGTAAAAATATATTTAGTTGTTGTGCATCAAGGAAGAACCTCAAGCTCCTTGCTCTCACCTTCGACAGCTTGTTGCCGCTAATGTCCAACAGTGTCAGGGACAGCAGACCCTTCAGTGCGGTGTCCATGGCTGTGATAGCGTTGTCATGGAGATACAGGACAGTGAGGTTATCCATTCCCTCAAAGTCTGCAGCAGTTACCTAGGCAACAGAGGCAAAAGTTTTAAATCTTTCAATGCCAAACGTGATCATCTTAAGTTAAATATTCAGCATATAAAACTGTACAAAACCATCTCGATCCTGTTGTGGTTGAGTCTGAGGTCACGCAGGGACCGAGGGAGGTTGGAAGGAATGCTGGTCAAATTGTTATGTTGTAGATATAAGCGGTCTAGTTTCTCCAACTTCAGGAATGCCTACAGAAACATCATCTATATGTCCATAAATGTTCTACTAAAAGTTACATTATGTTACTTGAAATGCAATAGTAACTGTAAAAACTGACTCAGTATCACAATATGCATTAAATAAAAAGTCAGCAGCTTGAAAAGGAGCTAATTAAACAGTTTTTCACCTATAAGCCATTAGCCTTACATCACTTCATTATTGTGTCTGGACCTGACTAAGACCAGATGGGCTCTACCTTCTTGCCGATGGCATCAGATCTCAGCTGGTTGTGGTGCATCATGAGCCACACCAGGTTAGAGGCGTTGACCATGGCTGAGTCGGGCACAGCTGTGATGGCATTGTTCTGGAGGTACAGGTACTTGATCCTCGAGGGGATGGACGGCATGGCGATGAGGCCACGGCTGTCACAGTACATGGCGATGGGGAATGAGGGCGGACAGTCGCATTCTTCTGGACAGTCCCCTCCAGTGGAATCAGCCTGCAGGGAGGCAATGGCATGGCCCCTGGAGCCGTAGAGCCAGCTTAACGGGTCCCGGTAATGGGAGAGACAGGGGGCCAGCAGCCCACAGAAGAAGAGGAGCCTCACCAGACTCATGGCCACACTAATCCTCACAGGACACTAAATTTTGGACATAATTACTCAAATCAGTGCGGCTATGATGGAAGAAGACACTCTCACAGAACATCTCAGAGTAAACAGCTTTTGAGATAGTTGTGTACATTCATGTTTTGTTGAAAGGAAAAGAACAAAATTGAAGAACAAAGCACAAACAGTTAAAAGGGAAACATTTTGTGTTGTGCATCTGTGCTCAGGCCAATTAAATGTCTGCAGAGTGGCACATTCTTAGAAGTCCTATGTCGAGGAGGATCCCAAGGGGGGCACAAAAATAAAAAAGAAAGAAACAAACAAACAAACTATGAAGGAAAGCCTTGTAATTGGTTGTCACTCCTGGTCCTAAATTGAGAGACATTTAGAAAAGAAAGAATTGAAAACCTTAAACCTTGCTGAGCCGTGGCTGTCATCATGTGTTCATTCAGTGCATAGAAGGTTTCAGAGACAAATAACATCATGCAGAGACCCTTAAACACACCCACTTACCTGGTCTCCTATAGTTGCCCTTTCACTCTGAGTGTGCGGCTGGCGACTACACGGACCTCTCACAAACACAAAGACCTCCCTCCCCTCCCCACTGTTCTGCCATCCCCCTATCCACCCCTTTCTCTGTTGGACTAATACTTTCCAGCCCCACACTTACTTTGCTGCACCCCATTTTCTTCATCTATCCATGGCACAGCCCCCTCCGCTTCAGAGCCCCTCTCCTCTGATGTGAGATGCAGTGGCTGTGGGGGATTGTTCCCATCTGTGTGCAGAGCAGGGAGAGTTTCCCTTTTAGAAAATGTATACGTTTTTACATACAATATCTCCACTCAAGAGGAAAGTGCATTTCAGCCAACCAATCACTAAATGG